>OY293304.1:112032321-113232321 GCA_958502075.1 Orchestes rusci | reverse complement strand
TCGTCGAAAATAACTGGTTTTGAATATACAGGGTGAATTAAGCAAACGTGCCCAATTTCCAATGTAAAACTTCAAAACTGTCCCATTTACACAATTTTGGATATTTTCAAATGAAACTTTGACAGAATTACCTTTATAGAATATATTTTGATGGACAATATTCAAAATTCGTCGAAAATAACTGGTTTTGAATATACAGGGTGAATTATGCAAAGGTGCTCAATTTTCAAAGTAAAGCTTTAAAACTGACCCAACTGCACAATTTTCGGTATTTTCAAGTGAAACTTTGACAAAAGTTTTTTTATAGATTATTTTTTAATGAACAATATTAAAAATTCGTCGAAAATAACTGGTTTTGAATATACAGGGTGAATTAAGCAAACGTGCCCAATTTCCAATGTAAAACTTCAAAACTGTCCCATTTACACAATTTTAAATATTTTCAGATGAAACTTTGACAGAATTACCTTTATAGAATATATTTTGATGGACAATATTCAAAATAATTCAAAAATAACTTGTTTTGAATATACTGGGTGAATTATGCAAAGGTGCTCAATTTTCAAAGTAAAACTTTAAAACTGACCCAATTGCACAATTTTTGGTATTTTCAAGTGAAACTTTGATAAAAGTTTCTTTATAGATTATATTTTAATGAACAATATTAAAAATTCGTCGAAAATAACTGGTTTTGAATATACAGGGTGAATTAAGCAAACGTGCCCAATTTCCAATGTAAAACTTCAAAACTGTCCCATTTACACAATTTTGGATATTTTCAAATGAAACTTTGACAGAATGTCCTTAATAGAATATATTTTGATGGACAATATTCAAAATTAATCAAAAATAACTTGTTTTGAATATACTGGGTGATTTATGCAAAGGTGCTCAATTTTCAAAGTAAAACTTTAAAACTGACCCAATTGCACAATTTTCGGTATTTTCAAGTGAAACTTTGACAAAAGTTTCTTTATAGATTATATTTTAATGAACAATATTCAAAATTCGTCGAAAATAACTGGTTTTGAATATACAGGGTGAATTAAGCAAACGTGCCCAATTTCCAATGTAAAACTTCAAAACTGTCCCATTTACACAATTTTGGATATTTTCAGATGAAACTTTTACAGAATTACCTTTATAGAATATATTTTGATGGACAATATTCAAAATAATTCAAAAATAACTTGTTTTGAATATACTGGGTGAATTATGCAAAGGTGCTCAATTTTCAAAGTAAAACTTTAAAACTGACCCAATTGCACAATTTTTGGTATTTTCAAGTGAAACTTTGATAAAAGTTTCTTTATAGATTATATTTTAATGAACAATATTAAAAATTCGTCGAAAATAACTGGTTTTGAATATACAGGGTGAATTAAGCAAACGTGCCCAATTTCCAATGTAAAACTTCAAAACTGTCCCATTTACACAATTTTGGATATTTTCAGATGAAACTTTGACAGAATGTCCTTAATAGAATATATTTTGATGGACAATATTCAAAATTAATCAAAAATAACTTGTTTTGAATATACTGGGTGTATTATGCAAAGGTGCTCAATTTTCAAAGTAAAACTTTAAAACTGACCCAATTGCACAATTTTCGGTATTTTCAAGTGAAACTTTGACAAAAGTTTCTTTATAGATTATATTTTAATGAACAATATTAAAAATTCGTCGAAAATAACTGGTTTTGAATATACAGGGTGAATTAAGCAAACGTGCCCAATTTCCAATGTAAAACTTCAAAACTGTCCCATTTACACAATTTTGGATATTTTCAAATGAAACTTTGACAGAATGTCCTTAATAGAATATATTTTGATGGACAATATTCAAAATTAATCAAAAATAACTTGTTTTGAATATACTGGGTGATTTATGCAAAGGTGCTCAATTTTCAAAGTAAAACTTTAAAACTGACCCAATTGCACAATTTTCGGTATTTTCAAGTGAAACTTTGACAAAAGTTTCTTTATAGATTATATTTTAATGAACAATATTCAAAATTCGTCGAAAATAACTGGTTTTGAATATACAGGGTGAATTAAGCAAACGTGCCCAATTTCCAATGTAAAACTTCAAAACTGTCCCATTTACACAATTTTGGATATTTTCAGATGAAACTTTGACAGAATTACCTTTATAGAATATATTTTGATGGACAATATTCAAAATAATTCAAAAATAACTTGTTTTGAATATACTGGGTGAATTATGCAAAGGTGCTCAATTTTCAAAGTAAAACTTTAAAACTGACCCAATTGCACAATTTTTGGTATTTTCAAGTGAAACTTTGATAAAAGTTTCTTTATAGATTATATTTTAATGAACAATATTAAAAATTCGTCGAAAATAACTGGTTTTGAATATACAGGGTGAATTAAGCAAACGTGCCCAATTTCCAATGTAAAACTTCAAAACTGTCCCATTTACACAATTTTGGATATTTTCAAATGAAACTTTGACAGAATGTCCTTAATAGAATATATTTTGATGGACAATATTCAAAATTAATCAAAAATAACTTGTTTTGAATATACTGGGTGATTTATGCAAAGGTGCTCAATTTTCAAAATAAAACTTTAAAACTGACCCAATTGCACAATTTTCGGTATTTTCAAGTGAAACTTTGACAAAAGTTTCTTTATAGATTATTTTTTAATGAACAATATTCAAAATTCGTCGAAAATAACTGGTTTTGAATATACGGGGTGAATTAAGCAAACGTGCCCAATTTCCAATGTAAAACTTCAAAACTGTCCCATTTACACAATTTTGGATATTTTCAGATGAAACTTTGACAGAATTACCTTTATAGAATATATTTTGATGGACAATATTCAAAATTCGTCGAAAATAACTGGTTTTGAATATACAGGGTGAATTAAGCAAACGTGCTCAATTTTCAAAGTAAAACTTTAAAACTGACCCAATTGCACAATTTTTGGTATTTTCAAGTGAAACTTTGACAAAAGTTTCTTTATAGATTATATTTTAATGAACAATATTCAAAATTCGTCGAAAATAACTGGTTTTGAATATACAGGGTGAATTAAGCAAACGTGCCCAATTTCCAATGTAAAACTTCAAAACTGTCCCATTTACACAATTTTGGATATTTTCAAATGAAACTTTGACAGAATGTCCTTAATAGAATATATTTTGATGGACAATATTCAAAATTAATCAAAAATAACTTGTTTTGAATATACTGGGTGATTTATGCAAACGTGCTCAATTTTCAAAGTAAAACTTTAAAACTGACCCAATTGCACAATTTTTGGTATTTTCAAGTGAAACTTTGACAAAAGTTTCTTTATAGATTATATTTTAATGAACAATATTCAAAATTCGTCGAAAATAACTGGTTTTGAATATACAGGGTGAATTAAGCAAACGTGCCCAATTTCCAATGTAAAACTTCAAAACTGTCCCATTTACACAATTTTGGATATTTTCAGATGAAACTTTGACAGAATTACCTTTATAGAATATATTTTGATGGACAATATTCAAAATAATTCAAAAATAACTTGTTTTGAACATACTGGGTGAATTATGCAAAGGTGCTCAATTTTCAAAGTAAAACTTCAAAACTGTCCCATTTACACAATTTTAAATATTTTTAAATGAAACTTTGACAGAATTACCTTTATAGAATATATTTTGATGGACAATATTCAAAATTAATCAAAAATAACTTGTTTTGAATATACTGGGTGTATTATGCAAAGGTGCTCAATTTTCAAAGTAAAACTTTAAAACTGACCCAATTGCACAATTTTCGGTATTTTCAAGTGAAACTTTGACAAAAGTTTCTTTATAGATTATTTTTTAATGAACAATATTAAAAATTCGTCGAAAATAACTGGTTTTGAATATACAGGGTGAATTAAGCAAACGTGCCCAATTTCCAATGTAAAACTTCAAAACTGTCTCATTTACACAATTTTAAATATTTTTAAATGAAACTTTGACAGAATTACCTTTATAGAATATATTTTGATGGACAATATTCAAGATTAATCAAAAATAACTTGTTTTGAATATACTGGGTGTATTATGCAAAGGTGTTCAATTTTCAAAGTAAAACTTTAAAACTGACCCAATTGCACAATTTTCGGTATTTTCAAGTGAAACTTTGACAAAAGTTTCTTTATAGATTATTTTTTAATGAACAATATTCAAAATTCGTCGAAAATAACTGGTTTTGAATATACGGGGTGAATTAAGCAAACGTGCCCAATTTCCAATGTAAAACTTCAAAACTGTCTCATTTACACAATTTTAAATATTTTTAAATGAAACTTTGACAGAATTACCTTTATAGAATATATTTTGATGGACAATATTCAAGATTAATCAAAAATAACTTGTTTTGAATATACTGGGTGTATTATGCAAAGGTGTTCAATTTTCAAAGTAAAACTTTAAAACTGACCCAATTGCACAATTTTCGGTATTTTCAAGTGAAACTTTGACAAAAGTTTCTTTATAGATTATTTTTTAATGAACAATATTAAAAATTCGTCGAAAATAACTGGTTTTGAATATACAGGGTGAATTAAGCAAACGTGCCCAATTTCCAATGTAAAACTTCAAAACCGTCCCATTTACACAATTTTGGATATTTTCAGATGAAACTTTGACAGAATTACCTTTATAGATTATATTTTAATGAACAATATTCAAAATTAATCAAAAATAACTTGTTTTGAATATACTGGGTGAATTATGCAAAGGTGCTCAATTTTCAAAGTAAAACTTTAAAACTCATACAATTGCACAATTTTTGGTATTTTCAAGTGAAACTTTGACAAAAGTTTCTTTATAGATTATATTTTAATGAACAATATTCAAAATTCGTCGAAAATAACTGGTTTTGAATATACGGGGTGAATTAAGCAAACGTGCCCAATTTCCAATGTAAAACTTCAAAACTGTCCCATTTACACAATTTTAAATATTTTTAAATGAAACTTTGACAGAATTACCTTTATAGAATATATTTTGATGGACAATATTCAAAATTAATCAAAAATAACTTGTTTTGAATATACTGGGTGAATTATGCAAAGGTGCTCAATTTTCAAAGTAAAACTTTAAAACTGACCCAACTGCACAATTTTCGGTATTTTCAAGTGAAACTTTAACAAAAGTTTCTTTATAGATTATTTTTTAATGAACAATATTCAAAATTCGTCGAAAATAACTGGTTTTGAATATACAGGGTGAATTAAGCAAACGTGCTCAATTTTCAAAGTAAAACTTTAAAACTGACCCAATTGCACAATTTTTGGTATTTTCAAGTGAAACTTTGACAAAATTTTCTTTATAGATTATATTTTAATGAACAATATTCAAAATTCGTCGAAAATAACTGGTTTTGAATATACAGGGTGAATCAAGCAAACGTATACAGTTTACGGAGTTAAACTTCAAAAATAATTGGATATTTTTGAGTAAAATTTCATTGAACAATATTCAAAATTTGCCAAAAATATCTTATAGTCCCTTTTTTGATAAACCTACAAGTATTTATTTGCTTTTATCCTCGCTTTTATCAGGAATATTGTACTTTTTTTTTAAATTTCATTTAATTCATTGTAATTTTGACAATGAAATAAATATTCAAGTCCCTTTTTGATTGGTTTCCTGTTCTGTTTTTATCGAGGTTTTTATCTAAGAATTTGTCTCGGAATTTATTTATCAAATTTTTGATTTTGACAAGCTCATAAAGAAATAAAAAACGTCGTTAAAATGGCATAGAAGTGAAAAAATCGGTCAAAAGTTGATAAATAATTTTCAATAACGCGGAGAACGTTCATAAATTTGGCGCCCGAGCAGGGACAACATCCACTAGGCAAACTCATAGTGCACTTGTAATAAATAGATATACCTAGTGTCTTTATCAGGAATATTGTACATTTTCTAAAATTCTATTGAATAAACAATAAGGTGCCAAAAATAATTGATCATGAATATACAGGGTGAATTATGTATAGGTGTCCATTTATTATTACAGAAAATGAGTTCCAATTAGCCGCCATTTAGAACCAAAAATGGCGCCGGTGCCCCGGCCAGGCAGCCTCCGCGATCCCGACATCGCTGATTTATTTTTCAAACACGATCCAGAAAAAATCTTCGAAGATCTGCGCGAAATCGGCCATGGCAGTTTTGGCGCAGTAAGTTCACATCTCATCAAAATAACTGGCCCACACTTATTTGCCAAATATACAGGTTTACTATGCACGATGTCTCATATCAAAAGAAATTGTCGCCATCAAAAAAATGTCGTTCAACGGCAAACAAAGTCTGGAAAAGTGGCAGGATATTTTGAAGGAAATCAGGTTTTTGAAGCAACTGAAACATCCAAACACTATAGAATATAAAGGATGTTATCTGAAAGACAACACCGCATGGTTGGTGATGGAATATTGTCTGGGCAGCGCATCGGATATTATCGAGGTGCACAAGAGGCCGCTGCGCGAGGACGAGATTTCGGCCATCTGCGACGGTGTGCTGCGCGGACTGAGCTATTTGCACGAGTTTGGCCGAATCCATCGCGATGTTAAGGCGGGGAATATTTTGCTGACGGAAAACGGCACGGTCAAGCTGGCGGATTTTGGCAGTGCCTCCATCAAGTGTCCCGCTAATTCGTTTGTGGGGACACCCTATTGGATGGCGCCTGAGGTATGTCCATAGGTGGGTGGGGATAAAATTTATTTGAAGTTGATTTTTTCATTTTCAAGTTTGAATGTAGATGAATCAATATTCCACACTCTTATTTCCAGGCTGTTATTTTTCAATTGAATTTACACCAAATCGACTTCAATATGTCCTCTTTTGAATATAGTTTATATGAAGTTGATATCCTAATTGTCAAGGAAGTTTTATTTTTTT
Source organism: Orchestes rusci (assembly GCA_958502075.1). NCBI lineage: Eukaryota > Metazoa > Arthropoda > Insecta > Coleoptera > Curculionidae > Orchestes > Orchestes rusci. Next base: position 113,225,409 of record OY293304.1, on the reverse strand, counting down.
AAATGTAGATAAACCAAAATTCCACACTCGTCTTTGCCCGGCTGTTATTTTTGAACCGCAGTGTATTTTTCAATGAAATTTGCTCCAAATCAACTTCAATATGTCCTCTTTTGAATAGAATTTATTTGAAGTTGATATCCTCATTTTCAAGGAAGTTTTATTTTTTTAAGTGTATATGAACCAAAATTCCATACTCGTCTTTGCCAGGCTGTTATTTTTGAACCGCAGTGTATTTTTCAATGAAATTTGCATCAAATCAACTTCAATATGTCCTCTTTTGAATAGAATTTATTTGAAGTTGATATCCTCATTTTCAAGGAAGTTTTATTTTTTTAAGTGTATATGAACCAAAATTCCATACTCGTCTTTGCCAGGCTGTTATTTTTGAACCGCAGTGTATTTTTCAATGAAATTTGCACCAGATCAACTTCAATATGTCCTCTTTTGACTAGAATTTATTTGAAGTTGATATCTTCATTTTCAAGGGAGTTGTGATTTTTTAAATGTGGATAAACCAAAATTCACACTCGTCTTTGCCAGGCTGTTATTTTTAAACCGCAGTGTATTTTTCAATGAAATTTGCATCAAATCAACTTCAATATGTCCTCTTTTGAATAGAATTTATTTGAAGTTGATATCCTCATTTTCAAGGAAGTTTTATTTTTTTAAGTGTATATGAACCAAAATTCCATACTCGTCTTTGCCAGGCTGTTATTTTTGAACCGCAGTGTATTTTTCAATGAAATTTGCACCAGATCAACTTCAATATGTCCTCTTTTGACTAGAATTTATTTGAAGTTGATATCTTCATTTTCAAGGGAGTTGTGATTTTTTAAATGTGGATAAACCAAAATTCACACTCGTCTTTGCCAGGCTGTTATTTTTAAACCGCAGTGTATTTTTCAATGAAATTTGCATCAAATCAACTTCAATATGTCCTCTTTTGAATAGAATTTATTTGAAGTTGATATCTTCATTTTCAAGGGAGTTGTGATTTTTTAAATGTGGATAAACCAAAATTCACACTCGTCTTTGCCAGGCTGTTATTTTTGAACCGCAGTGTATTTTTCAATGAAATTTGCACCAAATCAACTTCAATATTTCTTCTTTTGAATAGAATTTATTTGAAGTTAATATCTTCATTTTCAAGGAAGTTGTAATTTTTTAAATGTGGATAAACCAAAATTTCACACTCGTCTTTGCCAGGCTGTTATTTTTGAACCGCAGTGTATTTTTCAATGAAATTTGCACCAAATCAACTTCAATATGTCCTCTTTTGAATAGAATTTATTTGAAGTTAATATCTTCATTTTCAAGGAAGTTGTAATTTTTTAAATGTGGATAAACCAAAATTCCACACTCGTCTTTGCCAGGCTGTTATTTTTGAGCGGCAGTGTATTTTTTAATGAAATTTGCACCAAATCAACTTCAATATGTCCTCTTTTGAATAGAATTTATTTGAAGTTGATATCTTCATTTTCAAGGGAGTTGTGATTTTTTAAATGTAGATAAACCAAAATTCACACTCGTCTGCCAGGCTGTTATTTTTGACCGGCAGTGTATTTTTCAATGAAATTTGCACCAAATCAACTTCAATATTTCTTCTTTTGAATGGAATTTATTCGAAGTTGATATCTTCATTTTCAAGGGAGTTATAATTTTTTAAATGTAGATAAACCAAAATTCACACTCGTCTTTGCCAGGCTGTTATTTTTGACCCGCAGTGTATTTTTTAATGAAATTTGCACCAAATCAACTTAAATATGTCCTCTTTTGAATAGAATTTATTTGAAGTTGATATCTTCATTTTGAAGGGAGTTATAATTTTTTTAATGTAGATAAACCAAAATTCACACTCGTCTTTGCCAGGCTGTTATTTTTGACCCGCAGTGTATTTTTCAATGAAATTTGCACCAAATCAACTTCAATATTTCTTCTTTTGAATGGAATTTATTTGAAGTTGATATCTTCATTTTCAAGGGAGTTATAATTTTTTTAATGTAGATAAACCAAAATTCACACTCGTCTTTGCCAGGCTGTTATTTTTGAACCGCAGTGTATTTTTCAATAAAATTTGCACCAAATCAACTTCAATATGTCCTCTTTTGAATAGAATTTATTTGAAGTTGATATCTTCATTTTCAAGGGAGTTATAATTTTTCAAATGTAGATAAACCAAAATTCACACTCGTCTTTGCCAGGCTGTTATTTTTGACCCGCAGTGTATTTTTCAATGAAATTTGCACCAAATCAACTTCACTATGTCCTCTTTTGAATAGAATTTATTTGAAGTTGATATCTTCATTTTCAAGGGAGTTATAATTTTTTAAATGTACGTATAGATAAACCAAAATTCACACTCGTCTTTGCCAGGCTGTTATTTTTGACCCGCAGTGTATTTTTCAATGAAATTTGCACCAAATCAACTTCAATATTTCTTCTTTTGAATGGAATTTATTTGAAGTTGATATCTTCATTTTCAAGGGAATTATAATTTTTTAAATGTAGATAAACCAAAATTCACACTCGTCTTTGCCAGGCTGTTATTTTTGACCCGCAGTGTATTTTTCAATGAAATTTGCACCAAATCAACTTCACTATGTCCTCTTTTGAATAGAATTTATTTGAAGTTGATATCCTCATTTTCAAGGGAGTTATAATTTTTTAAATGTAGATAAACCAAAATTCACACTCGTCTTTGCCAGGCTGTTATTTTTGACCCGCAGTGTATTTTTCAATGAAATTTGCACCAAATCAACTTCAATATGTCCTCTTTTGAATAGAATTTATTTGAAGTTGATATCTTCATTTTCAAGGGAGTTATAATTTTTTAAATGTACGTATAGATAAACCAAAATTCACACTCGTCTTTGCCAGGCTGTTATTTTTGACCCGCAGTGTATTTTTCAATGAAATTTGCACCAAATCAACTTCAATATTTCTTCTTTTGAATGGAATTTATTCGAAGTTGATATCCTCATTTTCAAGGGAGTTATAATTTTTTAAATGTAGATAAACCAAAATTCACACTCGTCTTTGCCAGGCTGTTATTTTTGACCCGCAGTGTATTTTTCAATGAAATTTGCACCAAAGCAACTTCAATATGTCCTCTTTTGAATAGAATTTATTTGAAGTTGATATCTTCATTTTCAAGGGAGTTATAATTTTTTAAATGTACGTATAGATAAACCAAAATTCACACTCGTCTTTGCCAGGCTGTTATTTTTGACCCGCAGTGTATTTTTCAATGAAATTTGCACCAAATCAACTTCAATATTTCTTCTTTTGAATGGAATTTATTTGAAGTTGATATCTTCATTTTCAAGGGAATTATAATTTTTTAAATGTAGATAAACCAAAATTCACACTCGTCTTTGCCAGGCTGTTATTTTTGACCCGCAGTGTATTTTTCAATGAAATTTGCACCAAATCAACTTCACTATGTCCTCTTTTGAATAGAATTTATTTGAAGTTGATATCCTCATTTTCAAGGGAGTTATAATTTTTTAAATGTAGATAAACCAAAATTCACACTCGTCTTTGCCAGGCTGTTATTTTTGACCCGCAGTGTATTTTTCAATGAAATTTGCACCAAATCAACTTCAATATTTCTTCTTTTGAATGGAATTTATTTGAAGTTGATATCTTCATTTTCAAGGGAATTATAATTTTTTAAATGTAGATAAACCAAAATTCACACTCGTCTTTGCCAGGCTGTTATTTTTGACCCGCAGTGTATTTTTCAATGAAATTTGCACCAAATCAACTTCAATATTTCTTCTTTTGAATGGAATTTATTTGAAGTTGATATCCTCATTTTCAAGGGAATTATAATTTTTTAAATGTAGATAAACCAAAATTCACACTCGTCTTTGCCAGGCTGTTATTTTTGACCCGCAGTGTATTTTTCAATGAAATTTGCACCAAATCAACTTCAATATTTCTTCTTTTGAATGGAATTTATTTGAAGTTGATATCCTCATTTTCAAGGGAATTATAATTTTTTAAATGTAGATAAACCAAAATTCACACTCGTCTTTGCCAGGCTGTTATTTTTGACCCGCAGTGTATTTTTCAATGAAATTTGCACCAAATCAACTTCAATATTTCTTCTTTTGAATGGAATTTATTTGAAGTTGATATCTTCATTTTCAAGGGAATTATAATTTTTTAAATGTAGATAAACCAAAATTCACACTCGTCTTTGCCAGGCTGTTATTTTTGACCCGCAGTGTATTTTTCAATGAAATTTGCACCAAATCAACTTCACTATGTCCTCTTTTGAATAGAATTTATTTGAAGTTGATATCCTCATTTTCAAGGGAGTTATAATTTTTTAAATGTAGATAAACCAAAATTCACACTCGTCTTTGCCAGGCTGTTATTTTTGACCCGCAGTGTATTTTTCAATGAAATTTGCACCAAATCAACTTCAATATGTCCTCTTTTGAATAGAATTTATTTGAAGTTGATATCTTCATTTTCAAGGGAGTTATAATTTTTTAAATGTACGTATAGATAAACCAAAATTCACACTCGTCTTTGCCAGGCTGTTATTTTTGACCCGCAGTGTATTTTTCAATGAAATTTGCACCAAATCAACTTCAATATTTCTTCTTTTGAATGGAATTTATTCGAAGTTGATATCCTCATTTTCAAGGGAGTTATAATTTTTTAAATGTAGATAAACCAAAATTCACACTCGTCTTTGCCAGGCTGTTATTTTTGACCCGCAGTGTATTTTTCAATGAAATTTGCACCAAATCAACTTCAATATGTCCTCTTTTGAATAGAATTTATTTGAAGTTGATATCTTCATTTTCAAGGGAGTTATAATTTTTTAAATGTACGTATAGATAAACCAAAATTCACACTCGTCTTTGCCAGGCTGTTATTTTTGACCCGCAGTGTATTTTTCAATGAAATTTGCACCAAATCAACTTCAATATTTCTTCTTTTGAATGGAATTTATTCGAAGTTGATATCCTCATTTTCAAGGGAGTTATAATTTTTTAAATGTAGATAAACCAAAATTCACACTCGTCTTTGCCAGGCTGTTATTTTTGACCCGCAGTGTATTTTTCAATGAAATTTGCACCAAATCAACTTCAATATTTCTTCTTTTGAATGGAATTTATTCGAAGTTGATATCCTCATTTTCAAGGGAGTTATAATTTTTTAAATGTAGATAAACCAAAATTCACACTCGTCTTTGCCAGGCTGTTATTTTTGACCCGCAGTGTATTTTTCAATGAAATTTGCACCAAATCAACTTCAATATTTCTTCTTTTGAATGGAATTTATTCGAAGTTGATATCCTCATTTTCAAGGGAGTTATAATTTTTTAAATGTAGATAAACCAAAATTCACACTCGTCTTTGCCAGGCTGTTATTTTTGACCGGCAGTGTATTTTTCAATGAAATTTGCACCAAATCAACTTCAATATGTCCTCTTTTGAATAGAATTTATTTGAAGTTGATATCTTCATTTTCAAGGGAGTTATAATTTTTTAAATGTAGATAAACCAAAATTCACACTCGTCTTTGCCAGGCTGTTATTTTTGAACCGCAGTGTATTTTTCAATGAAATTTGCACCAAATCAACTTAAATATGTCCTCTTTTGAATAGAATTTATTTGAAGTTGATATCTTCATTTTCAAGGGAGTTGTGATTTTTTAAATGTGGATAAACCAAAATTCACACTCGTCTTTGCCAGGCTGTTATTTTTGACCGGCAGTGTATTTTTCAATGAAATCTGCACCAAATCAACTTCAATATGTCCTCTTTTGACTAGAATTTATTTGAAGTTGATATCCTCATTTTCAAGGGAGTTGTGATTTTTTAAATGTGGATAAACCAAAATTCACACTTGTCTTTGCCAGGCTGTTATTTTTGACTGGCAGTGTATTTTTCAACTAATTTTGCACCAAATCAACTTCAATATGTCCTCTTTTGAATAGAATCTATTTGAAGTTGGAGGGAGTTGTAATTTTTCAAATGTAGGTCATTTTGGCAATGGATGAAGGCCAATACGATGGTAAAGTGGACGTATGGTCCATGGGCATTACGTGCATCGAGTTGGCAGAGCGCAAGCCGCCCTACTTCAACATGAATGCCATGTCTGCGCTGTACCACATTGCGCAGAACGAGTCGCCCACATTATCCTCCAACGAGTGGACTGATGTTTTTAAACATTTCGTCGAAGCGTGCCTACAAAAAAGTCCGCACCTGCGTCCTAGCTCCCAGCAACTTCTGTCGCATTTGTTCGTCACCAGACAACGCTCCCCTAATGTGCTGATTGACTTGATTCAACGCACCAAAGCAGCAGTGCGCGATTTGGACAATTTAAACTATCGCAAAATGAAAAAGATTTTGATGATTGACAATTGCGAGACGGAAAGTAATATTGACTCGCTTCCGGATGTTGATGATCAACAAGAGGAGGCCACTGGAGGGGGGGATAGTTCGAAGAGTAACTCTGTGACGTCAGAGCACTCAGTCCATTCAGTGGGCGTGTCTGCAAGTAGTCAGTCTAGCAGTACGAATAGTTTACCTGCAGGTGAGTCGTTACAAGATAAATCGGTTGAATCTATGGTAGTAGGCGGTGAAGATGGCACCACTAGACGACACCGGATTAATCATATGGCGGCAGCGGCTGCTCTTAGTGAGCACACCAGCGCCAATAATTTCGCCACCATCCGCACCACCAGCATAGTGACGAAGCAGCAGAAGGAGCACATGCAAGAGGAAATGCATGAGCAGATGTCGGGGTACAAGCGCATGCGTCGCGAGCATCAAAGTGCGCTGATTAAACTGGAGGATAAGTGCCGCATGGAGATGGAGAGTCACAAGAATCAGCTGGATAAGGAGTATGATGCGTTGTTGGCCAACTTTAGCAAGGAGTTGGAGAAGCTGCAAACTAGGTGAGCTTTTTGCTTTTTCCCTAGATTGTCGCTTTAGTAGCAAATTCTTTATATAATATTGATATAACTGTTGACGAGCAGCTGGTGCTTTTTTTTTTCTTCAAAATGGTTTTTTGCGCGTTAAAATTGCGTCAATATCAAGGAAGCTATGGTACTTTGAAACTTTTAATATTGCCACGTCATCTATCTTCAAAGCTCCATATGTCCATTATTTATTGTTGGTTTTTCACAGTCAAAAAACCATTTGAGGAGGATTAATTTGAGTTCGAAAAGGTATTTTATGAGTTGAAATCGCGTCAATATTGAGATAGTTATCGTAGTCTCAACGTTGCCACGTCATCCATTTTTTCCGTTTTCCGGTAGTCACTTAAGGGGGAACTTTTTCAATTCTCGAAAGTTACTTGAGGGGAAGTTTTTTCTCAATTTCCGGCAATCATTCAAGAGGATTTTTTTTCCAATTCCTTGCAGTTACTTAAGGGAAAGTTTCTTATAAAAAAGTGGTCTTCAATTTCCGGAAGTCACTTGAAAGAAACTTTTTCCGATTCCTTGCAGTTACAGGGAAAACTGGTTTTTAATTTCCGGCAGTCACTTGAGAGGACTTTTTTTTTGATTCCCGGAAGTTTCCTAAGGAGAAATTTGTTTTCAATTTTCCACAGTTTCTTGAGCGGAAGGTTCTCAAGGGAAAGTTTTCAATTTCCGGCAGTCACTCAAGAGGATTTTTTTTTTAATTCTCGAAAGTTACTTAAGGGGAAATTTGTTTTCCCCACAGTTACTTGAGGAAAAGTTTCTTAAGAGAACGTTTTTTGGCAGTCACTGGGGAGAATTTTCTTCCAATTCCCATCAGTTACTTGAGAGGAAACTAGTTTTCAATTCCCGGAAGTTACTTAAGGGGAAGATTTTCAAGGGAAAAGTAGCAATTTCCGGTAGTCGGTTAAAAGGAAACTTTTTTAAATTCCCGGCAGTGACAGGGAAAACTAGTTTTTAATTTCCGGCAGTTACTTAGGGGAAAACTCATTTTCAATTTCTGGTAATCACTTGAGGGGATTTTTTTTTCAATTCCTGGAAGTTACTTAAGGGGAAATTTGTTTTAAATTCCTTGCAGTTACTTAAGGGAAAGTTTCATATAAAAAAGCAGTCTTCAATTTCCGGAAGTCACTTAAAAGAAACTTTTCTCGATTCGTTGCAGTTACAGGGAAAACTGGTTTTTAATTTCCGGCAGTCACTTGAGAGGACTTTTTTTTTTGATTACCGGAAGTTTCTTGAGGGGAAATTTGTTTTCAATTTCCCACAGTTTCTTGAGCGGATTTTTTTTTAATTCTCGAAAGTTACTTAAGGGGAAATTTGTTTCCCCACAGTTACTTGAGGAAAAGTTTCTTAAGAGAAAGTTTTTTCGGCAGTCACTGGGGAGAATTTTTTTCCAATTCCCATCACTTACTTGAGAGAAAACTAGTTTTCAATTTCTGGAAGTAACCAAAGGGGATTTTGTTTTTCAATTCCCGGAAGTTACTTAAGGGGAAGATTTTCAAGGGAAAAGTAGCAATTTCTGGTAGTCGGTTAAAAGGAAACTTTTTTCAATTCCCGGCAGTTACAGGGGAAACTAGTTTTTAATTTCCGGCAGTTACTTAAGGGAAAACTCATTTTCAATTTCTGGTAATCACTTGAGGGGATTTTTTTTTCAATTCCTGGAAGTTACTTAAGGGAAAATTTGTTTTAAATTCCTTGCAGTTACTTAAGGGAGAGTTTCATATAAAAAAGCAGTCTTCAATTTCCGGAAGTCACTTAAAAGAAACTTTTCTCGATTCGTTGCAGTTACAGGGAAAACTGGTTTTTAATTTCCGGCAGTCACTTGAGAGGACTTTTTTTTTGATTACCGGAAGTTTCTTAAGGGGAAATTTGTTTTCCCCACAGTTACTTGAGGAAAAGTTTCTTAAGAGAACGTTTTTTGGCAGTCACTGGGGAGAATTTTCTTCCAATTCCCATCAGTTACTTGAGAGGAAACTAGTTTTCAATTCCCGGAAGTTACTTAAGGGGAAGATTTTCAAGGGAAAAGTAGCAATTTCCGGTAGTCGGTTAAAAGGAAACTTTTTTAAATTCCCGGCAGTGACAGGGAAAACTAGTTTTTAATTTCCGGCAGTTACTTAGGGGAAAACTCATTTTCAATTTCTGGTAATCACTTGAGGGGATTTTTTTTTCAATTCCTGGAAGTTACTTAAGGGGAAATTTGTTTTAAATTCCTTGCAGTTACTTAAGGGAAAGTTTCATATAAAAAAGCAGTCTTCAATTTCCGGAAGTCACTTAAAAGAAACTTTTCTCGATTCGTTGCAGTTACAGGGAAAACTGGTTTTTAATTTCCGGCAGTCACTTGAGAGGACTTTTTTTTTTGATTACCGGAAGTTTCTTGAGGGGAAATTTGTTTTCAATTTCCCACAGTTTCTTGAGCGGATTTTTTTTTAATTCTCGAAAGTTACTTAAGGGGAAATTTGTTTCCCCACAGTTACTTGAGGAAAAGTTTCTTAAGAGAAAGTTTTTTCGGCAGTCACTGGGGAGAATTTTTTTCCAATTCCCATCACTTACTTGAGAGAAAACTAGTTTTCAATTTCTGGAAGTAACCAAAGGGGATTTTGTTTTTCAATTCCCGGAAGTTACTTAAGGGGAAGATTTTCAAGGGAAAAGTAGCAATTTCTGGTAGTCGGTTAAAAGGAAACTTTTTTCAATTCCCGGCAGTTACAGGGGAAACTAGTTTTTAATTTCCGGCAGTTACTTAAGGGAAAACTCATTTTCAATTTCTGGTAATCACTTGAGGGGATTTTTTTTTCAATTCCTGGAAGTTACTTAAGGGAAAATTTGTTTTAAATTCCTTGCAGTTACTTAAGGGAGAGTTTCATATAAAAAAGCAGTCTTCAATTTCCGGAAGTCACTTAAAAGAAACTTTTCTCGATTCGTTGCAGTTACAGGGAAAACTGGTTTTTAATTTCCGGCAGTCACTTGAGAGGACTTTTTTTTTGATTACCGGAAGTTTCTTAAGGGGAAATTTGTTTTCCCCACAGTTACTTGAGGAAAAGTTTCTTAAGAGAAAGTTTTTTTGGCAGTCACTGGGGAGAATTTTTTTCCAATTCCCATCAGTTACTTGAGAGGAAACTAGTTTTCAATTCCCGGAAGTTACGTAAGGGGAAGATTTTCAAGGGAAAAGTAGCAATTTCCGGTAGTCGGTTAAAAGGAAACTTTTTTAAATTCCCGGCAGTGACAGGGGAAACTAGTTTTTAATTTTCGGCAGTTACTTAGGGGAAAACTCATTTTCAATTTCTGGTAATCACTTGAGGGGATTTTTTTCCAATTCCCGGCAGTTACTTAGGGGAAAACTCATTTTCAATTTCTGGTAATCACTTGAGGGGATTTTTTTCCAATTCCCGGCAGTTACTTAGGGGAAAACTCATTTTCAATTTCTGGTAATCACTTGAGGGGATTTTTTTTTCAATTCCTGGAAGTTACTTAAGGGAAAGTTTCATATAAAAAAGCAGTCTTCAATTTCCGGAAGTCACTTAAAAGAAACTTTTCTCGATTCGTTGCAGTTACAGGGAAAACTGGTTTTTAATTTCCGGCAGTCACTTGAGAGGACTTTTTTTTTGATTACCGGAAGTTTCTTAAGGGGAAATTTGTTTTCCCCACAGTTACTTGAGGAAAAGTTTCTTAAGAGAAAGTTTTTTCGGCAGTCACTGGGGAGAATTTGTTTCCAATTCCCATCAGTTACTTGAGAGGAAACTAGTTTTCAATTTCTGGAAGTAACTAAAGAGGATTTTGTTTTTAATTCCTGAAAGTAACTAAAGGGGAAATTTGTTTTCCCCCACAGTTATGTAAGGGGAAGTTTCATAAGGGAAAGTTTTTCCGGCAGTCACTTGAGAGGATTTTTTTCCAATTCCCGGCAGTTACTTAAGGGCAAACTCATTTTCAATTTCTGGTAATCACTTTAGGGTTTTTTTTTTGAATTCCTGGAAGTTACTTAAGGAGAAATTTGTTTTCAATTCCTCGCAGTTACTCAAGGGAAAAGTGTCTTCAATTTTCGGAAGTTTCTTAAGAGAAAGTTTTCAATCTGCGGCAGTCACTTGAATAATTTTTTTTTCCAATTCTCGACAGTTTCTGAAGGAGAAACTAGTTTTCAATCTCTAGCAATCACTTAAGGGTTTTTTTTTTTCAATCCCTTTAAGTTACTCAAGGGGAAATTTGTTTTCAATTTCTCGCAGTAACTTAGGGGAAACTTCTTCAGGGAAAAGTAGCAATTTCCGGTAGTCGGTTAAAAGAAAACTTTTTTTCAATTCCCGGAACTCACTTGAGGAAAAATCTGTTTTCAATTTCCCACAGTTTCTTAAGGGGAAATTTCTCCAGGAAAAGTTTTCAATTTTCTGGAAGTTACTTAAGAACAAATTTGTTTTCAACTCCTCGCATTTGCATAAGGGGAAGTCTCTTAAGAAAAAAGTTATGTCCAATCCCCGGCAGTCACTTAAGGGGAAAATTTTTTCAATCGCCGATCGATCAACAACTAAAATCGATGACTCCAATATGTATCAAACTTGAGCGGCGACTGATAACCCCAGACGCGATTCAATTTTCCAATTCGTCTAGGCGTTCGGCTACGCTCGGTAGTTTCGGGTATTTTCGCCAAGCCTTATCCGGACAGCAGCCCAAGCATATTTCTCAATTCATCTGACCGTGTCTGAGCGTTCGTAATTGAACTATTACGAGGGGCGATCAAAATAATATATGGTGTATTTTGAAATCAACTGATTGAAGAAGGTAAACTTATCTATTTTCTGAAATATGTTTGGGAGGTCATTGACTAGATGACCCTACGGAGGAGCCGCCCTTTTAAACATTAACAGAATAAAACCTTAAATGTTAAAAGATTCCAATATACTCAAATAAAACTGTTATCCCAATTTGTTGACACGCATGGTTAAGCCAATATGGACAATTTGGCAACGCTGTACATGTTTATGGCGTGCATACCCGGTCTAACAAGTGAACAGGTCTATTATTATTACGTCAATGTCAAATCGAAATTTCCCGTATAATGTCATGTGCGCGTTGCGGCCGCTGCATTTGCGACAAACAAGACGACTTTATCACCCTGAAAAAAGTCTGGCACAAAAAGTGTTTTACCTGCTACCAATGCAGCACGCCACTGAACAAAACCAGCGCCAAATTATTCCAAGGTGAATTATTCTGCGACCGCTGCTACAACAGCGTAATTGGTCGTCTCTTCGAAATCATATCCACGCCGGCCATCAACAAACCGTGCCGGGTGGCATCAACGCCCAGTTGCTGCGTTGCCGGCAACACTTTATTGGAAAACATTGTTGCCAGTTGTCGCAAAACCCCCAAGAATAATTGTCTAGCCAGAAGCCAGTCGTGTTTTCACTTTGCCATACCGCGCGAGGTTGCCAACTATTGCAACAGACAACAAAAGCCAAAATGTTGCAAGTGTTGTGTTAAAGTTAAACAACCATGTGTTCCGGTGTTGATGAACGATTGTTGTTGTTCAAGGCCAACAAGATGTTGCCCGGTGTTGCCAATTTGTCGGTATTGTCCTCCCAAAGTGAAATGGTGTCCGCCGCAGCAGGTGCAGATAAGAGACCAATGTACGAGGTGCGGTTGTAAAGTGTATCTGGCCGAGAGGGTGTTGACTTCGTCAGGGGCGTACCATACGAGTTGTTTTACGTGTTGCTGTTGCAAAAAGTGTTTGGATGTGATGAGTGTGTACGAGGGGTGCGGTGAAGTGTACTGCAAACAGTGTTATAATTGTTTGTTTGGTGTGAGGTATTATGGGTATGGCAGGCCTAATTGTTGATTTGGTAATAAATGGTTGGTGGTTTTTTTCGTTGTTGTGACTACGCCACTGGCATTATTTTCAAAATTCCTATATCATTGTTAAGGGTAATTCAAATACCTTTAAAATGAAATGATTTTTTAATGCTTGTTTTCTATGTCACTGGATGAACATAATTTTTTGCAGATAAGTGACTTGTTGAGTTTAGTGTGAATTATGTTCCTTGGAATGTTTTAATTTTTGGTATTTTTTCGTTATTGCGACTACGCCACTGACAAAATTTCTATTTCATTGTGTTGACTATTCAAAAACCTTCAAAATAAAGTGTCACATGACATGTTCAAAAAAAAAAAGTGGGATTATGTCGAAATTTTTTTTGCGCATTTTCGACGCCACTGGAATAATTTTTTTTTTTTTTAAGTAGAAGCTGACCTGTTGACTTGAGTTTCGAAAGAGGTTTTCCCTAAATATAACAAATTGGTGTTTTTTCGTTATTTTTACTACGCCACTGAGATAATTTTGAAAATTCTCATTTTATTAAAAAGGTAATTTGAAAACCTATAAAATGAGGTGTGACATGACATGTTTCATTTGAAAAAAATTAGGATGATATTTAAATTTTGAAAGCTCATTTTCTACGCCACTGCTATATTTTTTTGAATGAAAATAGATTTTTTAATCTTTTGAGTTGATTCATTGAAATATTTTAATTTTGTTTTTTTTCCGTTATTAGTGACATATCTTTTGAAAAAAATCGGGATGTCAGAATATTTAATGTGTATTTGCGACGCCATTGAGGTTTTTTTTTGGATGAAAATTATTTTTTGCAGTGTGAAAGATGTTTTCTTGAATTGCTTTCGTCTTTGGTAATTTTCAGTCATTGTGACTACGGCACTGGCAGAATTTTGAAAATTTTTATTCTATTGTATTATAGAAAACTCACATATCTCTAAAATGAGATGTCACATGATGTGTTTTATTTTGGAAAATCTAGATTTTTTGTGCTTGTTTTCTACGCCACTGGTGTAATATTTTGAAGGAAAATCTGTTGAGTTGGATGAGAGGTGAGAACTGTCTCATTGAAACATTTTGATTTTGGCAATTTTTCGTTATTGTGTCTACGCCACTGACAATATTTTGCTCTAAAATGAAGTGTCACATGACATGTTTTTTTTTAAATCGAGATGAATTTTTTATGCATGTTTGCGACGCCACTGATGTTTTTTTTGGAGGAAATGAAAATTATTTTTTTGCAGACAACTGACATGTTTAGTTAAGCGTGAGAGATGTTTCCTTTGAATGTTTTAATTTGTAGTATTTTTTCGTTATTGCGACTACGCCACTGGCGGAATTTTAGAAATGTCTATTTTATTGTATAGACAACTCAAATACCTTTTAAATGAGGTGTCACATGACGTGTTTTATTTTGGAAAATTCAAGATGATGTCAGAATTTTTAATGCTTGATTTCTACGCCACTGCTGTATTTTTTTGAATGAAAACCATCTTTCGCGTGTCGAGTTGAGTGTGAGAACTGTTTAATTGTAATATTTTAATTTTGGCAATTTTTGCGTTATTGTGACTACGCCACTGGCAAGATTTTAAAAATTTTGACACCTTTATATAGGGAATTCGAATACCTTTATAACGAGGGGTAGCATGACGTGTTTCACTTGAAAAAATGCGGGATGATGTCAGAATTTATAATGGTAATTTTCTACGCCACTGTTGTATTTTTTTGGATGAAAATAGGTTATTTCAAAGAAGTTGACCTTTGGAGTTGCCTGTTAAAGATTTTTCATTGAAATATTCCAATTTTTGTATTTTTTATGCTTGTATCTACGCCACTGACGGGATTTTTGAAATTGTGCTACCTGTTTATGGGAAATTTGAATATCTATAAAATGAGGGGTCACATGACATGTTTCATTTGAAAAAATGCGCGATGATGTCAGAATCTATAACGGTAATGTTCTACGCCACTGTTGTATATTTTTGGATAAAAAAAGTTCCTCTGTAATAAAGTTGAACTTTTGAGTTGACTGTGAAAGATGTTTTATTGAATGTTGGTATTTTTTCGTTACTGTGACCACGCCACTGGCAAAATTTTTCAAAATTCTAATTCATTGTATTGTATAGGCAATTCGGTTTTCTTTGAAATGAGGTGTCACATGATACGTTTCATTTTTCAAAAATCAGGATGGTGTCATATTATGTAATGCTTGTTTTCTACGCCATTGGTAAACTTTTTTTTTATTAAAGTCATTTTTGGCACAAAAGTTGAACTGTTGAGTTGGTTATGATGGAAATTTCATCGAAATATGTTAATTTTGGTAGTTTTCCGTTACGGTGACTACGCCACTGGAAACATTTTGAACATCTCGATTTTGTTGTATAAGTTATTTGAATACCTTTAAAAAGAGGTGTCACATGACATATTTCATATGAAATAATGCAAGATGATGTCAGAATTTGAATCGGAATTTTCTACACCACTAGAATAATTTTTCATTTGAAAATATTTTCTTTGCATGATGACCTATTGAGTTGAGCATCAAAGATGTTTGATTAAAAAATTTCAATGTTGGCACTTTTTAGCCATTGTAACTACGCCACTGACAAAATTTTCATTTCATCAATCCGACTACCTAATAAGGGGCACATCACATGTTTCATTTAAAAAATACAGGGTCATAATTATTTTTCAATTAATTAAATAATTTCCACGTCACTGGACGAGTGTTTTGTTTTATAACTGAACACTATCTAGCAGATAACTAGTTATCCGACAACAATTGCTAGTTTAATGGGTTCAAGTCAGATGGCAATACGACCCGTCTCTAATAATATCGTCTTGAACGTTCCCGTTCAATAATCTATAAAATTCATAACAAAACAGTTCCGAGAATCACTCTGATATTTGGCTTATATTCTCCATTCACAGACATATACAAGAACTGGAACGCAAAGCGAAACAAAGCGCAGTATTGGAAAAAAAACTGATAAAGGACATCACCAGTCGACAAGACAACGACAGAAAAGCCTTCGAAACGCATAGGAAAAAAGAATACAAAGCCAACAAGGAAAGATGGAAACGGGAATTGTCGCAGGACGATTCGACGCCAAAACGACAAAGAGACGCCACATTACAGACACATAAAGATAATCTGAAACAAGTAGATGCGCAGGAGGAGCAACGGCTGATCCGCGGCCAGAGAGCAGAACTCGATTTAGAAGTGAGAAAGTTCCGAAGAAAAAGACTGATGGGCTATCACCATCTAGAACAGGATCTACTAAGGCAGGAGCTGCACAAGCGGCAACAGCAGCTCGAGCAGGCGCACTCCATGCTGCTACGTCATCACGAAAAAACCCAGGAATTGGAGTATCGACAGCAAAAAGCCGTACATGCGTTGCGCGAGGAACAAGTGAAGAATCAGCACGATACGGAGCTGTCCAATCAAGCCGAGTACATGAAACGGACTGAGCGCGAGCTGCGCAAGAAACATGCGCTGGAATTGAAGCAACAGCCCAAGTCACTTAAGCAAAAGGAGATGTTGGTTAGGAAACAGTTTAGGGAGACGTGCAAGGTAGGTCTAGTTGTCTGCGAGCTACAAAGTTTGCTATGCCACGGTAACTTTGTCATTTGTCAACGGATTTTGATCAACCAAAGAATATCTGATAGTTGATTCTAAGTGCTTCAATATGACATTTCATTCATTCAAATCGGTTGATAAATAAACGAGCTACAGCGCCGCAAAGTTTGCTGACGTGGCACAGATAACTTTGTTATTTGTCAATGGATTTCAATCAACCAAAGATTATCTGATTGACAATTTCAAGTACTTCAAAATGACATCTCAATCATTAAAATCGGTTGATAAATAAACGAGCTACAGCGCCGCAAAGTTTGCTGACGTGGCACAGGTAACTTTGTTATTTGTCAATGGATTTCAATCAACCAAAGATTATCTGATTGACAATTTCAAGTACTTCAAAATGACATCTCAATCATTAAAATCGGTTGATAAATAAACGAGCTACAGCGCCGCAAAGTTTGCTGACGTGGCACAGTCAAATTTGTCATTTGTCAACGGATTTCGATCAACCAAAGAATATCTGATTGACAATTTCAAGTCCTTTAAAAAGACATTTCATTCATTCAAATCGGTTGATAAATAAACGAGCTACAACGTCGCAAAGTTTGCTGACGTGGCACATGTAACTTTGTTATTTGTCAACGGATTTTGATTAACCAAAGAATATCTGATAGACAATTTTAAGTACTTTAAAATGAAATTTCATTCATTCAAATCGGTCGATAAATAAACGAGCTACAACGTCGCAAAATTTGCTGACGTGGCACAGCTAACTTTGTTATTTGTCAACGGATTTTGATCAACCAAAGAATATCTGATAGACAATTTTAAGTACTTCAAAATGAAATTTCATTCATTCAAATCGGTCGATAAATGAACGAGCTACAACGTCGCAAAGTTTGCTGACGTGGCACAGCTAACTTTGTTATTTGTCAACGGATTTTGATCAACCAAAGAATATCTGATAGACAATTTTAAGTACTTTAAAATGAAATTTCATTCATTCAAATCGGTCGATAAATGAACGAGCTACAGTGTCGCAAAATTTGCTGACGTGGCACAGCCAACTTTGTTATTTGTCAACGGATTTTGATCAACCAAAGAATATCTGATAGTTGATTCTAAGTGCTTCAATATGACATTTCATTCATTCAAATCGGTTGATAAATAAACGAGTTACAGCGCCGCAAAGTTTGCTGACGTGGCACAGGTAACTTTGTTATTTGTCAATGGATTTCAATCAACCAAAGATTATCTGATTGACAATTTCAAGTACTTCAAAATGACATCTCAATCATTAAAATCGGTTGATAAATAAACGAGCTACAGCGCCGCAAAGTTTGCTGAGGTGGCACAGGTAACTTTGTTATTTGTCAATGGATTTCAATCAACCAAAGATTATCTGATTGACAATTTCAAGTACTTCAAAATGAAATTTCATTCATTCAAATCGGTCGATAAATGAACGAGCTACAACGTCGCAAAGTTTGCTGACGTGGCACAGCTAACTTTGTTATTTGTCAACGGATTTTGATCAACCAAAGAATATCTGATAGACAATTTTAAGTACTTCAAAATGAAATTTCATTCATTCAAATCGGTCGATAAATGAACGAGCTACAACGTCGCAAAGTTTGCTGACGTGGCACAGCTAACTTTGTTATTTGTCAACGGATTTTGATCAACCAAAGAATATCTGATAGACAATTTTAAGTACTTTAAAATGAAATTTCATTCATTCAAATCGGTCGATAAATGAACGAGCTACAGTGTCGCAAAATTTGCTGACGTGGCACAGCCAACTTTGTTATTTGTCAACGGATTTTGATCAACCAAAGAATATCTGATAGTTGATTCTAAGTGCTTCAATATGACATTTCATTCATTCAAATCGGTTGATAAATAAACGAGTTACAGCGCCGCAAAGTTTGCTGACGTGGCACAGGTAACTTTGTTATTTGTCAATGGATTTCAATCAACCAAAGATTATCTGATTGACAATTTCAAGTACTTCAAAATGACATCTCAATCATTAAAATCGGTTGATAAATAAACGAGCTACAGCGCCGCAAAGTTTGCTGACGTGGCACAGTCAAATTTGTCATTTGTCAACGGATTTCGATCAACCAAAGAATATCTGATTGACAATTTTAAGTACTTCAAAATGAAATTTCATTCATTCAAATCGGTCGATAAATAAACGAGCTACAGTGTCGCAAAATTTGCTGACGTGGCACAGCCAACTTTGTTATTTGTCAACGGATTTTGATCAACCAAAGAATATCTGATAGACAATTTCAAGTACTTCAAAATGAAATTTCATTCATTCAAATCGGTCGATAAATAAACGAGCTACAGTGTCGCAAAATTTGCTGACGTGGCACAGCCAACTTTGTTATTTGTCAACGGATTTTGATCAACCAAAGAATATCTGATAGACAATTTCAAGTACTTCAAAATGAAATTTCATTCATTCAAATCGGTCGATAAATGAACGAGCTACAACGTCGCAAAGTTTGCTGACGTGGCACAGCTAACTTTGTTATTTGTCAACGGATTTTGATCAACCAAAGAATATCTGATAGACAATTTTAAGTACTTTAAAATGAAATTTCATTCATTCAAATCGGTCGATAAATGAACGAGCTACAACGTCGCAAAGTTTGCTGACGTGGCACAGCTAACTTTGTTATTTGTCAACGGATTTTGGCCAATCAAAGAATATCTGATAGGCAATTTTAAGTACTTCAAATTGACATTTCATTCATTCAAATCGGTCGATAAATAAACGAGCTACAACGTCGCAAAGTCTGCTGACGTGGCACAGGTAACTTTGTTATTTGTCAACGGATTTTGATCAACCAAAGAATATCTGATAGTTGATTCTAAGTGCTTCAATATGACATTTCATTCATTCAAATCGGTTGATAAATAAACGAGTTACAGCGCCGCAAAGTTTGCTGACGTGGCACAGGTAACTTTGTTATTTGTCAATGGATTTCAATCAACCAAAGATTATCTGATTGACAATTTCAAGTACTTCAAAATGACATCTCAATCATTAAAATCGGTTGATAAATAAACGAGCTACAGCGCCGCAAAGTTTGCTGACGTGGCACAGGTAACTTTGTTATTTGTCAATGGATTTCAATCAACCAAAGATTATCTGATTGACAATTTCAAGTACTTCAAAATGACATCTCAATCATTAAAATCGGTTGATAAATAAACGAGCTACAGCGCCGCAAAGTTTGCTGACGTGGCACAGTCAAATTTGTCATTTGTCAACGGATTTCGATCAACCAAAGAATATCTGATTGACAATTTCAAGTCCTTTGAAAAGACATTTCATTCATTCAAATCGGTTGATAAATAAACGAGCTACAACGTCGCAAAGTTTGCTGACGTGGCACATGTAACTTTGTTATTTGTCAACGGATTTTGATTAACCAAAGAATATCTGATAGACAATTTTAAGTACTTTAAAATGAAATTTCATTCATTCAAATCGGTCGATAAATAAACGAGCTACAACGTCGCAAAATTTGCTGACGTGGCACAGCTAACTTTGTTATTTGTCAACGGATTTTGATCAACCAAAGAATATCTGATAGACAATTTTAAGTACTTCAAAATGAAATTTCATTCATTCAAATCGGTCGATAAATGAACGAGCTACAACGTCGCAAAGTTTGCTGACGTGGCACAGCTAACTTTGTTATTTGTCAACGGATTTTGATCAACCAAAGAATATCTGATAGACAATTTTAAGTACTTTAAAATGAAATTTCATTCATTCAAATCGGTCGATAAATGAACGAGCTACAACGTCGCAAAGTTTGCTGACGTGGCACAGCTAACTTTGTTATTTGTCAACGGATTTTGGCCAATCAAAGAATATCTGATAGGCAATTTTAAGTACTTCAAATTGACATTTCATTCATTCAAATCGGTCGATAAATAAACGAGCTACAACGTCGCAAAGTCTGCTGACGTGGCACAGGTAACTTTGTTATTTGTCAACGGATTTTGATCAACCAAAGAATATCTGATAGTTGATTCTAAGTGCTTCAATATGACATTTCATTCATTCAAATCGGTTGATAAATAAACGAGTTACAGCGCCGCAAAGTTTGCTGACGTGGCACAGGTAACTTTGTTATTTGTCAATGGATTTCAATCAACCAAAGATTATCTGATTGACAATTTCAAGTACTTCAAAATGACATCTCAATCATTAAAATCGGTTGATAAATAAACGAGCTACAGCGCCGCAAAGTTTGCTGACGTGGCACAGGTAACTTTGTTATTTGTCAATGGATTTCAATCAACCAAAGATTATCTGATTGACAATTTCAAGTACTTCAAAATGACATCTCAATCATTAAAATCGGTTGATAAATAAACGAGCTACAGCGCCGCAAAGTTTGCTGACGTGGCACAGTCAAATTTGTCATTTGTCAACGGATTTCGATCAACCAAAGAATATCTGATTGACAATTTCAAGTCCTTTAAAAAGACATTTCATTCATTCAAATCGGTTGATAAATAAACGAGCTACAACGTCGCAAAGTTTGCTGACGTGGCACATGTAACTTTGTTATTTGTCAACGGATTTTGATTAACCAAAGAATATCTGATAGACAATTTTAAGTACTTTAAAATGAAATTTCATTCATTCAAATCGGTCGATAAATAAACGAGCTACAACGTCGCAAAATTTGCTGACGTGGCACAGCTAACTTTGTTATTTGTCAACGGATTTTGATCAACCAAAGAATATCTGATAGACAATTTTAAGTACTTCAAAATGAAATTTCATTCATTCAAATCGGTCGATAAATGAACGAGCTACAACGTCGCAAAGTTTGCTGACGTGGCACAGCTAACTTTGTTATTTGTCAACGGATTTTGATCAACCAAAGAATATCTGATAGACAATTTTAAGTACTTTAAAATGAAATTTCATTCATTCAAATCGGTCGATGAATAAACGAGCTACAACGTCGCAAAATTTGCTGACGTGGCACAGCTAACTTTGTTATTTGTCAACGGATTTTGATCAACCAAAGAATATCTGATAGACAATTTTAAGTACTTCAAAATGAAATTTCATTCATTCAAATCGGTCGATAAATGAACGAGCTACAACGTCGCAAAGTTTGCTGACGTGGCACAGCTAACTTTGTTATTTGTCAACGGATTTTGATCAACCAAAGAATATCTGATAGACAATTTTAAGTACTTTAAAATGAAATTTCATTCATTCAAATCGGTCGATAAATGAACGAGCTACAACGTCGCAAAGTTTGCTGACGTGGCACAGCTAACTATGTTATTTGTCAACGGATTTTGATCAACCAAAGAATATCTGATAGACAATTTTAAGTACTTCAAAATGACATTTCATTCATTCAAATCGGTCGATAAATGAACGAGCTACAACGTCGCAAAGTTTGCTGACGTGGCACAGCTAACTATGTTATTTGTCAACGGATTTTGATCAACCAAAGAATATCTGATAGACAATTTTAAGTACTTCAAAATGAAATTTCATTCATTCAAATCGGTCGATAAATGAACGAGCTACAACGTCGCAAAGTTTGCTGACGTGGCACAGCTAACTTTGTTATTTGTCAACGGATTTTGATCAACCAAAGAATATCTGATGGACAATTTTAAGTTCTTCAAAATGAAATTTCATTCATTCAAATCGGTCGATAAATGAACGAGCTACAACGTCGCAAAGTTTGCTGACGTGGCACAGCTAACTTTGTTATTTGTCAACGGATTTTGATCAACCAAAGAATATCTGATAGACAATTTTAAGTACTTCAAAATGAAATTTCATTTATTCAAATCGGTCGATAAATGAACGAGCTACAACGTCGCAAAGTTTGCTGACGTGGCACAGCTAACTTTGTTATTTGTCAACGGATTTTGATCAACCAAAGAATATCTGATAGACAATTTTAAGTACTTCAAAATGACATTTCATTCATTCAAATCGGTCGATAAATGAACGAGCTACAACGTCGCAAAGTTTGCTGACGTGGCACAGCTAACTATGTTATTTGTCAACGGATTTTGATCAACCAAAGAATATCTGATAGACAATTTTAAGTACTTCAAAATGACATTTCATTCATTCAAATCGGTCGATAAATGAACGAGCTACAACGTCGCAAAGTTTGCTGACGTGGCACAGCTAACTATGTTATTTGTCAACGGATTTTGATCAACCAAAGAATATCTGATAGACAATTTTAAGTACTTCAAAATGAAATTTCATTCATTCAAATCGGTCGATGAATGAACGAGCTACAACGTCGCAAAGTTTGCTGACGTGGCACAGCTAACTATGTTATTTGTCAACGGATTTTGATCAACCAAAGAATATCTGATAGACAATTTTAAGTACTTCAAAATGACATTTCATTCATTCAAATCGGTCGATAAATGAACGAGCTACAACGTCGCAAAGTTTGCTGACGTGGCACAGCTAACTATGTTATTTGTCAACGGATTTTGATCAACCAAAGAATATCTGATAGACAATTTTAAGTACTTCAAAATGAAATTTCATTCATTCAAATCGGTCGATAAACGAACGAGCTACAACGTCGCAAAGTTTGCTGACGTGGCACAGCTAACTTTGTTATTTGTCAACGGATTTTGATCAACCAAAGAATATCTGATAGACAATTTTAAGTACTTCAAAATGACATTTCATTCATTCAAATCGGTCGATAAATGAACGAGCTACAACGTCGCAAAGTTTGCTGACGTGGCACAGCTAACTTTGTTATTTGTCAACGGATTTTGATCAACCAAAGAATATCTGATAGACAATTTTAAGTACTTCAAAATGAAATTTCATTCATTCAAATCGGTCGATAAATGAACGAGCTACAACGTCGCAAAGTTTGCTGACGTGGCACAGCTAACTTTGTTATTTGTCAACGGATTTTGATCAACCAAAGAATATCTGATAGACAATTTTAAGTACTTCAAAATGAAATTTCGTTCATTCAAATCGGTCGATAAATGAACGAGCTACAACGTCGCAAAGTTTGCTGACATGGCACAGCTAACTTTGTTATTTGTCAACGGATTTTGATCAACCAAAGAATATCTGATAGACAATTTTAAGTACTTTAAAAAGACATTTCATTCATTCAAATCGGTTGATAAATAAATGAGCTACAACGTCGCAAAGTTTGCTGACGTGGCACATGTAACTTTGTTATTTGTCAACGGATTTTGATTAACCAAAGAATATCTGATAGACAATTTTAAGTACTTTAAAATGAAATTTCATTCATTCAAATCGGTCGATAAATGAACGAGCTACAACGTCGCAAAGTTTGCTGACGTGGCACAGCTAACTATGTTATTTGTCAACGGATTTTGATCAACCAAAGAATATCTGATAGACAATTTTAAGTACTTCAAAATGAAATTTCATTCATTCAAATCGGTCGATAAACGAACGAGCTACAACGTCGCAAAGTTTGCTGACGTGGCACAGCTAACTTTGTTATTTGTCAACGGATTTTGATCAACCAAAGAATATCTGATAGACAATTTTAAGTACTTCAAAATGACATTTCATTCATTCAAATCGGTCGATAAATGAACGAGCTACAACGTCGCAAAGTTTGCTGACGTGGCACAGCTAACTTTGTTATTTGTCAACGGATTTTGATCAACCAAAGAATATCTGATAGACAATTTTAAGTACTTCAAAATGAAATTTCATTCATTCAAATCGGTCGATAAATGAACGAGCTACAACGTCGCAAAGTTTGCTGACGTGGCACAGCTAACTTTGTTATTTGTCAACGGATTTTGATCAACCAAAGAATATCTGATAGACAATTTTAAGTACTTCAAAATGAAATTTCGTTCATTCAAATCGGTCGATAAATGAACGAGCTACAACGTCGCAAAGTTTGCTGACATGGCACAGCTAACTTTGTTATTTGTCAACGGATTTTGATCAACCAAAGAATATCTGATAGACAATTTTAAGTACTTTAAAAAGACATTTCATTCATTCAAATCGGTTGATAAATAAATGAGCTACAACGTCGCAAAGTTTGCTGACGTGGCACATGTAACTTTGTTATTTGTCAACGGATTTTGATTAACCAAAGAATATCTGATAGACAATTTTAAGTACTTTAAAATGAAATTTCATTCATTCAAATCGGTCGATAAATAAACGAGCTACAACGTCGCAAAGTTTGCTGACGTGGCACATGTAACTTTGTTATTTGTCAACGGATTTTGATTAACCAAAGAATATCTGATAGACAATTTTAAGTACTTCAAAATAAAATTTCATTCATTCAAATCGGTCGATAAATGAACGAGCTAAAACGTCGCAAAGTTTGCTGACGTGGCACAGCTAACTTTGTTATTTGTCAACGGATTTTGATCAACCAAAGAATATCTGATAGACAATTTTAAGTACTTTAAAATGAAATTTCATTCATTCAAATCGGTCGATAAATAAACGAGCTACAACGTCGCAAAATTTGCTGACGTGGCACAGCTAACTTTGTTATTTGTCAACGGATTTTGATCAACCAAAGAATATCTGATAGACAATTTTAAGTACTTCAAAATGAAATTTCATTCATTCAAATCGGTCGATAAATGAACGAGCTACAACGTCGCAAAGTTTGCTGACGTGGCACAGCTAACTTTGTTATTTGTCAACGGATTTTGATCAACCAAAGAATATCTGATAGACAATTTTAAGTACTTTAAAATGAAATTTCATTCATTCAAATCGGTCGATAAATAAACGAGCTACAACGTCGCAAAATTTGCTGACGTGGCACAGCTAACTTTGTTATTTGTCAACGGATTTTGATCAACCAAAGAATATCTGATAGACAATTTTAAGTACTTTAAAATGAAATTTCATTCATTCAAATCGGTCGATAAATAAACGAGCTACAACGTCGCAAAATTTGCTGACGTGGCACAGCTAACTTTGTTATTTGTCAACGGATTTTGATCAACCAAAGAATATCTGATAGACAATTTTAAGTACTTTAAAATGAAATTTCATTCATTCAAATCGGTCGATAAATGAACGAGCTACAACGTCGCAAAGTTTGCTGACGTGGCAAAGCTAACTTTGTTATTTGTCAACGGATTTTGATCAACCAAAGAATATCTGATAGACAATTTTAAGTACTTTAAAATGAAATTTCATTCATTCAAATCGGTCGATAAATAAACGAGCTACAACGTCGCAAAATTTGCTGACGTGGCACAGCTAACTTTGTTATTTGTCAACGGATTTTGATCAACCAAAGAATATCTGATAGACAATTTTAAGTACTTTAAAATGAAATTTCATTCATTCAAATCGGTCGATAAATGAACGAGCTACAACGTCGCAAAGTTTGCTGACGTGGCACAGCTAACTTTGTTATTTGTCAACGGATTTTGATCAACCAAAGAATATCTGATAGACAATTTTAAGTACTTTAAAATGAAATTTCATTCATTCAAATCGGTCGATAAATAAACGAGCTACAACGTCGCAAAATTTGCTGACGTGGCACAGCTAACTTTGTTATTTGTCAACGGATTTTGATCAACCAAAGAATATCTGATAGACAATTTTAAGTACTTTAAAATGAAATTTCATTCATTCAAATCGGTCGATAAATAAACGAGCTACAACGTCGCAAAATTTGCTGACGTGGCACAGCTAACTTTGTTATTTGTCAACGGATTTTGATCAACCAAAGAATATCTGATAGACAATTTTAAGTACTTTAAAATGAAATTTCATTCATTCAAATCGGTCGATAAATGAACGAGCTACAACGTCGCAAAGTTTGCTGACGTGGCACAGCTAACTTTGTTATTTGTCAACGGATTTTGATCAACCAAAGAATATCTGATAGACAATTTTAAGTACTTTAAAATGAAATTTCATTCATTCAAATCGGTCGATAAATGAACGAGCTACAACGTCGCAAAGTTTGCTGACGTGGCACAGCTAACTTTGTTATTTGTCAACGGATTTTGATCAACCAAAGAATATCTGATAGACAATTTTAAGTACTTTAAAATGAAATTTCATTCATTCAAATCGGTCGATAAATGAACGAGCTACAACGTCGCAAAGTTTGCTGACGTGGCACAGCTAACTTTGTTATTTGTCAACGGATTTTGGCCAATCAAAGAATATCTGATAGGCAATTTTAAGTACTTTAAAATGACATTTCATTCATTCAAATCGGTCGATAAATGAACGAGCTACAACGTCGCAAAGTTTGCTGACGTGGCACAACTAACTATGTTATTTGTCAACGGATTTTGATCAACCAAAGAATATCTGATAGACAATTTCAAGTACTTTAAAATGACACTTCAATCATTAAAATCGGTTGATAAATAAACGAGCTACAACGTCGCAAAGTTTGCTGACGTGGCACAACTAACTATGTTATTTGTCAACGGATTTTGATCAACCAAAGAATATCTGATAGACAATTTTAAGTACTTTAAAATGAAATTTCATTCATTCAAATCGGTCGATAAATAAACGAGCTACAACGTCGCAAAGTTTGCTGACGTGGCACATGTAACTTTGTTATTTGTCAACGGATTTTGATCAACCAAAGAATATCTGATAGACAATTTTAAGTACTTCAAAATGAAATTTCATTCATTCAAATCGGTCGATAAATGAACGAGCTACAACGTCGCAAAGTTTGCTGACGTGGCACAGCTAACTTTGTTATTTGTCAACGGATTTTGATCAATCAAAGAATATCTGATAGACAATTCTAAGTACTTCAAAATGACATTTCAATCATTAAAATCGTTTGATAAATAAACGAGCTACAACGTCGCAAAGTTTGCTGACGTGGCACATGTAACTTTGTTATTTGTCAACGGATTTTGATCAACCAAAGAATATCTGATAGACAATTTTAAGTACTTCAAAATGAAATTTCATTCATTCAAATCGGTCGATAAATGAACGAGCTACAACGTCGCAAAGTTTGCTGACGTGGCACAGCTAACTTTGTTATTTGTCAACGGATTTTGATCAATCAAAGAATATCTGATAGACAATTCTAAGTACTTCAAAATGACATTTCAATCATTAAAATCGTTTGATAAATAAACGAGCTACAACGTCGCAAAGTTTGCTGACGTGGCACATGTAACTTTGTTATTTGTCAACGGATTTTGATCAACCAAAGAATATCTGATAGACAATTTTAAGTACTTCAAAATGAAATTTCATTCATTCAAATCGGTCGATAAATGAACGAGCTACAACGTCGCAAAGTTTGCTGACGTGGCACAGCTAACTTTGTTATTTGTCAACGGATTTTGATCAATCAAAGAATATCTGATAGACAATTCTAAGTACTTCAAAATGACATTTCAATCATTAAAATCGTTTGATAAATAAACGAGCTACAGCGCCGCAAAGTTTGCTGACGTGGCATAGGTAATTGTTCGATAAATGGTCAATAATGTCTGGTTAGGTTCAAACGAAGCAGTACAAAGCCCTCAAAGCGCAGATTCTGATGAGCACGCCCAAAGAACAACAAAAAACAGTCATAAAGAAGCTGAAGGAGGAACAACGACGGAAACTGGCGTTGCTGGGTGATCAATACGAGCAAAGCATCGCTGAAATGCTGCAAAAACAGTGTATCAAGCTGGACGAGTGTCAGGAGCTGCAGTGCCAGCAAATGAAGGAGCGGCTGCAGTACGAACTAGAAATCCTCATCGCCTATCAGAGCAAGAATAAAATGCAGGCGCAGGCGCAAAGGGAGCGCGAAAAAAACGAGCTACAAGAGCGAGTGGAAGTGCGCAGAGCCCTCTTGGAGCAGAAAATGTTGGCAGAAAATCAAAGATTCATCGAGGAGCGAGGCGAACGGATTCGGATTTTGCACGAGAAACAAGAAAGAGAGTTGGAGGAGTTTGACGTGGAGTCTGTGGCGCTGGGGTTCAGGTGAGTAATTGACAAGGTAAGGTGGGAGTTGATGAATGTTTTGCAGCGCTCTCGCCATAGCCGAGATGTCGCTGGCGTTGGGGGATATGTCACGTGACGATTATGACGGCGAAACGAGTCTCAGCGGCTCGATGCTCAGTTTGGCCCATTCGAATAGTTCCACCAGTTTTCCGCCTAGTTCTGTTTAGTACCAGTCATGTATATATTATTAATAATAAGTCCACATAGTGACGCAACTAAAAAAAAAAGACTAACTATACCAAAAATCTTGGTATATACGCTTAATTAATTAATATAGACTGGCTTTGGAACTTGTGTGTAAATGGTGTAAGCTTGCAGAAAATCGATTTTTAGTCGTTGAAAATCATTCCAGGCAATTCGGTTCGGTCAGTAGAGGGTAGAGGGCGCCCGGACAATGTTTTAAACAAATCAAAACTTTTTGTTTTATTTACTTTTGTAGATATTGTTAATTTTTGTCTAATTTTAGCAGAGCATTTTATCGAATTGGTGTAAATATGATTTTTTTCCCCCAATGCTCAAAATTGTCATTGTGTTGGAGTTTGTCGTCAGTATTTAAATCCAGCTAAATCTATTCATTTACTGTTTAGTGTAATAACGAATAAAATACTTATGACATTATATTATGATTAATTAGTCAATATACTGTACATAATTTGTTAAAAAGCTACTATTTGTGTCAAATTCATTATGATTATTAGTGTAATTTTTTAACTTAAATTATATAGTCAGCTCATACATGAGTTTTATTATCTACCTCCCGAAGTTCAAAATCTGGCCGCTAGGGGGCGTTACTGCCATGAAGACCAATAAAAATCACGCTGTCTCGGAAATATAGGGTGTCCGGTAAGTATACGGCACAATGTTTCTCTGAAGCGCCTCCTTACAGAGCCCTGAAGAGGTACCCGTCAACTTAATTTTTTAGCTTTAACTTTTGAACCGGCTTGTATGATTTGATGAAATTTTAGTATGTTGTGTAGGCTTTGAAAACTCATTTGTAGGGGGAACCAAGAACGGACAAACCACAAAACCTTTTGGGACCAATTTTTGACAGGTGTCATTTTACAGAGCTGAAAAGTACTTTTTCAAATACTCTGATCTTTTTTCATCCAAAAACGTGCTTTTCTTTTGTTCCGATAAAACTAACCGTTTTCGAAAAATAGGTTTTTGTTTTACAGGTTATTGCAATAATACACTAAAATACTACGGCGAGACCCCAGTTGTAAGTATTTTTTGTTTTGGAAAATTTTTCGACATTCTCAGGTTAATTGGCCAAACTAGAATTAATGAAAAAATTGGAAAAAAATGAAAATTTTCAAAAAAAACATTTTTTTTCACTGAATTTTTGAAAAAAAAAGCACCTAAAAGAGCAACAAATTGTATAAAAAAATGATACAAGATCGAATTATTTATTTTAGGAAACAAAAAAGCACCCAGTGTAAAAAAAATGTTTAAAAAAATCCCAAAATGAAAAAAAAAAAGACAAAATCGATAGATTTAGTAGAATCCACATGAAAAACCAAAAATGCATAAAAAAAGATCACATTATATAATTTTGGGAACAAAGAAGCTCCCAAAGAGTTCAAAAGAAAGTTTAAAAACATCTTAAAACGAAAAAAAAAGGCCAAATCACTCAATTTTGGAAAAAAACTGCATAAAAAAAATGAAACGAGATCGAATAATTAATTTTTAGATAAAAAAAAAATAAAAAATGTTTGAAAAAAAAAATCCTAAAATGAAAAAAAAAGACCAAATTATTCAATTTCAGGAACAAAAAAGGACCCAAAAAATGCATTAAAAAACCAAATTATTCCATTTTGAGAGCAAAAGAAGTACAAAGTGAAAAAGAATGTAAAAAAATCCTAAAATAGAAAAAAGATCAAAAATCAATACATTTGAAAAAGAACTCACTTGAAAAAGCACAAATGCATTAAAAATTGACCAAATCATTCAATTTTAGAAACAAAAAAAACTCAAAATGTGCAAAAGAAAGTTTAAACCCAGTTGAGACAAAAAATTAAACAAATCACTCAATTTTGGTTCAAACAGCACTTAAAAGAGCAAAAAATTGCATACAACAATGAAACAAGGTCGATTGATTAAATTTTAGAAACAAAAAAACACCCAAAAAGTGCAAAAGAATGTAAAAAAATTCCTGAAATGGAAAAAAAACCTAATCAATATATTTTGAAAAAGCAAAAATGCATTAAAAAGTTGATAAAATAATTCAATTTTAGTAACAAAAAATCTCCCAAAAAGTGCTAAATAAAGTTTAAAAACATTTTGAAGCGAAAAAAAAAAAAATTACTAAATTTTGGAAAAAAAAGCACCTAAGAAAACAAAAAATTGCATTCAAAAATGAAACGAAGTCGAATTCAATTTTAGAAACAAAAAAGCACCTCAAAGAGCGAAAAATTGCATTAAAAATAGAACGAGAACGAATTAGGTTTTAAAAACAAAAAAAGCACCCAAAAAGTGCGAAAGAATGTTGAAAAAGACCTAAAATGGTAAAAAAGACCAAATCAATACATTTTGGAAGAGAACCCACCTCAAAAAGCAAAAGAAACAAAAAAACTCACATAAAGTGCAAAAGAAAGTTTAAACAAATTTTTAAACGAAAAAAAAATGACCAAATCTTTAAATTTTGAAAAAGAAAGCACCTAAAAGAACAAAACATTGCATAAAAAAATGAAACGAGGTCGAATTATTTAATTTTAGAATCAAAAAAGCACCCAAAAAGTACAAAAGAATGTAAAAAGACCTGAAATGGATAAAAAGAGTAAATCAATAAATTCAATCAATTTTAGGAATCCAAAAACTTTAAAAATAACCTGAGATGAAAAAAAAGACAAAATCACAAAATTTTGGATAAGGTACTTAAGGTACAGAAAGTTGCATAAAAAATGAAACAAGATCGAAATGCTCGATTTTAGAAACGAAAAAACTCCCGAAAAGTACAAAAGAAAGTTTAAAAATATCTTGAAACGAGAAAAAAAAATGAAATCACTGATTTTTGAAAAAGAAAGCACCTAAAAAGTGCAATAAAATACAAAAAATATCCTTAATTATTGGAAAAAAAAATCAAATCAATAAATTTTGGAGTGAAAAATGATAAAAAGGCCAAACTATTTAATTTTGGGAGAAAATAATGTAAAGAGCAGTTCAAAAGCACTTTAAAAAGGAAAAAACAAGTCAAAATCACACAATTTAAAAAAAAAAACACCTAAAGGAACAAAAACGAAGTCAAATCATTCAATTTTGGGTTAGCTCCCAAAAAGAGCACAAAATCACATAAAAAGAGTGAAAAGTGACGCAAGTTATTTAAATTCCTAAAAAGTGAAAAAAAAGAGCAAACCACCAAATTTTTCGGAAACGAAAAAAGCAACCAAAATAATAGAAAAATATCAATATGTATTCTATGTTAAAAAAAAAAACATGACTTAAAAAGTACTAGCATTGATAAAAAACTGAAAAGAGATATTCCATTAAAAAAAATGAATAACGATGCATAAAATGCTGGAGAGAAATCAAAATATTCAAAAATCAATAAAAATGCAAATAACTCAAAGAACAGAAACCTTTAAAAACACATAAAAGAGTGAAAAGAGGTCAACATATTTTTGGGTTGGTGAAATAAAAAACAAACTTTTATAAACAATTTACTAAGCCAACCCCATCCCTTGCTCATACTCCTCATCCGTAATCTTCTTCTTTTTGAACTTCTTCAACAACGCCATATCCCGCTTTAACTCCTCCAAATCCTCCTCACTAATCCCTCCCTTCCTCTTCTTCCCTTTCCCCTCAGCCTTGGCCGCCAACTTTGCTTGCTTCCTCTTCAACCTCTTCTCCTTGCGCGCATCCTTATTCTGCTTCGTCACCGACCACGCCTCTGTGTTCTTCTTGACAAACTTCGTCTTCCCCGGCCACACCCCCGTCTCCTTGTATTGGCCCAATTTCTTCAGTCGGACCGCCTCTCGTTGTTTATCTTTGTACGGTATGGCGTTTATGTCAATTTGTACGGGAGTAAAATCAGAGAGGTCTCTGTTTTTCAATTCGGGCATTTTGGGCATGTGCAGAAGCCCGTAGGTGACAGCCAGCGCGCCTAGCGGCAGCTCCTTAACGCGCAAGAGCAACGAACACTCGTGCTTGGAGTACGCTCTGACGTGGCTGACAAACGCCTTGGTTGCCGTGTCCATCAGGGCGCGGTCTTTTTTCAGTAAATTCCGTATTTGCTCTTGATAGTCATTTGTGGCGGTATTTTCAACTTCAATCAGCTGAACTCGTTGGTTGTTTTCGATAAAATTGACGTAGGAAGCTTCGTTTTCCAAGAGGACGATCAGAGCGCTGCCCTGGTGGCCTTGCCGCGCAGTTCTGCCAACGCGGTGGACAAACGCCGAAGCACTAGCAGGGGGATCCCATTGAAGCACCCAATCCACCTTTAAAAAACAAGTGACAAGTGACAGATGATGTCGCCACTTACCTCAGGTATGTCAATGCCACGTGCCATTACGTCAGTGCACAACAACAACGCCCTCTCGCTGTCTCGGAACACATCCAGAACCTTTTTTCGCTTGTCCTTCATTTTACCATGAATTGCCATTACTTTTAGGTTTGGCAACAATGCGGGAAATATGCGCGCCCAGTAGTCGACGCAGGCGCACGTGGGCAAAAACAACATCGCCTTTTGGATTTGTCGGTTTTGCAAAAACGATATGATTGTTGCCAGTTTTCCGTTGTTTTTCGCCAAAACGTAGAAATTTTGTAGTAGGTCGGGCGTGCTGTGTTTGGCTTTGGCCGATACACTTACGAGCACGGGGTTTCTTAGACCCGCCCTTATTAGGTCTTGGACCTGGAAAGTTGGAAAAAAGATGGAGTTGTTGCTTAAAATAAAGTCCTATACAGTTTTTTAATAAAGTCGAAAATGTTCTCGACAAACTTTGACGCCCTGTATAGTGAAAATGATGCATTTTACAGAAAAATACTTCGAATAAAAATGGTGCGAAATTTTCTTGGCTACAAAAAATGTTTTATACAGTTTTTTGATAAACTCAAGCGTTTTTGAGTTATACTCCGTAAACCAAAGCGTTCAGTTTCCTCAAATCTGTTCTCGACAAACTTTGACGCCCTGTATGGTGAAAATGATGCATTTTACGGAAAAATACTTCAAATAAAAATGGTGCGAAATTTTCTTGGCTACAAAAAATGTTTTATACAGTTTTTTGATAAACTCAAGCGTTTTTGAGTTATACTCCGTAAACCAAAGCGTTCAGTTTCCTCAAATCTGTTCTCGACAAACTTTGACGCCCTGTATGGTGAAAATGATGCATTTTACGGAAAAATACTTCAAATAAAAATGGTGCGAAATTTTCTTGGCTACAAAAAATGTTTTATACAGTTTTTTGATAAACTCAAGCGTTTTTGAGTTATACTCCGTAAACCAAAGCGTTCAGTTTCCTCAAATCTGTTCTCGACAAACTTTGACGCCCTGTATGGTGAAAATGATGCATTTTACGGAAAAATACTTCAAATAAAAATGGTGCGAAATTTTCTTGGCTACAAAAAATGTTTTATACAGTTTTTTGATAAACTCAAGCGTTTTTGAGTTATACTCCGTAAACCAAAGCGTTCAGTTTCCTCAAATCTGTTCTCGACAAACTTTGACGCCCTGTATGGTGAAAATGATGCATTTTACGGAAAAATACTTCAAATAAAAATGGTGCGAAATTTTCTTGGCTACAAAAAATGTTCTATACAGTTTTTTGATAAACTCAAGCGTTTTTGAGTTATACTCTGTAAACCAAAGCGTTCAGTTTCCTCAAATCTGTTCTCGACAAACTTTGACGCCCTGTATAGTAAAAATGGAGCATTTTACGGAAAAATACTTCAAATAAAAATTGTTGGAAACTTTTTGAGCTACAAAAAATGTTCCACAGGGTTTTTTGATAAACTCAAGCGTTTTTGAGTTATACTCCGTAAACAAAAGTGTTCAGTTTCGTCGAATTTGTTCTCAACAAACTTTGACGCCCTGTATAGTGAAAATGATGCATTTTACGGAAAAATACTTTAAATAAAAATGGTGCGAAATTTTCTTGGCTACAAAAAATGTTCTATACAGTTTTTTGATAAACTCAAGCGTTTTTGAGTTATACTCCGTAAACCAAAGCGTTCAGTTTCCTCAAATCTGTTCTCGACAAACTTTGACGCCCTGTATAGTAAAAATGGAGCATTTTACGGAAAAATACTTCAAATAAAAATTGTTGGAAACTTTTTGAGCTACAAAAAATGTTCTACAGGGTTTTTTGATAAACTCAAGCGTTTTTGAGTTATACTCCGTAAACAAAAGTGTTCAGTTTCCTCGAATTTGTTCTCAACAAACTTTGACGCCCTGTATAGTGAAAATGATGCATTTTACGGAAAAATACTTCAAATAAAAATGGTGCGAAATTTTCTTGGCTACAAAAAATGTTTTACACAGTTTTTTGATAAACTCAAGCGTTTTTGAGTTATACTCCGTAAACCAAAGCGTTCAGTTTCCTCAAATCTGTTCTCAACAAACTTTGACGCCCTGTATGGTGAAAATGATGCATTTTACGGAAAAATACTTCAAATAAAAATGGTGCGAAATTTTCTTGGCTACAAAAAATGTTCTATACAGTTTTTTGATAAACTCAAGCGTTTTTGAGTTATACTCCGTAAACAAAAGTGTTCAGTTTCCTCGAATTCGTTCTCAACAAACTTTGACGCCCTGTATAGTGAAAATGATGCATTTTACGGAAAAATACTTTAAATAAAAATGGTGCGAAATTTTCTTGGCTACAAAAAATGTTCTATACAGTTTTTTGATAAACTCAAGCGTTTTTGAGTTATACTCCGTAAACCAAAGCGTTCAGTTTCCTCAAATCTGTTCTCGACAAACTTTGACGCCCTGTATAGTAAAAATGAAGCATTTTACGGAAAAATACTTCAAATAAAAATTGTTGGAAACTTTTTGAGCTACAAAAAATGTTCTACAGGGTTTTTCGATAAACTCAAGCGTTTTTGAGTTATACTCCGTAAACAAAAGTGTTCAGTTTCCTCGAATTTGTTCTCAACAAACTTTGACGCCCTGTATAGTGAAAATGATGCATTTTACGGAAAAATACTTTAAATAAAAATGGTGCGAAATTTTCTTGGCTACAAAAAATGTTTTATACAGTTTTTTGATAAACTCAAGCGTTTTTGAGTTATACTCCGTAAACCAAAGCGTTCAGTTTCCTCAAATCTGTTCTCGACAAACTTTGACGCCCTGTATAGTAAAAATGGTGGGTTTTACGGAAAAATACCTCAAATAAAAATTGTTGGAAATTTTCTTGGCTACAAAAAATTTTTCATACAGTTTTTTGATAAACTCAAGCGTTTTTGAGTTATACTCCATAAACCAAAATGTTCAGTTTTCTCGAATCTGTTCCCAACAAACTTTGACGCCCTGCCCTGTATAGTAAAAATCATGCGTGTTACGGAAAAATACTTCAAATAAAAATGGTGCGAAATTTTCTTGGCTACAAAAAATGTTCTATACAGTTTTTTTATAAACTGAAGCGTTTTTGAGTTATACTCCGTAAACCAAAGCGTTCAGTTTCCTCAAATCTGTTCTCGACAAACTTTGACGCCCTGTATGGTGAAAATGATGCATTTTACGGAAAAATACTTCAAATAAAAATGGTGCGAAATTTTCTTGGCTACAAAAAATGTTTTATACAGTTTTTTGATAAACTCAAGCGTTTTTGAGTTATACTCCGTAAACCAAAGCGTTCAGTTTCCTCAAATCTGTTCTCGACAAACTTTGACGCCCTGTATGGTGAAAATGATGCATTTTACGGAAAAATACTTCAAATAAAAATGGTGCGAAATTTTCTTGGCTACAAAAAATGTTTTATACAGTTTTTTGATAAACTCAAGCGTTTTTGAGTTATACTCCGTAAACCAAAGCGTTCAGTTTCCTCAAATCTGTTCTCGACAAACTTTGACGCCCTGTATAGTAAAAATGGTGGGTTTTACGGAAAAATACCTCAAATAAAAATTGTTGGAAATTTTCTTGGCTACAAAAAATTTTTCATACAGTTTTTTGATAAACTCAAGCGTTTTTGAGTTATACTCCGTAAACCAAAGCGTTCAGTTTCCTCAAATCTGTTCTCGACAAACTTTGACGCCCTGTATGGTGAAAATGATGCATTTTACGGAAAAATACTTCAAATAAAAATGGTGCGAAATTTTCTTG
The DNA here is from genome assembly GCA_958502075.1 of Orchestes rusci. Taxonomy (NCBI): domain Eukaryota; kingdom Metazoa; phylum Arthropoda; class Insecta; order Coleoptera; family Curculionidae; genus Orchestes; species Orchestes rusci. The sequence goes on along the minus strand of OY293304.1, from coordinate 113,188,787 downwards.
GCTACAAAAAATGTTTTATACAGTTTTTTGATAAACTCAAGCGTTTTTGAGTTATACTCCGTAAACCAAAGCGTTCAGTTTCCTCAAATCTGTTCTCGACAAACTTTGACGCCCTGTATGGTGAAAATGATGCATTTTACGGAAAAATACTTCAAATAAAAATGGTGCGAAATTTTCTTGGCTACAAAAAATGTTTTATACAGTTTTTTGATAAACTCAAGCGTTTTTGAGTTATACTCCGTAAACCAAAGCGTTCAGTTTCCTCAAATCTGTTCTCGACAAGCTTTGACGCCCTGTATGGTGAAAATGATGCATTTTACGGAAAAATACTTCAAATAAAAATGGTGCGAAATTTTCTTGGCTACAAAAAATGTTTTATACAGTTTTTTGATAAACTCAAGCGTTTTTGAGTTATACTCCAAAAACCAAAGCGTTCAGTTTCCTCAAATCTGTTCTCGACAAACTTTGACGCCCTGTATGGTGAAAATGATGCATTTTACGGAAAAATACTTCAAATAAAAATGGTGCGAAATTTTCTTGGCTACAAAAAATGTTTTATACAGTTTTTTGATAAACTCAAGCGTTTTTGAGTTATACTCCGTAAACCAAAGCGTTCAGTTTCCTCAAATCTGTTCTCGACAAACTTTGACGCCCTGTATGGTGAAAATGATGCATTTTACGGAAAAATACTTCAAATAAAAATGGTGCGAAATTTTCTTGGCTACAAAAAATGTTTTATACAGTTTTTTGATAAACTCAAGCGTTTTTGAGTTATACTCCAAAAACCAAAGCGTTCAGTTTCCTCAAATCTGTTCTCGACAAACTTTGACGCCCTGTATGGTGAAAATGATGCATTTTACGGAAAAATACTTCAAATAAAAATGGTGCGAAATTTTCTTGGCTACAAAAAATGTTTTATACAGTTTTTTGATAAACTCAAGCGTTTTTGAGTTATACTCCGTAAACCAAAGCGTTCAGTTTCCTCAAATCTGTTCTCGACAAACTTTGACGCCCTGTATGGTGAAAATGATGCATTTTACGGAAAAATACTTCAAATAAAAATGGTGCGAAATTTTCTTGGCTACAAAAAATGTTTTATACAGTTTTTTGATAAACTCAAGCGTTTTTGAGTTATACTCCAAAAACCAAAGCGTTCAGTTTCCTCAAATCTGTTCTCGACAAACTTTGACGCCCTGTATGGTGAAAATGATGCATTTTACGGAAAAATACTTCAAATAAAAATGGTGCGAAATTTTCTTGGCTACAAAAAATGTTCAATACAGTTTTTTGATAAACTCAAGCGTTTTTGAGTTATACTCCAAAAACCAAAGCGTTCAGTTTCCTCAAATCTGTTCTCGACAAACTTTGACGCCCTGTATGGTGAAAGTGATGCATTTTACGGAAAAATACTTCAAATAAAAATGGTGCGAAATTTTCTTGGCTACAAAAAATGTTCTATACAGTTTTTTGATAAACTCAAGCGTTTTTGAGTTATACTCCGTAAACCAAAGCGTTCAGTTTCCTCAAATCTGTTCTCGACAAACTTTGACGCCCTGTATGGTGAAAATGATGCATTTTACGGAAAAATACTTCAAATAAAAATGGTGCGAAATTTTCTTGGCTACAAAAAATGTTCTATACAGTTTTTTGATAAACTCAAGCGTTTTTGAGTTATACTCTGTAAACCAAAGCGTTCAGTTTCCTCAAATCTGTTCTCGACAAACTTTGACGCCCTGTATAGTAAAAATGGAGCATTTTACGGAAAAATACTTCAAATAAAAATTGTTGGAAACTTTTTGAGCTACAAAAAATGTTCCACAGGGTTTTTTGATAAACTCAAGCGTTTTTGAGTTATACTCTGTAAACCAAAGCGTTCAGTTTCCTCAAATCTGTTCTCGACAAACTTTGACGCCCTGTATAGTAAAAATGGAGCATTTTACGGAAAAATACTTCAAATAAAAATTGTTGGAAACTTTTTCAGCTACAAAAAATGTTCTACAGGGTTTTTTGATAAACTCAAGCGTTTTTGAGTTATACTCCGTAAACAAAAGTGTTCAGTTTCCTCGAATTTGTTCTCAACAAACTTTGACGCCCTGTATAGTGAAAATGATGCATTTTACGGAAAAATACTTCAAATAAAAATGGTGCGAAATTTTCTTGGCTACAAAAAATGTTTTATACAGTTTTTTGATAAACTCAAGCGTTTTTGAGTTATACTCCGTAAACCAAAGCGTTCAGTTTCCTCAAATCTGTTCTCAACAAACTTTGACGCCCTGTATGGTGAAAATGATGCATTTTACGGAAAAATACTTCAAATAAAAATGGTGCGAAATTTTCTTGGCTACAAAAAATGTTCTATACAGTTTTTTGATAAACTCAAGCGTTTTTGAGTTATACTCCGTAAACAAAAGTGTTCAGTTTCCTCGAATTCGTTCTCAACAAACTTTGACGCCCTGTATAGTGAAAATGATGCATTTTACGGAAAAATACTTTAAATAAAAATGGTGCGAAATTTTCTTGGCTACAAAAAATGTTCTATACAGTTTTTTGATAAACTCAAGCGTTTTTGAGTTATACTCCGTAAACCAAAGCGTTCAGTTTCCTCAAATCTGTTCTCGACAAACTTTGATGCCCTGTATAGTAAAAATGAAGCATTTTACGGAAAAATACTTCAAATAAAAATTGTTGGAAACTTTTTGAGCTACAAAAAATGTTCTACAGGGTTTTTCGATAAACTCAAGCGTTTTTGAGTTATACTCCGTAAACAAAAGTGTTCAGTTTCCTCGAATTTGTTCTCAACAAACTTTGACGCCCTGTATAGTGAAAATGATGCATTTTACGGAAAAATACTTTAAATAAAAATGGTGCGAAATTTTCTTGGCTACAAAAAATGTTTTATACAGTTTTTTGATAAACTCAAGCGTTTTTGAGTTATACTCCGTAAACCAAAGCGTTCAGTTTCCTCTAATCTGTTCTCGACAAACTTTGACGCCCTGTATAGTAAAAATGGTGGGTTTTACGGAAAAATACCTCAAATAAAAATTGTTGGAAATTTTCTTGGCTACAAAAAATTTTTCATACAGTTTTTTGATAAACTCAAGCGTTTTTGAGTTATACTCCATAAACCAAAATGTTCAGTTTTCTCGAATCTGTTCCCAACAAACTTTGACGCCCTGCCCTGTATAGTAAAAATCATGCGTGTTACGGAAAAATACTTCAAATAAAAATGGTGCGAAATTTTCTTGGCTACAAAAAATGTTCTATACAGTTTTTTGATAAACTCAAGCGTTTTTGAGTTATACTCCGTAAACCAAAGCGTTCAGTTTCCTCAAATCTGTTCTCGACAAACTTTGACGCCCTGTATGGTGAAAATGATGCATTTTACGGAAAAATACTTCAAATAAAAATGGTGCGAAATTTTCTTGGCTACAAAAAATGTTTTATACAGTTTTTTGATAAACTCAAGCGTTTTTGAGTTATACTCCAAAAACCAAAGCGTTCAGTTTCCTCAAATCTGTTCTCGACAAACTTTGACGCCCTGTATGGTGAAAATGATGCATTTTACGGAAAAATACTTCAAATAAAAATGGTGCGAAATTTTCTTGGCTACAAAAAATGTTTTATACAGTTTTTTGATAAACTCAAGCGTTTTTGAGTTATACTCCGTAAACCAAAGCGTTCAGTTTCCTCAAATCTGTTCTCGACAAACTTTGACGCCCTGTATGGTGAAAATGATGCATTTTACGGAAAAATACTTCAAATAAAAATGGTGCGAAATTTTCTTGGCTACAAAAAATGTTCTGTAGAGTTTCTTGACGAACTCAAGCGTTTTTGAGTTATACTCCGTAAACCAAAGCGTTCAATTTCCTCAAATCTGTTCTCGACAAACTTTGACGCCCTGTATGGTGAAAATGATGCATTTTACGGAAAAATACTTCAAATAAAAATGGTGCGAAATTTTCTTGGCTACAAAAAATGTTTTATACAGTTTTTTTATAAACTCAAGCGTTTTTGAGTTATACTCCGTAAACCAAAGCGTTCAGTTTCCTCAAATCTGTTCTCAACAAACTTTGACGCCCTGTATGGTGAAAATGATGCATTTTACGGAAAAATACTTTAAATAAAAATGGTGCGAAATTTTTTTGGCTACAAAAAATGTTTTATACAGTTTTTTGATAAACTCAAGCGTTTTTGAGTTATACTCCGTAAACCAAAGCGCTCAGTTTCCTCAAATCTGTTCTCGACAAACTTTGACGCCCTGTATGGTGAAAATGATGCATTTTACGGAAAAATACTTCAAATAAAAATGGTGCGAAATTTTCTTGGCTACAAAAAATGTTTTATACAGTTTTTTGATAAACTCAAGCGTTTTTGAGTTATACTCCGTAGACCAACATGTTCAGTTTCCTCAAATCTATTCTCAACAAACTTTGACACCCTGTATAGTAAAAATGGATCGTTTTACAGAAAAATACTTCAAATAAAAATTGTTTTTGGTTAAAAAAAAATGTTCTATACAGTTTTTGATGAACTCAAGCGTTTTTGAGTTATACTCCGTAGACCAAAATGTTCAGTTTCCTCAAATCTGTTCTCAATAAACTTTGACGCCCTGTATAGTAAAAATGGTGGGTTTTACAGAAAAATACTTCGAATAAAAATGGTTGGAAATTTTCTTAGTAACAAAAAGTGTTCTATACAGTTTTTTGATAAACTCAACCATTTTTCAGTTATAATCAAAAAACTCTATATTGAGGTTTTTTACAATACCTCTTTAGTTTGTGTAGCTGAAAACAACCCCGTCCGTCTCTGTCTCGGCAAATAACTCAAAATCGTATCCAGGGTTTTCTGGAACCCCAAGTCCAAGAGCCGATCAGCTTCGTCCAAAATCAGCACTTCCTTTAAAGTTTCTCTGATTATTTATATTCATTTGATCAAATCTTACAAGATTTTTAACAGCATTGGGCAAATTAATATCCTGTTTTCTGGACAACAAGTCCTCCAAACGTCCAGGAGTGCAAATAACAATGTTGCCGCCCTTTTCCCTAAAGGCTTGCACATCGTCGTCCACACTGTTGCCACCCACCAACAATATTTCTTTGATATTCTGCAATTATTATTATTGAGGATTACTGCAGCTCCCTCCCACTCAATGATTTTGACTTACATTGACACTTTGTAAAAGCTGCTCCAAAACTTCTTTAGTTTGCAACGCTAGTTCTCTGGTTGGCGAAATTACAATGGCCCCAATTTGATGTTTTTGCCATTTTTCCTCTATTTCTCGCTGTTTTAAAATGTCCAGAATAGGAATTAGAAAGGCCAGAGTTTTTCCTGAACCTAAAAATCTACTTTTAATAAGGTTTGAACAGGCTAAATCTTACCAGTAACAGCTTCAGCTGCAACATCTTTCTTCCCCAACAGCTGCGGAATTGTTGCAGCTTGTACAGGCGTCATAAATGGAAAGTTTAGGCTTTTTATTGCTTGTTTTACTTCGTCGTGAAGTTCAACTCCAAGGGAGTTCCATTTTTTAGGCATTTTTCACTCACATGAGGTAAACAAAACAAACACAAATGAAAAATTGAGGTTATGTATAGATAAAAGAAGGGTTATGGACGTTAATGACGAAAATTTATCGTGACAGTGTTGCCATAATTTGGTTTGATACGGGGTGAATTGAATTTGTTGTGATGCTCAATTTCCATAGAAACCAACATTGATTTTACCAGCTTTCCACCTGCAAACAATCACAGTGATTTTATAAATCTTTTTCAACAATGTTTCAATTTGTTACATTGTTTTACATAGTAAACTTTTGTAATTGCAAGTATATTGAGGGAACATTAAAAACCAATGAGGTTTGTAATATAAACAATGTTGTTGTTTACTTAAAAAGCTTATTTATAGAATTGGGCCTTTTTGGCTAGATTTTGTTTTCTATCGGACGAAGGCCAATTCGAGTATATCATCAATTATAATGAAAATCAAGGAAATGTTAATTTATTGCTGTACTATGATACGGACGATCAGTGGCCTGCTGTGTACAAATCTAGTAAGGTAACTGAAAATTAGCTTAGGATATTCCATGAGGAATAAACGGCAACGCCGCTGGATTATTTTCATGCAGCGCAACATCTCCATTCAGTCGCCGGCCATGGGCAATGTTGCGCGCTTGTGCAATTAAACGAAAGTCCGCCAGTTTTCTGTGACTCATGCTATGGGGTTTTGATTGCTTATCCAGAACCTGGGAGGTGTTTTTGTTGCTTTGAACAACTTTGTATTCCTACATACCATCAAATCTCCCGGTTCCATCAACAGTAACCTACGGATTTTATGCCCATACTTTCCAAAAACTTCATCCTTGTGTTTGTAGCAATTGGTAACGAACGTACTTTTTCAAAAATACTCGTCCACAAGCCGTTCTAAAGATAATTTTCCACTGATAATCAATTTATCAATGACTAAACCACTGATGTTGTGGTTATTTAAAACTTGTTATCTCAATGTTGCATTTTTCAGACATGCCAACAAAAAGAGTCTGTCCTCAACATAGAACAAAACCAAATTGTCAACTTGACAGCCAGTGTACCGGGAGTGAGAGAGTTTGCGGGATGTCAATTTAGGGCGCAGGTGGCTACCAGTCCTGCGCCCTTGTATACTGTGCGCATTCCCACTCCTAAAATGCGAGCAACGGTTAAAATAAAGGTTACAACCACGGAGGTTTCTACTACAACTGAGCCAACGTCTGAAGACTTTTCCAGTACCACGTTTGAAGGGTTTACATCGACAAGTCCAACTTCCGTAGATTATTTTTCCACAGAAGTGACAGACTATCAGAAATCTCCAATTAAGAAGCGTTCAGTGCCAACAAGTAGGTCTCCGACGAGTTTGCTGAGGCTGGGTAGGTTTGTGAATTGTCACAATGCGAGGAGGTTTAGGAGTTCGAGGGAGCGGTGGTGGTTTATTGCTGTTAGTAACTGTAATGGAACGAAGGTATGACTTGATGTTGGATAGATGAAAACATGGCAACATTGCTTCATGACTGACCAAAGCAGTGACGTGTGACATTTCAAAATTATAACAGAGATAACTGTCTTTTGAAATTTCCACGCAAATTATGATTCATCTAGCAAAATTGTAACATTAAGAAACATAGCCCAACCACTGACATACATTGTGAAGTGTTGACAAGTGACATCTGACAAAGGTTGCTGGACTGTTTTATAAGGTGCAAACGTTGGCAACATCGCCTCAAAACTTACAAACGACGTAAATGACAATCAATTGACATTTCGCAATGCTGTTTTTCTATTTGATTATAGATTATCATTTGTTGTTTTGTCATAATTTCTTTTGTATATCTAGGTTGAAAAGGCTGAGCAGCGGTCAAATTGGCAACGCCGCATGATATTTGATATAAGTGACATTTCGTCTTAGTTTCTTGATGTGCGTTATTGTCTACTATCAAATTATATTTTTGTTATATCAATTTCTGCTTTATTCATTGAAATTTGGCAGTATCGACTGACGTTAGTGACAAATGACGTCGGGTGACAACTGACATCTCGCAGTGTTGTCTATTTTTTTGTTGACTCTCTAATACACTGTCAATTATTATTTTACCACATTTCATTTGAGTTTTAATGATGTTGATAGCTATTATGAGGCACGGTTTAATAATGGTGCGACTTGGCAGCATTGCGACACAGAGTGACATTTGATATACAAGACCAGTGATATGAATAACAACTGACATTGTTGCCAATTCTTTTGACAGTGAATAATTTAAATATTTCCTCTATTGATTGCTCAGTGAATGAGCTTACTATTGAATTTGTACCAACGTCAGTGAAAACCGAAAATGAGTAGAAACGTGTTTTTTTTTGTTCAGTGGTGAACTGGTCTTCACCATTATTGAAATTGATATGTTATTACATGCGCGACTCAACGCTTCAGAATAAATACGTGAGATTTAATCATTGAAATATCAAAGTGGCAACATTGTCGACTGTCAAAGTTGACCTACACTACCAAACAAGCAACCGCATTGTTGCCAAACTCAATTAAATGTTTGTAAAATGTGAAAATGCTCACTTTCCATGAGTTATAAAACGCTTCAAAATAAATACGCGAGATTTAAGAATTGAAATATAAAAGTGGCAACATCGCCGACTGTGAAAGTTGTCTTTACACCATCAAACAAACATCCGCCTGGTTGCCAAACTCAATCAAATGTTGGTAAAATGTTAACGCCCAAATTTCATCATTTATTAAACGCTTTAAAATAAAAACGTTAGAATTGATGACTGAAATATTGACGTGGCAACATCGCCGACTGTCAAAGTTGTCTCTACACCATCAAACAAACATCCGCATTGTTGCCAAACTCAACATAATTTTTGTTAAAATGCTCACTTTCAATGAGTTAGACAATGCTTCAAAATAAATACTTGAGATTTAATAATTGAAATATGAAAGAGGCAACATCGCCGACTGTGAAAGTTGTCTTTACACCATCAAACAAACATCCGCATTGTTGACGAACTCAATTAAATGTTTGTAAAATGTAGAAATGCCCACTTTTATGATTTATTAAACGCTTTGAAATACAAACGTGAGATTTAATCATTGAAATAATAAAGTGGCAACATCGCCGACTGTGAAAGTTGTCTTTACACCATCAAACAAACATCCGCCTGGTTGCCAAACTCAATCAAATGTTGGTAAAATGTTAAATCCCGAATTTCATCATTTATTAAACGCTTTAAAATAATAACTCTAGAATTGATCATTGAAATATTGACGTGGCAACATCGCCGACAGTCAAAGTTGTCTCTACACCATCAAATAAACATCCGCATTGTTGCCAAACTCAACATAATTTTTGTTAAAATGCTCACTTTCAATGAGTTAGAAAACGCTTAAAAATAAATACGTGAGATTTAATAATTAGAATATGAAAGTGGCAACATCGCCGACTGTGAAAGTTGTCTTTACACCATCAAAGAAACATCCGCCTGGTTGCCAAAGTCAATCAAATGTTGGTAAAATGTTAAAGCCCGAATTTCATCATTTATTAAACGCTTTAAAATAAAAACGTTAGAATTGATCATTGAAATATTGACGTGGCAACATCGCCGACTGTCAAAGTTGTCTCTACACCATCAAATAAACATTGTTGCCAAACTCAATTAAATGTTTGTAAAATGTAAAAATGCCCACTTTTATGACTTATTAAACGCTTTAAAATACAAACGTGAGATTTAATCATTGAAATAATGAAGTGGCAACATCGCCGACTTTCAAAGTTGATCTACACTATCAAACAAACATCCGCATTGTTGCCAGACTCAATCAAATGTTTGTAAAAAGTAAAAATGCTCACTTTCCATAAGTTATAAAACGCTTCAAATACGCGAGATTTAATAATCGAAATATAAAAGTGGCAACATCGCCGACTGTCAAAGTTGTCTTTACACCATCAAACAAACATCCGCCTAGTTGCCAAACTCAATCAAATGTTTGTAAAATGTAAAAATCTCAATTTTATCACTTATTATATAAACGCTTTAAAATGAAAACGTGAGATTTGATCATTGAAATATTAAAGTGGCAACATCGCCTACTGTCAAAGTTGTCTCTACACCATCAAACAAATATCCACATTGTTGCCAAACTCAACTAAAAGTTTGTAATGTAAGAATGCTCACTTTCAATGGGTAATAAACGCTTCAAAATAAATACGTGAAATATAATCATTGAAAATTTGAAGTGGCAACATCGCCCACTGTCAAAGTTGTCTCTAAACCATCAAACAAACATCCGCATTGTTGCCAAACTAAACTTAATGTTTGTAAAATGTAAAAATGCCCACTTTTATGATTAAAATGCTATTAGGATATTTTGATTTGGCTGTACCATATGAGTACTGTAAGTTTTTTTTAGTACTAGTATTAGTACACAATCCAAATTTGTACTAAATACTGTGTATTTCAGGAAATAAACATTGACTATCAACTGTTAATGACCAATGGCCCACCTGGCGACTACTGGCACGAACATTTTTCAGCAGATGAATTTTGTAAGTCCATCTCTGTTCCTCCCCCACAATAAACCAACATTTCCAGATATCCTCCCAATACTGATGACCTTCTCCATAGCATACTCTTTCCTCATGCTAGGCATAACAGTTTGCTCCATAGAACTAAAACAACGTCAACTTCTACACACCACATACAAAATCTACGTCATATCAACCATTTTACAGCTTTTGGGAATACTGTTGATGAGCATCGTTTTTCTCAAAATGTCCATCAGCGGCCGGGAAGCCACTAGATTTAAAAGATTGGGTAAGTACCAAGGGTTCCGGCATCAGGTAACCTGCTGTTGTAGCTAATATGTTACTGGGAGCATCTGAAACCTGTTTCTTGCTGCTGTTGCTACTGTTGGCCAAAGGATTCACCATTACAAGAGGTCGGCTGTCGCTGAGTGGAACGGTGAAGCTGACCGTTTTCATGTGTCTCTATGTAGCAACATATTTGTCGATTTTCTTGTACGAAGCTGTGGTGTTTGATCCGGGAGAGGTTTTGTACTTGTACGAATCTCCAGCTGGGTACAGTTTGATTATTTTGAGGCTTTGTGCCTGGTTTATGTTCATTTATTCTACAGTGGTTACTTTGAAGAAGTATCCAGAAAAAGTAGGTGTTTCCCAGGAAATTTCGACAAAGTAACACGATTAATTACAGAATAATTTTTACTACCCCTTCAACCTGTTCGGATCGGTTTGGTTCGTTGCTGGACCAGCTTTTATTATTTCTGCCAATTCTTACATTGACAAATGGGTACGTGAATCTGTGGTTTATGCCGTACTACTATTTATAGCTTTCGGAGGACATCTTATGTTTTTGGTAATTTGCACCAGGTTCGGTTTACATGGTATACACATGACCGGTTTTTTAGATTTTAACCATGCCCAGTGTTGCCAATAAAAACTTCCCATACCACGTCCGGACAACCCAAATTGGCATCATGGAGGTTAATGGCAACAATGGTACTGGAACCATCGAGCAATTTGGACATCATGCTTACGAACCCAGTACCATAAGAGAACATACTGTTATTATTCCTTTGACAAGGAGGACTGAGGAAATATTTCAAGGTTGGTTTGTGGGTCTATATACACGTTTATTAAATTAACGCCATCTATTAGGGATGTACAACCAAAAAACATTCTCAAGAAAACAAATAACAGAGTTGCCAGATGAGACGGTGGAACCAAATGAACCACGCGACTTGGTGATGGAAAATGTGCTGAAATGGTCGATGGCGAAGAATATCCCGGCGCTGGATTTCAAGGAGTTTGACCAATTTGGCAGGAGTAAACGGGATAGTATTGGTAAGATTTAATTATTGAAATATGTCAATTTTACACATTTATGCAGGTTCAGCATGTTCGAAACTGACTGAATCCAGTTTTCAAAATGGCATCAACACTCGAAGACCATCATTAACCAATCATCTAACGGAAGAAAATCAACATGTGGCAACAACGTACAGCGATTACGTTGGACGAGTGCCCGTTGAATTGTTCACTGTGTCTAACTTGGTCGATGCCAACAATGGAGCGACGTTTCGTAAACCTAGTCAGTAGACACGGGAAGTTTGGCAACATCTACAATTTATTTTGATATGTTAAGTAGTGACACGCACAAAGGAAATTTGTTTAAATCACCAATAAATTGTTCCTAAAAGGTGATTTGGCAACATTGGCATTTGTCATTTTGATGTAATGAAACGTCAACATAGTCAATTACTATGTTTATACGCGCAGTACTTGATAAACCATTTTCAATACTATCAAAATGCAGTTTTATTCTAAAACTTATGAGAACTGTGAGAATAAGTTGGGTTAGTGTGTTTATGTTGGTTGATCGAAAGAGTCTTGAACAAATAACGTCATAATTTGCATGAAATGGAAGACTAATCGCGACAGTATTCCCTATTGAGTTTTCTGACAGTTTGTTTTATTTTTGTCTACTCTTCAGACGTTGATTTGGGTTAGTTATAGTCTCCACTTTCAACAAAATCTCGACTTGATGAGTTTTTTCGACAAAAATTCTTGCACCACTGTTTAAGTTGGACAAAACTAGCCTTACTTGATGTGTCGCACTATGGGTCTAAATGTTGAGATAACAAAGTAGTCAAAATCTCCGCTTGGGTGCGTTTTTTCGGAAAAAATCTTGCACCACTGTTTAAGTTGGACAAAACTAACCTTACTTGATGTGTCGCACTATGGGTCTAAATGTTGAGATAACAAAGTAGTCAAAATCTCCGCTTGGGTGCGTTTTTTCGGAAAAAATCTTGCACCACTGTTTAAGTTGGACAAAACTAACCTTACTTGATGTGTCGCACTATGGGTCTAAATGTTGAGATAACAAAGTTTTCAAAATCTCAGCATGGGTGCGTTTGTCAGATAAAAATCTTGCACCACTGTTCAAGTTGGACAAAACTAGCCTTACTTGATATGTCGCACTATGGGTCTGAATGTTGAGATAACAAAGTTGTCAAAATCTCAGCGTGGGTGAGTTTTTTCGAAAAAAATCTTGCACCACCGTTTAAGTTGGACAAAACTAGCCTTACTTGATCTGTCGCACTTTGGGTCTAAGTGTTGACATGACAAAGTTGTCAAAATCTCAGCTTAGGTGCTTTTTTTCGAAAAAAATCTTGCACCACTGGTGAAGTTGGACAAAACTAGCCTTACTTGATATGTCGCACTATGTCTAAATGTTGACATAACAAAGTTGTCAAAATCTCAGCGTGGGTGAGTTTTTTCGAAAAAAATCTTGCACCACTGGTGAAGTTGGACAAAACTAGCCTTACTTGATATGTCGCACTATGTCTAAATGTTGACATAACAAAGTTGTCAAAATCTCAGCGTGGGTGAGTTTTTTCGAAAAAAATCTTGTACCACTGTTGATGTTGGACAAAACTAGCCTCACTTGATATGTCGCACTATGGGTCTAAATGTTGAGATAACAAAGTTGTCAAAATCTCAGCGTGGGTGCGTTTTTTCGAAAAAAATCTTGCACCACTGGTGAAGTTAGACAAAACTAGCCTCACTTGATATGTCGCACTACGGGTCTAAATGTTGAGATAACAAAGTTGTCAAAATCTCAGCTTGGGTGCGTTTTTTCGAAAAAAATCTTGCACCACTGGTGAAGTTAGACAAAACTAGCCTCACTTGATATGTCGCACTATGGGTCTAAATGTTGAGATAACAAAGTTGTCAAAATCTCAGCGTGGGTGAGTTTTTTCGAAAAAAATCTTGTACCTCTGTTTAAGTTGGACAAAACTAGCCTTACTTGATATGTCGCACTATGGGTCCAAATGTTGAGATAACAAAGTTGTAAAAATCTCAGCCTGGGTGCGTTTTTTCGAAAAAAATCTTGCACCACTGTTCAAGTTGGACAAAACTAGCCTTACTTGATATGTCGCACTATGGGTCTAAATGTTGACATAAACAAATTGTCAAAATCTCAGCTTGGGTGCGTTTTTTCGAAAAAAATCTTGCACCACTGTTTAAGTTAGACAAAACTAGCCTCACTTGATATGTCGCACTATGGGTCTAAATGTTGACATAAACAAATTGTCAAAATCTCAGCTTGGGTGCGTTTTTCCGAAAAAAATCTTGCACCACTGTTGATGTTGGACAAAACTAGCCTTACTTGATGTGTCGCACTATGGGTCTGAATGTTGGAATTGCCAAAATCTATCTTATTCATGCAATGAACTACTGCTAGTAAAACATTTTATTTATCAAATTTGATATTTCTCTTCATTGTGTAGCTTTTTCGGTACCTTGAGACTGGTTCATTTGAACTAATAACCTTCAAAACAATCATCAGGTAATTTATATCTATTAATCACCAGACTGTCTTGATCTGGCAACATCGACGTTTGTCATTCAACGTAAAATGTCAAACTTGTCAATACATATCAAATGAAGATCAATTCGCGACAGTGTTGCCAATAAAACTAGAACAGTACAATATTCAAGATTTTATTGATCTACAAAAAATACACGAAAGACAAACTTAAATCTAACAACTGATTCTAATAAAAAGTCAATAAAGATACGAAAACAGTCTACACTCCCAATAAATCGAAACTAAATTTAATCAAAACTAATTGCACTTTAGCCAAAATAAACTCAAATTTGGTTGTAGTATTTGTGAAGGTCTTTGGAGGTGATTTGCTTTTCATGTTTAGCTTTCATGTGGTAGATGAACGAGGATATTTGTATGATACGATAGGGGCAGTGGGGACACTAAAAAATCAAATTAATCCCAATTTTTTTTTTAACGAAACAACAAACCTTCAAAATTTGATCTTTAGTTCCTGAAAGATGAGTCTTCTTATGCGCATCCATAGAACCTTGTCTATTGGTGGCAAAGTCACATTTTGGACAATACAACCTTGGTGCCCCATGATTTCTCTTTATATGCCGCTTTAAAGTATGCACATCCTTACTTTTATACTTGCACTCCTGACACTTGTGCCAATCATCCTCAGATAACTTAAGGTGCATGCGCACAATGTGCACTTTAAGCCCACTTTTATAGACAAAATTCTTGTTGCAATGTCCGCAAATGTACTTTTGAAACCCCTCCGAATTTTGGTGCAAGTGCAACATGTGAAACTCAAAGTTTTTCTTGTAAATCGAGCTGAAGTCGCAGAGTTTACAATCGAAAGTTTTGCACTTTTCCTTGTTGTGCATCCGATCGTAGTGTTTATCCAATTCTTTTTTGGTTTTCCCTTTGTAGGAGCACGTGTCACAAGGGTGGGGTTTTTCCATGTCCATGTGCACACTTTTAATGTGATTTTTCATATATTCAGGGCGTTTCGTGACAAAGTTGCACAAATGACAATAGTGCACTTCTTTAGAGTGTGTTTTGACATGGGCCGCCAATCTATCTTTGGCAAAAGTCGAATAACTGCACTCGGCGCATTTGAAGCAATTATTCTTTTCCGCATGCGCAGTTTTAATGTGCGCAGTCAAATTATGCTTGCGCAGACACTTTTGCTCGCAATGTGGACACTGAAAGTACACCTTTTCCTCGGGTTTCAAATGTACCAAAGTGTGACTTTTTAGTTGGTACTCGTACTTGGAACGATAGTCACAGTCGGTGCATTGGTACCACAAAATGTCATCGGGATCATTGTGGATTAAAAGATGACGATCCATATTGGCTCGAGAGTTGCCAACGTAAAGACATTTGTCGCATTTGAATAAAGTGCTAAAATTGTGAGGTTATACATTTTTTATTTGAAATAATAGATAATGGCACCTTTTATCCTCGTTTTTAGATTGGGGTTTCAAAAACGAGTCCAGAGTTGTTTGCCCTGGTTGGTTTTTGAATTTGGTGTCGTTTTTTGAGCCTGAAATTGTTATGGCAAAAAAAGATGCGCATGATTTATTACTCAAAAAGTATTAGAGATTTTCTTACCAGAAAAGTTGTGGAAAATGTTAAAAACTCAAATATTTCAAATTTCGTGAAAATTTGCAGGAATAAAAAATCACAAACATTCATGAGGAAAATTGATTGAAATCCCTACAAAATGGCGCAACATTCATCAAAATCAGTCCATCCGAATTTGTTGGAAAAAGTCAAAAAATCGAATATTTAGAATTTCGTCAAAATTTGCAGGGATAAAAAACCACAAAAATTCTTGAAAAAACTTGATTCAATTTCTTACAAAATGTCGCAGGGTTCATCAGAATCAGTCCATTCCTTTGAAAGTTTGGACAAAAAAATTTTGCCCATAAAAAAAACCATAACTCCGAAACTATTGAAGAGACAAGGCTGATTTTTTCACCAGTGAATTTTTCAGACAATTTTCCATAAGAATTGACAAGGAAAATGGCATATTGTTGGGGGAAAATTTTGAAGAAAATAGTCTTGAAAATTTAGACAAAAAAAGTTTGCCCACAAAAAAAATTATAACTCCGAAACTAATGAAGATAGAAGGCTGATTTTTTCACCAGTGAATTTTTCAGACAATTTTCCATTAGAATTGACAAGGAAAATGGCATATTGTTGGGGGAAAATTTTGAAGAAAATAGTCTTGAAAATTTAGACAAAAAAAGTTTGCCCACAAAAAAAATTATAACTCCGAAACTATTCAAGATAGAAGGCTGATTTTTTCACCAGTGAATTTTTCAGTCAATTTTCCATTAGAATTGACAAGGAAAATGGCATGTTGTTGGGGGAAAATTTTGAAGAAAATAGTCTTGAAAATTTGGACAACAAAAGTTCGCCCACAAAAAAAATCATAACTCCGAAACTAAAGAAGATAGAAGGCAGATTTTTTCACCAGTGAATTTTTTAGACAATTTTCCATTAGAATTGACGATGAAAATGGCATATTGTTGGGGGAAAATTTTGAAGAAAATAGTCTTGAAAATTTAGACAAAAAAAGTTTGCCCACAAAAAAAATTATAACTCCGAAACTAATGAAGATAGAAGGCTGATTTTTTCACCAGTGAATTTTTCAGTCAATTTTCCATTAGAATTGACAAGGAAAATGGCATGTTGTTGGGGGAAAATTTTGAAGAAAATAGCCTTGAAAATTTGGACAAAAAAAGTTTGCCCACAAAAAAAATCATAACTCCGAAACTATTGAAGATAGAAGGCTGATTTTTTCACCGGTGAATTTTTCAGACAATTTTCCATTAGAATTGACAAGGAAAATGGCATGTTGTTGGGGGAAAATTTTGAAGAAAATAGTCTTGAAAATTTGGACAACAAAAAGTTCGCCCACAAAAAAAATCATAACTCCGAAACTAAAGAAGATAGAAGGCAGATTTTTTCACCAGTGAATTTTTTAGACAATTTTCCATTAGAATTGACAAGGAAAATGGCATATTGTGGGGGGAAAATTTTGAAGAAAATAGTCTTGAAAATTTGGACAAAAAAAGTTTGCCCACAAAAAAAATCATAACTCCGAAACTATTCAAGATAAAAGGCTGATTTTTTCACCAGTGAATTTTTCAGTCAATTTTCCATTAGAATTGACAAGGAAAATGGCATATTGTTGGGGGAAAATTTTGAAGAAAGTAGTCTTGAAAATTTGGACAAAAAAAGTTTGCCCACAAAAAAAATCATAACTCCGAAACTATTCAAGATAAAAGGCTGATTTTTTCACCAGTGAATTTTTCAGTCAATTTTCCATTAGAATTGACAAGGAAAATGGCATATTGTTGGGGGAAAATTTTGAAGAAAGTAGTCTTGAAAATTTGGACAAAAAAAGTTTGCCCACAAAAAAAATAATAACTCCGAAACTAATGAAGATAGAAGGCTGATTTTTTCACCAGTGAATTTTTCAGACAATTTTCCATTAGAATTGACAAGGAAAATGGCATATTGTTGGGGGAAAAATTTGAAGAAAATAGTCTTGAAAATTTGGACAACAAAAGTTTGCCCACAAAAAAAATCATAACTCCGAAACTAAAGAAGATAGAAGGCTGATTTTTTCAACAGTGAATTTTTCAGACAATTTTCCATTAGAATTGACAAGGAAAATGGCATATTGTTGGGGAAAAATCTTGAAGAAAATAGTCTTGAAAATTTGGACAACAAAAGTTTGCCCACAAAAAAAATCATAACTCCGAAACTAATGAAGATAGAAGGCTGATTTTTTCACCAGTGAATTTTTCAGACAATTTTCCATTAGAATTGACAAGGAAAATGGCATGTTGTTGGGGGAAAATTTTGAAGAAAATAGTCTTGAAAATTTGAACAACAAAAGTTTGCCCACAAAAAAAATCATAACCCCGAAACTAAAGAAGATAGAAGGCTGATTTTTTCAACAGTGAATTTTTCAGACAATTTTCCATTAGAATTGACAAGGAAAATGGCATGTTGTTGGGGGAAAATTTTGAAGAAAATAGTCTTGAAAATTTGAACAACAAAAGTTTGCCCACAAAAAAAATCATAACTCCGAAACTAATGAAGATAGAAGGCTGATTTTTTCACCACTGAATTTTTCAGACAATTTTCCATTAGAATTGACAAGGAAAATGGCATATTGTGGGGGGAAAATTTTGAAGAAAATAGTCTTGAAAATTTGGACAAAAAAAGTTTGCCCACAAAAAAATCATAACTGCGAAACTAATGAAGATAGAAAGCTGATTTTTTCACCAGTGAATTTTTCAGACAATTTTCCATTAGAATTGACAAGGAAAATGGCATGTTGCTGGGGGAAAATTTTGAAGAAAATAGTCTTGAAAATTTGGACAACAAAAGTTTGCCCACAAAAAAAATCATAACTCCGAAACTATTGAAGATAGAAGGCTGATTTTTTCACCGGTGAATTTTTCAGACAATTTTCCATTAGAATTGACAAGGAAAATGGCATGTTGTTGGGGGAAAATTTTGAAGAAAATAGTCTTGAAAATTTGGACAACAAAAAGTTCGCCCACAAAAAAAATCATAACTCCGAAACTAAAGAAGATAGAAGGCAGATTTTTTCACCAGTGAATTTTTTAGACAATTTTCCATTAGAATTGACAAGGAAAATGGCATATTGTGGGGGGAAAATTTTGAAGAAAATAGTCTTGAAAATTTGGACAAAAAAAGTTTGCCCACAAAAAAATCATAACTGCGAAACTAATGAAGATAGAAAGCTGATTTTTTCACCAGTGAATTTTTCAGACAATTTTCCATTAGAATTGACAAGGAAAATGGCATGTTGTTGGGGGAAAATTTTGAAGAAAATAGTCTTGAAAATTTGGACAAAAAAAGTTTGCCCACAAAAAAAATCATAACTCCGAAACTATTCAAGATAGAAGGCAGATTTTTTCACCAGTGAATTTTTTAGACAATTTTCCATTAGAATTGACAAGGAAAATGGCATATTGTGGGGGGAAAATTTTGAAGAAAATAGTCTTGAAAATTTGGACAAAAAAAGTTTGCCCACAAAAAAATCATAACTGCGAAACTAATGAAGATAGAAAGCTGATTTTTTCACCAGTGAATTTTTCAGACAATTTTCCATTAGAATTGACAAGGAAAATGGCATGTTGCTGGGGGAAAATTTTGAAGAAAATAGTCTTGAAAATTTGGACAACAAAAGTTTGCCCACAAAAAAAATCATAACTCCGAAACTAATGAAGATAGAAGGCTGATTTTTTCACCACTGAATTTTTCAGACAATTTTCCATTAGAATTGACAAGGAAAATGGCATGTTGTTGGGGGAAAATTTTGAAGAAAATAGTCTTGAAAATTTGGACAAAAAAAGTTTGCCCACAAAAAAAATCATAACTCCGAAACTATTCAAGATAGAAGGCTGATTTTTTCACCAGTCAATTTTTCAGTCAATTTTCCATTAGAATTGACAAGGAAAATGGCATATTGTTGGGGAAAAATTTTGAAGAAAGTAGTCTTGAAAATTTGGACAAAAAAAGTTTGCCCACAAAAAAAATAATAACTCCGAAACTAATGAAGATAGAAGGCTGATTTTTTCACCAGTGAATTTTTCAGACAATTTTCCATTAGAATTGACAAGGAAAATGGCATATTGTTGGGGGAAAAATTTGAAGAAAATAGTCTTGAAAATTTGGACAACAAAAGTTTGCCCACAAAAAAAATCATAACTCCGAAACTAAAGAAGATAGAAGGCTGATTTTTTCAACAGTGAATTTTTCAGACAATTTTCCATTAGAATTGACAAGGAAAATGGCATATTGTTGGGGAAAAATCTTGAAGAAAATAGTCTTGAAAATTTGGACAACAAAAGTTTGCCCACAAAAAAAATCATAACTCCGAAACTAATGAAGATAGAAGGCTGATTTTTTCACCAGTGAATTTTTCAGACAATTTTCCATTAGAATTGACAAGGAAAATGGCATGTTGTTGGGGGAAAATTTTGAAGAAAATAGTCTTGAAAATTTGAACAACAAAAGTTTGCCCACAAAAAAAATCATAACCCCGAAACTAAAGAAGATAGAAGGCTGATTTTTTCAACAGTGAATTTTTCAGACAATTTTCCATTAGAATTGACAAGGAAAATGGCATGTTGTTGGGGGAAAATTTTGAAGAAAATAGTCTTGAAAATTTGAACAACAAAAGTTTGCCCACAAAAAAAATCATAACTCCGAAACTAATGAAGATAGAAGGCTGATTTTTTCACCACTGAATTTTTCAGACAATTTTCCATTAGAATTGACAAGGAAAATGGCATATTGTGGGGGGAAAATTTTGAAGAAAATAGTCTTGAAAATTTGGACAAAAAAAGTTTGCCCACAAAAAAATCATAACTGCGAAACTAATGAAGATAGAAAGCTGATTTTTTCACCAGTGAATTTTTCAGACAATTTTCCATTAGAATTGACAAGGAAAATGGCATGTTGCTGGGGGAAAATTTTGAAGAAAATAGTCTTGAAAATTTGGACAACAAAAGTTTGCCCACAAAAAAAATCATAACTCCGAAACTATTGAAGATAGAAGGCTGATTTTTTCACCGGTGAATTTTTCAGACAATTTTCCATTAGAATTGACAAGGAAAATGGCATGTTGTTGGGGGAAAATTTTGAAGAAAATAGTCTTGAAAATTTGGACAACAAAAAGTTCGCCCACAAAAAAAATCATAACTCCGAAACTAAAGAAGATAGAAGGCAGATTTTTTCACCAGTGAATTTTTTAGACAATTTTCCATTAGAATTGACAAGGAAAATGGCATATTGTGGGGGGAAAATTTTGAAGAAAATAGTCTTGAAAATTTGGACAAAAAAAGTTTGCCCACAAAAAAATCATAACTGCGAAACTAATGAAGATAGAAAGCTGATTTTTTCACCAGTGAATTTTTCAGACAATTTTCCATTAGAATTGACAAGGAAAATGGCATGTTGTTGGGGGAAAATTTTGAAGAAAATAGTCTTGAAAATTTGGACAAAAAAAGTTTGCCCACAAAAAAAATCATAACTCCGAAACTATTCAAGATAGAAGGCAGATTTTTTCACCAGTGAATTTTTTAGACAATTTTCCATTAGAATTGACAAGGAAAATGGCATATTGTGGGGGGAAAATTTTGAAGAAAATAGTCTTGAAAATTTGGACAAAAAAAGTTTGCCCACAAAAAAATCATAACTGCGAAACTAATGAAGATAGAAAGCTGATTTTTTCACCAGTGAATTTTTCAGACAATTTTCCATTAGAATTGACAAGGAAAATGGCATGTTGCTGGGGGAAAATTTTGAAGAAAATAGTCTTGAAAATTTGGACAACAAAAGTTTGCCCACAAAAAAAATCATAACTCCGAAACTAATGAAGATAGAAGGCTGATTTTTTCACCACTGAATTTTTCAGACAATTTTCCATTAGAATTGACAAGGAAAATGGCATGTTGTTGGGGGAAAATTTTGAAGAAAATAGTCTTGAAAATTTGGACAAAAAAAGTTTGCCCACAAAAAAAATCATAACTCCGAAACTATTCAAGATAGAAGGCTGATTTTTTCACCAGTCAATTTTTCAGTCAATTTTCCATTAGAATTGACAAGGAAAATGGCATATTGTTGGGGAAAAATTTTGAAGAAAGTAGTCTTGAAAATTTGGACAAAAAAAGTTTGCCCACAAAAAAAATAATAACTCCGAAACTAATGAAGATAGAAGGCTGATTTTTTCACCAGTGAATTTTTCAGACAATTTTCCATTAGAATTGACAAGGAAAATGGCATATTGTTGGGGGAAAAATTTGAAGAAAATAGTCTTGAAAATTTGGACAAAAAAAGTTTGCCCACAAAAAAAATCATAACTCCGAAACTATTCAAGATAAAAGGCTGATTTTTTCACCAGTGAATTTTTCAGTCAATTTTCCATTAGAATTGACAAGGAAAATGGCATATTGTTGGGGGAAAATTTTGAAGAAAGTAGTCTTGAAAATTTGGACAAAAAAAGTTTGCCCACAAAAAAAATAATAACTCCGAAACTAATGAAGATAGAAGGCTGATTTTTTCACCAGTGAATTTTTCAGACAATTTTCCATTAGAATTGACAAGGAAAATGGCATATTGTTGGGGGAAAAATTTGAAGAAAATAGTCTTGAAAATTTGGACAACAAAAGTTTGCCCACAAAAAAAATCATAACTCCGAAACTAAAGAAGATAGAAGGCTGATTTTTTCAACAGTGAATTTTTCAGACAATTTTCCATTAGAATTGACAAGGAAAATGGCATATTGTTGGGGAAAAATCTTGAAGAAAATAGTCTTGAAAATTTGGACAACAAAAGTTTGCCCACAAAAAAAATCATAACTCCGAAACTAATGAAGATAGAAGGCTGATTTTTTCACCAGTGAATTTTTCAGACAATTTTCCATTAGAATTGACAAGGAAAATGGCATGTTGTTGGGGGAAAATTTTGAAGAAAATAGTCTTGAAAATTTGAACAACAAAAGTTTGCCCACAAAAAAAATCATAACCCCGAAACTAAAGAAGATAGAAGGCTGATTTTTTCAACAGTGAATTTTTCAGACAATTTTCCATTAGAATTGACAAGGAAAATGGCATGTTGTTGGGGGAAAATTTTGAAGAAAATAGTCTTGAAAATTTGAACAACAAAAGTTTGCCCACAAAAAAAATCATAACCCCGAAACTAAAGAAGATAGAAGGCTGATTTTTTCACCAGTGAATTTTTCAGACAATTTTCCATTAGAATTGACAAGGAAAATGGCATGTTGTTGGGGGAAAATTTTGAAGAAAATAGTCTTGAAAATTTGAACAACAAAAGTTTGCCCACAAAAAAAATCATAACTCCGAAACTAATGAAGATAGAAGGCTGATTTTTTCACCACTGAATTTTTCAGACAATTTTCCATTAGAATTGACAAGGAAAATGGCATATTGTGGGGGGAAAATTTTGAAGAAAATAGTCTTGAAAATTTGGACAAAAAAAGTTTGCCCACAAAAAAATCATAACTGCGAAACTAATGAAGATAGAAAGCTGATTTTTTCACCAGTGAATTTTTCAGACAATTTTCCATTAGAATTGACAAGGAAAATGGCATGTTGTTGGGGGAAAATTTTGAAGAAAATAGTCTTGAAAATTTGGACAACAAAAGTTTGCCCACAAAAAAAATCATAACTCCGAAACTAATGAAGATAGAAGGCTGATTTTTTCACCACTGAATTTTTCAGACAATTTTCCATTAGAATTGACAAGGAAAATGGCATGTTGTTGGGGGAAAATTTTGAAGAAAATAGTCTTGAAAATTTGGACAAAAAAAGTTTGCCCACAAAAAAAATCATAACTCCGAAACTATTCAAGATAGAAGGCTGATTTTTTCACCAGTCAATTTTTCAGTCAATTTTCCATTAGAATTGACAAGGAAAATGGCATATTGTTGGGGAAAAATTTTGAAGAAAGTAGTCTTGAAAATTTGGACAAAAAAAGTTTGCCCACAAAAAAAATAATAACTCCGAAACTAATGAAGATAGAAGGCTGATTTTTTCACCAGTGAATTTTTCAGACAATTTTCCATTAGAATTGACAAGGAAAATGGCATATTGTTGGGGGAAAAATTTGAAGAAAATAGTCTTGAAAATTTGGACAAAAAAAGTTTGCCCATAAAAAAAATCATAACTCCGAAATTAATGAAGATAGAAGGCTGATTTTTTCACCAGTGAATTTTTCAGACAATTTTCCATTAGAATTGACAAGGAAAATGGCATATTGTTGGGGGAAAAATTTGAAGAAAATAGTCTTGAAAATTTGGACAACAAAAGTTTGCCCACAAAAAAAATCATAACTCCGAAACTAAAGAAGATAGAAGGCTGATTTTTTCAACAGTGAATTTTTCAGACAATTTTCCATTAGAATTGACAAGGAAAATGGCATGTTGTTGGGGGAAAATTTTGAAGAAAATAGTCTTGAAAATTTGAACAACAAAAGTTTGCCCACAAAAAAAATCATAACCCCGAAACTAAAGAAGATAGAAGGCTGATTTTTTCAACAGTGAATTTTTCAGACAATTTTCCATTAGAATTGACAAGGAAAATGGCATGTTGTTGGGGGAAAATTTTGAAGAAAATAGTCTTGAAAATTTGAACAACAAAAGTTTGCCCACAAAAAAAATCATAACTCCGAAACTAAAGAAGATAGAAGGCTGATTTTTTCAACAGTGAATTTTTCAGACAATTTTCCATTAGAATTGACAAGGAAAATGGCATGTTGTTGGGGGAAAATTTTGAAGAAAATAGTCTTGAAAATTTGGACAACAAAAGTTTGCCCACAAAAAAAATCATAACTCCGAAACTAATGAAGATAGAAGGCTGATTTTTTCACCACTGAATTTTTCAGACAATTTTCCATTAGAATTGACAAGGAAAATGGCATGTTGTTGGGGGAAAATTTTGAAGAAAATAGTCTTGAAAATTTGGACAAAAAAAGTTTGCCCACAAAAAAAATCATAACTCCGAAACTATTCAAGATAGAAGGCTGATTTTTTCACCAGTCAATTTTTCAGTCAATTTTCCATTAGAATTGACAAGGAAAATGGCATATTGTTGGGGAAAAATTTTGAAGAAAGTAGTCTTGAAAATTTGGACAAAAAAAGTTTGCCCACAAAAAAAATAATAACTCCGAAACTAATGAAGATAGAAGGCTGATTTTTTCACCAGTGAATTTTTCAGACAATTTTCCATTAGAATTGACAAGGAAAATGGCATATTGTTGGGGGAAAAATTTGAAGAAAATAGTCTTGAAAATTTGGACAAAAAAAGTTTGCCCATAAAAAAAATCATAACTCCGAAATTAATGAAGATAGAAGGCTGATTTTTTCACCAGTGAATTTTTCAGACAATTTTCCATTAGAATTGACAAGGAAAATGGCATATTGTTGGGGGAAAAATTTGAAGAAAATAGTCTTGAAAATTTGGACAACAAAAGTTTGCCCACAAAAAAAATCATAACTCCGAAACTAAAGAAGATAGAAGGCTGATTTTTTCAACAGTGAATTTTTCAGACAATTTTCCATTAGAATTGACAAGGAAAATGGCATGTTGTTGGGGGAAAATTTTGAAGAAAATAGTCTTGAAAATTTGAACAACAAAAGTTTGCCCACAAAAAAAATCATAACCCCGAAACTAAAGAAGATAGAAGGCTGATTTTTTCAACAGTGAATTTTTCAGACAATTTTCCATTAGAATTGACAAGGAAAATGGCATGTTGTTGGGGGAAAATTTTGAAGAAAATAGTCTTGAAAATTTGAACAACAAAAGTTTGCCCACAAAAAAAATCATAACTCCGAAACTAATGAAGATAGAAGGCTGATTTTTTCACCAGTGAATTTTTCAGACAATTTTCCATTAGAATTGACAAGGAAAATGGCATATTGTTGGGGGAAAAATTTGAAGAAAATAGTCTTGAAAATTTGGACAAAAAAAGTTTGCCCACAAAAAAAATCATAACTCCGAAACTATTCAAGATAGAAGGCTGATTTTTTCACCAGTGAATTTTTCAGTCAATTTTCCATTAGAATTGACAAGGAAAATGGCATATTGTTGGGGGAAAATTTTGAAGAAAGTAGTCTTGAAAATTTGGACAAAAAAAGTTTGCCCACAAAAAAAATAATAACTCCGAAACTTATGAAGATAGAAGGCTGATTTTTTCACCAGTGAATTTTTCAGACAATTTTCCATTAGAATTGACAAGGAAAATGGCATATTGTTGGGGAAAAATCTTGAAGAAAATAGTCTTGAAAATTTGGACAACAAAAGTTTGCCCACAAAAAAAATCATAACCCCGAAACTAAAGAAGATAGAAGGCTGATTTTTTCACCAGTGAATTTTTCAGAGAATTTTCCATTAAAATGGACAAGGAAAATGGCATGTTGTTGGAGGAAAAATTTGAAAAAAATAGTCTTGAAAATTTAGACAAAAAAAGTTTGCCCATAAAAAAAATCATAACCCCGAAACTAATGAAGATAGAAGGCTGCAGGAAAGGCCAGTGAATTTTTAAAAAATCATCACCTTGTTATGGAAAAATTTTGAGAAAAGTCGTCTCGAAAAAAAGCAAGACTGTGTCAAAAATTACTCAAATACGTCAGGCAACACTCCTCAAACATACCAAATTAACAAATAAATCTCAAAATCCTCCATAATTATCAAGACTCACCATTCTTCTTCTTCAACGCTGAACCCAACTCCTTGTCTTCTTTTTTAACACAAACCCCATCTAAATCCCCAACCCCACTATCAGTGCTTTTAGTGGAATTCGACCCTGGCGAGTCCACGGTGGTATTTTTCGAAACTTTCTTCGTGGTTTTATTATCATTTTTCTTGCGTTTACCCGCAACCGTGCGTTTTTCCAAAACCACCTTTTTTTTCCTAGATGCTTTTACTTCGGTGTTGTTGCTGTTTTCGTCCACTTTCATCTGAATTGTTTCACGATTGTTGTCCATATCGTCGACGTAGTTTAGAACAAGTTTTTCCTCCATATCTTCCATGTTTAAGGGATTTATGTGTAAAAGTTTAACTGAAAATGGTGTATAACTAAAAAAACGTTGCTGGTTTGAGTTAAAAACGGAAAAATCTAAAAATAAAAGTAAAAACACATAAACAAAACTTGGAAATAAAGTAAACTGTTGATTGTCGCTGATTAATGTAGATTGGATCCTGACGTTAGTGACGTTGATGACGCACGTCATTGCAACAATTCGGTGCGACGTTGCCAAGTTGTGCTGGTGCTTTCATTTTGTACGGGGGGTTTATAAAATGTGCTTCCAAACGATATTATTTGTGGATAGAAGGGGCATCGCTAATTCGAAAAATGCATCAAAATAAAGGCTGTAAGGTCAAAAACACTTGTAAGAAGCTACGTTTATTATTCCTTCGTGATTTTTCGATAAATTCATGCATTAAAAATCAGCAAAAACATGGTTTCTATCATTTTATGGCACCTAGAAATTGCAATTTTCTAAAAACGCCTTTTGCAGCATGACCAACCATGAAAAAATTGTTATTATTTTCACTATCTTTTTTGTCAAAATTTTCAAGATAATTTTCTTCAAAATTTTCGCATAACAACATGGTGTTTTCCTTGACAATTCCAATGGATAACTGTCTAAAAAATTCACTGGTGAAAAAATCAGCCTTCTATCTTCATTAGTTTTTGAGTTATAAACTTTTTTGTGGGCAAACTTTTTTTTATATGAATTCTCAAGACAATTTTCCTCAACATTTTCCCATAACAACTTGCTATTTCCCTAGTCAAATCTAAAAGAAAATTGTCTGGAAACATTCATTGATGAAAAAAATCAACCTTCCATCCCCTTTATTTTCTGAGATATAAATTTTTTTATGGGAAAACTTTCTCTGTGTTAATTTTCAAGACACTTTTCCTGAAAATTTCCTACCAGTCAATTCTAACCAATCATAGGCTTGCATTTTAACATGTTGCTATGGCAACGACCTAATTTTTTCGGAAATCACCCTACTCATAATCACGTGACTGAAAGATTAATAAGTGGAAATCTCCCTGGCTTTGCATCTGAATGTAGCTCCCATATGATTACAGTGTTGCCGTCCCCTCTCTCCCTAACAATCCCACACTGTGGTTGGTGCATGGGAGCTACATCCAGCCGCTACTATTAAATCTTCTCAAATAGTTTTGGCATGAAATTTTCTTGCCGAATCTCCCGCGAGCTCGAATAAAAAATCCGGAAATTTGTTCTCGTTGCGAATTTTTCAAAAAAATCGCAACTCGACAAAATTTCCGGAAATAACTCGAGCTCTAGGGAGATTATAAGTGAAAATTTTCCCGACAACATACAATTTTCCAACTTAATTCTACTGGAAAATTATCTGAAAAATTCATTAGTGAAAAAATCATTGTTCTATCTCCATTAGTTATGATTTTTTTTGTGGCAGATTCAAAATATTCGATTTTTTAAAATTCCTTTCCAAATTCATTAAAATGCCATAACTTTCAAGAAAATGAGTCAATTTCAATATATTATACGCCATTTTGAAGGGAATTTGATCTGGTTTAATCAAGATTTTTTAAAATTTTTCATCTCTTTAAATTTTGACGAGATTTAAAATGCTCGATTTTTCGACATTTTTCCAAATTATTTAAAATGCTATAACTTTTAAATTAATTAGTCAATTTCAATAAATCCTACGCCATTTTGAAGAAAATTTGATCAAGTTTCACCAAGATTTTTTGCGATTCTTTATCTCTTCAAATTTTGAGGAGATTTAAAGTATTCGATTTTTTGACATTTCTTCCCAAATTATTTAAAATGCCATAACTTTTAAACGAATGAGGCAATTTCAATAAATCATACGCCATTTTGAAGGGAATTTGATCTAGTTTCATCAAGAGTTTTTGTGATTTTTCAGCTCTTTAAATTTTAACGAGATTAAAAATATGTTATTGACTGATTGAAGATCAAACAAACTTCAACATAAAGAGCTAAGTAAAACATAAAACTAAAAAAACGAAAAAAAGTAAAAAATTAACAAAACAAAATCTAAATATAAAAACTAGAAAAAAAACAAAGGTGAAAAATTATAAAAACTTACAAAGTGAAAATAAAAATCATACCATTTATAAAAAGTAAAAAATACAATACAACGACAGATCAAACGCCCAATCATGTCATAAAATTCTGTATAATTTATTTCAGTCCATTCCAAAAACCTACACAGCAGTACCATCCAAACAAACGACCGCATGACTAAAAATATAAAAATGATACCCCCCAGCGCTGTCGTTCCATCATAACAATAATTTCCAGTTGAGCAGTCGTACCTGGGCGATTTCGCCAACCACAGTCCGTGTGCGCTCGATGACGTCACGTCTTTATCGGTACCCGTACTCGACTGCCTCGAGACTTTTTCTCTTCATTCTTCAGTTTCCGAGTCGCTTCTAACGTAAACGCAAGAAGTAATGGCGAAACGACGGTACTACTCGGCCAACTGTGCACTTTATTGGTGTTTGTGTTTGTTCTTTTGTTTTGGATTTATCTTCGCTCTAGACAGTTATGGTAAGATATCGTTTATTGTTATCTATAATCCAAGTAGTACCTTATGGTGTATAGAAGACTTAATGGGTCAGATGTAGACAGCGGTCATTTTTCAATAATGTCTACCTTCCCACGTTAAAATGCAAAGTTAAACCAGTTAACATCGATCGTATAGAGACACTTAGTTGAAAGTGACGAAAAAAAATTAAATATAAAACAATACGAGCGACTTAAATAAAATCCAATTTGATAATCCATATCATGAACAAAAACTTGTCCTTGACCTACGTAACCTTTTTGATAATAAACCGTTTAAGATTTAAATTTAAAATCTTTTGTATGATGCCATAACATGTTCTACCTGATTTTTTTTGGGTATTTCGCCACACCCTATCAAAAAACAATCAAACTAGTGTTTATACACCTGACCTTTTAAATTACCTGGAATAGATAGTTTATAAGTAAACCTCAGATCGCTTCCGAAGCATTTGATATTTATAGGTTTTATTGTTTACTAATAGAAGATCAGGTATGTAAACATTAGTTTAATTGTTTTTAATGGGTTGTGGCAAAATATCCAAAAAAAATGGTAAATCATGGATGCGCCACAAAACTACAGAGACTTGTTCGATAAACAAAACATATGTGCCAGACGTACTCAATTCCGGACTCAATTAACTTTAAGTGTGTAATGATTGTTCTATTTATTAAAAAATCTGGGTCACATTTGTTAAACAACCCAAATCATTTTATATTAACGAGTGCATATTGGTTTTATTTATTTTCCTGCAGAATGGAGAAATGCGATATGTTGAATGAAACTCGACTCTCCATTTCCTGGCCTTGGTCTTCACGTGCGGAGTTTAAATCATAAATGCATAAATCGGTTTTGAGTTAGATTTAATTTTTTATTTGAATGGTTAATCAACGAATGTGGTGAGGTCAGTGATGGTTGACGCCCTTAGTATACGTTTTCTACAATAATTACAAAACCCTTGGAGATAATGAAACGAGCCTACATCCATTGAAAAGAGGAGGAAATTTGCTGTATTTAATGTGGGTTGCGCCCTTCACAAACCCTTTGGGAAAACCCTTGTCAACGATCAAAACTAGCATATAGCTTACGACAACCAATAACGTTCAATGTAGTCATCCTATATTTTCTTTAGTAACTCACAAACCCTTATAAATAATGAAACGAGCCTACATCCATTGAAAGGAGGAGGAAATTTTCTATATTTTATATGGGATGCGCCCTTCACAGACCCTTCGGGAAAACCCTTGTCAACGATCAAAACTAGCCTATAGCTTACGACAACCAGTAACGTCCAATGAAGACAACCCATATTTTCCTCAATAACTCAGAAACCCTTGGAGATAATGAAACGAGCCTACATCCTTTGAAAAGAGGAGAAAATTTTCTATATTTTATATGGGATGCGTCCTTCACAGACCCTTTGGAAAAACCCTTGTCAACGACCAAATCTAGCCTATAGCTTACGACAGCCAATAACGTCCAATGTAGTCATCCCATATTTTCCTCAATAACTCACAAACCCTTAGAGATAATGGAGCGAGCCTACATCCATTGAAAAGGGGAGGAAATTTGCTATATTTTATATGGGTTTCGCACTTCACAAACCCTTTGGGAAAACCCTTGTCAACGATCAAATCTAGCCTATAGCTTACGACAACGAATAACGCCCATTGTAATCATCCTATATTTTCCTCAATAACTCACAAACCCTTGGAGATAATGAAACGAGCCTACATCGATTGAAAAGAGGAGGAAATTTGCTATATCTTATATGGTTTGTGCCCTTCACAAACCCTTTGGGAAAACCCTTGTCAACGATCAAAACTAGCCTATAGCTTACGACAACGAATAACGCCCATTGTAATCATCCTATATTTTCCTCAATAACTCACAAACCCTTGGAGATAATGGAACGAGCCTACATCGATTGAAAAGAGGAGGAAATTTGCTATATTTTATATGGTTTGTGCCCTTCACAAACCCTTTGGGAAAACCCTTGTCAACGATCAAATCTAGCCTATAGCTTACGACAACGAATAACGCCCATTGTAATCATCCTATATTTTCCTCAATAACTCACAAACCCTTGGAGATAATGAAACGAGCCTACATCGATTGAAAAGAGGAGGAAATTTGCTATATTTTATATGGTTTGTGCCCTTCACAGACCCTTCGGGAAAACCCTTGTCAACGATCAAAACTAGCGTATAGCTTACGACAACCAGTAACGTCCAATGAAGACAACCCATATTTTCCTCAATAACTCAGAAACCCTTGAAGATAATGAAACGAGCCTACATCCTTTGAAAAGAGGAGGAAATTTGCTATATTTTATATGGTTTGTGCCATTCACAAACCCTTTGCGAAAACCCTTGTCAACGATCAAAACTAGCTCATAGTTGCGACAACCAATAACGTCCAATGTAGTCATCCCATATTTTCCTTAATAGCTCACAAACCCTTAAACATAATGGAGCGAGCTTACA
This sequence comes from Orchestes rusci, assembly GCA_958502075.1. NCBI lineage: Eukaryota > Metazoa > Arthropoda > Insecta > Coleoptera > Curculionidae > Orchestes > Orchestes rusci. The sequence goes on along the minus strand of OY293304.1, from coordinate 113,157,248 downwards.
TCCATTGAAAAGAGGAGGAAATTTGCCATATTTTATATGGGATGCGCCCTTCACAGACCCTTTGGGAAACCCTTGTCAACGATCAAAACTAGCCTATAGCTTACGACAACGAATAACGCCCATTGTAATCATCCTATATTTTCCTCAATAACTCACAAACCCTTGGAGATAATGGAACGAGCCTACATCGATTGAAAAGAGGAGGAAATTTGCTATATTTTATATGGTTTGTGCCCTTCACAAACCCTTTGGGAAAACCCTTGTCAACGATCAAATCTAGCCTATAGCTTACGACAACGAATAACGCCCATTGTAATCATCCTATATTTTCCTCAATAACTCACAAACCCTTGGAGATAATGAAACGAGCCTACATCGATTGAAAAGAGGAGGAAATTTGCTATATTTTATATGGTTTGTGCCCTTCACAGACCCTTCGGGAAAACCCTTGTCAACGATCAAAACTAGCGTATAGCTTACGACAACCAGTAACGTCCAATGAAGACAACCCATATTTTCCTCAATAACTCAGAAACCCTTGAAGATAATGAAACGAGCCTACATCCTTTGAAAAGAGGAGGAAATTTGCTATATTTTATATGGTTTGTGCCATTCACAAACCCTTTGCGAAAACCCTTGTCAACGATCAAAACTAGCTCATAGTTGCGACAACCAATAACGTCCAATGTAGTCATCCCATATTTTCCTTAATAGCTCACAAACCCTTAAACATAATGGAGCGAGCTTACATCCATTGAAAAGAGGAGGAAATTTGCCATATTTTATATGGGATGCGCCCTTCACAGACCCTTTGGGAAACCCTTGTCAACGATCAAAACTAGCCTATAGCTTACGACAACGAATAACGCCCATTGTAATCATCCTATATTTTCCTCAATAACTCACAAACCCTTGGAGATAATGGAACGAGCCTACATCGATTGAAAAGAGGAGGAAATTTGCTATATTTTATATGGTTTGTGCCCTTCACAAACCCTTTGGGAAAACCCTTGTCAACGATCAAATCTAGCCTATAGCTTACGACAACGAATAACGCCCATTGTAATCATCCTATATTTTCCTCAATAACTCACAAACCCTTGGAGATAATGAAACGAGCCTACATCGATTGAAAAGAGGAGGAAATTTGCTATATTTTATATGGTTTGTGCCCTTCACAGACCCTTCGGGAAAACCCTTGTCAACGATCAAAACTAGCGTATAGCTTACGACAACCAGTAACGTCCAATGAAGACAACCCATATTTTCCTCAATAACTCAGAAACCCTTGAAGATAATGAAACGAGCCTACATCCTTTGAAAAGAGGAGGAAATTTGCTATATTTTATATGGTTTGTGCCATTCACAAACCCTTTGCGAAAACCCTTGTCAACGATCAAAACTAGCTCATAGTTGCGACAACCAATAACGTCCAATGTAGTCATCCCATATTTTCCTTAATAGCTCACAAACCCTTAAACATAATGGAGCGAGCTTACATCCATTGAAAAGAGGAGGAAATTTGCCATATTTTATATGGGATGCGCCCTTCACAGACCCTTTGGGAAACCCTTGTCAACGATCAAAACTAGCCTATAGCTTGCGACAACCAATAACGTCCAATGTAGTCATTCCATATTTTCCTCAATAACTCATAAACCCTTAGAGATAATGGAGCGAGCTTACATCCATTGAAAAGAGGAGGAAATTTGCTATATTTTATATGCGTTGCGCCCTTCACAAACCCTTTGGGAAAACCCTTGTCAACGATCAAAACTAGCCTATAACTTGCGACAACCAATAACGTCCAATGTAGTCATTCCATATTTTCCTCAATAACTCAAAAACCCTTGGAGATAATGAGACCAGCCTACATCCATTGAAAAGAGGAGGAAATTTGCTCTATCTTATATGGGTTGCGCCCTTCACAAACCCTTTGGGAAAACCCTTGTCAACGATCAAAACTACCCTATAGCTTACGATAACCAATAACGACCATTGTAGTCATCCCATATTTTCCTCAATAACTCACAAACCCTTAGAGATAATGGAGCGAGCCTACATCCATTGAAAAGAGGAGGAAATTTGCTATATTTTATATGGGTTGCGCCCTTCACAAACCCTTGTCAACGACCAAGTCAGGCCCATAGCTTACGACAACCAATAACGTCCAATATATCCTTGGAGATAATGAAAAGAAGAAAATGTAAAAAAAGGCAGCACCCAATCACCCGTTATGACACTTTGCCCTAAATTCGACAATGTAAAACAACATTCCACCATGTCTCTGCTGAAACCCGCATTAAATACGCCACTGGATCTACATAAATAAACACAAGGAAATTGTTATTTCAAATAGAATACTGTTTATTCTGCATTCCTGCAAATGAATTATATAAACATTAGGCTTGCCTTGAAAATATTTAATCATCAACTTTGGCAACCTGAAACTTTCACAGTTTGGCAAAAAAACGTACGGAGTAATAAATTGTATTAACTATATAAAAGTAGAAACACCGTTTGTCTAGGCTGTATAACAATAAACTAAGTGAATGACCTTATCACTTTGATAACGTATAATATGCACGGTTGACGATCATGGCATATCATTATAAATTTAGTGTAAACAGTGAATAAGCCACAGGAAAAGGAAATTAATCAACTTGATGCAGTCATGGAGAGTGATGACTTGCATAATTTTAATTGTTCAGGTATTTTATTGTACTAGTAGGACAAAGAGAATAATACGCGCAATTATTAAATTTTGAAAACATTCAGTAGTAGCGTCAGTTCGTTAGGAATTACTGGTGTGGACTATACTAGCTTCGCTCTTGACGTTAATGACAGGTGTCAAAGAAGTACAACGTTGTCTAAGTAACGTTATTTTAATATTATATTAATGACCAATCTATTTTTTTTTATCTCAGTGTTTACTTAAAAAAAATTATTTTTCAACAATATTTTGTCAAGCCTATTAGCACCAACGTGACAAAACCCCATTTAATGTAGCCATTAAAAATACATCTGCTTCTATTTACAATAATTAAAATCCAATCAGCCGCATTAATAACAATAATGTAGCGCTAAAAATGGGTTTTAACCTTTTGTCTTTTTCCATAAGTCTAAAAGCCCGTTGTTCTTACAAAGAATAATTTAACGCACCATCGAGAACGACGTTTATTGTGAAGGAACCGGGACGAAGCGACTTAACCAACCCATTGTGGGTGGCATCCATGACTTAATAACAGTTCAAAGTACCGTTTGTCAAACATGGACAAATGAGATTATATATTTATTTACATCACAATCTTTTCACCGTACTTGTACTATTTATTTATAACCACTTGGCATTGTTTTCAATACTACTCCGAATAGTCCGTCCCCATTTATAGACGTTTTTACAGTAGACAGCTAATCTTGAATGACGTTTGTTATGTCAATATGACTTATGACATCACTCGGCGTGCCAAGGTGGACGGACTTGAGGTAGAACCCCCGACTTTCCGTTACAGTATCTTTTAATATTTTAGTGTTTTTTGTTGTTTCAAATTCATTTATGTCGTCTTTCGCTTTTTTAGTCCATTTTCCATACGTATTTCGTCACACTATCTTAAACTTTATGTCGATTTTTCTCTCAATCTTTCTCATTCACCCTGTACATTTTTTTCACGTTTCCCAATGATAATTTTATGGTGAATCGACTGATGAAAACTGCGCATGTCTATTTTTTTTAATTTCCAAGATAATATTTTTTTTAGAAAAAATATTACGCTGTCTTAAACTTCCTGTCCATCTTTTTTAGTTTCCAAGGTATTAGTTCACTGTCTCAAACTTCAATTTTAAACACCCTGTATATTTTTTATCCTTATGGAAATTTTATGCTTAATCGACTGGTGAAAACTGCGCATGTCTATTTTTTTTAATTTCCAATATAATATTTTTTTTAGAAAAATACACTGTCTTAAACTTCCAGTCCATTTTTTCCCAGTCTTCCTCATACACCCTGTATAATTTTTTGATGTTTTTTAATGCAGATTGTAAGCTGAATAGACTGATGAAAACTGCGCATGACTATTTTTTTTAATTTCCAATATAATATTTTTTTTAGAAAAATACACTGTCTTAAACTTCCAGTCCATTTTTTCCCAGTCTTCCTCATACACCCTGTATACTTTTTTGATGTTTTTTAATGCAGATTGTAAGCTGAATAGACTGATGAAAACTGCGCATGTCTATTTTTTTTTATTTCAAGATAATAATTTTTTTAGAAAAAATATTACACTGTCTTAAACTTCCAGTACATTTTTTTCCCAGTCTTCCTCATACACCCTGTATAATTTTTTGATGTTTTTTAATGCAGATCGTAAGCTGAATAGACTGTCGAAAACTGCGCATGACTTTTTTCTTTGTTTCAAAAAAATGTTTTTTTTTATGGAAGTATTTATTACTTTACAACAGTCCCAAACTTGAATTCGATTTTTATCTTAATCTACACACACTTACCATACACCCTGTATATTTTTATGATGTTTCCTGATGAAAATTTTATCCTCTATCGACTATAAAATGAAAACTGCACATGATTTTTTGTTTGTTTTCAAGATAATAATTTTTTTATGAAAGTATTGCTTTACTGTCCTAAACTTCAAGTCGATTTTTCTCTCAATTTTCCCAATACACCCTGTATATCATATTCATGGTTCCTGATGAAATTTCACGCTGAATCGACTGCGCACGACTATATCTTTTCTAGTTTACTCTATCTGACATTTATGACGGACATCCCGTCTTGACAGACTTCGACGTTGCCAAGTTGCTCAATATAATAAAAGTATGTTAGTAGGAAATATGATTTTCCAACTGGAACCGTGTTTACATCGATACTGAATCCTATAATCTATAATCGGCCCTATCTATCTATAATAATCCTATCTGCTAATTATTTAGATTTTATTTAAATATTGAACAGTTTATATTAACACATTTATAGAGTTGAAAAGAATTCACAATCAGATATCTATTGTGTACCGGATATCCGAGACAGGTTAAACATAAGTAACGAGGCATTTGTGAATTAATATGATTAAATAAATAAATTAATAAATATTTCGTTTTCAGAAAAGACTCGCTATGTTGTCAACCCCATTCATCACAGATCGGAACAAACAATTCACATAGAAAGTCGCCATAAACGAGATGTAGATGGTCTGCAAATTGCCATAACCACCACGCCAGTACCATCTAGTGCCACTAAGAGTATTGCCCCAAAAGTCACGGTAAGGTTTGATGGGCAAGAATTGTCTTGTTCAATAACAGAAGATTTGCAGAAGAAACTTCAAACACTCATCAAAGACATCTTCCCAAAAGAAATCCCTCTTCTTGGAGTGAATGGAACCGGTCAAAGACGAACTGTAACTGATACTAAAATAAATCCTGTTGACGTAACCTCTGTCAATACTTCTGTTGATGACTTTGACCTGGAAAAATTGATACCTAATGATGTTGTTGATGATATTGATCCGAAAGAGTTGAAGAATCATAATATTACTACTGTTGAACATGTAAGACAAACACGATAAACGTTTTCATACATTCTAATTGGAATTAATAAACCAGTTTCGAAAGTACTTATGATAATATCGACGACTATAACGCAATGCACCATTTTTATTAATCAAGATAATTTAATCTTGTAAACTAATTAACTGCAGTGAATTTAATTTTTAAGGACACCCACGTCTTCTATACCAGCGTATTGAACAACAATCCGGACAAATTCAAGTCTTTGTGGGTGGACATGAATAAAACACCCGGTGTTGAAGTGAGCGAAGAATTGTCTGACTCTCACCGGAAGGCAAAGGTACGTATTCTTTTGGCTTGCCCTCGTGCAGAACTTACAAAAATGTCATAAGGGTAGAGCTATTTCCAGCATTGATCTGCGATGTTGCCAACTTCTAATTTCAGACAATAACCCTATCCTTCAAATTTCCCTTTTACGGCCACTACATACAAAACGTCACTGTGGCCACTGGAGGGTTCTTGTACACGGGCAACTACATTCATCCTTGGATAGCCGCCACTCAGTTTATAGCTCCGTTGATGGCTAACTTCAACTCAAATAACTCCAAGGACAGTTGGGTTAAGCATGTTGATACAGGTAAGCATAATGAAGTTAGGAGTTGAGCTTAACAATAAACATGTTCCAGGCAAGTCCTTCACAGTGGAATGGGACAGAATCGGCCTCCAGGAAACTCCCCAATATGGGTTTAGTTTCCAGACAACATTGCACGAAAATGGCGATATTATTTTTGCTTATAAAGACATTCCTATTGCCATTCAAAAAATCAACGAAACTAATCATCCGGTTAAAGTTGGCATTTGTGATGCGTACATTTTGGATAGTTACATGAACAGTAAGCGCCCCAATTGTGATTCAATCAGTGTTGCCACCTTTACTTTTAGACGTAAGGAAAAAATCCATTTATGAATACCACAGGGTATCGTTCGACAAGGAGGACATCAGAAATGGTACAACGATTTATTTGAAGGCTTTACCCACGTGCTTGGATTTGCTGAATTGTACATCTTGTACGAGTAAAACTTTTAGATTCAATGTGAGTATATCGATGTCAATGGATATGAACCCGGACTATTAATAAATGACAGTAGTGACGGCAATTTTGCGTCAACCCGATCGGTTTGCAGCTACTTATGACAATTGATAATCGACAACAAAGGGAAGCCTTTTTCCTGACATTAATGACAGAAGTGACATCGCGCCCGATTTGTCGTGAAAATTTATAAAAATAGATATATGTAGCTCTTTTTCTGACACTGATGACAGAATCCAAGGTTGCCAGATCAAATGGAGGGTGATTCAAAGTTAAAAAGTTCAGAATCACAATAATATATTTGCAGCCATTTTCCTGACATTAATAGCCTAGTTTATACCGACAACTTGGTCCGCGGACCAAGTACCAAATTCGGACTATATCCGAACCAAATATTTGGTTCGAATGGTGTCAACAGTTGCGGACTAAGCGGGACCGCTCTTGGTTCGGTACTCGCCAGCAAGTGTACCGAACTAAATTTGGTTCGATCTGGATCAAAATTATGAGGTTATGTTGATTGTTATTATTGTGAATTGTGTTGGTTCTGAGTTTCTAAGGCAATCTGAGCGTACTTACTCATGTTTTTTTTGGTTACGAATTGTGTTGATGAATAATTTCGACTTGTTTTTGACATTTGACGAATTGCGAGCGTACAGATTTAGTTCACGCGTTGCAAGACGGTGTAAACGGGCGAAAAGCAATCATTGGTCCTACCGTACTATCCCCGCCCACTTGGTCCTATCGGACCGAACTAAACGAGTTATCGGTGTAAACTAGGCTAATGACGCAAGACAACTTTGCCAATTCGCAAATTGATCATCGAAATTGAAGTTAATGGATTTAAAGGCAGAAACTATGTTCAAGTCTTGAAAATCATAATTGAACATTTGGCAACGCTCGATTGTCTGTGATGGTGGGTCCTCATGTGCGTATTTCAAAGACGGAGTTTTTGCGTTATGCGATATGATTGGTTTGTGATATTCCCGCCGTCATGATTCAGAATTATACAATGACTCCTTGAATCAGAACGGGCATGTCAATACGCTTAAAATGTCTAAACGCGGCCACTACGCCCATGGAGACGCACCATGACAAATTGCAAACACAGATTATTGTAGCTCTTTTCCTGATATCAATGACAGAAGGCAATGTTGCCAGTTTGCAAATCGATACATCACTTGGACTTGGATTAAATTGAAGGGCGATTCAAAGTCAAAATGTTAAGAAATGTTTAAAATCAAAATAATACATTTTTACATTCGTAGCCCTGACGCACCAACGTTGCCAAGTCGCAAATTGATTATCGAAATAAAGTAGAGTTAATGGATTTCAAGTCACAAACTTTAAATATGTTCAAACCTTGTGTTGAAAATCACAATTGAACATTTGGCACATCACGCTCGATTGTTTATGACATTTTTCAAACAAAAATTAATGTAGCTCTTTTCCTGATATCAATGACAGAAGGCTAGGTTGCCAATTTGAAAATGTATAGATCACAAGCCAACGTTGCCAAGTGGCAATGTGATCATCGTAACTAGAGTTAATGGATTCAAGGTCAGAAACTATTATACATAGATGTTCAAAATCACAATAAAACGATTGATCGTGGTAAATTACAAAAACAGATTAACGTAGACCTTTTCCCGACATCATTGACACAAGTCAAGGTTTAATGGAGGACAATTAAAAGTCAAAACAATTTTAAACCTTGTCTTCAAAATTACAACAATGCATTTGTCAACACCACACTGGTAAATGTCGTGGAAAGCTATAAAGGTCAATTCATCTTGACATGAATGACAGATGGCAATGTTGCCAAACTGCAAATGACCTATTCCAGTGCACCTGGTGCCCAGCAATGAACCGTTGCTCCATCGGACAAGACCGCAACCGACAAATATGGGAGGACAGAGGTTGTAGCCGACACAATGTGACTGACGAGTCAACTTGCCCCGCCCACTACGATTATCAAGAAGATGACACGCCCAACTACCAAGTGTCTGCATATGGAGATGAGGATTTTATCGGAATTGTGCCCAAGAAGAGCAAGGTGGGAGCAGCTGGTTATATGGCGCTGCTGTTTCTGGTTATAACTATAAGTGGATTTGTTTTGTGGGTTGTATATGCGTATAGGAATCCGCATTCTACTAGTGGGCAGATGTTGATAAGGGTGAGTTGAATTTGCGTGGATTGGAGGGGTACAATTTTTTTTTCAGTACCGGCCAAGCCAATGGAAATGGAGACGCGGACAAGCCAGGTACACAGCAGCGACAATCCACATGTGATAAATTTGTTTAAAAACTACTGAACCAGTCGAGTGAACATTAAATAAGTGTAAATAAGTAACAAATATGTATATTTCGATTTTTTACGTCCCTTAACACATAATGTAATATTTTATAAGTCTGATTGTAGTTACATTTTACAATATAATTTACTGTGATAAGTAATGTGAAATAGCCGTCGAAATTTTCATTTAAACCGAATTGATAGGACACACATTGATATAGAGTTTTGAATAAAAAAAATCTATAAAATTCATTTAATTATTTGGTGAGAACGTAACAAATGTTTCATAGAGCGACTATTAACCATAAATTAAATACCATTAAAATGCAGCAAATTCATGGGTTTAAAAAGTTAATTATTCATTGAAATTGTCGTGATATATAAAATTTCTTTTGCCAGTACGGAAAAATTTTAATATATATGGCATACCCTCCAGTAGCCGATATTCTACATGTTCTGTTTTAGGAGGGAATTTCTGAAGTGGCGTTCTCAAAGCACCGTTCTGTCGCGGGCGACACACGGTATGACCAATAAGAACTCGTTTAAAAAAGATATACTCTAGTCATTGTTCCTTTTTCTGCCTCTCGAACTTATTTTCTTCTTTTCATCAGAATTTGAGAGGTTTCCGAGATTGGAGAGGTCAGAGGACTTAAAATTCTTGTCATTTACATATCGCCTCCTCACATCTTTCATGTCATTCGATTTTTTTCATATTCGATAGGGAACCTCCTACAATGAACATCAATAACCATGACAAATTTGATTGACTTCTAAAGAAGCGTGGCTGAGATTGAGGAGGTCAGTGGATGTCGTCGACTTCCAAGCTTACCATTTTCATATATATTTCCTTATTGTTCACCCCATTTGCCTCAATGAATTCTGTTCAAATTAAATACTAGAAATTTCATTGAGTTCCGTCAAGAAGTTTTAGAGATTCGGGAGGTCAGTGGACTTAAATAACTTCCTTTAGTAAACCACAATCGGAGTTGAAGTTATAGTACGTTCATGTAGGTCCACCTTTATAACCTCCAACTTAGAATATAAAAACCCCACTAAATCATTCAGTTTCAGTTTCAGTTTCAACAATGACACAAACCCGCCTGCTGCGCACGTGTAAACTATGCATGCTCTTTGCGGGCAACTGGCGCATGCCATTCTTCAAGGACAAATTCGTCCAAAACCTGTATTTTTTCTATGCGCATGTCATACGTTACTACCACATTTATATCCTGATCGTGGTGGCCATGGAGATTATTGCTCTTTTTTTATCAGGGGACATATCCAGCGCCACTTACAACCTAACCTTGTTCCTGACAGGAGTGCTAGTGGCCACGAAAACTGTTCTTCTACGACGACCCAACATATCAAAGCTGATTAGGATTATTTTTGACACGGAACAAACTATCTTATTGTCTGATGATGGTAGAGAACTGATTATTTATGAGGATCTTTGTGGTTACGCTGATAAAATGTCCAAGGCCATTATTTACTGGGTAATATGGTTTACGGTGTGCGGCACCTTAACGCCAGTTTTCTTTGGGATAATCACCGATTCAAAAACGATGATTTTTGCCATGTACACCCCGTTTAATCAAGAGGACCACTATGGAGTGTCGGTGATTATTCAGGGTTTTGGCATTTTAAGTGCGGCCATTTTGTACTGCGCTTCCCAAGGGTTTTACATCAGCGTCACAGTTTTTGTCATTATTAGACTGAAGCTGCTGCAACTGAAGTGCCAGTACTTTGACGAGTATAAACGTGACACCAGCGACATGGATTTTACCAAAACAATTGTCAAGGAACACCAGTCGATTATCACGTTTTTGCAAGAATTCGATGCCGCCATCAAGCTCATTTCGCTGTTCGAGTTCATGGTCAGCTCCATAAACATAGCTGCCGCTCTCTTTCAAATTGTTGACGGGGGAGACTTACGGGAGTTGACTTTTGCTGCTAGCAATTGTGTCCTATTGATATCGCAGCTGTTTATTTTATCATGGCACGCCAACGAAATTGCTGTTGAGGTTGGTATTTTTCAAGTGCACCCTGTATATAACATGTTTTTATTGTAGAGTTTGAAAGTTTCAACAGCTTTGTACGAGTTTCCATGGTACAACAAAAGCGCCAATGTTTGTAGAATGTTGCTTCTAGTACACATGAGAGCTCAAAAACCGTTGACTTTGTCTTTGGGGCCTTTTGGGATTTTGACCAATGCCACTGCTATAAAGGTATGCACGTTCTCCTCCAAGAAATAAATGTGATTTCAAATGTTGGAGGCTCGAGGGAGAACCAAACAATACAGAGTTGATTGTGGTGATAGGGATTTTCAGGGATAAACACCCTGTATATACAATTATCTCCTTTCTAGGTGATGAATACAGCCTACTCTTACATGACCGTAATGGCCCAAAACTAAATCCACGGAATGTTTCCTCTTTTACTAAATAAGAGAATTAGAGCATTTAAGTATAACAGTTTTTAAGCTTGAATACGACTAGGAATCACCACTTGCTTTCTTTTATCCACATTATGAGCAAGAATATAAAGAAAATTCAACTCAAAATTTGTATTTTATTTCAAACCCTTTGTATTTAGTGAATCTGACATGCAGATATGTGTTGGCGTCCATCGTTTCTCCCATCATTTATTTCAAAATCTTCAGTTTTTTTTGCATTTTTAATCCGGATCTCCGTTCTTTGGTTCTAGTATAATAAATTACCTATACAGGGTGACAAAAGTACATTGCATAGTGCCACACAATAGAGGACACTAAAATAAGAAAAAAAAAGTTCCTATATGAACATGGGTCCGCAAGGCCTTCGGTTCATAGAGATGGAACCCTGTATGTAGCGCCCTCTGTCAGCAGGTATCATATTTGAATTTAGCATGTATGTACAAAATTCCTGTATACCACATTTTGTCCATTTCTTGCGTCTGGCTAAAGATATTCAAAAAAAACCCAAACAAAAATAAAACAACACCCCGTATCTTTTAACCGAAGGACTTGCGGACCCATGTTCATGGGAACTTTTTTTCTTATTTTAGTGACCTCTATTATGTGGCACTAGGCAATGTACTTTTTATAAGGCTGACTTCCCAAAAAAATTGACCACTGGAAAGAAAAATTCAAATTAATCCATACTATTGATTTTCTTATTCATCATCAATTGCCATTTAGCTTCTATGATATTTTCCAATGAATAATAATTTATTTCTTAAATATTACAGAGCAAATTTTAATCACATACTATTCTAACTTCCCCCGTATAATTACAATGAACATTGTTGCCAGCTGCGCCCGTAGATAAGCCCATTGCTAACTAACTAAAAGAAGAGTGCTTACACCAACACCAACACAACCTCACTTTTTATTTATATTTACTTCCAGCTGTTTACAAACTAAATCGCTTTAATCGTAATGCCCCCGAAAAATGGACTTTTTCAAAAAGAAACGCCATCCGGAAAACATAGTGATTCGCTTGACAAACCGCCAAATCTACGGATGTCGCAAACCAGGCACGCAAATGCATACAATAAGGCAATTTTACCAAAATATTTTTCCAAATTTTACGATAATTAACGTGGAAAAGCCGCCGTGTTTTTTGCGAAAATTCAGCCCCGATGGCAAGTACGCGATTGCCTTTTCGGCAGATCAAAGCTCGCTTGAAGTGTACTGGTATCAGGGACCGGCTGCTGCTGCTGATTTGCTGCAAAATATTGGCAATTTTGATAAATTGGATGAGAAAACGCAGGAGGATATCAAGCATAAGATTTTTTTGAGGTTTTTTAAGGTATGTCAACTTTGTTTAATGACATTAATGACAGCCAGTTAGTTGTCATCGGTCATTATTAATGACTAAATGTCGCTCAAAAAGGCAATGTTGCCGCGTTTTTAAGATACGTTATTTTTTATTTCAATGTCATTTGGCGATGTTGCCGCGGTGATAACTCGGACTCAATTGATTTTTTTAAATTTTCACTCTAGATTTTGTTCTTTAACGAATTCAAGGCATGTTATTTTCCATTTTAATGACAGCGAATTGATTGTCAACTGTCAGTCGCTTAAAAAGGCAATGTTGCCGCGGTCTTCTACGTGTAATCTCATGATTCTTGTCACTTGTAATTAACGTCAACTGTCACACAAAAGTGCGACGTTGCCGTTACTGTTGTGGGTTCAATAATGTGAACTGTATGTTGAGATAAATCAATTAAAATTCCAGTTAAAACACGTCATAAACATAACCTCAAACGAACAACTGAACCGAGAATGCAGCCTATTTAGCGACGACGGCCGCTACGTGATAATCGGCTCCGCTTCGTACATCCCCGAGGAAATCCGACCTCACTTCTACGAAATCTACACCAACAACGAATCAGTCACGCCTACAATGAGGTAAACTAGTGCTGCCATCTACTCAGCTCAGCTACACTACAATCTTCCAGATCTCCCCTTGAAGACTACACACTCCATCTCGTCGATCTGCTTTTGGGCAAACTCTGTGATACTAGACGTTTTAAGGTAGACAAAATATTTTTGTCGCACAATCAAGGACTGTATCTGTACAGAGACACTCTGGCTGTACTGTCTGTACAGCATCAAATGATCCACATTTTTCAAATATTGGATGGAATGTTCGTTGATGTGCGCAAGATTGGTAGATTTTGTTACGAAGACGATTTGTATTTGTACAACTTGGTCTATCCAAGTGAACGGGCCTTTAAGGATGTTTGCATCAACTCCCTCAAACACCGATTGTTGACGTTTCTGTACAGGCGGGCTGCGCACATCAGCGCCTCTACAGGGGATCCCACGGAAATAAGGCGTTTTTATCATTATTTCGATAATTTTAACTCGTTGAAAATGTGGAAGATGCAGCTGTTGGACGAAAATCATTTATTGATTAAATATGCGAGTGAAGAAGTGGTCACATTGAAGCAGACTGAGGCTAACCACAGCACTGAACCGCAGTTCTTTGTGGTTTATAATATCATTGACAGCAGGGTTGTTGCTGTTTATGATAATAATTCGAAGGAATTGGTGGATTTGTACGAGAATTTTTGCGATTCGTTCAGAAATGCCTGTTTGTTTAGCGATACGCAGTTCACGTGCAATCCGTCCAATAATTTGTATGCCAGGTTGCATCATTCCAGGTGAGTTGACAGCAATTTGGTTGTCATCTGTCATTAACGACGACTAAGTGTCGCCCAATTGGGCAATGTTGCCGCGGTGATGACTCAAACTTTTTAATAACTATTTAAACATATTTTGAATTTGATTACGGTTTTGTACGAATCTCTCAATAACACAGAGGTTGATCAAAAAACTTCACATACTCAATGTTGTAGACAAAACAATTTTCCGCAACTTTCACTTGAAACATTTTCCTATAAAGTGTACAGTTTTTGCTATAGGGGACGTTAAAAAACGACAAGTAAATTTGACATTTTGTATCCTTGGGAGTTTTTGACGTATAACTCAATAACACGGAGGTTGATAAAAAACTCCCTAAATTTTGAAGATTCAATTTAGGAACTTCCCACACATTTTTGGTAACATTTGTGGTATCTATTGTGAAATTTTCAACTTTTTCTTGAAAGGAGTTTGGGAGTTATAAGCATTTGAATGAAATTTAGTTTTCTGCTTCAATATTGAAAAATTGCTAAAACTCCCCCAATTTTAGAGATTTAATTTTTAAACTTCCCATACGCTTTTGGTAATATTTGTGGTATCTATTGTGAAATTTTCAACCTTTTCTCAAAAGGAGTTTGGGAGTTATAAGCATTTGAATGAAATTTAGTTTTCTGCTTCAATATTGAAAAATTGCTAAAACTCCCCCAATTTTAGAGATTTAATTTTTAAACTTCCCATACGCTTTTGGTAATATTTGTGGTATCTATTGTGAAATTTTCAACCTTTTCTCAAAAGGAGTTTGGGAGTTATAAGCATTTGAATGAAATTTAGTTTTCTGCTTCAATATTGAAAAATTGCTAAAACTCCCCCAATTTTAGAGATTTAATTTTTAAACTTCCCATACGCTTTTGGAAATATTTGTGGTATCTATTGTGAAATTTTCAACCTTTTCTCAAAAGGAGTTTGAAGTTATAAGCATTTGAATAAAATTTAGTTTTCTGCTTCAATATTGAAAAATTGCTAAAACTCCCCCTATTTTAGGGATTTAATTTTTAAACTTCCTATACGCTTTTGATAATATTTGTGGTATCTATTGTGAAATTTTCAACCTTTTCTCAAAAGGAGTTTGAGAGTTATAAGCATTTGAATGAAATTTAGTTTTCTGCTTCAATATTGAAAAATTGCTAAAACTCCCCCTATTTTAGGGATTTAATTTTTAAACTTCCTATACGCTTTTGATAATATTTGTGGTATCTATTGTGAAATTTTCAACCTTTTCTCAAAAGGAGTTTGGGAGTTATAAGCATTTGAATGAAATTTAGTTTTCTGCTTCAATATTGAAAAATTGCTAAAACTCCCCCTATTTTAGAGATTTAATTTTTAAACTTCCCATACGCTTTTGGTAATATTTGTGGTATCTATTGTGAAATTTTCAACCTTTTCTCAAAAGGAGTTTGGGAGTTATAAGCATTTGAATGAAATTTAGTTTTCTGCTTCAATATTGAAAAATTGCTAAAACTCCCCCAATTTTAGAGATTTAATTTTTAAACTTCCCATACGCTTTTGGAAATATTTGTGGTATCTATTGTGAAATTTTCAACCTTTTCTCAAAAGGAGTTTGAAGTTATAAGCATTTGAATAAAATTTAGTTTTCTGCTTCAATATTGAAAAATTGCTAAAACTCCCCCTATTTTAGGGATTTAATTTTTAAACTTCCTATACGCTTTTGATAATATTTGTGGTATCTATTGTGAAATTTTCAACCTTTTCTCAAAAGGAGTTTGAGAGTTATAAGCATTTGAATGAAATTTAGTTTTCTGCTTCAATATTGAAAAATTGCTAAAACTCCCCCTATTTTAGGGATTTAATTTTTAAACTTCCTATACGCTTTTGATAATATTTGTGGTATCTATTGTGAAATTTTCAACCTTTTCTCAAAAGGAGTTTGGGAGTTATAAGCATTTGAATGAAATTTAGTTTTCTGCTTCAATATTGAAAAATTGCTAAAACTCCCCCTATTTTAGAGATTTAATTTTTAAACTTCCCATACGCTTTTGGTAATATTTGTGGTATCTATTGTGAAATTTTCAACCTTTTCTCAAAAGGAGTTTGGGAGTTATAAGCATTTGAATGAAATTTAGTTTTCTGCTTCAATATTGAAAAATTGCTAAAACTCCCCCAATTTTAGAGATTTAATTTTTAAACTTCCCATACGCTTTTGGAAATATTTGTGGTATCTATTGTGAAATTTTCAACCTTTTCTCAAAAGGAGTTTGAGAGTTATAAGCATTTGAATGAAATTTAGTTTTCTGCTTCAATATTGAAAAATTGCTAAAACTCCCCCTATTTTAGGGATTTAATTTTTAAACTTCCTATACGCTTTTGATAATATTTGTGGTATCTATTGTGAAATTTTCAACTTTTTCTGGAAGGGAGTTTGGGAGTTATAAGCATTTGAATGAAATTTAGTTTTCTGCTTCAATATTGAAAAATTGCTAGAACTCCCCCAACTTTGAAGATTTAATTTTCAAAATTCTCACACGCTTCAAGTAATATTTGTAGTATCTATTGTGAAATGTTCAACTTTTTCTTGAAGGGAGTTTGGGAGTTATAAGCATTTGAATGAAATTTAGTTTTCTGCTTCAATATTGAAAATTTGCTAAAACTCCCCCAATTTTGGAGATTTAATTTTCAAACTTCCCATACGCTTTCGGTAACATTTGTGGTATCTATTGTGAAATTTGCAACTTTTTCTTGAAGGGAGTTTGGGAGTTATAAGCATTTGAATGAAATTTAGTTTTCTGCTTCAATATTGAAAAATTGCTAAAACTCCCCCAATTTTGGAGATTTAATTTTCAAACTTCCCATACGCTTTCGGTAACATTTGTGGTATCTATTGTGAAATTTGCAACTTTTTCTTAAAAGGAGTTTGGGAGTTATAAGCATTTGAATGAAATTTAGTTTTCTGCTTCAATATTGAAAAATTGCTAAAACTCCCCCAATTTTAGAGATTTAATTTTTAAACTTCCCATACGCTTTTGGAAATATTTGTGGTATCTATTGTGAAATTTTCAACCTTTTCTCAAAAGGAGTTTGAGAGTTATAAGCATTTGAATAAAATTTAGTTTTCTGCTTCAATATTGAAAAATTGCTAAAACTCCCCCAATTTTAGAGATTTAATTTTTAAACTTCCCATACGCTTTTGGAAATATTTGTGGTATCTATTGTGAAATTTTCAACCTTTTCTCAAAAGGAGTTTGAGAGTTATAAGCATTTGAATGAAATTTAGTTTTCTGCTTCAATATTGAAAAATTGCTAAAACTCCCCCTATTTTAGGGATTTAATTTTTAAACTTCCTATACGCTTTTGATAATATTTGTGGTATCTATTGTGAAATTTTCAACTTTTTCTGGAAGGGAGTTTGGGAGTTATAAGCATTTGAATGAAATTTAGTTTTCTGCTTCAATATTGAAAAATTGCTAGAACTCCCCCAACTTTGAAGATTTAATTTTCAAAATTCTCACACGCTTCAAGTAATATTTGTAGTATCTATTGTGAAATGTTCAACTTTTTCTTGAAGGGAGTTTGGGAGTTATAAGCATTTGAATGAAATTTAGTTTTCTGCTTCAATATTGAAAATTTGCTAAAACTCCCCCAATTTTGGAGATTTAATTTTCAAACTTCCCATACGCTTTCGGTAACATTTGTGGTATCTATTGTGAAATTTGCAACTTTTTCTTGAAGGGAGTTTGGGAGTTATAAGCATTTGAATGAAATTTAGTTTTCTGCTTCAATATTGAAAAATTGCTAAAACTCCCCCAATTTTGGAGATTTAATTTTCAAACTTCCCATACGCTTTCGGTAACATTTGTGGTATCTATTGTGAAATTTGCAACTTTTTCTTAAAAGGAGTTTGGGAGTTATAAGCATTTGAATGAAATTTAGTTTTCTGCTTCAATATTGAAAAATTGCTAAAACTCCCCCAATTTTAGAGATTTAATTTTTAAACTTCCCATACGCTTTTGGTAATATTTGTGGTATCTATTGTGAAATTTTCAACCTTTTCTCAAAAGGAGTTTGGGAGTTATAAGCATTTGAATGAAATTTAGTTTTCTGCTTCAATATTGAAAAATTGCTAAAACTCCCCCAATTTTAGAGATTTAATTTTTAAACTTCCCATACGCTTTTGGTAATATTTGTGGTATCTATTGTGAAATTTTCAACCTTTTCTCAAAAGGAGTTTGGGAGTTATAAGCATTTGAATGAAATTTAGTTTTCTGCTTCAATATTGAAAAATTGCTAAAACTCCCCCAATTTTAGAGATTTAATTTTTAAACTTCCCATACGCTTTTGATAATATTTGTGGTATCTATTGTGAAATTTTCAACCTTTTCTCAAAAGGAGTTTGAGAGTTATAAGCATTTGAATGAAATTTAGTTTTCTGCTTCAATATTGAAAAATTGCTAAAACTCCCCCTATTTTAGGGATTTAATTTTTAAACTTCCTATACGCTTTTGATAATATTTGTGGTATCTATTGTGAAATTTTCAACTTTTTCTGGAAGGGAGTTTGGGAGTTATAAGCATTTGAATGAAATTTAGTTTTCTGCTTCAATATTGAAAAATTGCTAGAACTCCCCCAACTTTGAAGATTTAATTTTCAAAATTCTCACACGCTTCAAGTAATATTTGTAGTATCTATTGTGAAATGTTCAACTTTTTCTTGAAGGGAGTTTGGGAGTTATAAGCATTTGAATGAAATTTAGTTTTCTGCTTCAATATTGAAAATTTGCTAAAACTCCCCCAATTTTGGAGATTTAATTTTCAAACTTCCCATACGCTTTCGGTAACATTTGTGGTATCTATTGTGAAATTTGCAACTTTTTCTTGAAGGGAGTTTGGGAGTTATAAGCATTTGAATGAAATTTAGTTTTCTGCTTCAATATTGAAAAATTGCTAAAACTCCCCCAATTTTGGAGATTTAATTTTCAAACTTCCCATACGCTTTCGGTAACATTTGTGGTATCTATTGTGAAATTTTCAACTTTTTCTTAAAAGGAGTTTGGGATTTATAAGCATTTGAATGAAATTTAGTTTTCTGCTTCAATATTGAAAAATTGCTAAAACTCCCCCAATTTTGGAGATTTAATTTTCAAACTTCCCATACGCTTTCGGTAACATTTGTGGTATCTATTGTGAAATTTGCAACTTTTTCTTGAAGGGAGTTTGGGAGTTATAAGCATTTGAATGAAATTTAGTTTTCTGCTTCAATATTGAAAAATTGCTAAAACTCCCCCAATTTTGGAGATTTAATTTTCAAACTTCTCAGACATTTTTGGAAAAATTTGGAGTATCTATTGTGTAATTTTCAACTTTTTCTTAAAAGGAGTTTGGGATTTATAAGCATTTGAATGAAATTTAGTTTTCTGCTTCAATATTGAAAAATTGCTAGAACTCCCCCAACTTTGGAGATTCAATTTTCAAAATTCTCACACGCTTCAAGTAATATTTGTAGTATCTATTGTGAAATGTTCAACTTTTTCTTGAAGGGAGTTTGGGAGTTATAAGCATTTGAATGAAATTTAGTTTTCTGCTTCAATATTGAAAAATTGCTAAAACTCCCCCAATTTTGGAGATTTAATTTTCAAACTTCCCATAGGCTTTCGGTAACATTTGTGGTATCTATTGTGAAATTTGCAACTTTTTCTCAAAAGGAGTTTGGGAGTTATAAGCATTTGAATGAAATTTAGTTTTCTGCTTCAATATTGAAAAATTGCTAAGACTCCCCCAATTTTGGAGATTTAATTTTCAAAGTTCCCACACGCTTTTGGTAATATTTGTAGTATCTATTGTGAAATTTTCAACTTTTTCTTAAAAAGAGTTTGGGAGTTATAAGCATTTGAATGAAATTTAGTTCTCTGCTTCAATATTGAAAAATTGCTAGAACTCCCCCAATTTTGGAGATTTAATTTTCAAACTTCCCATAGGCTTTCGGTAACATTTGTGGTATCTATTGTGAAATTTGCAACTTTTTCTCAAAAGGAGTTTGGGAGTTATAAGCATTTGAATGAAATTTAGTTTTCTGCTTCAATATTGAAAAATTGCTAAGACTCCCCCAATTTTGGAGATTTAATTTTCAAAGTTCCCACACGCTTTTGGTAATATTTGTAGTATCTATTGTGAAATTTTCAACTTTTTCTTAAAAAGAGTTTGGGAGTTATAAGCATTTGAATGAAATTTAGTTCTCTGCTTCAATATTGAAAAATTGCTAGAACTCCCCCAACTTTGGAGATTCAATTTTCAAAATTCTCACACGCTTCAAGTAATATTTGTAGTATCTATTGTGAAATGTTCAACTTTTTCCTGAAGGGAGTTTGGGAGTTATAAGCATTTGAATGAAATTTAGTTTTCTGCTTCAATATAGAAAAATTGCTAAAACACCCCCAATTTTGGAGATTCAATTTGCAAACTTCTCAGACATTTTTGGAAAAATTTTGAGTATCTATTGTGAAATTTTCAACTTCTTCCAAAAAGAAGTTTGGGAGTTGTGGACATTTAACTGAAATTTGGTTTTCCACGTCAATATAGAAAAATTGCTAAAACTCCCTCAATTTTGGAGATTCAATTCTCAAACTTCTCACACCTTCTAGGCAACATTTGGAGTATCTATTGTGAAATCTTTAACTTTTTCTTAAAAGGAGTTTGAGAGTTATAAGCATTTGAATGAAATTTAGTTTTCTGCTTCAATATTGAAAAATTGCTAAAACTCCCCCAATTTTGGAGATTTAATTTTCAAACTTCCCATACGCTTTCGGTAACATTTGTGGTATCTATTGTGAAATTTGCAACTTTTTCTTGAAGGGAGTTTGGGAGTTATAAGCATTTGAATGAAATTTAGTTTTCTGCTTCAATATTGAAAAATTGCTAAAACTCCCCCAATTTTGGAGATTTAATTTTCAAACTTCTCAGACATTTTTGGAAAAATTTGGAGTATCTATTGTGTAATTTTCAACTTTTTCTTAAAAGGAGTTTGGGATTTATAAGCATTTGAATGAAATTTAGTTTTCTGCTTCAATATTGAAAAATTGCTAGAACTCCCCCAACTTTGGAGATTCAATTTTCAAAATTCTCACACGCTTCAAGTAATATTTGTAGTATCTATTGTGAAATGTTCAACTTTTTCTTGAAGGGAGTTTGGGAGTTATAAGCATTTGAATGAAATTTAGTTTTCTGCTTCAATATTGAAAAATTGCTAAAACTCCCCCAATTTTGGAGATTTAATTTTCAAACTTCCCATAGGCTTTCGGTAACATTTGTGGTATCTATTGTGAAATTTTCAACTTTTTCTTAAAAAGAGTTTGGGAGTTATAAGCATTTGAATGAAATTTAGTTTTCTGCTTCAATATTGAAAAATTGCTAAAACTCCCCCAATTTTGGAGATTTAATTTTCAAACTTCCCATAGGCTTTCGGTAACATTTGTGGTATCTATTGTGAAATTTGCAACTTTTTCTCAAAAGGAGTTTGGGAGTTATAAGCATTTGAATGAAATTTAGTTTTCTGCTTCAATATTGAAAAATTGCTAAGACTCCCCCAATTTTGGAGATTTAATTTTCAAAGTTCCCACACGCTTTTGGTAATATTTGTAGTATCTATTGTGAAATTTTCAACTTTTTCTTAAAAAGAGTTTGGGAGTTATAAGCATTTGAATGAAATTTAGTTCTCTGCTTCAATATTGAAAAATTGCTAGAACTCCCCCAACTTTGGAGATTCAATTTTCAAAATTCTCACACGCTTCAAGTAATATTTGTAGTATCTATTGTGAAATGTTCAACTTTTTCTTGAAGGGAGTTTGGGAGTTATAAGCATTTGAATGAAATTTAGTTTTCTGCTTCAATATTGAAAAATTGCTAAAACTCCCCCAATTCTGGAGATTTAATTTTCAAACTTCCCATACGCTTTCGGTAACATTTGTGGTATCTATTGTGAAATTTGCAACTTTTTCTTGAAGGGAGTTTGGGAGTTATAAGCATTTGAATGAAATTTAGTTTTCTGCTTCAATATTGAAAAATTGCTAAAACTCCCCCAATTTTGGAGATTTAATTTTCAAACTTCTCAGACATTTTTGGAAAAATTTGGAGTATCTATTGTGTAATTTTCAACTTTTTCTTAAAAGGAGTTTGGGATTTATAAGCATTTGAATGAAATTTAGTTTTCTGCTTCAATATTGAAAAATTGCTAGAACTCCCCCAACTTTGGAGATTCAATTTTCAAAATTCTCACACGCTTCAAGTAATATTTGTAGTATCTATTGTGAAATGTTCAACTTTTTCTTGAAGGGAGTTTGGGAGTTATAAGCATTTGAATGAAATTTAGTTTTCTGCTTCAATATTGAAAAATTGCTAAAACTCCCCCAATTTTGGAGATTTAATTTTCAAACTTCCCATAGGCTTTCGGTAACATTTGTGGTATCTATTGTGAAATTTTCAACTTTTTCTTAAAAAGAGTTTGGGAGTTATAAGCATTTGAATGAAATTTAGTTTTCTGCTTCAATATTGAAAAATTGCTAAAACTCCCCCAATTTTGGAGATTTAATTTTCAAACTTCCCATAGGCTTTCGGTAACATTTGTGGTATCTATTGTGAAATTTGCAACTTTTTCTCAAAAGGAGTTTGGGAGTTATAAGCATTTGAATGAAATTTAGTTTTCTGCTTCAATATTGAAAAATTGCTAAGACTCCCCCAATTTTGGAGATTTAATTTTCAAAGTTCCCACACGCTTTTGGTAATATTTGTAGTATCTATTGTGAAATTTTCAACTTTTTCTTAAAAAGAGTTTGGGAGTTATAAGCATTTGAATGAAATTTAGTTCTCTGCTTCAATATTGAAAAATTGCTAGAACTCCCCCAACTTTGGAGATTCAATTTTCAAAATTCTCACACGCTTCAAGTAATATTTGTAGTATCTATTGTGAAATGTTCAACTTTTTCTTGAAGGGAGTTTGGGAGTTATAAGCATTTGAATGAAATTTAGTTTTCTGCTTCAATATAGAAAAATTGCTAAAACTCCCCCAATTTTGGAGATTCAATTTGCAAACTTCTCAGACATTTTTGGAAAAATTTTGAGTATCTATTGTGAAATTTTCAACTTCTTCCAAAAAGAAGTTTGGGAGTTGTGGACATTTAACTGAAATTTGGTTTTCCACGTCAATATAGAAAAATTGCTAAAACTCCCTCAATTTTGGAGATTCAATTCTCAAACTTCTCACACCTTCTAGGCAACATTTGGAGTATCTATTGTGAAATCTTTAACTTTTTCTTAAAAGGAGTTTGAGAGTTATAAGCATTTGAATGAAATTTAGTTTTCTGCTTCAATATTGAAAAATTGCTAGAACTCCCCCAATTTTGGAGATTTAATTTTCAAACTTCCCACACGGTTTTGGTAATATTTGTAGTATCTATTGTCAAATTTTCAACTTTTTCTTGAAGGGAGTTTGGGAGTTATGGGCATTTAACTGGAATTTGTTTTTCTACGTCAATATAGAAAAATTGCTAAAACTCCCCCCATTTTGGAGATTTAATTTTCAAACTTCCCATACGCTTTCAGTAACATTTGTGGTATCTATTGTGAAATTTTAAACTTTTTCTTAAAAGGAGTTTGGGAGTTATAAGCATTTGAATGAAATTTAGTTTTCTGCTTCAATATTGAAAAATTGCTAAAACTCCCCCAATTTTAGAGATTTAATTTTTAAACTTCCCACACGCTTTTGGTAATATTTGTGGTATCTATTGTGAAATTTTCAACCTTTTCTCAAAAGGAGTTTGGGAGTTATAAGCATTTGAATGAAATTTAGTTTTCTGCTTCAATATAGAAAAATTGCTAAAACTCCCCCCATTTTGGAGATTTGATTTTCAAACTTCCCATACGCTTTCAGTAACATTTGTGGTATCTATTGTGAAATTTTAAACTTTTTCTTAAAAGGAGTTTGGGAGTTATAAGCATTTGAATGAAATTTAGTTTTCTGCTTCAATATTGAAAAATTGCTAAAACTCCCCCAATTTTAGAGATTTAATTTTCAAACTTCCCACACGCTTTTGGTAATATTTGTGGTATCTTTTGTGAAATTTTCAACTTCTTTTGAAAAGGAGTTTGAGAGCTATAGACATCTAACTCAAAAATGGTTTTCAACGTCAATATAGAAAAATTGATAAAACTTCCCCAATTTTGGAGATCTAATTCTCAAACTTCTCACACATTTAAAGCAACATTTGGAGAATCTATTGTGGAATTTTGAACTTTTTCTTGAAGGGAGTTTGGGAGTTATGGGCGTTTAACTGAAATTTGGTTTTCTACGTCAATATAGAAAAATTGCTAAAACACCTCCAATTTTGGAGATTTCATTTTCAAACTTCCCACACGCTTTAAGTAACATTTGTGGTATCTATTGTGAAATGTTCAACTTCTTCTAAAAAAGAGTTTGGGAGTTATGGACATTTAACTCAAAAATGGTTTTCAACGTCAATATAGAAAAAATGATATAACTCCCCCAATGTTGGAGATTTAATTCTTAAACTTCTCACACACTTTAGACAACATTTGGAGAATCTATAGTAAAATGTTCAACTTCTTATCAAAAGAAGACATCTTGGCAACATTTAACTAAGTAACCCTGCCACCCTAGGTACAAACACACCATAATGATTGCCAAATTCGGCGGCAAAGCTGAAGCAGTGCGCCGAATCCTGGCGCACATCCCTATAAGTGCCCAATCATACACCATGTCGCCTTATCTGGATTATTCCCTGTTCAGCTACGACGACAAGTGGATATCCGTCATGGAAAGACCAAAGCCGTGCGGCGAGCACCCTATAAGGTAACTCAATTACGTCATCAGCGCCTGCGCTACAACTCCATTATAGATTTAACGCGCGGGACTCGGGCTATTTAAAATTCCGCCTCTATGTGGACAACCACAAACACTTGGTGACGTCAGCAAGAAGACTGGTTGCGTTTACGTTTCATCCTACAGATCCGTTTGCCGTGTCCGTGCAAAGAACCAATTCCGAATATATTGTCAATTTTCACGTTAGATGCGATAATCAGAACCCGGACTATAATCCTTATGATGATAATCAGAATAATTGTATATGATCAGCTTATATTCCTATTTTGTAAACTATGTACAATGTTATTATATAAATTTTGTCCATTTTGGAAGTATTTGCTTTTGATCACATCCTCGCTCTGCAGGAATACTTTGAGCACATCACCAATGGCAATCAAGTCGAATATCACGTGATTGGTGATAGGCTGCTGCAACCTCCTCAATCCAATGGACCTCAATAAATTCCAAAACCCCTCAAAATCCATGCCAAAGTGCGCGCGCAGCATCACCTGACAATGCTCATCGAACCCCTCCATGTCCTTGCAATCTTCAATTTCCTTTTTGGCCATCTTCAGGTTATCTTCCAAACTAAACCAGAGAGTTTTCACATTGCAACCGTTAACCCAATTGTGGTTAATCGATATGGTGTCCTCTAGGTTCCACACTTGATGGAACCAAGTGGACGGCACGAAAACCGCCTCGCAGGGGTTTTGGATTATTTCGAACCGCTTTGCCGATAAGGGGGCGGAGTTAATGTCGTATTTGAGGTTATTAAATGAGTCTTTAAGGTTATGTTCCTCGGTGGGAGGGAAAAATGTCCACTTTTTACGGCCGCAGATGTTTACGGACCAGCTGTACGAGTTGAATACGTCTGTGTGCAATGGCGTCCTGAAATATATGGCATGTGGAGGGTATAAAAATGCAAATCTGTGTTTGTTTTTTTTATAACTCAAAAAGCGCAAGAAGAAGTTGTATGAAAATTTGCATAGTTGTCAGTTTAATCAGGCCATGGTTTTATTCGTCAACCCATAGCTCCTTGAGTTGAATTTTTTTATATAAAGAGTTTGAACCTTTCTCCATAGAAAATTTTTGATTTCAACTCTACGCATTAATTTTAGAAATTTTGAGGAATTTTTGAAAATTGTCGGACATAAAAAGTCGAAATTTCAAGTGTAATTTTGATAAGCTGTCATATTGAAGCGGTTTGAGTTTTTGAGTTGAAATTTTTTATATAAGGAGTTTGAACCTTTCTCCATAGAAAATTTTTGATTTCAACTCTACGCATTGATTTTAAAAATTTTCAAGAATTTTTGAAAATTGTCGGACATAAAAAGTCGAAATGTCACGTGTAATTTTGATAAGCTGTCATATTGAAGCGGTTTGAGTTTTTGAGTTAAAATTTTTTATATAAGGAGTTTGAACCTTTCTCCATAGACATTTTTTTATTTCAACTCAGCGCATTGATTTTAAAAATTTTGAGGAATTTTTGAAAATTGTCGGACATAAAAAGTCGAAATGTCACGTGTAATTTTGATAAGCTGTCATATTGAAGCGGTTTGAGTTTTTGAGTTAAAATTTTTTATATAAGGAGTTTGAACCTTTCTCCATAGACATTTTTTTATTTCAACTCAGCGCATTGATTTTAAAAATTTTGAGGAATTTTTGAAAATTGTCGGACATAAAAAGTCGAAATGTCACGTGTAATTTTGATAAGCTGTCATATTGAAGCGGTTTGAGTTTTTGAGTTAAAATTTTTTATATAAGGAGTTTGAACCTTTCTCCATAGACATTTTTTTATTTCAACTCAGCGCATTGATTTTAAAAATTTTGAGGAATTTTTGAAAATTGTCGGACATAAAAAGTCGAAATGTCACGTGTAATTTTGATAAGCTGTCATATTGAAGCGGTTTGAGTTTTTGAGTTAAAATTTTTTATATAAGGAGTTTGAACCTTTCTCCATAGACATTTTTTTATTTCAACTCAGCGCATTGATTTTAAAAATTTTGAGGAATTTTTGAAAATTGTCGGACATAAAAAGTCGAAATGTCACGTGTAATTTTGATAAGCTGTCATATTGAAGCGGTTTGAGTTTTTGAGTTAAAATTTTTTATATAAGGAGTTTGAACCTTTCTCCATAGACATTTTTTTATTTCAACTCTGCGCATTGATTTTATAAATTTTGAGGAATTTTTGAAAATTGTCGGACATAAAAAGTTGAAATGTCACGTGTAATTTTGATAAGCTGTCATATTGAAGCGGTTTGAGTTTTTGAGTTGAAATTTTTTATATAAGGAGTTAGAACCTTTCTCCATAAAAATTTTTTTATTTCAACTCTGCGCATTGATTTTATAAATTTTGAGGAATTTTTGAAAATTGTCGGACATAAAAAGTCGAAATTTCACGTGTAATTTTGATAAGCTGTCATATTGAAGCGGTTTGAGTTTTTGAGTTGAAATTTTTTATATAAGGAGTTAGAACCTTTCTCCATAGACATTTTTTTATTTCAACTCTGCGCATTGATTTTAAAAATTTTGAGGAATTTTTGAAAATTGTCGGACATGAAAAGTCGAAATCTCACGTGTAATTTTGATAAGCTGTCATATTGAAGCGGTTTGAGTTTTTGAGTTAAAATTTTTTATATAAGGAGTTTGAACCTTTCTCCATAGACATTTTTTGATTTCAACTCAGCGCATTGATTTTAAAAATTTTGAGGAATTTTTGAAAATTGTCGGACATAAAAAGTCGAAATTTCAAGTGTAATTTTGATAAGCTGTCATATTGAAGCGGTTTGAGTTTTTGAGTTAAAATTTTTTATATAAGGAGTTTGAACCTTTCTCCATAAAAAATTTTTGATTTCAACTCTGCGCATTGATTTTAAAAATTTTGAGGAATTTTTGAAAATTGTCGGACATAAAAAGTCGAAATGTCACGTGTAATTTTGATAAGCTGTCATATTGAAGCGATTTGAGTTTTTGAGTTGATTTTTTTTATAAAAGGAGTTTGAACCTTTCTCCATAGAAAATTTTTGATTTCAACTCTGCGCATTGATTTTAAAAAATTTTGAGGAATTTTTGAAAATTGTCGGACATAAAAAGTCGAAATGTCACGTGTAATTTTGATAAGCTGTCATATTGAAGCGGTTTGAGTTTTTGAGTTAAAATTTTTTACACAAGGAGTTAGAAACTTTCTCCATAGAAAATTTTTGATTCCAACTCTGCGCATTGTTTCTAAAAATTTTGAGGAATTTTTGAAAATTGTCGGACATAAAAAGTCGAAATTTCACGTGTAATTTTGATAAGCTGTCATATTGAAGCGGTTTGAGTTTTTGAGTTAAAATTTTTTATATAAGGAGTTTGAACCTTTCTCCATAAAAAATTTTTGATTTCAACTCTGCGCATTGATTTTAAAAATTTTGAGGATTTTTTGAAAAATTGACGGATATAAAAAGTCGAAATTTCACGTGTAATTTTAATGAGCTGTCATGTTGAAGCGGTTTGAGTTTATCAGTTGAAATTTTTTACACAAGGAGTTAGAACCTTTCTCCATAGAAATTTTTTGATTCCAACTCTACGCATTGATTTTAGAAATTTTGAGGAATTTTTGAAAATTGCCGGACATAAAAAGTCGAAATTTCACGTGTAATTTTAATGAGCTGTCATATTGAAGCGGTTTGAGTTTATGAGTTGAAATTTTCTATATAAGGAGTTTGAACCTTTCTCCATAGAAAATTTTTGATTTCAACTCTACGCATTAATTTTAGAAATTTTGAGGAATTTTTGAAAAATTGACGGACATAAAAAGTCGAAATGTCACGTGTAATTTTGATAAGCTGTCATATTGAAGCGGTTTGAGTTTTTGAGTTGAAATTTTTTATACAAAGAGTTTGAACCTTTCTCCATAGAAATTTTTTGATTTCAACTCTGCGCATTGATTTTAAAAATTTTGAGGAATTTTTGAAAATTGTCGGACATAAAAAGTCGAAATTTCACGTGTAATTTTAATGAGCTGTCATATTGAAGCGGTTTGAGTTTATGAGTTGAAATTTTCTATATAAGGAGTTTGAACCTTTCTCCATAGAAAATTTTTGATTTCAACTCTACGCATTAATTTTAGAAATTTTGAGGAATTTTTGAAAATTGTCGGACATAAAAAGTCGAAATGTCACGTGTAATTTTGATAAGCTGTCATATTAAAGCGGTTTGAGTTTATGAGTTGAAATTTTTTATATAAGGAGTTTGAACCTTTCTCCATAGAAAATTTTTGATTTCAACTCTACGCATTAATTTTAGAAATTTTGAGGAATTTTTGAAAATTGTCGGACATAAAAAGTCGAAATGTCACGTGTAATTTTGATAAGCTGTCATATTAAAGCGGTTTGAGTTTATGAGTTGAAATTTTTTATATAAGGAGTTTGAACCTTTCTCCATACAAAATTTTTGATTTCAACTCTACGCATTAATTTTAGAAATTTTGAGGAATTTTTGAAAATTGTCGGACATAAAAAGTCGAAATGTCACGTGTAATTTTGATAAGCTGTCATATTAAAGCGGTTTGAGTTTTTGAGTTGAAATTTTTTATACAAGGAGTTAGAACCTTTCTCCATAGATTTTTTTTTTATTTTAACTCTGCGCATTGATTTTAGAAATTTTGAGGAATTTTTGAAAATTGTCGGACATAAAAAGTCGAAATTTCAAGTGTAATTTTGATAAGCTGTCATATTGAAGCGGTTTGAGTTTTTGAGTTGAAATTTTTTATAAAAGGAGTTTGAACCTTTCTCCATAGAAAATTTTTGATTTCAACTCTGGGCATTGATTTTAAAAATTTTGAGGAATTTTTGAAAATTGACGGACATAAAAAGTCGAAATTTCAAGTGTAATTTTGATAAGCTGTCATATTGAAGCGGTTTGAGTTTTTGAGTTGAAATTTTTTATAAAAGGAGTTTGAACCTTTCTCCATAGAAAATTTTTGATTTCAACTCAGCGCATTGATTTTAAAAATTTTGAGGAATTTTTGAAAATTGTCGGACATAAAAAGTCGAAATTTCAAGTGTAATTTTGATAAGCTGTCATATTGAAGCGGTTCGAGTTTTTGAGTTGAAATTTCTTATAAAACGAGTTTGAACTCTCCATAGAAAATTTTTGATTTCAACTCTACGCATTTATTTTAGAAATTTTGAGGAATTTTTGAAAATTGTCGGACATAAAAAGTCGAAATGTCACGTGTAATTTTGATAGGCTTTCATATTGAAGCGGTTCGAGTTTTTGAGTTGAAATTTCTTATAAAAGGAGTTTGAACCTTTCTCCATAGACATTTTTTTATTTCAACTCAGCGCATTGATTTTAAAAATTTTCAAGAATTTTTGAAAATTGTCGGACATAAAAAGTCGAAATTTCAAGTGTAATTTTGATAAGCTGTCATATTGAAGCGGTTCGAGTTTTTGAGTTGAAATTTCTTATAAAAGGAGTTTGAACCTTTCTCCATAGACATTTTTTTATTTCAACTCAGCGCATTGATTTTAAAAATTTTCAAGAATTTTTGAAAATTGTCGGACATAAAAAGTCGAAATGTCACGTGTAATTTTGATAAGCTGTCATATTGAAGCGGTTCGAGTTTTTGAGTTGAAATTTCTTATAAAAGGAGTTTGAACCTTTCTCCATAGAAAATTTTTGATTCCAACTCTGCGCATTGATTTTAAAAATTTTGAGGAATTTTTGAAAATTGTCGGACATAAAAAGTCGAAATTTCACGTGTAATTTTAATGAGCTGTCATATTGAAGCGGTTTGAGTTTATGAGTTGAAATTTTTTATGCAAAGAGTTTGAACCTTTCTCCATAGAAAATTTTTATTTCAACTCTACGCATTAATTTTAGAAATTTTGAGGAATTTTTGAAAATTGTCGGACATAAAAAGTCGAAATTTCACGTGTAATTTTGATAAGCTGTCATATTGAAGCGGTTTGAGTTTATGAGTTGAAATTTTTTATATAAGGAGTTTGAACCTTTCTCCATAGAAAATTTTTGATTTCAACTCTACGCATTAATTTTAGAAATTTTGAGGAATTTTTGAAAATTGTCGGACATAAAAAGTCGAAATTTCACGTGTAATTTTGATAAGCTGTCATATTGAAACTGAAATTTTTGTCACGAGGAATTTGAAGCTTTCTTTATAGATAAAGAAATCACAAAAATTCAATAAAGTCATATCAAATATCCTTCAAAATAACGCAAAATTCAACAAAGTGGGTCAATCCGTTCAAAAGTTATAGCGTTTTAAAGAATTGGGAAAAATATATTTTTTTTGATTTTCGTCAAAAATTCAAGAGTTGAAAAATCAAAAAAATTCAATAAAAAAGTAGATCAAATTCCCTACAAAATAACGCAAGATTGATCAAAATTCATCAATCGACTAAAAAGTTATCCGTTGTTAACATAAAGCCGCGTTCACATCCAATAAATATTTG
This sequence comes from Orchestes rusci, assembly GCA_958502075.1. Lineage (NCBI taxonomy): Eukaryota > Metazoa > Arthropoda > Insecta > Coleoptera > Curculionidae > Orchestes > Orchestes rusci. The sequence goes on along the minus strand of OY293304.1, from coordinate 113,125,876 downwards.
CGTTGTGTGTTAAATGTTAATCAGAAACGGTAATTAGAATAGTGGGTAAATAATTGAGAACATATTATTTGTAAAATGATCTTTTGTTTTATTAAAAATATTTGATCGGAAATGTGTTTATTCAATATTAAAGCGGGTTTTCAGCTAGTTTAATGTAAATTCCACTCCACCTAGAAACTAGAGGGCGTCGTAAGTGACGTAGTGGTGGAGCCACTTGTCAATGTCATAAAACAAGTCTACAACGCATGCGTATAATAATCAAAAGTACTTACCATGTTCCTTTTCGTCCAATATAAACAAACCTATAGTCATCGTCAGTGCACTCCATGAAGTACTCGTTCAGCCAATCCGAAGCGAAATAAATTGGAACCTGATAAAAATCCTCACTGGATTGTAGCTGCAAATGCCAGTCCTTCAAATAGTACAAATCATCGCTTTTTTCGCATAATTCAACATAGTTTTTAAGTGTGCTTTCGGAGCATTTTTGCGAGTTAAAATAACGTTCTGAACAGTTGTAGATGATCACTTTGTTGTCTGCGTACTTGTTTAGTAGGTACTGCATGTTTGGAGTACCATTATTAACCCAATTGAGCGTAGAAGTCCAATTTTCGCCGATATTTCTTATGATACATGGACGGTTTTTCAGCATGAAGTTTTCGAAGAATTCTGAGTATGACAGATTGGCGGAGTCTATTGAGGGGATTTCCTGGGGGTTATTGCACCAAATATCACAACTTGGAGGACCCAAAAAACTTTCTTTAATGTCCATTTTTGATTTTACACTGCTGAACGGCACTACGGCACACGTAAACAAACATATAGGTTATGTTATCATAATTCATGAAAGCTCTTCTTTATTTTATTCATTAAAGCGACTTCAGCTACAAGATCGCGAGATTACAATGTTGCCATACTTAGCTAGATATTCTTTGCAACAGATAATTCTTTAATAAAGTGGAGGAACGTTTTGTTCTTTCGTTATAAGAAACTCCTATACAGGGTGTGGATTAAGTACCTGCACAAAGTTTAAGTGTTGATGATCGACTTCTAACAAATATACTTTTTCTGTGTAGAAAATACAAATAAATCTGTTTTGATACTAGAAAATGTTATAGAGATACGTCCAAAAAAGTTATGGCTGTATATAACAGGAAAAATAGGTGTAGGTGTCGCCGTCTACAAGTAAGAGCCATCAAATTCGAATTTCGCATGTCAAGAAACTTCCAGAAACCATTTTTTATCAAAATATCGACGCTGGTTAAAATATTATTTAGAAAAAAAGATAAATAAAAATAAAACTACAAAACCCTGTAATGATGTATATTTTTTCTTACTTCTGCTAAAATTCTGGCAAAACTTGTGATATTCAATAAATTTGATTATAGAATGAAAAATAACACACACTATACAGGGTGCAACAGATTCGAGTGTATCAGTTTATTATAAAAGAGATTCAGGGCCGGTTAATGGGATGCAAAGTTGCCTTCAACTGCCCTTATTAACTTTACTTTTTTAAATACGGACCTGAATTTTTTATTTTAATTCTAGAAATCTTGTGACTATGTAGATAAAGGTGTAGACTGAGTAATGAGTTGCCTTGGCAACCTCAATATTTTCCATTGTTATTTTCAATATTTTGTTTAAATGTCAATAAACGATGAGCAAAAATCCATAAAATAACAAGCAACATCCCCAACTCACCTTAACAGACCTAACCCAACATACAGAGAAATGGCAACAGTGTGGTGCAAACGAGAGCTACATCCAGCCGCGAGTAGCTAAAACAGCATAACATAACCTAATTTATTTGTTTTGTTATTGTTATTCATTTAATTTGATTTACTGTTAAACGATGGATAGTCTCAACGACCCCAACATCCACCAGCTAAGCTCAGCAGACTTTATTCCCGAAAAATACGTCAGAGATATATCACAAAACTACGTGGGCGGATCCGAGTTATTATCAATAAAAAAGAAAATCCAAATTCTAGCTGATAGCACTAGCAACAACCTCAAAAAGAATGTTTATCAAAACTACGTGCAATTCATCGATACAGCCAAAGAAATATCGCACCTTGAAAGCGAAATGTACCAACTTTCCCATTTGTTATCCGAGCAAAAGTCCCTGCTAAGTGCGCTTTCTTCAGCCTCTATCCTAGAAGATCAAACCCACATCAGCCTGAAACGTAACGAAGCACAAGATGCGCAGGATATTGAAGAGGAAAACAAGCTGAAGTTGGCGACTATTCTGGATAAAGTGGAGAATTGCAAGGAAGTGGTTGAGGTGCCTGAACGGATGTTCATTTTTGAGGGGGATTTGCTGGAAATTGACGCTGCTGAGAATATAGCGTTGAAGTTTGTGCATGTGTATCTGTTTAATGATAGTTTGATGATAACCAATCGGAATTCGAATAGCAGGGGGTTGATGAGGTACGCCTTTGAAAGTCTGTACGAGCTGAGCAGTCTGGCTGTGGTTAATGTGCGGGATTTGGGGAATATTAAGCATGCTTTTAAGTTGTTGATTTTTCCTGATACGAGGGTTTTTCAGTGTTCTTCTAATGCCAGCAAGGTGAGTTGGACATTTTATTTTATTCATTTGTCTCTGTCACTGTTTCAAATTTTGGCCACAGTTATTAAGTTGCGTTCTTATTGGTCGTCGCGACAGAACGGGTAACGCCCCTTGAAGAATGAAGCTTCCTTTATTAAGTGACATTTATCTCAAACCTGTCAACCAACTGTCAAAATTATGACAAGGTTTTGAAATTTATTTTACGAAAAAAATTGAAATTCCATATTTGAGTTTGATCAGCTGTCATTTTCGAACCGTTTGAAATTCCGGCTTGAAATTTAAGTCATGAGGAATTTAAAGGTCTCTCTATTGAATTATATTTATTTCAAATCCGTCAACCAACTGTCAAAATTATGGCAAGGTTTTGAAATTTATTTCACGAAAAAAATTGAAATTCCATATTTGAGTTTGATAAGCTGTCATTTTCGAACCGTTTGAGATTTCGGCTTGAAATTTTAGTCATGAGGAATTTGAAGGTCTCTCTATTGAATTATATTTATTTTAAATCCGTCAACCAACTGTCAAAATTATGACAAGGTTTTAAAATTTATTTTACGAAAAAAATTGAAATTCCATATTTGAGTTTGATAAGCTGTCATTTTTGAACCGTTTCAAATTTTGGCTTGAAATTTTAGTCATGCGGAATTTAAAGGTCTCTCTATTGAATTATATTTATTTCAAATTCGTCAATCGACTGTCAAAATTATGGCAAGGTTTTAAAATTTATTTTACGAAAAAAATTGAAATTCCATATTTGAGTTTGATAAGCTGTCATTTTCGAACCGTTTGAAATTTTGGCTTGAAATTTTAGTCATGAGGAATTTGAAGGTCTCTCTATTGAATTATATTTATTTCAAATCCGTCAACCAACTGTCAAAATTATGGCAAGGTTTTGAAATTTATTTTACGAAAAAAATTGAAATTCCATATTTGAGTTTGATCAGCTGTCATTTTCGAACCGTTTGAAATTTCGGCTTGAAATTTTAGTCATGAGGAATTCAAAGGTCTCTCTATTGAATTATATTTATTTCAAATCCGTCAACCAACTGTCAAAATTATGGCAAGGTTTTGAAATTCATTTTACGAAAAAATTGAAATTCCATATTTGAGTTTGATCAGCTGTCATTTTCGAACCGTTTGAAATTTCGGCTTGAAATTTTAGTCATGAGGAATTCAAAGGTCTCTCTATTGAATTATATTTATTTCAAATCCGTCAACCAACTGTCAAAATTATGGCAAGGTTTTGAAATTTATTTTACGAAAAAAATTGAAATTCCATATTTGAGTTTGATCAGCTGTCATTTTCGAACCGTTTGAAATTTCGGCTTGAAATTTTAGTCATGAGGAATTCAAAGGTCTCTCTATTGAATTATATTTATTTCAAATCCGTCAACCAACTGTCAAAATTATGGCAAGGTTTTGAAATTTATTTTACGAAAAAAATTGATATTCCATATAAGAGTTTGATAAGCTGTCATTTTCGAACCGTTTGAGATTTCGGCTTGAAATTTTAGTCATGAGGAATTTGAAGGTCTCTCTATTGAATTATATTTATTTCAAATCCGTCAACCAACTGTCAAAATTATGGCAAGGTTTTGAAATTTATTTTACGAAAAAAATTGAAATTCCATATTTGAGTTTGATAAGCTGTCATTTTCGAACCGTTTCAAATTTCGGCTTGAAATTTTAGTCATGAGGAATTTGAAGGTGTCTCTATTGAATTATATTTATTTCAAATCCGTCAACCAACTGTCAAAATTATGGCAAGGTTTTGAAATTTATTTTACGAAAAAATTGAAATTCCATATTTGAGTTTGATCAGCTGTCATTTTCGAACCGTTTGAGATTTCGGCTTGAAATTTTAGTCATGAGGAATTCAAAGGTCTCTCTATTGAATTATATTTATTTCAAATCCGTCAACCATCTGTCAAAATTATGGCAAGGTTTTGAAATTTATTTTACGAAAAAAATTGATATTCCATATTTGAGTTTGATAAGCTGTCATTTTCGAACCGTTTGAGATTTCGGCTTGAAATTTTAGTCATGAGGAATTTGAAGGTCTCTCTATTGAATTATATTTATTTCAAATTCGTCAGCCAACTGTCAAAATTATGGCAAGGTTTTGAAATTTATTTCGCGAAAAAAATTGAAATTCCATATTTGAGTTTGATAAGCTGTCATTTTCAAACCGTTTAAAATTTCGACTCGAAATTTTAGTCATGAAGAGTTTAGAGATTCCTCTATCAAATGTCATTGATGTCAAATCCGTCAACCAACTGTCAAAAATATGACAAGGTTTTTATCTTTTTTTGAAATTAGTTCAACATGCTGTCATTTTTGAAACGTTTGAAATTTCGGCTTGAAATTTTAGTCATAAATAGTTTAAAGATCCCTCTATTTAATTACATTTATTTCAAATTTGTCAATAAGATATTGATGATATTACCTTCAATTCCAGAAAGAATGGCTGGACAAAATCGACCAAGCGAAAAAAACCCGCCTGGCCCTGGAGCAACAAAAACGCGAATCCTCCATCGAAAAAACCTCCCCCGCCCGATCCCTCTCTGTCGACCTGTCCGTCAAACCCGAGGAAACCACCATAAACCATCCCGACTGGTTCCTGGACATCCCCGACGAACTAGACGTATCTGTGGCTCAAAGACAGTTTCAAGACGCCGTAAACTACTTGAACAAAGCGCACAACTACATCAACAAATTCCCCCTCGACCCCACTGTTGTGGACATTCAAAAAAAAATCGAACAAAAACAAAATAATTTGATTGAAATGCTGATGAAGGAGCTCGAGGTGAATCCGGAAAAGTCCCTGCAAGGGGGGTTGCGCGCTACCAGGACCGTAGTTAGGTTGTTGAACCAACTAGGACGTGGCACGCAGGCGTGCGATTTGTTTTTGAAGTTGTGCAGCAGCATGTTGCGCACGCAGTGTAAAAGAGTAAAGCGAGAGGGGTCGACGACTACGTATGTACGCCATCTGGCCAGTGTGGTGTTTACTAATATGTGCCACATGTCTGAGGAGTTTTTACGCGCGTTTCCCGACTCCACAGAGGGCGCTTCTGCGTATGTTGTATGGGCTAGTAATGAGTTGACTCAGTTCACTACGCACTTTTCCAAGCAAGTTTTTATGCCGCAAACTAGTTTATCTACGATTACGGAGTGTGTTTTATTGGTTAGGGGGCAGTGCGAGAGGTTGTGCACGTTCGGAGTGGACTTTCGCTATCAGCTAGATGGCGCTCTAAGAGCATCACTTGGTAAAGCACTTAATGATACCCGGGATAAGTTTGTCGACAGTATTAAGTTAAGAGCCATTGATGATAAGTGGATACCAATGAACTTAGGGAGTAAAACAGCTCTTGCCAGGTGTCTACAAGAACACGCCTCTATGGGATTGAAGCTAGAGCCGTATGTGACAGGTGACACGTGGCTGCAGCTCACCAATAGCAACCTGAGTTTTACAAAAACATTTTTGGTGTTGCTAGATGATTGTCTTAAATTAAAGACAACGGAGCTGTTGCACTCCATCGATGATACCCTATATAGGATTTTTGACAGTCAAGTTCGCTACAACGAGCATGCGCTCAGAACGGAGCTGCAACCCGAGCCCCGACAGTTTATTCTGCGCAATATTGAATTTTTGCTCGTAATTTTGATGGGTGTTGCGCAGAAAAAGTATAAAGAGGACACCGGGTATGAGTGCGGTAACTTAAACAAACTTACAAGTGAATATTCGGGTTTATTGACAAGGAACGTCAAATACTCTTCTGATTATTTGTAATTATAATAAGCTTAACATACTTTATCACAGTAATGGTTGATTTAATGAGTATATTATAACACCGGAATGTAACTTTAAATTTGGCAACTCTGTAACAAGTATGTTTGCTAAACAAAAAATCGCATTACCTTTATAAATATATAAATAATATAATCAGTCTTGAAACACCTTTTTGAACAGCTTTTTCAAGCCCTTTTTCTCCTTTTTGGGCGTGGGCTCCGTGCAAACACTCCCATTCAGCGACTGCACGGGACTGGATTTTTTCTTTACATCCACATTGCCATTGCCCAAGGAAATTGACCGTTTATGACGTGCATTTGTGGCGGTGTTCATGAAAATAGGCGGGTCAATTAAAGAGGTTTTATCCAGAATGTAACTGTCGTTTTCCTCCAATGGAAACGGGATGTCGTCGATGATGCGACTGCGCCCCTCCACCCAATCCGGTTTCAGATTGGCTTTGCTTGATGTGCATGGCGGATCAAAGGTGGCGTTGAAGGTGTCTATGGGGTTTGACATTTTCTTTTTGCGTTTTTTTGCTGGTTTTTCTCGATCACCTGTAAGGAAATTGTTGATTGATGTGCGTGTCCATCAGAGAGTTGACACTGCAAAGGTGTTAGTGTGATTGGTTCAAGTATAACTAGCTCCGCCCCTTCACAGGATTAGCATGTGAGTGGGCGTGTCCCTACATGTGGCTTTGACCAGCTGTCATTCTTGAACCGCCATAATAAGTTTGAATTTATCTCAGAAATTTGACATGTGATTTGGGAAGGCTGTCTTTTTCAAACCGCTTGATATTTCAGCTTGAGTTTTTCATCATAAAAAGTTTGAACATTCCTTTATTGGAAAATATTGATGTGGAACTAAAATTTTGATTTTGAAAATTATGACGAATTTTAAAAAATTGTCGCACACAAATTTGACATGTTATTTTGCCAAGCTGTCATTTTCAAACCGCTTAACATTTCGGCTTGAAATTTTCACCATTAAGAGCTTCAACATTCTTTTGTAGGAAAATAGTGATTTTAAACAAAAATTTTGATTTGGAAAATGATGTCGAATTTAAAAAAATTGTCGGACAAGAAATTAACATGTGGCTATGATTTTCAAACCGCTTGACATTCCAGCTTAAAATTTTGATCATAAACAGCTTCAACATTTTTCTATAAAAAAATGTTGATTTGAAACTGAAATTTTGATTTTGAAAATTATGATGGATTTTTGAAAATTGTGGGACATGAATTCAATATGTGGCTGTAATTTTCAAACCGCTTGACATTACAGCTTGAAATTTTAATTCTGAAAAGATTCAACATTTCTCTATTGAAAAATATTAATGTGAAATTTTGATTTTGGAAATTATGACGAATTTTTAAAAATTGCCGTACACAAACTTTGACAAGCTGTCATTTTCAAACCGCTTGACATTTTAGCTTGAAATTTTAATTCTAAAAAGATTCAACATTTCTCTATTGAAAAATATTAATGTGAAATTTTGATTTTGGAAATTATGACGAATTTTTGCAAATTGTCGGATACAAATTTTGACAGGCTGTCATTTTCAAACCGCTTAACATTTCGGCTTGAAATTTTGATTCTAAAAATTTTCAACATTTCTCTATTGAAAAATATTAACGTGAAATTGAAATTTTTATTTTGGAAATTATGACGAATTTTTGAAAATTGTCGGACACAAACTTTGACAGGCTGTCATTTTCAAACCGCTTGACATTTCGGCTTGAAATTTTGATTCTAAAAATTTTCAACATTTCTCTATTGAAAAATATTAACGTGAAATTGAAATTTTTATTTTGGAAATTATGACGAATTTTTGAAAATTGTCGGACACAAACTTTGACAGGCTGTCATTTTCAAACCGCTTAACATTTCGGCTTGAAATTTTGATTCTAAAAATTTTCAACATTTCTCTATTGAAAAATATTAACGTGAAATTGAAATTTTTATTTTGGAAATTATGACGAATTTTTGAAAATTGTCGGACACAAACTTTGACAGGCTGTCATTTTCAAACCGCTTGACATTTCGGCTTGAAATTTTAATCCTAAAAAGTTTCAACATTTCTCTATTGAAAAATATTAATGTGAAATTGAAATTTTGGAAATTATGACGAATTTTTGAAAATTGTCGGACACAAACTTTGACAGGCTGTCATTTTCAAACCGCTTGACATTTCAGCTTGAAATTTTAATTCTGAAAAGATTCAACATTTCTCTATTGAAAAATATTAATGTGAAATTTTGATTTTGGAAATTATGACGAATTTTTGCAAATTGTCGGATACAAATTTTGACAGGCTGTCATTTTCAAACCGCTTAACATTTCGGCTTGAAATTTTGATTCTAAAAATTTTCAACATTTCTCTATTGAAAAATATTAATGTGAAATTGAAATTTTGATTTTGGAAATTATGACGAATTTTTGAAAATTGACGGACACAAAGTTTGACAGGCTGTCATTTTCAAACCGCTTGACATTTTGGCTTGCAATTTTAATTCTAAAAAGTTTCAACATTTCTCTATTGAAAAATATTAATGTAAAATTGAAATTTTGATTTTGGAAATTATGACGAATTTTTGAAAATTGTCGGACACAAACTTTGACAGGCTGTCATTTTCAAACCGCTTGACATTTCAGCTTGAAATTTTAATTCTGAAAAGATTCAACATTTCTCTATTGAAAAATATTAATGTGAAATTGAAATTTTGATTTTGAAAATTATGACGAATTTTTGAAAATTGTCGGACACAAACTTTGACAGGCTGTCATTTTCAAACCGCTTGACATTTCGGCTTGAAATTTTAATTCTAAAAAGTTTAAACATTTCTCTATTGAAAAATATTAATGTGAAATTGAAATTTTGATTTTGAAAATTATGACGAATTTTTGAAAATTGTCGGACACAAACTTTGACAGGCTGTCATTTTCAAACCGCTTGACATTTCGGCTTGAAATTTTAATCCTAAAAAGTTTCAACATTTCTCTATTGAAAAATATTGATGTGAAATTGAAATTTTGATTTTGAAAATTATGACGAATTTTTGAAAATTGTCGGACACAAACTTTGACAGGCTGTCATTTTCAAACCGCTTGACATTTCGACTTGAAATTTTAATCCTAAAAAGTTTCAACATTTCTCTATTGAAAAATATTAATGTGAAATTGAAATTTTGATTTTGGAAATTATGACGAATTTTTGAAAATTGACGGACACAAAGTTTGACAGGCTGTCATTTTCAAACCGCTTGACATTTTGGCTTGCAATTTTAATTCTAAAAAGTTTCAACATTTCTCTATTGAAAAATATTAATGTAAAATTGAAATTTTGATTTTGGAAATTATGACGAATTTTTGAAAATTGACGGACACAAAGTTTGACAGGCTGTCATTTTCAAACCGCTTGATATTTCGGCTTGAAATTTTTATCATAAAGAGCTTTAGCATTTCTCTATTAAAAAATAATAATACGAAATTAAAATTTTGAAAATTATGACGAATTTTTGAAAATTGTCTGACACAAACTTTGACAGGCTGTCATTTTCAAACCGCTTGATATTTTGGCTTGAGATTTCCATCATAAAGAGCTTCAACATTTCTCTATTGAAAAATATTAATGTGAAATTGAAATTTTGATTTTGGAAATTATGACGAATTTTTGAAAATTGTCAAACACAAAGTTTGACAGGCTGTCATTTTCAAACCGCCTGACATTTCGGCTTGAAATTTTAATTCTAAAAAGTTTAAACATTTCTCTATTGAAAAATATTAATGTGAAATTGAAATTTTGATTTTGGAAATTATGACGAATTTTTGAAAATTGTCGGACACAAACTTTGACAGGCTGTCATTTTCAAACCGCTTGATATTTCGGCTTGAAATTTTCATCATAAAGAGCTTCAACATTTCTCTATTAAAAAATAATAAAGCGAAATTAAAATTTTGAAAATTAAGACGAATTTTTGAAAATTGTCGGACACAAACTTTGACAGGCTGTCATTTTCAAACCGCTTGACATTTTGGTTTGAAATTTTAATCCTAAAAAGTTTCAACATTTCTCTATTGAGAAATATTAATGTGAAATTGAAATTTTGGAAATTATGACGAATTTTTGAAAATTGTCGGACACAAACTTTGACAGGCTGTCATTTTCAAACCGCTTGACATTTCGACTTGAAATTTTAATCCTAAAAAGTTTCAACATTTCTCTATTGAAAAATATTAATGTGAAATTGAAATTTTGATTTTGGAAATTATGACGAATTTTTGAAAATTGACGGACACAAAGTTTGACAGGCTGTCATTTTCAAACCGCTTGACATTTTGGCTTGCAATTTTAATTCTAAAAAGTTTCAACATTTCTCTATTGAAAAATATTAATGTAAAATTGAAATTTTGATTTTGGAAATTATGACGAATTTTTGAAAATTGTCGGACACAAACTTTGACAGGCTGTCATTTTCAAACCGCTTGACATTTCAGCTTGAAATTTTAATTCTGAAAAGATTCAACATTTCTCTATTGAAAAATATTAATGTGAAATTTTGATTTTGGAAATTATGACGAATTTTTGCAAATTGTCGGATACAAAGTTTGACAGGCTGTCATTTTCAAACCGCTTGACATTTTGGCTTGCAATTTTAATTCTAAAAAGTTTCAACATTTCTCTATTGAAAAATATTAATGTAAAATTGAAATTTTGATTTTGGAAATTATGACGAATTTTTGAAAATTGTCGGACACAAACTTTGACAGGCTGTCATTTTCAAACTGCTTGACATTTCGGCTTGAAATTTTAATTCTAAAAAGTTTAAACATTTCTCTATTGAAAAATATTAATGTGAAATTGAAATTTTGATTTTGAAAATTATGACGAATTTTTGAAAATTGTCGGACACAAACTTTGACAGGCTGTCATTTTCAAACCGCTTGACATTTCGGCTTGAAATTTTAATCCTAAAAAGTTTCAACATTTCTCTATTGAAAAATATTGATGTGAAATTGAAATTTTGATTTTGAAAATTATGACGAATTTTTGAAAATTGTCGGACACAAACTTTGACAGGCTGTCATTTTCAAACCGCTTGACATTTCGACTTGAAATTTTAATCCTAAAAAGTTTCAACATTTCTCTATTGAAAAATATTAATGTGAAATTGAAATTTTGATTTTGGAAATTATGACGAATTTTTGAAAATTGACGGACACAAAGTTTGACAGGCTGTCATTTTCAAACCGCTTGACATTTTGGCTTGCAATTTTAATTCTAAAAAGTTTCAACATTTCTCTATTGAAAAATATTAATGTAAAATTGAAATTTTGATTTTGGAAATTATGACGAATTTTTGAAAATTGACGGACACAAAGTTTGACAGGCTGTCATTTTCAAACCGCTTGATATTTCGGCTTGAAATTTTTATCATAAAGAGCTTTAGCATTTCTCTATTAAAAAATAATAATACGAAATTAAAATTTTGAAAATTATGACGAATTTTTGAAAATTGTCTGACACAAACTTTGACAGGCTGTCATTTTCAAACCGCTTGATATTTTGGCTTGAGATTTCCATCATAAAGAGCTTCAACATTTCTCTATTGAAAAATATTAATGTGAAATTGAAATTTTGATTTTGGAAATTATGACGAATTTTTGAAAATTGTCAAACACAAAGTTTGACAGGCTGTCATTTTCAAACCGCCTGACATTTCGGCTTGAAATTTTAATTCTAAAAAGTTTAAACATTTCTCTATTGAAAAATATTAATGTGAAATTGAAATTTTGATTTTGGAAATTATGACGAATTTTTGAAAATTGTCGGACACAAACTTTGACAGGCTGTCATTTTCAAACCGCTTGATATTTCGGCTTGAAATTTTCATCATAAAGAGCTTCAACATTTCTCTATTAAAAAATAATAAAGCGAAATTAAAATTTTGAAAATTAAGACGAATTTTTGAAAATTGTCGGACACAAACTTTGACAGGCTGTCATTTTCAAACCGCTTGACATTTTGGTTTGAAATTTTAATCCTAAAAAGTTTCAACATTTCTCTATTGAGAAATATTAATGTGAAATTGAAATTTTGGAAATTATGACGAATTTTTGAAAATTGTCGGACACAAACTTTGACAGGCTGTCATTTTCAAACCGCTTGACATTTCGACTTGAAATTTTAATCCTAAAAAGTTTCAACATTTCTCTATTGAAAAATATTAATGTGAAATTGAAATTTTGATTTTGGAAATTATGACGAATTTTTGAAAATTGACGGACACAAAGTTTGACAGGCTGTCATTTTCAAACCGCTTGACATTTTGGCTTGCAATTTTAATTCTAAAAAGTTTCAACATTTCTCTATTGAAAAATATTAATGTAAAATTGAAATTTTGATTTTGGAAATTATGACGAATTTTTGAAAATTGACGGACACAAAGTTTGACAGGCTGTCATTTTCAAACCGCTTGATATTTCGGCTTGAAATTTTTATCATAAAGAGCTTTAGCATTTCTCTATTAAAAAATAATAATACGAAATTAAAATTTTGAAAATTATGACGAATTTTTGAAAATTGTCTGACACAAACTTTGACAGGCTGTCATTTTCAAACCGCTTGATATTTTGGCTTGAGATTTCCATCATAAAGAGCTTCAACATTTCTCTATTGAAAAATATTAATGTGAAATTGAAATTTTGATTTTGGAAATTATGACGAATTTTTGAAAATTGTCAAACACAAAGTTTGACAGGCTGTCATTTTCAAACCGCCTGACATTTCGGCTTGAAATTTTAATTCTAAAAAGTTTAAACATTTCTCTATTGAAAAATATTAATGTGAAATTGAAATTTTGATTTTGGAAATTATGACGAATTTTTGAAAATTGTCGGACACAAACTTTGACAGGCTGTCATTTTCAAACCGCTTGATATTTCGGCTTGAAATTTTCATCATAAAGAGCTTCAACATTTCTCTATTAAAAAATAATAAAGCGAAATTAAAATTTTGAAAATTAAGACGAATTTTTGAAAATTGTCGGACACAAACTTTGACAGGCTGTCATTTTCAAACCGCTTGACATTTTGGTTTGAAATTTTAATCCTAAAAAGTTTCAACATTTCTCTATTGAGAAATATTAATGTGAAATTGAAATTTTGGAAATTATGACGAATTTTTGAAAATTGTCGGACATAAACTTTGACAGGCTGTCATTTTCAAACCGCTTGACATTTCGGCTTGAAATTTTAATCCTAAAAAGTTTCAACATTTCTCTATTGAGAAATATTGATGTGAAATTGAAATTTTGATTTTGGAAATTATGACGAATTTTTGAAAATTGTCGGACACAAACTTTGACAGGCTGTCATTTTCAAACCGCTTGACATTTTGGTTTGAAATTTTAATCCTAAAAAGTTTCAACATTTCTCTATTGAGAAATATTAATGTGAAATTGAAATTTTGGAAATTATGACGAATTTTTGAAAATTGTCGGACATAAACTTTGACAGGCTGTCATTTTCAAACCGCTTGACATTTTGGCTTGCAATTTTAATTCTAAAAAGTTTCAACATTTCTCTATTGAAAAATATTAGTGTGAAATTGAAATTTTGATTTTGAAAATTATGACGAATTTTTGAAAATTGTCGGACACAAACTTTGACAGGCTGTCATTTTCAAACCGCTTGACATTTTGGTTTGAAATTTTAATCCTAAAAAGTTTCAACATTTCTCTATTGAGAAATATTAATGTGAAATTGAAATTTTGGAAATTATGACGAATTTTTGAAAATTGTCGGACATAAACTTTGACAGGCTGTCATTTTCAAACCGCTTGATATTTTGGCTTGAGATTTCCATCATAAAGAGCTTCAACATTCCTCTGTTGAAAAATAGTGATTTGAAATTGAAATTTTGATTTTGGAAATTATGACGAATTTTTGAAAATTGTCGGACATAAACTTTGACAGGCTGTCATTTTCAAACCGCTTGACATTTTGGCTTGCAATTTTAATTCTAAAAAGTTTCAACATTTCTCTATTGAAAAATATTAATGTGAAATTGAAATTTTGATTTTGAAAATTATGACGAATTTTTGAAAATTGTCGGACACAAACTTTGACAGGCTGTCATTTTCAAACCGCTTGACATTTTGGTTTGAAATTTTAATCCTAAAAAGTTTCAACATTTCTCTATTGAGAAATATTAATGTGAAATTGAAATTTTGGAAATTATGACGAATTTTTGAAAATTGTCGGACATAAACTTTGACAGGCTGTCATTTTCAAACCGCTTGACATTTCGGCTTGAAATTTTAATCCTAAAAAGTTTCAACATTTCTCTATTGAAAAATATTGATGTGAAATTGAAATTTTGATTTTGAAAATTATGACGAATTTTTAAAAATTGTCGGACACAAACTTTGACAGGCTGTCATTTTCAAACCGCTTGACATTTCGACTTGAAATTTTAATCCTAAAAAGTTTCAACATTTCTCTATTGAAAAATATTAATGTGAAATTGAAATTTTGATTTTGGAAATTATGACGAATTTTTGAAAATTGACGAACACAAAGTTTGACAGGCTGTCATTTTCAAACCGCTTGACATTTTGGCTTTCAATTTTAATTCTAAAAAGTTTCAACATTTCTCTATTGAAAAATATTAATGTAAAATTGAAATTTTGATTTTGGAAATTATGACGAATTTTTGAAAATTGTCGGACACAAACTTTGACAGGCTGTCATTTTCAAACTGCTTGACATTTCGGCTTGAAATTTTAATTCTAAAAATTTTAAACATTTCTCTATTGAAAAATATTAATGTGAAATTGAAATTTTGATTTTGGAAATTATGACGAATTTTTGAAAATTGTCGGACACAAACTTTGACAGGCTGTCATTTTCAAACCGCTTGACATTTTGGTTTGAAATTTTAATCCTAAAAAGTTTCAACATTTCTCTATTGAGAAATATTAATGTGAAATTGAAATTTTGGAAATTATGACGAATTTTTGAAAATTGTCGGACATAAACTTTGACAGGCTGTCATTTTCAAACCGCTTGACATTTTGGCTTGCAATTTTAATTCTAAAAAGTTTCAACATTTCTCTATTGAAAAATATTAATGTGAAATTGAAATTTTGATTTTGAAAATTATGACGAATTTTTGAAAATTGTCGGACACAAACTTTGACAGGCTGTCATTTTCAAACCGCTTGACATTTTGGTTTGAAATTTTAATCCTAAAAAGTTTCAACATTTCTCTATTGAGAAATATTAATGTGAAATTGAAATTTTGGAAATTATGACGAATTTTTGAAAATTGTCGGACATAAACTTTGACAGGCTGTCATTTTCAAACCGCTTGATATTTTGGCTTGAGATTTCCATCATAAAGAGCTTCAACATTCCTCTGTTGAAAAATAGTGATTTGAAATTGAAATTTTGATTTTGGAAATTATGACGAATTTTTGAAAATTGTCGGACATAAACTTTGACAGGCTGTCATTTTCAAACCGCTTGACATTTTGGCTTGCAATTTTAATTCTAAAAAGTTTCAACATTTCTCTATTGAAAAATATTAATGTGAAATTGAAATTTTGATTTTGAAAATTATGACGAATTTTTGAAAATTGTCGGACACAAACTTTGACAGGCTGTCATTTTCAAACCGCTTGACATTTTGGTTTGAAATTTTAATCCTAAAAAGTTTCAACATTTCTCTATTGAGAAATATTAATGTGAAATTGAAATTTTGGAAATTATGACGAATTTTTGAAAATTGTCGGACATAAACTTTGACAGGCTGTCATTTTCAAACCGCTTGACATTTCGGCTTGAAATTTTAATCCTAAAAAGTTTCAACATTTCTCTATTGAAAAATATTGATGTGAGATTGAAATTTTGATTTTGAAAATTATGACGAATTTTTGAAAATTGTCGGACACAAAGTTTGACAGGCTGTCATTTTCAAACCGCTTGACATTTTGGCTTGCAATTTTAATTCTAAAAAGTTTCAACATTTCTCTATTGAAAAATATTAATGTAAAATTGAAATTTTGATTTTGGAAATTATGACGAATTTTTGAAAATTGTCGGACACAAACTTTGACAGGCTGTCATTTTCAAACTGCTTGACATTTCGGCTTGAAATTTTAATTCTAAAAAGTTTAAACATTTCTCTATTGAAAAATATTAATGTGAAATTGAAATTTTGATTTTGAAAATTATGACGAATTTTTGAAAATTGTCGGACACAAACTTTGACAGGCTGTCATTTTCAAACCGCTTGACATTTCGGCTTGAAATTTTAATCCTAAAAAGTTTCAACATTTCTCTATTGAAAAATATTGATGTGAAATTGAAATTTTGATTTTGAAAATTATGACGAATTTTTGAAAATTGTCGGACACAAACTTTGACAGGCTGTCATTTTCAAACCGCTTGACATTTCGACTTGCAATTTTAATCCTAAAAAGTTTCAACATTTCTCTATTGAAAAATATTAATGTGAAATTGAAATTTTGATTTTGGAAATTATGACGAATTTTTGAAAATTGACGGACACAAAGTTTGACAGGCTGTCATTTTCAAACCGCTTGACATTTTGGCTTGCAATTTTAATTCTAAAAAGTTTCAACATTTCTCTATTGAAAAATATTAATGTAAAATTGAAATTTTGATTTTGGAAATTATGACGAATTTTTGAAAATTGACGGACACAAAGTTTGACAGGCTGTCATTTTCAAACCGCTTGATATTTCGGCTTGAAATTTTTATCATAAAGAGCTTTAGCATTTCTCTATTAAAAAATAATAATACGAAATTAAAATTTTGAAAATTATGACGAATTTTTGAAAATTGTCTGACCCAAACTTTGACAGGCTGTCATTTTCAAACCGCTTGATATTTTGGCTTGAGATTTCCATCATAAAGAGCTTCAACATTTCTCTATTGAAAAATATTAATGTGAAATTGAAATTTTGATTTTGGAAATTATGACGAATTTTTGAAAATTGTCAAACACAAAGTTTGACAGGCTGTCATTTTCAAACCGCCTGACATTTCGGCTTGAAATTTTAATTCTAAAAAGTTTAAACATTTCTCTATTGAAAAATATTAATGTGAAATTGAAATTTTGATTTTGGAAATTATGACGAATTTTTGAAAATTGTCGGACACAAACTTTGACAGGCTGTCATTTTCAAACCGCTTGATATTTCGGCTTGAAATTTTCATCATAAAGAGCTTCAACATTTCTCTATTAAAAAATAATAAAGCGAAATTAAAATTTTGAAAATTATGACGAATTTTTGAAAATTGTTGGACACAAATTTTGACAGGCTGTCATTTTCAAACCTCTTGATATTTTGGCTTGAAATTTTCATCATAAAAAGTTTCAACATCCCTCTAGAGAAAAATGTTGATTTGAAACTGAAATTTTGATTTTGAAAATTAGGAGAAATTTTTGATGTCCGATTCAAATTAACATGAAACTTTGATAGGCTGTAATTTTCAAACTGCTCGACATTTCGTCTTCAAATTTCAGTCAAAAATAGTTTGAAGCTCCTTCTATCAAATGACACTTATTTCAAGTCTGTCAGCCAACTGTCAAAATTATGACAGAGATTTGAAATTTACCTGACAGGAAAAATCCACTTTCCACGAGAAAGTTTGACAAGCTGTCATTTCCAAACCGTTTGAAATTTTCACTCAAGACGTTTATAGCTCCCTCTATAAAATCATAGAACTAAGCAAAACTCTATTTCAGATCAATACTCACAAAGAACCAAATCACATACCCCTTTATCAACAGCGAATTGAAATTTAGATCGTTGTTGCTCTGACATTTTACCATCTACGGAAAAATAATCAACACTGTTGCCAAATTACCTGATATAGACCGAGCAACAATCTTCAACGCTTGATCGCTCGGTCTTCGCTTCTTCCTCTTCGTTGGCACCGTTACAACATCGACAGAGCCGCGACGTTGAATCGCAAATGTGGCAACACCGCCAGCCCTTGGATATCGTTTATAGAAATAAACGAGAAATATACACAAAATTGCCGAAAATAATAAATAGGTGGCCGCCTGCCACGCCCTTTTTTCCTCTGTCATCAATTTCGTCAACGACTCTAAACGTTGTTCCAGTTTAAGTTGGCGCTCTTCCGCCTTCACGGTGACGTCATGCAATGACTGCTCGGTTTTCTCCAAAATCCGCTGCATTTCTTCCACTTGTTTTTTATAGCGCTTGCTCAGTTCTTCCAAATATTGTCCGGAAAGCGACATGTTGCGTTCAAGCGCTTTAATCCGATTGGACAGTCTCAAAAAGACGCTTTCTTTTTGGACGTGTGGCGCATTCACTATGGGTACACTGGGGTCTGTTATTGTCTCCTCTTCCTCCTCAATTTCTTCTTTAACCTCCTCTGTCAAGTCTTTATCGGGCTCCGCCTCAACAACCACATCTGGCAACTCTGTAACTATAGTTTTAAGTTGCCCCACGTGCACGTCAGTGGAGCAACTGGGCTTCGACTCTTGTTCTATGGTTGGTAGTTCGGGCTCTGGCTCAGGGGGCGCTGGGGTTGCCAGCTCAACATTAACCAAATCCGGTGAGTCATCAACTTGGGACGAATTTGAAAAGTGATGACTAACATTGTACAGTACTTTATTGTAGTTAATAGCCATCAAGTTGCACATTGCCCCTACAACTTGAGGGGCAAAGAATGACCTCACTGGCTCCACCTGGTGGTTCAAGTCGTGCTCCCTGAAGTCATAACCAAAGTCTAGACATAAGGGGGAGTTGACTAGAACCTTGTTGATAAAAGGGATGTTGACTAGATTGATTATAACCCTACGCCTGCAGCTCAACAATTCGAATATTTGCCCAAAAAGATCGTCAGAGCAATTGTTGCAAACGACATAGTGGCTGGGGGAGCTGCAAGTTTTCACTATAGGGGCGTTGTTGTTGCTAGACCTTGAACGACCTAAAACCTTCTTAACCATGGATATAACGACATCTGTTGCCGTAGACAAAATATTGCCGGCATCCTTATTATCGATGATTACGTCATCATCATCGTCGTCATCGTCGTGTTGCTCATGCGCAGGATCGTCTTTTTGCAACGCTTCAAACACCGACATTCCATAGGCTCTGAATAGCGACAGAGGGCAGTAGTGTTCTGCCCCATAGTGCGATCTAATTTCCATTTTGACATACTTCCCAAATGACTCAGTATTTATATCGAAATTTTGCACATCGTGCGTGTCATTGGTCGTAAACTGCCCGACAATCGACCAATCGCGCGTCGGATATCGATCACTGACCGACAACGTGAAGTCCTTAGGCGACGATGAAAACAACTCGTAATTGGCCAAGTCGATTTTTTTAAGCTGAATGGGCTCGCACAATTCAATTACAAACCAAATTTTGCTATTGCACGGATTCAACGCGTAAGAATCGCGCGAGCCAACCAAAATGGCCCACAAATTTTGCGCTTCCGCATTGGCTTGGATCACTTTTGAGCCACAGTCTACTGACGCGTAATTTTTCCAGGGTAATTTTTGCTTGGTCTGATTGGTCGTAGTGGAAAAATTGACTTGTTCCTTTTTTTCCGCTTCCAAGTGTTTTTGCGCCCATTCGGAGAATGACGGGATGTCTTCGGTGGTGTTTTTTGGTTTGTCTTCAGTCTCGTTGGTTTCGTTGCGGACTAGGTCGGAGAGGGGCAGTAGTTTTTGGAGTTCTTCAGTGGGGTTCGCTAAGGGGGGAACTATAGGGGTGTCGTTGTTGATGATTCTGAAAACAAAACAAAAATGCAGATGGCGTTGGTGGTACTTCGTACTAAGTGTCACATATTTATGCAGCTAATTCATCTGTATAATACATGTAGACTTATCCCATATTTTCCTCAATAACTCACACAACCTTGGAGATAATGAAACGAGCTTAGATCCATTAAAAAAAGGAGGAAATTTGCTGTATCTTATATGGGTTGCGCCCTCTACAAACCCTTTGGGAAAACCCTTGTCAACGACCAAACCTAGCCTATAGCTTACAACAACCAACAACGTCCATTGTAGTCATCCCATATTTTCCTCAATAACTCACAAACCCTTGGAGATAATGAAACAAGCTTACATCCATTGAAAAGAGGAGGAAATTTGCAGTATTTAATGTGGGTTGCGCCCTTTACAAACCCCTTGGGAAAACCCTTGTCAATGATCAAACCTAGCCTATAACTTACAACAACCAACAACGTCCACTGTAGTCATCCCATATTTTCCTCAATAACTCACAAACCCTTGGAGATAATGAAACGAGCTTACATCCATTGAAAAGAGGAGGAAATTTGCCGTATTTAATGTGGGTTGCGCCCTTTACAAACCCCTTGGGAAAACCCTTGTCAATGATCAAACCTAGCCCATACCTTACGACAACCAATAACGTCCATTGTAGTCATCCCATATTTTCCTCAATAACTCACAAACCCTTGATGATAATGAAACGAGCTTACATCCATTGAAAAGAGGAGGAAATTTGCCGTATTTAATGTGGGTTGCGCCCTTTACAAACCCCTTGGGAAAACCCTTGTCAATGATCACACCTAGCCTATAGCTTACGACAACCAATAACGTCCAATGTAGTCCTCCAATATTTTCCTCAATAACTCACAAACCCTTGGAGATAATGAAACGAGCTTACATCCATTGAAAAGAGGAGGAAATTTGCCGTATTTAATGTGGGTTGCGCCCTTTACAAACCCCTTGGGAAAACCCTTGTCAATGATCAAACCTAGCCTATACCTTACGACAACCAATAACGTCCATTGTAGTCATCCCATATTTTCCTCAATAACTCACAAACCCTTGATGATAATGAAACGAGCTTACATCCATTGAAAAGAGGAGGAAATTTGCTGTATTTAATGTGGGTTGCGCCCTTTACAAACCCCTTGGGAAAACCCTTGTCAATGATCACACCTAGCCTATAGCTTACGACAACCAATAACGTCCAATGTAGTCCTCCAATATTTTCCTCAATAACTCACAAACCCTTGGAGATAATGAAACGAGCTTACATCCATTGAAAAGAGGAGGAAATTTGCCGTATTTAATGTGGGTTGCGCCCTTTACAAACCCCTTGGGAAAACCCTTGTCAATGATCAAACCTAGCCTATACCTTACGACAACCAATAACGTCCATTGTAGTCATCCCATATTTTCCTCAATAACTCACAAACCCTTGATGATAATGAAACGAGCTTACATCCATTGAAAAGAGGAGGAAATTTGCTGTATTTAATGTGGGTTGCGCCCTTTACAAACCCCTTGGGAAAACCCTTGTCAATGATCAAACCTAGCCTATACCTTACGACAACCAATAACGTCCATTGTAGTCATCCCATATTTTTCTCAATAACTCACAAACCCTTGGAGATAATGAAACGAGCTTACATCCATTGAAAAGAGGAGGAAATTTGCTGTATTTAATGTGGGTTGCGCCCTCTACAAACCCTTCGGGAAAACCCTTGTCAATGATCAAACCTAGCCTATAGCTCACGACAACCAATAACGTCCAATGTAGTCATCCCATATTTTTCTTAATAGCTCACAAACCCTTTAAATCTTCCAAAAGATGCAACAACTCCCTTATGCTTCAGGAAACTGAAAATATTCTTGAATGTTGTTGCTCAACCATGACAGATCATGGTACGATAAATTCACATTTTTCTGAACCATGCTTCCATGAGTTGAAGACGTTTCCGTTTCTTCTTCACCAGCAGATATAAGAACACAAATGGCAGCAGAATTTGTGAAACAAAGAAAAATTTTCACAATATAGAGGAGTAGAAGAAGAAGAAGCACAAGTTGAAGACAATGCGTTGTCATGGCAACCGTACAAGGAATCAGGCGTCTCCTGACACATATTTCCGTTTCCCGCCAGACTCCGGCAAACACAACCTATTTTAAAGCCAATCAATGACTGGCATAAAATTAGGTCAACATGTGTGTTGGATTAATTATTACGACTTATCAGATATGTTATACAATCATGCATAATACAAATTAACAGGTATTTGCTTGGTAAATATGTACGTATGACGAGAAATTTGATAAAAAACTTTATTTGGCATGCTTTAGAATGTCTTTGACCGTAATTTCAAGGTGACCTTCAAAACAATAACACCCGCTTTCATCTTTAAATTGAGCAAAAGGTTAAACCCAGAGTGAAGTATATGTGACCTTGACGGAAATTCCAAAGTCACATAAAAAATACATGGTTTTTTAGTACTTTATTTCATACTGTACTGTAAAAGTATCTTTTATCGGACTCAAAACCAGTCTGGTTTGGATGGTGCCATCTCATGGTTTTATCTAATAACTTGATATGATATGAAATGTTGCCAACATAACCTATCTAAATATTTTACCTTCGTCACTACCTCCCTGTGCCGGGAGTGGGTAATTTGCGCGCCTGCTGCCTTCCTTGGATGTGGTAGCCGTTTCTCAAGCCCCCTCTTCGGAATCGAACCCTGATTCCCCGTTACCCGTTACGACCATGGTAGGCGCAGTCTTTGGTGATGCAATGTTCTCATTATTAACGGAGTTGTAAAGTGTATTTCTATCACAGTCTCTGATGATGTAAAGTGTCAATTGCCGGACTGGTTTTGAGTCTGATAAATGATACTTTACAGTACAGTATGAAAAAGATGAATGACCAGTACAGTTGCCCTGCGCACTAGCCAATCATGACATAACAAATATCCTGAATTCATCAACAATTAAAATAACTAAATGGCGCCAACTAAACAAGGTCAAATATATTAACTGTGTATCAGCAAAACAGATTAATTTGCGTAGACACATCGATAAAAAAATTACTGATAATTTTTATCAATGAAAATTACCATTCTGAAAAGGTTATTGTCATGTTATCTCAAGGTTCCTAATTATACTTACTCAGACGTAACATCGGCATGCTCAGCAAGCACATTTTCGGGAATTTGCTCGAGCAGATCCACCGGAACCGATTCTATGACGTGTTCCGGAACAGCAATAAATGTTTCCTCGTTCGCCACAATCGATTCGTTTGTCTTGATTTCCAGACTCGGTTTGGAGTCTGAACAGACGCCATTTATCGATAAAACGCTGCAAATAAATAATTCTGCATTAATTCAATGGAGAAAACGGAATTTCTATTTATGCCCATAAAAGCGAACTGGTTTCATTGATTAACATGAAAGCTGTTTAAAAGTGAAATGCATCAACTGCAAAGAGAAATTGCATATTTTCTATTTCTCGAAAGTTCGAAAAAACGAAATAACTGTAAACTTGGCAACATGGCATTATAGTTGACACTTTTGACATATTAGGTTTGTTTGCGGAGCAGTTCAGAACTAATAATTCGCATGCGCTGTAGATAATAGTTGAAATTATTCACGAATGATGAAATATGGCATGTGATGTTAGTCACGTATGGTCTATAAACTTATTTTTAAGAAATACTGGAAAAGGCTGCTCAATAGACAATTAATGACAGCTGATGTAAGTGACGTATGACAGTTGGGACGTCACTGGAAAGTTTTTTATGGCCGATTGCACCAACCTATTTTGAGGATACTTAACGCTAAGGGACCATTAACTTGACAGTTTTGCATGTTAAGTTGTCAAGTTAACTGTCCCTTAGCGTTAAGTATCCTCAAAATTGGTTGGTGCAAACGGCCACTGACTTTATTTTTATCCTCCTGTTTTAAAGTGGTCAGTGAAACGTGGCAACGCTGCATCTATTATTATTGTCGAATATACAAACAAACATGCTAATTTTGTGGCACTATATTGTAAATTATAACGATTCACGCTAATAAATTACGTTACGACATAACTAGCTCGTGTATCTAGGTACCTAATTTGACGCCCCTTTTTGGCTAAATCAAAAATAGATGGTTTTCATTAATCATTGAAGCCTATCAAATGTTGAAAACAAAATCTTACCTTAAACAGTAGAGAAAAATACAAAGAAAATGGAACACAAATGCAGGATCAACTTTCATTTTAAACCGGACACTTTACTATATCCATTTTTAGGAAAAAACGATCACACCGAACAAATTAAAGAAACATTTTGTTGATTTAAATTACAACTAGAAAACTCTTAATTCAACACTGACGTCAGTTTTAAGTAAATTTGCACTGATAAAATACTTTATAACATAACTCTGTCATTGTCATTTCCGATTTAAATATCTTTGAAGGGAGGGGTTAACAGCTGTCAGCTGTCAGAAAATGTGTGAAGTTAGGTGCATCAAATATGCTTGGTTTACATTCAGTTTCATTTTGTAGTAGAATTGTCAAATTACCGCTTGGCAGACAGGAATCATACAGTACCACCACATTGAATTTGATGTAAGCGTGACTTTGAACACAAATAAAATGTAGTTGGTGACTTATGCTTCTCGTTTGGCAAGCGGAAATTTGACAGTTCCAATTCGAAAACCAATTTAATGTAAACCTAACAATAACCTCCAATTATAAATTCAAGCTATTTTCCTGGTTGTCAATGTGGCGCAACGTTGCCATTTTCAACAGCTATACAGGATGTTAATTTAAAAGTACAAAGGAGCTTTCGATTTATGCGCGGTTCTGATCCAGGTATAAAAATAAAGTAAACCAGTTAAAAAAAAGTTTGACATCCTGTATCTCCAAACCAATCATTTCCGGACAATTGTTTATATAGAAAAAAATTCTTATTTTCTAATGTACAGTTTGTTCATGGCTTTAGCGGTCACGTCACAGTAGCCTAGTTTACACCGATCACTTGGTCCGTGGACCAAGTACTAAATTCGAACTTTATCCGAACCAAATATTTGGTTCGAATGGTGTAAACAGTTGTGGACTAAGCTGGTCCGCTCTTGGTTCGGTACTCGCCAGCAAGTGTACCGAACTAAATTTGGTTCGATCTGGATCAAAATTTTGAGGTTATATTGATTGTTATTATTGTGAATTGTATTGGTTCTGAGTTTCTAAGGCAATCTGAGCGTACTTACTCATGTTTTTTTTGGTTACGAATTGTGTTGATGAATAATTTCGACTTGTTTTTGACATTTGACGAATTGCGGGCGTACACATTTAGTTCACGCGTTGCAAGACGGTGTAAACGGGCAGGACGCAAGCATTGGTCCTACCGTACTATCCCCACCAGCTTGGTCCTATCGGACCGAACTTAACGAGTTATCGGTGTAAATTAGGCTAGTATTTGATGTTTAGCAGTATGTCGTAGATTGATCGCTCCACATGTGACATTTTGTCAAAGTGATCCGAAAGACCCCCGTCCAGACGTACGTGATTTTTTTTTCAATGTGTAAAGCTAAGTTCGAATAGTCCACATCTTGACATATGAGATGTTCGGTCATGTGACAGAGGATTTGATTTGCAATTCGTCTGTCACATGACTGAACATCTCATATGTCAAAATGTGGACTATTCGAACTTAGCTTAGGAGAGAGACGGAAAAGTATGACGTAACCGCAAGAAAGCCATGAACAGACTGCTTAAATTATTCGACACCCTGTATATCTGTGAACTGAAAAATGATCTGGCAACGTTGAACTCCGTTAACCTATATGACATCTGTCGTTGATGTCAGGATCCAGGCTACATTTGATGATTCCTCCATATGGCATGGTCTTGTTTTGCTAATTTAATTATTTTTAATTGTTAAAAAATAAAGAAACATGAGCTTGGACAATAAAAAACAAGTGGACACCTTGGTGGTTGATACGACGGCTTTTATCCAGAATGCTTCTTTGCATGTAAGTTTAGGTGTTTTATTAATTTTTGGGGCTGCAAATTTTCCTATTGTTTTTAATGATCTTATAGTTGTTTAACGATTTTGAGAGGATTTCATGCGATTTTGGACCCGTTTTTGTTTGTTCAAATGGCTTTTTGAGTGATTAATTGTGTGTGAATTGAAATTCTAGGGTCATTGGTTTTTCCATTTGTACCTGTTTTAATCCAGTTTATCGTTGTTTTTTTTGATTTTTAACACTTTATTGGCATATTTCTCGCTATTTTAGTTGTTTATTTATCGATTCAATAATGCGTTTTTCAAGATTTAGTGACTAGAAACTTTTTCAAGATAGAAAATTCCAGTTTTCTCTAATCAAGCCTCACTTTAAAAATGAAATGAAATATTTCATCAGCCCAAACACAAAACATAGTGTTAGGTTAGATTAAAGTACGAGCTGGAACCATAACCTCAAAATCGGAAAATTCCAGTTTACGTGACACGGTTGCCAGATCGGTCAGAAATTCGAAAAATGATTACCCAGCCCCACGATACACAATGAGTTTTAAGATGGAATTATTTCTCATTAAAAGAGTATAATATTATTATATTCTGGTTTTAGTTTACTTCCCTGATTCTTTGGATGGTCTATTTTACCGTTTTTAGGTGGTTTTTCCTTATTTTTCAACATTTCAGGCTGATTTAATCCAGATTATCGGTTTTTAATACTTCATTGGTCAATTCATTTGACTTTTTTGAAGTTTTTTCATGGATTTAATCAATTTGTTTATGATTTTTAACATTTTTTTAAGGCCTAATCGACTTTTTTCTGATTTTTTGAACTTTTTTGCTGGTTTATGTTACAATTTTGAGGTGTTTTTTCTTTTATTTTTAACAATTCAGGCTGGTTTAGTCTAGATTATCGGTCCTTTCCTGTTTTTTATTACTTTATTGATTAATTAATTTGACTTTTTAGATGTTTATTCATGGATTTGATCAGTTTGTTTCCGATTTTTAAATTTTGTTAAAGGTTTAATCGACTTTTTTCTGATTTTTAGATTTTTTTTGCTGTTTTATTTTACTATTTTCAGGTTTCTTCTTTATTTTTTGATATTTCAGTCTGATTTAGTCTGGATTTTTAGATGTTTTTTTATTGATTTAATCATTTTATTTTTATTTTTAACATTTCAGGCTGATTTAATCTAGATTATTGGTCCTTTTCTGTTTTTTAATACTTATCAGTCGATTCATTGAACCGCTTAAATGTTTTTTTCCATGGACTCAATTAATTTTGATTTTTAACATTTTTTAAAGATTTAACCGACTTTTTTCAGAGTTTTTAGACTTTTTGGTTGGTTTATTTGACTATTTTTAGGTGTTTCATCAACATTTTTTTACATTTCAGGCTGATTTCATCCAGATTATTGGTCCTTTTCTGGTCCTTTCATAGATTTAATCAATTTGTTTTTGATTTTCAACATTTTTTAAAGGTTTAATCGGAAGTTTTTTGTTTTATAAGACGTTTCGTTAGTTTTGAATGAATTATTAGTTTTTTACCTCTCGTTTTTGCATTTTTAAACATTGTTTTGATAAAAAAAAAAGTCTTTGACGACTTTTCACAATTCAATTTTTTTTTACTGTTTCTTTTGATCGATTTCCTGATCATCAAGTTTTTTTTTGTTTTATTCAAACTGTTTTATGTGCTGTTTGATTCAATTTGGTGTTTTACTTTGTCTCCGGCTATTATTGGTCGTTTCAATTGATTATTTTTCTTCACAGTTTGCGTGATTTTTGTCTTTAATCATTGGTTGTCAAGTCACACTCATGTTCTGTTTCCAGGAAATAGCCGAAAACATGGTTACATGTCAGGAAGTAGTCGACGAAATCACCAACAAACGCCAACTAAGACGCCTAGTAGTCCTACCCTACGATCTAAAAGTCAAAGACATCTTTCCGGAAAACATCAAAATTATCACAGACTTTGCTAAGAAAACCGGAGACTACCCCAGTCTCTCCGCCACTGACATCAAAGTAATGGCGCTCACTTTACAACTGGAAAGGGAAAAACTAGGCATGGCACATTTACGACAAGAACCTGTGTTGCAACGTCCGAAAATCAACTTGGACAAACCGGCTGATGATTTAAGTCCTGATCTGTCCGGGTTTTATTTGCCTGGACATGATAAGAATATAATTGTTGATGATGATGACGAAGATGAGACAGCTGACGAGGTTGATGATAACCTGGCGGATAAATTTGAAACCTTGCACTGTACAGAGGATGATTTGGCAGGAGAGGATGTCTTGGTGGCTGTAGACGATGAGGAACAGTCGGAACAAAGCGATGAGGATGACGACATAGGCTGGATCAAACCTTCCAATGTGAAACAAGCAAAAAAACAAGTCAACTCGCAACTTATGGAAGAAAAACACGTGGCAGTGGCCTGTATGACTACAGATTTTGCCATGCAAAACGTCCTTAGACAAATGAACCTCAACGTATCCTCCTTGGATGGGCGTATGATAAAACAACTCAGAACGTATATTTTACGTTGTTACGCTTGCTTTAAAACAACAAGTATAATGACGAAGAAATTCTGTCCCCAGTGCGGCAACAATACACTAAAAAAGGTGGCAGTGTCTGTGGGTGAAAGTGGAGAAATGCAAATCCACATTAACCCGCGCCGGCCCTTATCAGGCAAGGGGAAGCGGGTTAGTTTGCCCCGAGTTAGAGGCGGCAAACACCCTAATAATCCGATTTTAGTCGAAGATCAACCTATGGCTGATAATAAACCAAGCAGATTGGCTAGAATGAAAAATAACCCCATGGATGATGACTATATTGCGGGGTTCAGTCCGTTTATTATGCGCGATGTTTACAGTAAATCCGCCCAGTTGGGCATCCGGCCTGGGTCAAATTATAGGAAAAAGAAATAAACTGTTTATTATTATTTGTTTTTTTTTGGCCACAACCTACCTTAACCCCCGTGAGAGAATTAACACCTACTTACGTTTAAAATGTGAATATTTTGATGAAATCTCGTATTTAGGGCTTTATCGGGATGAGAAATTCAAATTTGCCAACAGATTTAACGCATTTTGTAGAGGGCGCCACATACGAACCTATACTTTGATTTGAATGGTCCCAACTTTTTTGTGCTACACTGTATGTGACTTTTGACCAAATATTTTCGTTCTCCCAACCTTTTGACATAAAAAAGGGATACTTCTTTTGTTGCGATAAATCTAAGCGTTTTCGAGAAAAACGCTAAAATAACTTTGCTTGCATGTAATGAATAAGAAATCATTTTAATTTATTTTCAACCTTGAACATAGCATGCTTTGGAAACATGTGCTATAGTTACCGTAGAAAGTTGGTAATTTTTTTGAAAATTTGTTGTTACGCTGATGGTGGTCAATGACAAAAATACTGAAAATGAAGAAAAATGTGAAAAATTACCAACTGTCAATTTTTTTTTGCTCATCATTTCGGGACACCCTGTATACGGGGTGGTCCAACTTTTACCTGCTTAAATTTCATAATCGATAGATAATTGAAAAATAATGGGAGTTTGGTCGATAAACCATGTGCGTACGGGTACCGATTGCGATATTTTTAATGAAAAAACAGATACGCCACTGGTTTATCTCAAAATAGAAATTATATCTGCAATCCTTATTTAATTTGAAAGAAAAAAGTGAAGATATTCACCATTTTTGGGACTAACAATTATTATTACTTAAAATGGAGTGTTTTGACGCAAACGTAATCTTTTTTTAATGCCTGTAAATATTCAAAATGGCGCGTGATTCATAAATCAAAGTTTGTATTTCTCTTACTCCCCGCACAAATGGCTTATTTAATTTTTCATCTGCCACTAGCTGTCTTTTGTTAAATTTTCGCCAGACATAGTTACTAGCAAAACGAAGCAACATTGTATACAGGGTGTCCCACAAGTCATGGATAAAAATAGAACAAGTGATTTGCAACAAAAAATTTCATATAAACACCTGTATGATTACTGTTTTCGAGTTATCGCTATTTTTATTTCCAATTTTTGCTGGACTAAATGTTGAAATAGTTGTCACCTTCTGTGTACAAGGTGATTCATTTTCAGCGATAGGGGAAAGGAAAAAATTTGTATAGTAATGTGCCCAAGAGAAAATGCTGAACATACAGGGTGTTTATTAATTGAATGCCGATACTTAATGGTGATAATCCTTGGATAATCCACGTCTTCTATGCATCAAAATGCATGGGGATGTTGGAGAGGGCGCCACTGATTTAAAAATATTGGATGACACAGCAGGGTGTCAATGCAATTAAGTAGATTTTATTTTTTTTAACGAAAACCATGCGCCGACCGGAAAAAATCAAGAGAACAAATTGGCTCAGAAATAAATAGAGATTTTAAAAATAATTTTTATTTTGGAAGGAAGCAGTGACGTACAAGTTTTTTCTCCAAAAATATTGAGTGCAAAGCCCGTACGGACGCCACTGATAAAAATAATGAAATTGTTTGTACATCACAAAGTGCATATTGAAGCACAGAAGACGTGTACGAAATTTCATAAAGATACCTGGAATAGTATCAAAGTAATTATAAAAAAATCATTTATTTTTTAATATTTCAACACCCTGTATCTTGAAAACTAAGCTCTTGCGGACCTATGTTCATATGAACTTTTTGTCTTAAAATCATCCAAGGATTATCACCCTTAAGTATCGGCATTCAATTGATAAACACCCTGTATATTTCAAGCTTCTAGGATCGCCGCAAGGGGGCGTAACGGTACTGTGAAAATAGAAAATCGATACATTTTCGATTTTTTCCCGGTGAATTACCAAGTAAGAATATGGAAACAGATTTTGGACGATATTCTCTTCAAAATTGCCCCCCCCCCTCTCCAAGCTACAAGCTGTCAAACTTGATGTCACTAATTTGCCTATAACTTCGAAATTCCTCAACCGATTTAACTGTTCTCAAGCTCGTTTTGAAGAGGAAAATTTGCTTTTTCTGGCGCATTCACTTGGGATCGATTTTATCCGCTTTAGCCGATCACACAACATGAATTTGAGGTTTTTTCGAAATTTTTGAATGCAAACCTAAATAGATAAAATTTCGTACCACTTTCATGAAGGTAATTTTTCTATATCTTTTGAAATAGAGGAGTTACGGAGACTGCATCAGGAATACTTTTGAAACAGCCCCTGTAAATTTGAATGTGTCAAAAAGATAGGAGTGCCTTGCCAACGGTAGGGATTTTGAGCATTTGCATTAGTTTGTTTGTTTTTTTTTGGTTGATTTAATTTTTTTTTAAATATTTTGGGAATAAGGTCCATCGTATTATTTTTGGCGAGTGGTACACTGTATTCTACTTGTCAGCTGCTCGTGGAAAAAAAATAAAAATCGTTGGCAATCTTATTTATAGGCTTTTCTTTTTACCATCCGCTGAAGAAAATGTTAAACGCGAATCAAAACACTCTGATGTGTATCTTTTTGACACATTCAAATTTATAGGGGCTGTCTCAAAAGTATTCCTCATGACGTCACTTGCTTTTGGATGTTTCGGATGACGTCATAAATAGTATATTAATTTAAAGTCACTTTTCCTCCAAATAAAATATGCTATTCTTCCATCAAATGTCTACAAATTTATGCAAAAACACAATATGTTTTCAATTTGCCATAAATTTGATAATTTGGATTAAATAGTTGGCAGTGATCACATTTCCTCCGCCGGAGTAAACCTAGGTTCCAGCTCGTCTTTGAGGGTTTTTTTTAATTTTGTTTCCGGATATCTCATAATTTCAAAAAAAAAACTGTTTATTACTTTTATCATTTGTATTTTTTGGCCGAACATCGGTGTTTACACAGCCAACCTTGTGCCCCCTTGAGAATCAACAAGTTCGAGTTGTCGCCACTAGTATAAAAATTCTGTTCCACTTTGGGTTCCACCATCGGTGCATCAGAGAACCCTTGCACGTACACTGTAACCCACATCTTGTCCTCCGCTTGGTTATAATGTCTGCAACAACTTTATAAGGTTCAACCTCAAGTGAACTCACCTCAAAAACTCAACCACATTGTGCACCTTGTCACTGGCAAATAACCCCCTCCAACTCAACACCCTTATCGGTCCCACATCCACACTAGGTTCTGGCACCTCGTACGAACTGACATAGTCACTAGACTCTTGGTCGAAGGCGTCAATGGACACCATCCCCAGCCACTCGGCAAAATCCACAATAGTGACGTCATCCAATGTAGGCGATTTTATTGAATAAACCAAGTGCGTGTCAAAATTAGGTTCGCAAAGCTTGACCGTGTAGTTTTCTTCTTGAAAATACTTGGCTATTGATGACGGACATATTGTGATGTCTGTATGGTGCCACGTCAAAATGGCCGTGAATGTTTCCAGTCTGTTTAAAGCGGCTTTGGTTTTCTCATACAGCGGCTTGCCGGGGATTAGTTTCGGGTTGGTTAGATCCAATTTTATCACTGAAAAGGATTTTATTTGTTTTGTGACCACATTATTATTGGCAACGTTGCCGAATCTGGGTTGTCAATCGTCAGCGGTAGTGGCGCCACCACAATTACATAGAGAAAGATGAGACGGAAACTTCATAAACTGTGTCGTGATGCGGCCTTGAAAAACATTATCATGTCCAGAAAACGGAAAAAAGTCAACATACGACCTTATGTCGCTTGAAACTGCCATTGTTGCCATCAGTTTCATAATATGAACATAAATGGGGAATCAATAAATAATTGCCTTGCAAGTAGCATAATCAATGTCTAAGGTCCAACTAACAGATGGCGTACTTAGCAGTTGAGTGAAATAAGGCGTGAGCCAGTGTTGTCAGATTCATTCATGGGTAAAAGCTTGGTTAACACAGGACGCTCGTATTTGGCTCTCAATAAACAACATCAAAAATGACAAGAGACATGAGATATATTTTTTCATTAATTTAATGGCCAGCAGATGGCATTTTTAAAAAATTTAGCTAATCTAGATAGTTTATTAGTGTGTTATTATGATTAAGAGATGGCGCTCCAAAGGAGTGGTTTGGGGCGGCCAGGGTTGTCAGTTTCAATCATGAGTAAAAGTTTTGTAGACAGAGGACGCTCGTGTTTATCTCTTAATGAATTACATCAAAAATGACAAGAGATGTGTTTTTTCATTGGTTTAATGTCCATCAGCAGATGGCGCTATAAACAATTTGGATTTTGTGTATACAGTGGAACTTCCATAAGTCGCCTCGCACTCATCCTTCTTCAAGTAGGTATGGAAGATACAAGTATTTTGTCAAAGTTCCGATAAGTTGAATTTATTTTTGGACAAATGCCTCTTCGAGTTATCGAAGTTCGACTGTAGTCACTGTTTTTGGCTTATAAGGACAGTCATCTGTTTCATCATAATAGTATTGGAAAGCGTGAGAAACATAGAGGGCGCTGGTATATGATATTAAATGAAATGTATTAGTGATCAATAGATGGCGCCATAAATAATTTTGCTAAATAGGGCGTGGTTAATGACAAACCGTGTTGCCACTTTCGCTTTTGGGGAAAAGTTCCGTCTAATGAATAACATGACACGAAACAACATTGAAAGTGACTGGAAATGCATTTTTCCATAAGTTCAATGCTAAACAGATGGCGCTCTAATCAATTTGTCTGATTAGGACAGTTGGTAAGATTGTGAAATGTGCAACATGAAGAAAAATACCTGATATGGAAAATATAGAGGGCGCTTGTATGATATTGAATGAAATGTATTAGTGCGTTATTATGATCAACAGATGGCGCTCCAAATAATGCTAAATTGGGCGTGATTTAGGAAGGTTTCATTTCATGTGGTTAACATCGAAGATGTTCTTAAATTTCATTTAAAAATACGCTGAGCGCTAGTCAAAAATAACAGGCTGGCAAAATTTTGTATTCGCATTCAAAGAATCACAACTCCCTTGAAAATGAGGATATCAACTTCAAATAAATTCTAATCAAAAGAGGACATATTGAAGTTGATTTGGTGCAAATTTAATTGAAAAATTCACTGCGGTTAAAAAATAACAGCCTGGCAAAGACGAGTGTGGAATTTTGGTTTATCCACATTTAAAAAATTACAACTCCCTTGAAAATGAGGATATCAACTTCAAATAAATTCTATTCAAAAGAGGACATATTGAAGTTGATTTGGTGCAAATTTCATTGAAAAATACACTGCGGCTCAAAAATAACAGCCTGGCAAAGACGAGTGTGGAATTTTGGTTTATCTACATTTAAAAAATTACAACTTCCTTGAAAATGAAGATATCAACTTCAAATAAATTCTATTCAAAAGAGGACATATTGAAGTTGATTTGGTGCAAATTTCATTGAAAAATACACTGCGGCTCAAAAAAACCAGCCTGGCAAAGACGAGTGTGGAATTTGGGTTTATCTACATTTAAAAAATTACAACTCCCTTGAAAATGAAGATATCAACTTCAAATAAATTCTATTCAAAAGAGGACATATTGAAGTTGATTTGGTGCAAATTTCATTGAAAAATACACTGCGGCTCAAAAAAACCAGCCTGGCAAAGACGAGTGTGGAATTTGGGTTTATCTACATTTAAAAAATTACAACTCCCTTGAAAATGAAGATATCAACTTCAAATAAATTCTATTCAAAAGAGGACATATTGAAGTTGATTTGGTGCAAATTTCATTGAAAAATACACTGCGGCTCAAAAATAACAGCCTGGCAAAGACGAGTGTGGAATTTGGGTTTATCTATATTTAAAAAATTACAACTTCCTTGAAAATGAAGATATCAACTTCAAATAAATTCTATTCAAAAGAGGACATATTGAAGTTGATTTGGTGCAAATTTCATTGAAAAATACAATGCGGCTCAAAAATAACAGCCTGGCAAAGACGAGTGTGGAATTTTGGTTTATCCACATTTAAAAAAATACAACTTCCTTGAAAATGAGGATATCAACTGCAAATAAATTCTAATCAAAAGAGGACATATTGAAGTTGATTTGGTGCAAATTTCATTGAAAAATACAATGCGGCTCAAAAATAACAGCCTGGCAAAGACGAGTGTGGAATTTTGGTTTATCCACATTTAAAAAAATACAACTTCCTTGAAAATGAGGATATCAACTGCAAATAAATTCTAATCAAAAGAGGACATATTGAAGTTGATTTGGTGCAAATTTCATTGAAAAATACAATGCGGCTCAAAAATAACAGCCTGGCAAAGACGAGTGTGGAATTTTGGTTTATCCACATTTAAAAAAATACAACTTCCTTGAAAATGAGGATATCAACTGCAAATAAATTCTAATCAAAAGAGGACATATTGAAGTTGATTTGGTGCAAATTTCATTGAAAAATACAATGCGGCTCAAAAATAACAGCCTGGCAAAGACGAGTGTGGAATTTTGGTTTATCCACATTTAAAAAAATACAACTTCCTTG
Organism: Orchestes rusci; assembly: GCA_958502075.1. Lineage (NCBI taxonomy): Eukaryota > Metazoa > Arthropoda > Insecta > Coleoptera > Curculionidae > Orchestes > Orchestes rusci. The sequence goes on along the minus strand of OY293304.1, from coordinate 113,090,255 downwards.
AAAATGAGGATATCAACTGCAAATAAATTCTAATCAAAAGAGGACATATTGAAGTTGATTTGGTGCAAATTTCATTGAAAAATACAATGCGGCTCAAAAATAACAGCCTGGCAAAGACGAGTGTGGAATTTTGGTTTATCCACATTTAAAAAAATACAACTTCCTTGAAAATGAGGATATCAACTGCAAATAAATTCTAATCAAAAGAGGACATATTGAAGTTGATTTGGTGCAAATTTCATTGAAAAATACAATGCGGCTCAAAAATAACAGCCTGGCAAAGACGAGTGTGGAATTTTGGTTTATCCACATTTAAAAAAATACAACTTCCTTGAAAATGAGGATATCAACTGCAAATAAATTCTAATCAAAAGAGGACATATTGAAGTTGATTTGGTGCAAATTTCATTGAAAAATACAATGCGGCTCAAAAATAACAGCCTGGCAAAGACGAGTGTGGAATTTTGGTTTATCCACATTTAAAAAAATACAACTTCCTTGAAAATGAGGATATCAACTGCAAATAAATTCTAATCAAAAGAGGACATATTGAAGTTGATTTGGTGCAAATTTCATTGAAAAATACAATGCGGCTCAAAAATAACAGCCTGGCAAAGACGAGTGTGGAATTTTGGTTTATCCACATTTAAAAAAATACAACTTCCTTGAAAATGAGGATATCAACTGCAAATAAATTCTAATCAAAAGAGGACATATTGAAGTTGATTTGGTGCAAATTTCATTGAAAAATACAATGCGGCTCAAAAATAACAGCCTGGCAAAGACGAGTGTGGAATTTTGGTTTATCCACATTTAAAAAAATACAACTTCCTTGAAAATGAGGATATCAACTGCAAATAAATTCTAATCAAAAGAGGACATATTGAAGTTGATTTGGTGCAAATTTCATTGAAAAATACAATGCGGCTCAAAAATAACAGCCTGGCAAAGACGAGTGTGGAATTTTGGTTTATCCACATTTAAAAAAATACAACTTCCTTGAAAATGAGGATATCAACTGCAAATAAATTCTAATCAAAAGAGGACATATTGAAGTTGATTTGGTGCAAATTTCATTGAAAAATACAATGCGGCTCAAAAATAACAGCCTGGCAAAGACGAGTGTGGAATTTTGGTTTATCCACATTTAAAAAAATACAACTTCCTTGAAAATGAGGATATCAACTGCAAATAAATTCTAATCAAAAGAGGACATATTGAAGTTGATTTGGTGCAAATTTCATTGAAAAATACAATGCGGCTCAAAAATAACAGCCTGGCAAAGACGAGTGTGGAATTTTGGTTTATCCACATTTAAAAAAATACAACTTCCTTGAAAATGAGGATATCAACTGCAAATAAATTCTAATCAAAAGAGGACATATTGAAGTTGATTTGGTGCAAATTTCATTGAAAAATACAATGCGGCTCAAAAATAACAGCCTGGCAAAGACGAGTGTGGAATTTTGGTTTATCCACATTTAAAAAAATACAACTTCCTTGAAAATGAGGATATCAACTGCAAATAAATTCTAATCAAAAGAGGACATATTGAAGTTGATTTGGTGCAAATTTCATTGAAAAATACAATGCGGCTCAAAAATAACAGCCTGGCAAAGACGAGTGTGGAATTTTGGTTTATCCACATTTAAAAAAATACAACTTCCTTGAAAATGAGGATATCAACTGCAAATAAATTCTAATCAAAAGAGGACATATTGAAGTTGATTTGGTGCAAATTTCATTGAAAAATACAATGCGGCTCAAAAATAACAGCCTGGCAAAGACGAGTGTGGAATTTTGGTTTATCCACATTTAAAAAAATACAACTTCCTTGAAAATGAGGATATCAACTGCAAATAAATTCTAATCAAAAGAGGACATATTGAAGTTGATTTGGTGCAAATTTCATTGAAAAATACAATGCGGCTCAAAAATAACAGCCTGGCAAAGACGAGTGTGGAATTTTGGTTTATCCACATTTAAAAAAATACAACTTCCTTGAAAATGAGGATATCAACTGCAAATAAATTCTAATCAAAAGAGGACATATTGAAGTTGATTTGGTGCAAATTTCATTGAAAAATACAATGCGGCTCAAAAATAACAGCCTGGCAAAGACGAGTGTGGAATTTTGGTTTATCCACATTTAAAAAAATACAACTTCCTTGAAAATGAGGATATCAACTGCAAATAAATTCTAATCAAAAGAGGACATATTGAAGTTGATTTGGTGCAAATTTCATTGAAAAATACAATGCGGCTCAAAAATAACAGCCTGGCAAAGACGAGTGTGGAATTTTGGTTTATCCACATTTAAAAAAATACAACTTCCTTGAAAATGAGGATATCAACTGCAAATAAATTCTAATCAAAAGAGGACATATTGAAGTTGATTTGGTGCAAATTTCATTGAAAAATACAATGCGGCTCAAAAATAACAGCCTGGCAAAGACGAGTGTGGAATTTTGGTTTATCCACATTTAAAAAAATACAACTTCCTTGAAAATGAGGATATCAACTGCAAATAAATTCTAATCAAAAGAGGACATATTGAAGTTGATTTGGTGCAAATTTCATTGAAAAATACAATGCGGCTCAAAAATAACAGCCTGGCAAAGACGAGTGTGGAATTTTGGTTTATCCACATTTAAAAAAATACAACTTCCTTGAAAATGAGGATATCAACTGCAAATAAATTCTAATCAAAAGAGGACATATTGAAGTTGATTTGGTGCAAATTTCATTGAAAAATACAATGCGGCTCAAAAATAACAGCCTGGCAAAGACGAGTGTGGAATTTTGGTTTATCCACATTTAAAAAAATACAACTTCCTTGAAAATGAGGATATCAACTGCAAATAAATTCTAATCAAAAGAGGACATATTGAAGTTGATTTGGTGCAAATTTCATTGAAAAATACAATGCGGCTCAAAAATAACAGCCTGGCAAAGACGAGTGTGGAATTTTGGTTTATCCACATTTAAAAAAATACAACTTCCTTGAAAATGAGGATATCAACTGCAAATAAATTCTAATCAAAAGAGGACATATTGAAGTTGATTTGGTGCAAATTTCATTGAAAAATACAATGCGGCTCAAAAATAACAGCCTGGCAAAGACGAGTGTGGAATTTTGGTTTATCCACATTTAAAAAATTACAACTTCCTTGAAAATGAAGATATCAACTTCAAATAAATTCTATTCAAAAGAGGACATATTGAAGTTGATTTGGTGCAAATTTCATTGAAAAATACACTGCGGCTCAAAAATAACAGCCTGGCAAATACGAGTGTGGAATTTTGGTTTATCCACATTTAAAAAAATACAACTTCCTTGAAAATGAGGATATCAACTGCAAATAAATTCTAATCAAAAGAGGACATATTGAAGTTGATTTGGTGCAAATTTCATTGAAAAATACAATGCGGCTCAAAAATAACAGCCTGGCAAAGACGAGTGTGGAATTTTGGTTTATCCACATTTAAAAAAATACAACTTCCTTGAAAATGAGGATATCAACTGCAAATAAATTCTAATCAAAAGAGGACATATTGAAGTTGATTTGGTGCAAATTTCATTGAAAAATACAATGCGGCTCAAAAATAACAGCCTGGCAAAGACGAGTGTGGAATTTTGGTTTATCCACATTTAAAAAAATACAACTTCCTTGAAAATGAGGATATCAACTGCAAATAAATTCTAATCAAAAGAGGACATATTGAAGTTGATTTGGTGCAAATTTCATTGAAAAATACAATGCGGCTCAAAAATAACAGCCTGGCAAAGACGAGTGTGGAATTTTGGTTTATCCACATTTAAAAAATTACAACTTCCTTGAAAATGAAGATATCAACTTCAAATAAATTCTATTCAAAAGAGGACATATTGAAGTTGATTTGGTGCAAATTTCATTGAAAAATACACTGCCGCTCAAAAATAACAGCCTGGCAAAGACGAGTGTGGAATTTTGGTGTATCTACATTTTAAAAAATTACAACTCCCTTGAAAATGAGGATATCAACTTCAAATAAATTCTAATCAAAAGAGGACATATTGAAGTTGATTTGGTGCAAATTTCATTGAAAAATACACTGCCGCTCAAAAAAAACAGCCTGGCAAAGACGAGTGTGGAATTTTGGTTTATCTACATTTAAAAAAATTACAACTCCCTTGAAAATGAGGATATCAACTTCAAATAAATTCTAATCAAAAGAGGACATATTGAGGTTGATTTGGTGCAAATTTCATTGAAAAATACACTGCGGCTCAAAAATAACAGCCTGGCAAATACGAGTGTGGAATTTTGGTTTATCTACATTTAAAAAATTACAAATCCCTTGAAAATGAGGATATCAACTTCAAATAAATTCTATTCAAAAGAGGACATATTGAAGTTGATTTGGTGCAAATTTCATTGAAAAATACACTGCGGCTCAAAAAAACCAGCCTGGCAAAGACGAGTGTGGAATTTGGGTTTATCCACATTTAAAAAATTACAACCCCCTTGAAAATGAGGATATCAACTTCAAATAAATTCTATTCAAAAGAAAACATTTTGAAGTTGATCTGGTGCAAATTTCATTGAAAAATACACTGCGGCTCAAAAATAACAGCCTGGCAAATACGAGTGTGGAATTTTGGTTTATCCACATTTAAAAAAATACAACTTCCTTGAAAATGAGGATATCAACTGCAAATAAATTCTAATCAAAAGAGGACATATTGAAGTTGATTTGGTGCAAATTTCATTGAAAAATACAATGCGGCTCAAAAATAACAGCCTGGCAAAGACGAGTGTGGAATTTTGGTTTATCCACATTTAAAAAATTACAACCCCCTTGAAAATGAGGATATCAACTTCAAATAAATTCTATTCAAAAGAAAACATTTTGAAGTTGATCTGGTGCAAATTTCATTGAAAAATACACTGCGGCTCAAAAATAACAGCCTGGCAAAGACGAGTGTGGAATTTTGGTTTATCCACATTTAAAAAAATACAACTTCCTTGAAAATGAGGATATCAACTGCAAATAAATTCTAATCAAAAGAGGACATATTGAAGTTGATTTGGTGCAAATTTCATTGAAAAATACACTGCGGCTCAAAAATAACAGCCTGGCAAAGACGAGTGTGGAATTTTGGTTTATCCACATTTAAAAAATTACAACCCCCTTGAAAATGAGGATATCAACTTCAAATAAATTCTATTCAAAAGAAAACATTTTGAAGTTGATCTGGTGCAAATTTCATTGAAAAATACACTGCGGCTCAAAAATAACAGCCTGGCAAAGACGAGTGTGGAATTTTGGTTTATCCACATTTAAAAAAATACAACTTCCTTGAAAATGAGGATATCAACTGCAAATAAATTCTAATCAAAAGAGGACATATTGAAGTTGATTTGGTGCAAATTTCATTGAAAAATACACTGCGGCTCAAAAATAACAGCCTGGCAAAGACGAGTGTGGAATTTTGGTTTATCCACATTTAAAAAATTACAACCCCCTTGAAAATGAGGATATCAACTTCAAATAAATTCTATTCAAAAGAAAACATTTTGAAGTTGATCTGGTGCAAATTTCATTGAAAAATACACTGCGGCTCAAAAATAACAGCCTGGCAAAGACGAGTGTGGAATTTTGGTTTATCCACATTTAAAAAAATACAACTTCCTTGAAAATGAGGATATCAACTGCAAATAAATTCTAATCAAAAGAGGACATATTGAAGTTGATTTGGTGCAAATTTCATTGAAAAATACACTGCGGCTCAAAAATAACAGCCTGGCAAAGACGAGTGTGGAATTTTGGTTTATCCACATTTAAAAAATTACAACCCCCTTGAAAATGAGGATATCAACTTCAAATAAATTCTATTCAAAAGAAAACATTTTGAAGTTGATCTGGTGCAAATTTCATTGAAAAATACACTGCGGCTCAAAAATAACAGCCTGGCAAATACGAGTGTGGAATTTTGGTTTATCCACATTTAAAAAAATACAACTTCCTTGAAAATGAGGATATCAACTGCAAATAAATTCTAATCAAAAGAGGACATATTGAAGTTGATTTGGTGCAAATTTCATTGAAAAATACAATGCGGCTCAAAAATAACAGCCTGGCAAAGACGAGTGTGGAATTTTGGTTTATCCACATTTAAAAAATTACAACCCCCTTGAAAATGAGGATATCAACTTCAAATAAATTCTATTCAAAAGAAAACATTTTGAAGTTGATCTGGTGCAAATTTCATTGAAAAATACACTGCGGCTCAAAAATAACAGCCTGGCAAAGACGAGTGTGGAATTTTGGTTTATCCACATTTAAAAAAATACAACTTCCTTGAAAATGAGGATATCAACTGCAAATAAATTCTAATCAAAAGAGGACATATTGAAGTTGATTTGGTGCAAATTTCATTGAAAAATACACTGCGGCTCAAAAATAACAGCCTGGCAAAGACGAGTGTGGAATTTTGGTTTATCCACATTTAAAAAATTACAACCCCCTTGAAAATGAGGATATCAACTTCAAATAAATTCTATTCAAAAGAAAACATTTTGAAGTTGATCTGGTGCAAATTTCATTGAAAAATACACTGCGGCTCAAAAATAACAGCCTGGCAAATACGAGTGTGGAATTTTGGTTTATCCACATTTAAAAAAATACAACTTCCTTGAAAATGAGGATATCAACTGCAAATAAATTCTAATCAAAAGAGGACATATTGAAGTTGATTTGGTGCAAATTTCATTGAAAAATACACTGCGGCTCAAAAATAACAGCCTGGCAAAGACGAGTGTGGAATTTTGGTTTATCCACATTTAAAAAATTACAACCCCCTTGAAAATGAGGATATCAACTTCAAATAAATTCTATTCAAAAGAAAACATTTTGAAGTTGATCTGGTGCAAATTTCATTGAAAAATACACTGCGGCTCAAAAATAACAGCCTGGCAAAGACGAGTGTGGAATTTTGGTTTATCCACATTTAAAAAAATACAACTTCCTTGAAAATGAGGATATCAACTGCAAATAAATTCTAATCAAAAGAGGACATATTGAAGTTGATTTGGTGCAAATTTCATTGAAAAATACACTGCGGCTCAAAAATAACAGCCTGGCAAAGACGAGTGTGGAATTTTGGTTTATCCACATTTAAAAAATTACAACCCCCTTGAAAATGAGGATATCAACTTCAAATAAATTCTATTCAAAAGAAAACATTTTGAAGTTGATCTGGTGCAAATTTCATTGAAAAATACACTGCGGCTCAAAAATAACAGCCTGGCAAATACGAGTGTGGAATTTTGGTTTATCCACATTTAAAAAAATACAACTTCCTTGAAAATGAGGATATCAACTGCAAATAAATTCTAATCAAAAGAGGACATATTGAAGTTGATTTGGTGCAAATTTCATTGAAAAATACACTGCGGCTCAAAAATAACAGCCTGGCAAAGACGAGTGTGGAATTTTGGTTTATCCACATTTAAAAAATTACAACCCCCTTGAAAATGAGGATATCAACTTCAAATAAATTCTATTCAAAAGAAAACATTTTGAAGTTGATCTGGTGCAAATTTCATTGAAAAATACACTGCGGCTCAAAAATAACAGCCTGGCAAAGACGAGTGTGGAATTTTGGTTTATCCACATTTAAAAAAATACAACTTCCTTGAAAATGAGGATATCAACTGCAAATAAATTCTAATCAAAAGAGGACATATTGAAGTTGATTTGGTGCAAATTTCATTGAAAAATACACTGCGGCTCAAAAATAACAGCCTGGCAAAGACGAGTGTGGAATTTTGGTTTATCCACATTTAAAAAATTACAACCCCCTTGAAAATGAGGATATCAACTTCAAATAAATTCTATTCAAAAGAAAACATTTTGAAGTTGATCTGGTGCAAATTTCATTGAAAAATACACTGCGGCTCAAAAATAACAGCCTGGCAAATACGAGTGTGGAATTTTGGTTTATCCACATTTAAAAAATTACAACCCCCTTGAAAATGAGGATATCAACTTCAAATAAATTCTATTCAAAAGAGGACATATTGAAGTTGATTTGGTGCAAATTTCATTGAAAAATACACTGCGGCTCAAAAATAACAGCCTGGCAAAGACGAGTGTGGAATTTTGGTTTATCCACATTTAAAAAAATACAACTCCCTTGGCAATAAAGATATCAACTTCAGATAAATTTCATTCAATAGAAAACGTATTGAAGTTGATTTGAGGGCGTTCGTATTATAGTAGATGTTTCTTCCTAGTGGTGTCTTATAATAAACAACAGATGGCGCTCACTTTGACAAATTTTATGATCTAATAACTGTGAATTGTGAAAAAATTTGATTGACAATAATAGAAAAAATCCAAAAATGATAAAGGAACGTGCGCGTAAATAATTTTTTTCATCAATTAATGAAATTTGAGTGATTAAAAAAAAATAGAAAAACAAGGCAATGTCGAAAGACCTTCCAACAATGCTGAAAAATAATGATCCAAATTGTTCAACTTAAAAATAATGGAAAAAATAAATCCACCTTTCTTTTCCCCATTTTCATCATCTCAAAATTTCAAAATTTGTTGATGAGTGCACGAATAAAAATGAAAAATATCGACGATTTTATTGAAATAATTTCAATACAACAAAATTTGTCTAAAACAACACAAAATCCATATAAGAATATACAAGTGCACTTTCCATACATATCCATTCAACACTCTAACTGGTAAACGACAACGTAGGCCTTATATCCAGATCATAATTCTTATCGCTGATATGCTGCTTAAACACCTTCAACTCCTCCATCTTTATTTCTTGCCAACTTTCCAACTCGGACAACACCTTCAAGTTGGTACAACTGGCCATCAACAATTCCACCGTGCGCATGCTCATATCCGAACTATACAACACTCGTAGTTCCTCCAGCTGCCGCATGGGGTTGTTTCGTAGAATATTCACAACACTGCTGTGAGTAATCCCTGTAGATGAACCCAAGTGAATGTGTTTTATATTCACTGCATGAGCTAGAATGTATTCTAGATAAGTTATACTGCTGTCAACGACCCAGAATATTCGTTCTAACTGTTGAAAGGGTGGGGATTTCATAGGCTCCGCCCTGCGAGGGGCGGAGCGAAAGTCGCAATTGTAAAATACGAGACTTTTAAGCTGAGGGCAGCACTTGCCTATTACACTCAGCACGCTAAAGTCCATCTGTTGCACGTGTTCTAGGTGCAACTTGGTGAAATTGTACCCGCCAATTTCCATAAGTTGTTTGACGGAGTCGTCGTAGAAGGCGCAAGACAACAACTTCACCTCTCTCAACTCCATTAGAGATACCAATACGGACAAGTGCGCCACCTGGCGGTCGTGGAAAATGCAAATATAGTTGATTTTTGGAAACATACTAACAAGAAGACGCAGGTTTTCGGTGGATAAGTCGCGGGTTTGTATTTTTCTAAGCTCAAAAGGCCCTGGGCTGTTGCTCTGGTAGATGGTCATGATGATCTGACCAAAGTCGTCGCAACGTCCGATGTCGTGCAGCTGCGGCAGCCCAACAATCAGCTTCGCCAGGCCTGCTGTTGATACGGACGTGCGGTGTAGTTGCAGCTCCTGCAGTTGTTTACACTGCAGCAAATAGGGGATGCTTCTGTCAGTTACAGACCGTGATGACGTCACATCTATGTTCTGTATATGAGGACAATGTTCCGATATGGTTTGTATGACGAGGTCGCTGCAGTCGAAACACAAACACACCGTACGTAGATGGGTCATGATTTTAATGCCATCTAGGATGTTTTTGTCGTGTTCGCTAGTGCGCCATCCACCGGTGCACGACCCCAAGTTCAACACCTCCAGCCCGGATAATTTTTCTAAATTTTTATACAGCACATAGCGCATGATTTTCGGCCATTGCGAAAACTCCAGCGTGCGCAGACGTTTGTTTAACACCACTTCAGTCAGGCTTACAACCACGTTCATGTCCGTTATAAACTGAGTCATTGAAATGTGCGGGTAGAAAGTCTTTTTGGTTTTTTCTATCAAAAGTTGCACCGCTTTCAGCACCTCCACCGCCATTGTTTCATAGAGATAATAAGGAACTAGCGATTGTAATGTATGGTTCAACCTATCAACACTCCATTGGAGACAAGTGATTATTTTATCGGGGTTTTTGTTCTGTTTAACACTACACAGAATATGGGGGGTCATTTTTACCACCATATTGCCGATGCCCTTTAACGCGAGGGTTTTCAACGATGGCACATCTCTGAACTTGGGCATTGTCTGAAACAATCAATTTGTATCAAACTTTTGCCTTTCATTCATTAGTTTGGGTTGCGACCTTTTGTGGTTTTTAGTACTTACCAAATCGATCTGCGTTGACTCGGGTGAAGTGGGACTTAGTCCCTTCCAGCCCCACACCAAGGTATGTGTCCCTTTTTAGAGATAAGATTAGAGTGCCGCCCTGAACAGCGCAACAGTTGTCGCAATCGATTTTTTTATCGATGTTCAACAGCAACAGTTTTCCTTGTTTGATGAAACTATTGAGAAACTTGGGGTCGAGTAATTGGGATAAGTTTAGGTTAGAAACTTTGTAGTAGCTGCAGTCGTCAGTGAGTACATTGGTTATGTTGTCGGGGATTCTTAGACAGTCTGGGATGACTACTGAAACCTAAGAATAGTCACACTGAAGAATGTTGCTTTGTAGCAGGAAAACAACAACAATGTGATAAATCAATGAAAATGACAGTCCATAAAAATCAGATGTAAAATTTCAACTTTGAAGCAATTTTCAAAATTTCACCGCCTATTTGAAAATTAGTTTTTGAGTTTGACATGAACGTCCACCTTTAGAGCAAGGTTTAAACTGTTTGTAATCAAAATTTCAAGTCAAAGTTTCAAACGGCTTGAAAATAGCAGTTCATGCAAATCCCATGTGAAATTTCAACTTTTTTGATGTAAAAAAATTTTCAAAAATTCGCTGCTAATTTGAAAATGAATTTTTGGCTTTGGAATAAACATCTTCCTTCAGAGCATGGTTCAAACTGTTTGTGGTTGAAATTTCAACCATAAATTTCAAACGGCTTGAGAATGACAGTCTATGCAATCCACATGTGAAATTTCATTTTTTTTATTGTAAAGCAATTTTCAAAAATTCGCTGCTAATTTGAAAATCAATTTTTGAATTTGAAAAGTACTTTTTCCTTTAGAGGAAGGTTTAAACTGTCAGTGATTGAAATTTCAAGCCAAAATTTCAAACGGCTTGAAAATGACAGTCTATGCAATCCACATGTGAAATTTCATTTTTTTTTTATGTAAAGCAATTTTCAAAAATTCGCTGCTTATGTGAAAATGAATTTTTGGATTTTAAAAGTACTTCTTCCTTTAGAGGAAGGTTCAAACTGTCTGTGATCGAAATTTCAAGCCAAAATTTCAAACGGCTTGAAAATGACAGTCTATGCAATCCACATGTGAAATTTCAATTTTTTTGATGTAAAGCAATTTTCAAAAATTCGCTGCTAATTTGAAAATTGATTTTTGAATTTGAAAAGTACTTCTTCCTTTAGAGGAAGGTTCAAACTGTCTGTGATCGAAATTTCAAGCCAAAATTTCAAACGGCTTGAAAATGACAGTCTATGCAATCTTAGTGAAATTTCAAATTTTTTGATGTAAAGCAATTTTCAAAAATTCGCTGCAAATTTGAAAATTAATTTTTGGATTTGAAAAGTACTTCTTCCTTTAGAGCAAGGTTCAAACGGGTAGTGATTGAAGTTTCAAGCCAAAATTTCAAACGGCTTGAAAATGACAGTCTATGCAATCCACATGTGAAATTGCAATTTTTTTGATGTAAAGCAATTTTCAAAAATTCGCTGCTAATTTGAAAATTAATTTTTGGATTTAAAAAGTACTTCTTCCTTTAGAGGAAGGTTCAAACTGTTTGTGATCAAAATTTCAAGCCAAAATTTTAAACGGCTTGAAAATGACAGTCTATGCAATCCACATATGAAATTTCAATTTTTTTAATGTAAAGCAATTTTCAAAAATTCACTGCTAATTTGAAAATTAATTTTTGGATTTAAAAAGTACTTCTTCCTTTAGAGGAAGGTTCAAACTGTTTGTGATCGAAATTTCAAGCCAAAATTTTAAACGGCTTGAAAATGACAGTCTATGCAATCCACATGTGAAATTTCAAATTTTTTTAATGTAAAGCAATTTTCAAAAATTCGCTGCTAATTTGAAAATTAATTTTTGGATTTGAAAAGTACTTTTTCCTTTAGAGGAAGGTTCAAACTGTTTGTGATCGAAATTTCAAGCCAAAATTTTAAACGGCTTGAAAATGACAGTCTATGCAATCCACATGTGAAATTTCAAATTTTTTTAATGTAAAGCAATTTTCAAAAATTCGCTGCTAATTTGAAAATTAATTTTTGGATTTAAAAAGTACTTCTTCCTTTAGAGGAAGGTTCAAACTGTTTGTGATCAAAATTTCAAGCCAAATATTTAAACGGCTTGAAAATGACAGTCTATGCAATCCACATATGAAATTTCAATTTTTTTAATGTAAAGCAATTTTCAAAAATTCACTGCTAATTTGAAAATTAATTTTTGGATTTAAAAAGTACTTCTTCCTTTAGAGGAAGGTTCAAACTGTTTGTGATCAAAATTTCAAGCCAAAATTTCAAACGGCTTGAAAATGACAGTCTATGCAATCCACATGTGAAATTTCAAATTTTTTTAATGTAAAGCAATTTTCAAAAATTCGCTGCTAATTTGAAAATTAATTTTTGGATTTGAAAAGTACTTTTTCCTTTAGAGGAAGGTTCAAACTGTTTGTGATCGAAATTTCAAGCCAAAATTTTAAACGGCTTGAAAATGACAGTCTATGCAATCCACATGTGAAATTTCAATTTTTTTTAATGTAAAGCAATTTTCAAAAATTCGCTGCTAATTTGAAAATTCATTTTTGGATTTAAAAAGTACTTCTTCCTTTAGAGGAAGGTTCAAACTGTTTGTGATCGAAATTTCAAGCCAAAATTTCAAACGGTTTGAGAATGACAGTCTATGCAATCCACATGTGAAATTTCAAATTTTTTTAATGTAAAGCAATTTTCAAAAATTCGCTGCTAATTTGAAAATTAATTTTTGGATTTAAAAAGTACTTCTTCCTTTAGAGGAAGGTTCAAACGGTTTGTGATCGAAATTTCAAGCCAAAATTTCAAACGGCTTGAGAATGACAGTCTATGCAATCCACATGTGAAATTTCAAATTTTTTTAATGTAAAGCAATTTTCAAAAATTCGCTGCTAATTTGAAAATTAATTTTTGGATTTGAAAAGTACTTCTTCCTTTAGAGGAAGGTTCAAACTGTTTGTGATCGAAATTTCAAGCCAAAATTTTAAACGGCTTGAAAATGACAGTCTATGCAATCCACATGTGAAATTTCAAATTTTTTTAATGTAAAGCAATTTTCAAAAATTCGCTGCTAATTTGAAAATTAATTTTTGGATTTAAAAAGTACTTCTTCCTTTAGAGGAAGGTTCAAACGGTTTGTGATCGAAATTTCAAGCCAAAATTTCAAACGGCTTGAGAATGACAGTCTATGCAATCCACATGTGAAATTTCAAATTTTTTTAATGTAAAGCAATTTTCAAAAATTCGCTGCTAATTTGAAAATTAATTTTTGGATTTGAAAAGTACTTCTTCCTTTAGAGGAAGGTTCAAACTGTTTGTGATCGAAATTTCAAGCCAAAATTTTAAACGGCTTGAAAATGACAGTCTATGCAATCCACATGTGAAATTTCAAATTTTTTTAATGTAAAGCAATTTTCAAAAATTCGCTGCTAATTTGAAAATTAATTTTTGGATTTGAAAAGTACTTCTTCCTTTAGAGGAAGGTTCAAACTGTTTGTGATCGAAATTTCAAGCCAAAATTTTAAACGGCTTGAAAATGACAGTCTATGCAATCCACATGTGAAATTTCAAATTTTTTTAATGTAAAGCAATTTTCAAAAATTCGCTGCTAATTTGAAAATTAATTTTTGGATTTGAAAAGTACTTTTTCCTTTAGAGGAAGGTTCAAACTGTTTGTGATCGAAATTTCAAGCCAAAATTTTAAACGGCTTGAAAATGACAGTCTATGCAATCCACATGTGAAATTTCAAATTTTTTTAATGTAAAGCAATTTTCAAAAATTCGCTGCTAATTTGAAAATTAATTTTTGGATTTGAAAAGTACTTCTTCCTTTAGAGGAAGGTTCAAACTGTTTGTGATCGAAATTTCAAGCCAAAATTTTAAACGGCTTGAAAATGACAGTCTATGCAATCCACATGTGAAATTTCAAATTTTTTTAATGTAAAGCAATTTTCAAAAATTCGCTGCTAATTTGAAAATTAATTTTTGGATTTGAAAAGTACTTTTTCCTTTAGAGGAAGGTTCAAACTGTTTGTGATCGAAATTTCAAGCCAAAATTTTAAACGGCTTGAAAATGACAGTCTATGCAATCCACATGTGAAATTTCAAATTTTTTTAATGTAAAGCAATTTTCAAAAATTCGCTGCTAATTTGAAAATTAATTTTTGGATTTGAAAAGTACTTTTTCCTTTAGAGGAAGGTTCAAACTGTTTGTGATCGAAATTTCAAGCCAAAATTTTAAACGGCTTGAAAATGACAGTCTATGCAATCCACATGTGAAATTTCAAATTTTTTTAATGTAAAGCAATTTTCAAAAATTCGCTGCTAATTTGAAAATTAATTTTTGGATTTGAAAAGTACTTTTTCCTTTAGAGGAAGGTTCAAACTGTTTGTGATCGAAATTTCAAGCCAAAATTTTAAACGGCTTGAAAATGACAGTCTATGCAATCCACATGTGAAATTTCAAATTTTTTTAATGTAAAGCAATTTTCAAAAATTCGCTGCTAATTTGAAAATTAATTTTTGGATTTGAAAAGTACTTTTTCCTTTAGAGGAAGGTTCAAACTGTTTGTGATCGAAATTTCAAGCCAAAATTTTAAACGGCTTGAAAATGACAGTCTATGCAATCCACATGTGAAATTTCAAATTTTTTTAATGTAAAGCAATTTTCAAAAATTCGCTGCTAATTTGAAAATTAATTTTTGGATTTGAAAAGTACTTTTTCCTTTAGAGGAAGGTTCAAACTGTTTGTGATCGAAATTTCAAGCCAAAATTTTAAACGGCTTGAAAATGACAGTCTATGCAATCCACATGTGAAATTTCAAATTTTTTTAATGTAAAGCAATTTTCAAAAATTCGCTGCTAATTTGAAAATTAATTTTTGGATTTGAAAAGTACTTTTTCCTTTAGAGGAAGGTTCAAACTGTTTGTGATCGAAATTTCAAGCCAAAATTTTAAACGGCTTGAAAATGACAGTCTATGCAATCCACATGTGAAATTTCAAATTTTTTTAATGTAAAGCAATTTTCAAAAATTCGCTGCTAATTTGAAAATTAATTTTTGGATTTGAAAAGTACTTTTTCCTTTAGAGGAAGGTTCAAACTGTTTGTGATCGAAATTTCAAGCCAAAATTTTAAACGGCTTGAAAATGACAGTCTATGCAATCCACATGTGAAATTTCAAATTTTTTTAATGTAAAGCAATTTTCAAAAATTCGCTGCTAATTTGAAAATTAATTTTTGGATTTGAAAAGTACTTTTTCCTTTAGAGGAAGGTTCAAACTGTTTGTGATCGAAATTTCAAGCCAAAATTTTAAACGGCTTGAAAATGACAGTCTATGCAATCCACATGTGAAATTTCAAATTTTTTTAATGTAAAGCAATTTTCAAAAATTCGCTGCTAATTTGAAAATTAATTTTTGGATTTGAAAAGTACTTTTTCCTTTAGAGGAAGGTTCAAACTGTTTGTGATCGAAATTTCAAGCCAAAATTTTAAACGGCTTGAAAATGACAGTCTATGCAATCCACATGTGAAATTTCAAATTTTTTTAATGTAAAGCAATTTTCAAAAATTCGCTGCTAATTTGAAAATTAATTTTTGGATTTGAAAAGTACTTTTTCCTTTAGAGGAAGGTTCAAACTGTTTGTGATCGAAATTTCAAGCCAAAATTTTAAACGGCTTGAAAATGACAGTCTATGCAATCCACATGTGAAATTTCAAATTTTTTTAATGTAAAGCAATTTTCAAAAATTCGCTGCTAATTTGAAAATTAATTTTTGGATTTGAAAAGTACTTTTTCCTTTAGAGGAAGGTTCAAACTGTTTGTGATCGAAATTTCAAGCCAAAATTTTAAACGGCTTGAAAATGACAGTCTATGCAATCCACATGTGAAATTTCAAATTTTTTTAATGTAAAGCAATTTTCAAAAATTCGCTGCTAATTTGAAAATTAATTTTTGGATTTGAAAAGTACTTCTTCCTTTAGAGGAAGGTTCAAACTGTTTGTGATCGAAATTTCAAGCCAAAATTTTAAACGGCTTGAAAATGACAGTCTATGCAATCCACATGTGAAATTTCAAATTTTTTTAATGTAAAGCAATTTTCAAAAATTCGCTGCTAATTTGAAAATTAATTTTTGGATTTGAAAAGTACTTTTTCCTTTAGAGGAAGGTTCAAACTGTTTGTGATCGAAATTTCAAGCCAAAATTTTAAACGGCTTGAAAATGACAGTCTATGCAATCCACATGTGAAATTTCAAATTTTTTTAATGTAAAGCAATTTTCAAAAATTCGCTGCTAATTTGAAAATTAATTTTTGGATTTGAAAAGTACTTTTTCCTTTAGAGGAAGGTTCAAACTGTTTGTGATCGAAATTTCAAGCCAAAATTTTAAACGGCTTGAAAATGACAGTCTATGCAATCCACATGTGAAATTTCAAATTTTTTTAATGTAAAGCAATTTTCAAAAATTCGCTGCTAATTTGAAAATTAATTTTTGGATTTGAAAAGTACTTTTTCCTTTAGAGGAAGGTTCAAACTGTTTGTGATCGAAATTTCAAGCCAAAATTTTAAACGGCTTGAAAATGACAGTCTATGCAATCCACATGTGAAATTTCAAATTTTTTTAATGTAAAGCAATTTTCAAAAATTCGCTGCTAATTTGAAAATTAATTTTTGGATTTGAAAAGTACTTTTTCCTTTAGAGGAAGGTTCAAACTGTTTGTGATCGAAATTTCAAGCCAAAATTTTAAACGGCTTGAAAATGACAGTCTATGCAATCCACATGTGAAATTTCAAATTTTTTTAATGTAAAGCAATTTTCAAAAATTCGCTGCTAATTTGAAAATTAATTTTTGGATTTGAAAAGTACTTTTTCCTTTAGAGGAAGGTTCAAACTGTTTGTGATCGAAATTTCAAGCCAAAATTTTAAACGGCTTGAAAATGACAGTCTATGCAATCCACATGTGAAATTTCAAATTTTTTTAATGTAAAGCAATTTTCAAAAATTCGCTGCTAATTTGAAAATTAATTTTTGGATTTAAAAAGTACTTCTTCCTTTAGAGGAAGGTTCAAACTGTTTGTGATCGAAATTTCAAGCCAAAATTTTAAACGGCTTGAAAATGACAGTCTATGCAATCCACATGTGAAATTTCAAATTTTTTTAATGTAAAGCAATTTTCAAAAATTCGCTGCTAATTTGAAAATTAATTTTTGGATTTGAAAAGTGCTTTTTCCTCTAGAGGAAGGTTCAAACTGTTTGTGATCGAAATTTCAAGCCAAAATTTTAAACGGCTTGAAAATGACAGTCTATGCAATCCACATGTGAAATTTCAAATTTTTTTAATGTAAAGCAATTTTCAAAAATTCGCTGCTAATTTGAAAATTAATTTTTGGATTTAAAAAGTACTTCTTCCTTTAGAGGAAGGTTCAAACTGTTTGTGATCGAAATTTCAAGCCAAAATTTTAAACGGCTTGAAAATGACAGTCTATGCAATCCACATGTGAAATTTCAAATTTTTTTAATGTAAAGCAATTTTCAAAAATTCGCTGCTAATTTGAAAATTAATTTTTGGATTTGAAAAGTACTTTTTCCTTTAGAGGAAGGTTCAAACTGTTTGTGATCGAAATTTCAAGCCAAAATTTTAAACGGCTTGAAAATGACAGTCTATGCAATCCACATGTGAAATTTCAAATTTTTTTAATGTAAAGCAATTTTCAAAAATTCGCTGCTAATTTGAAAATTAATTTTTGGATTTAAAAAGTACTTCTTCCTTTAGAGGAAGGTTCAAACTGTTTGTGATCGAAATTTCAAGCGAAAATTTCAAACGGCTTGAGAATGACAGTCTATGCAATCCACATGTGAAATTTCAATTTTTTTTTATGTAAAGCAATTTTCAAAAATTCGCTGCTAATTTGAAAATTAATTTTTGGATTTGAAAAGTACTTCTTCCTTTAGAGGAAGGTTCAAACTGTTTGTGATCGAAATTTCAAGCCAAAATTTCAAACGGCTTGAGAATGACAGTCTATGCAATCCACATGTGAAATTGCAATTTTTTTGATGTAAAGCAATTTTCAAAAATTCGCTGCTAGTTTGAAAATTAATTTTTGGATTTGAAAAGTACTTCTTCCTTTAGAGCAAGGTTCAAACGGGTTGTGATTGAAGTTTCAAGCCAAAATTTCAAACGGCTTGAAAATGACAGTCTATGCAATCCACATGTGAAATTGCAATTTTTTTGATGTAAAGCAATTTTCAAAAATTCGCTGCAAATTTGAAAATTAATTTTTGGATTTGAAAAGTACTTCTTCCTTTAGAGCAAGGTTCAAACGGGTTGTGATTGAAGTTTCAAGCCAAAATTTCAAACGGCTTGAGAATGACAGTCTATGCAATCCACATGTGAAATTTCAATTTTTTTTAATGTAAAGCAATTTTCAAAAATCCGCTGCTAATTTGAAAATTAATTTTTGGATTTGAAAAGTACTTCTTCCTTTAGAGGAAGGTTCAAACTGTTTGTGATCGAAATTTCAAGCCAAAATTTCAAACGGCTTGAGAATGACAGTCTATGCAATCCACATGTGAAATTTCAAATTTTTTTATTGTAAAGCAATTTTCAAAAATTCGCTGCTAATTTGAAAATTGATTTTTGGATTTGAAAAGTACTTCTTCCTTTAGAGGAAGGTTCAAACTGTTTGTGATCGAAATTTCAAGCCAAAATTTCAAACGGCTTGAGAATGACAGTCTATGCAATCCACATGTGAAATTTCAAATTTTTTTATTGTAAAGCAATTTTCAAAAATTCGCTGCTAATTTGAAAATCAATTTTTGAATTTGAAAAGTACTTTTTCCTTTAGAGGAAGGTTTAAACTGTCAGTAATTGAAATTTCAAGCCAAAATTTCAAACGGCTTGAAAATGACAGTCTATGCAATCCACATGTGAAATTTCAATTTTTTTTATGTGAAGCAATTTTCAAAAATTCGCTGCCAATTTGAAAATTAATTTTTGGATTTAAAAAGTACTTCTTCCTTTAGAGGAAGGTTCAAACTGTCTGTGATCGAAATTTCAAGCCAAAATTTCAAACGGCTTCAGAATGACAGTCTATGCAATCCACATGTGAAATTTCTCAATTTTTTTTTATGTGAAGCAATTTTCAAAAATTCGCTGCTAATTTGAAAATTATATTTTTGGTATGAAAAGTACTTCCTCCTTTAGAGCAAGGTTCAAACTGTTTGTAATTGAAATTTCAAGCCAAAATTTCAAATGGCTTGAAAATAACAGTCCATAAAAACCACAAGTGAATTTCAAATTTTTTGATGTAAAGCAATTTTCAAAAATTCGCTGCAAATTTGAAAATTAATTTTTGGATTTAAAAAGTACTTCTTCCTTTAGAGGAAGGTTCAAACTGTCTGTGATCAAAATTTCAAGCCAAAATTTCAAACGGCTTGAAAATGACAGTCTATGCAATCCACATGTGAAATTTCAAATTTTTTGATGTAAAGCAATTTTCAAAAATTCGCTGCTAATTTGAAAATCAATTTTTGGATTTAAAAAGTACTTCTTCCTTTAGAGGAAGGTTCAAACTGTCTGTGATCGAAATTTCAAGCCAAAATTTCAAACGGCTTGAAAATGACAGTCTATGCAATCCATATGTGAAATTTCAAATTTTTTGATGTAAAGCAATTTTCAAAAATTCGCTGCTAATTTGAAAATAAATTTTTGGATTTAAAAAGTACTTCTTCCTTTAGAGGAAGGTTCAAACTGTCTGTGATCGAAATTTCAAGCCAAAATTTCAAACAGCTTGAAAATGACAGTCTATGCAATCCACATGTGAAATTTCAAATTTTTTGATGTAAAGCAATTTTCAAAAATTCGCTGCTAATTTGAAAATAAATTTTTGGATTTAAAAAGTACTTCTTCCTTTAGAGGAAGGTTCAAACTGTCTGTGATCAAAATTTCAAGCCAAAATTTCAAACGGCTTGAAAATGACAGTCTATGCAATCCACATGTGAAATTTCAAATTTTTTGATGTAAAGCAATTTTCAAAAATTCGCTGCTAATTTGAAAATCAATTTTTGGATTTAAAAAGTACTTCTTCCTTTAGAGGAAGGTTCAAACTGTCTGTGATCGAAATTTCAAGCCAAAATTTCAAACGGCTTGAAAATGACAGTCTACGCAATCCACATGTGAAATTTCAAATTTTTTTAATGTAAAGCAATTTTCAAAAATTCGCTGCTAATTTGAAAATCAATTTTTGGATTTAAAAAGTACTTCTTCCTTTAGAGGAAGGTTCAAACTGTCTGTGATCGAAATTTCAAGCCAAAATTTCAAACGGCTTGAAAATGACAGTCTATGCAATCTTAGTGAAATTTCAAATTTTTTGATGTAAAGCAATTTTCAAAAATTCGCTGCTAATTTGAAAATCAATTTTTGGATTTAAAAAGTACTTCTTCCTTTAGAGGAAGGTTCAAACTGTCTGTGATCGAAATTTCAAGCCAAAATTTCAAACGGCTTGAAAATGACAGTCTATGCAATCCACATGTGAAATTTCAATTTTTTTTATGTAAAGCAATTTTCAAAAATTCGCTGCTAATTTGAAAATTAATTTTTGGATTTAAGAAGTACTTTTTCCTTTAGAGGAAGGTTCAAACTGTCTGTGATCGAAATTTCAAGCCAAAATTTCAAACGGCTTGAAAATGACAGTCTATGCAATCCACATGTGAAATTTCAAATTTTTTGATGTAAAGCAATTTTCAAAAATTCGCTGCTAATTTGAAAATCAATTTTTGGATTTAAAAAGTACTTCTTCCTTTAGAGGAAGGTTCAAACTGTCTGTGATCGAAATTTCAAGCCAAAATTTCAAACGACTTGAAAATGACAGTCTATGCAATCCACATGTGAAATTTCAAATTTTTTGATGTAAAGCAATTTTCAAAAATTCGCTGCTAATTTGAAAATCAATTTTTGGATTTAAAAAGTACTTCTTCCTTTAGAGGAAGGTTCAAACTGTCTGTGATCGAAATTTCAAGCCAAAATTTCAAACGGCTTGAAAATGACAGTCTATGCAATCCACATGTGAAATTTCAAATTTTTTGATGTAAAGCAATTTTCAAAAATTCGCTGCTAATTTGAAAATCAATTTTTGGATTTAAAAAGTACTTCTTCCTTTAGAGGAAGGTTCAAACTGTCTGTGATCGAAATTTCAAGCCAAAATTTCAAACGGCTTGAAAATGACAGTCTATGCAATCTTAGTGAAATTTCAAATTTTTTGATGTAAAGCAATTTTCAAAAATTCGCTGCTAATTTGAAAATTAATTTTTGGATTTGAAAAGTACTTCTTCCTTTAGAGGAAGGTTCAAACTGTTTGTGATCGAAATTTCAAGCCAAAATTTTAAACGGCTTGAAAATGACAGTCTATGCAATCCACATGTGAAATTTCAAATTTTTTTAATGTAAAGCAATTTTCAAAAATTCGCTGCTAATTTGAAAATTAATTCTTGGATTTGAAAAGTACTTCTTCCTTTAGAGGAAGGTTCAAACTGTTTGTGATCGAAATTTCAAGCCAAAATTTCAAACGGTTTGAGAATGACAGTCTATGCAATCCACATGTGAAATTTCAAATTTTTTTAATGTAAAGCAATTTTCAAAAATTCGCTGCTAATTTGAAAATTAATTTTTGGATTTGAAAAGTACTTCTTCCTATAGAGGAAGGTTCAAACTGTTTGTAATTGAAATTTCAAGCCAAAATTTTAAACGGCTTGAAAATGACAGTCTATGCAATCCACATATGAAATTTCAATTTTTTTAATGTAAAGCAATTTTCAAAAATTCGCTGCTAATTTGAAAATTGATTTTTGGATTTGAAAAGTACTTCTTCCTTTAGAGGAAGGTTCAAACTGTCTGTGATCGAAATTTCAAGCCAAAATTTCAAACGGCTTGAAAATGACAGTCTATGCAATCCACATGTGAAATTTCAATTTTTTTTATGTGAAGCAATTTTCAAAAATTCGCTGCTAATTCGAAAATTAATTTTTGGATTTGAAAAGTACTTTTTCCTTTAGAGGAAGGTTCAAACTGTTTGTGATCGAAATTTCAAGCCAAAATTTCAAACGGCTTGAAAATGACAGTCTATGCAATCCACATGTGAAATTTCAAATTTTTTGATGTAAAGCAATTTTCAAAAATTCGCTGCTAATTTGAAAATTGATTTTTGGATTTGAAAAGTACTTCTTCCTTTAGAGGAAGGTTCAAACTGTTTGTGATCGAAATTTCAAGCCAAAATTTCAAACGGCTTGAAAATGACAGTCTATGCAATCCACATGTGAAATTTCAAATTTTTTGATGTAAAGCAATTTTCAAAAATTCGCTGCTAATTTGAAAATTGATTTTTGGATTTGAAAAGTACTTCTTCCTTTAGAGGAAGGTTCAAACTGTTTGTGATCGAAATTTCAAGCCAAAATTTCAAACGGCTTGAAAATGACAGTCTATGCAATCCACATGTGAAATTTCAAATTTTTTGATGTAAAGCAATTTTCAAAAATTCGCTGCTAATTTGAAAATTGATTTTTGGATTTGAAAAGTACTTCTTCCTTTAGAGGAAGGTTCAAACTGTTTGTGATCGAAATTTCAAGCCAAAATTTCAAACGGCTTGAAAATGACAGTCTATGCAATCCACATGTGAAATTTCAAATTTTTTGATGTAAAGCAATTTTCAAAAATTCGCTGCTAATTTGAAAATTAATTTTTGGATTTAAAAAGTACTTCTTCCTTTAGAAGAAGGTTCAAACTGTCTGTGATCGAAATTTCAAGCCAAAATTTCAAACGGCTTGAAAATGACAGTCTATGCAATCCACATGTGAAATTTCAATTTTTTATTTGTAAAGCAATTTTCAAATATTCGCTGCTAATTTGAAAATTAATTTTTGGGTTTGAAAAGTACTTTTTCCTTTAGAGGAAGGTTCAAACTGTTTGTGATCGAAATTTCAAGCCAAAATTTCAAACGGCTTGAAAATGACAGTCTATGCAATCCACATGTGAAATTTCAATTTTTTTTATGTGAAGCAATTTTCAAAAATTCGCTGCTAATTCGAAAATTAATTTTTGGATTTGAAAAGTACTTTTTCCTTTAGAGGAAGGTTCAAACTGTTTGTGATCGAAATTTCAAGCCAAAATTTCAAACGGCTTGAGAATGACAGTCTATGCAATCCACATGTGAAATTTCAAATTTTTTTAATGTAAAGCAATTTTCAAAAATTCGCTGCTAATTTGAAAATTGATTTTTGGATTTGAAAAGTACTTCTTCCTTTAGAGGAAGGTTCAAACTGTTTGTGATCGAAATTTCAAGCCAAAATTTCAAACGGCTTGAGAATGACAGTCTATGCAATCCACATGTGAAATTTCAAATTTTTTTAATGTAAAGCAATTTTCAAAAATTCGCTGCTAATTTGAAAATTGATTTTTGGATTTGAAAAGTACTTCTTCCTTTAGAGGAAGGTTCAAACTGTTTGTGATCGAAATTTCAAGCCAAAATTTCAAACGGCTTGAGAATGACAGTCTATGCAATCCACATGTGAAATTTCAAATTTTTTTAATGTAAAGCAATTTTCAAAAATTCGCTGCTAATTTGAAAATTGATTTTTGGATTTGAAAAGTACTTCTTCCTTTAGAGGAAGGTTCAAACTGTTTGTGATCGAAATTTCAAGCCAAAATTTCAAACGGCTTGAGAATGACAGTCTATGCAATCCACATGTGAAATTTCAAATTTTTTTAATGTAAAGCAATTTTCAAAAATTCGCTGCTAATTTGAAAATTGATTTTTGGATTTGAAAAGTACTTCTTCCTTTAGAGGAAGGTTCAAACTGTTTGTGATCGAAATTTCAAGCCAAAATTTCAAACGGCTTGAGAATGACAGTCTATGCAATCCACATGTGAAATTTCAAATTTTTTTAATGTAAAGCAATTTTCAAAAATTCGCTGCTAATTTGAAAATTGATTTTTGGATTTGAAAAGTACTTCTTCCTTTAGAGGAAGGTTCAAACTGTTTGTGATCGAAATTTCAAGCCAAAATTTCAAACGGCTTGAAAATGACAGTCTATGCAATCCACATGTGAAATTTCAAATTTTTTGATGTAAAGCAATTTTCAAAAATTCGCTGCTAATTTGAAAATCAATTTTTGGATTTAAAAAGTACTTCTTCCTTTAGAGGAAGGTTCAAACTGTCTGTGATCGAAATTTCAAGCCAAAATTTCAAACGGCTTGAAAATGACAGTCTATGCAATCTTAGTGAAATTTCAAATTTTTTGATGTAAAGCAATTTTCAAAAATTCGCTGCTAATTTGAAAATCAATTTTTGGATTTAAAAAGTACTTCTTCCTTTAGAGGAAGGTTCAAACTGTCTGTGATCGAAATTTCAAGCCAAAATTTCAAACGGCTTGAAAATGACAGTCTATGCAATCTTAGTGAAATTTCAAATTTTTTGATGTAAAGCAATTTTCAAAAATTCGCTGCTAATTTGAAAATCAATTTTTGGATTTAAAAAGTACTTCTTCCTTTAGAGGAAGGTTCAAACTGTCTGTGATCGAAATTTCAAGCCAAAATTTCAAACGGCTTGAAAATGACAGTCTATGCAATCCACATGTGAAATTTCAAATTTTTTGATGTAAAGCAATTTTCAAAAATTCGCTGCTAATTTGAAAATCAATTTTTGGATTTAAAAAGTACTTCTTCTTTTAGAGGAAGGTTCAAACTGTCTGTGATCGAAATTTCAAGCCAAAATTTCAAACGGCTTGAAAATGACAGTCTATGCAATCCACATGTGAAATTTCAAATTTTTTGATGTAAAGCAATTTTCAAAAATTCGCTGCTAATTTGAAAATCAATTTTTGGATTTAAAAAGTACTTCTTCCTTTAGAGGAAGGTTCAAACTGTCTGTGATCGAAATTTCAAGCCAAAATTTCAAACGGCTTGAAAATGACAGTCTATGCAATCTTAGTGAAATTTCAAATTTTTTGATGTAAAGCAATTTTCAAAAATTCGCTGCTAATTTGAAAATCAATTTTTGGATTTAAAAAGTACTTCTTCCTTTAGAGGAAGGTTCAAACTGTCTGTGATCGAAATTTCAAGCCAAAATTTCAAACGGCTTGAAAATGACAGTCTATGCAATCTTAGTGAAATTTCAATTTTTTTTATGTAAAGCAATTTTCAAAAATTCGCTGCTAATTTGAAAATCAATTTTTGGATTTAAAAAGTACTTCTTCCTTTAGAGGAAGGTTCAAACTGTCTGTGATCGAAATTTCAAGCCAAAATTTCAAACAGCTTGAAAATGACAGTCTATGCAATCCACATGTGAAATTTCAAATTTTTTGATGTAAAGCAATTTTCAAAAATTCGCTGCTAATTTGAAAATCAATTTTTGGATTTAAAAAGTACTTCTTCCTTTAGAGGAAGGTTCAAACTGTCTGTGATCGAAATTTCAAGCCAAAATTTCAAACGGCTTGAAAATGACAGTCTATGCAATCCACATGTGAAATTTCAAATTTTTTGATGTAAAGCAATTTTCAAAAATTCGCTGCTAATTTGAAAATCAATTTTTGGATTTAAAAAGTACTTCTTCTTTTAGAGGAAGGTTCAAACTGTCTGTGATCGAAATTTCAAGCCAAAATTTCAAACGGCTTGAAAATGACAGTCTATGCAATCCACATGTGAAATTTCAAATTTTTTGATGTAAAGCAATTTTCAAAAATTCGCTGCTAATTTGAAAATCAATTTTTGGATTTAAAAAGTACTTCTTCCTTTAGAGGAAGGTTCAAACTGTCTGTGATCGAAATTTCAAGCCAAAATTTCAAACGGCTTGAAAATGACAGTCTATGCAATCTTAGTGAAATTTCAAATTTTTTGATGTAAAGCAATTTTCAAAAATTCGCTGCTAATTTGAAAATCAATTTTTGGATTTAAAAAGTACTTCTTCCTTTAGAGGAAGGTTCAAACTGTCTGTGATCGAAATTTCAAGCCAAAATTTCAAACGGCTTGAAAATGACAGTCTATGCAATCTTAGTGAAATTTCAATTTTTTTTATGTAAAGCAATTTTCAAAAATTCGCTGCTAATTTGAAAATCAATTTTTGGATTTAAAAAGTACTTCTTCCTTTAGAGGAAGGTTCAAACTGTCTGTGATCGAAATTTCAAGCCAAAATTTCAAACAGCTTGAAAATGACAGTCTATGCAATCCACATGTGAAATTTCAAATTTTTTGATGTAAAGCAATTTTCAAAAATTCGCTGCTAATTTGAAAATCAATTTTTGGATTTGAAAAGTACTTCTTCCTATAGAGGAAGGTTCAAACTGTTTGTAATTGAAATTTCAAGCCAAAATTTCAAACGGCTTGAAAATGACAGGCCATGAAAACCACAAGTGAAATTTCAACTTTTCTCATCCAAAGTAAATTTCAAAAATTTCCCGGTAATTTGAAAATGAATTTTTGGGTTTGAAATGTATATCTACCTTTAGAGCATGGTTCAAAGTGTTTGTGATTAAAATTTCAAGCCAAAATCCCAAACGGCTTGAAAATAACAGTCCATGAAAATCAGATGTAAAATTTCAACTTTTTTCATGCAAAGCAGTTAAAAAATCAATTTTTGGATTTGAAATGGACCAATACCTCGATATACCTCCATAAAAGCTAACAACTCATGCCCAAACCAGTAGAATAAATAAACAAATCCATAAACTCACCAGATGGTTGAAATAAAATCTATCGAAACTTTTTCCGTAATTAAACGAATCGAGCTTTTCCACAGTAAATGTTGATTGTGGCTCGTTGAAGGACCACACTTCGGGATTTTGCATTATCTATCTGCGATTAAAATTCACTAAAAACACCAAAATACAAACATTTTCCCCAAACTGCGTTGTTATTCGGGATTAAAGTTGAAATTGAAATTATAAACAGCTGATTTTCATTGCATGCGGTTTGCTGTCAACATCATAAAATTCGAGGTTTCTATGTTGGCTGCAGTGGAGAAGCAACGTTGCCGCGTCTTATTTATTGATCAAATTCAAATAAATACGCCTTTTTGTTTGAAGAGGATTATTTCAGATTTTTAATTGCTATTTGAAAAAAGTTATCAAATTTTTATTTTCATCCTAAAAAAATATTTCCTGTTACGCGTAGAAATAACGTGAGTTACATTTTTGTGCAAAAATATAATAAACTACTCAACAAAAAAAACGGTACCCCGAATTTTTCAGATTCATAATCTTTTAACGAATCGATGAAAAATTAAGCGGTTTGCACTACGATGCAGAGCATTTCCTTGCGGTTTATGCGGATGGTTCAAAAAATTAGTTTCCTCAAAAACTTTTATACAGGGTGGTAAAAAAAGTACTGTACATTTTCTTTTTCTTTACTGTCCCCCCATTTCCACAGAGATTTTTTGGAGTTTTTTTTCGATATGCCCAAGTGCTTGTTACGTCCCTACCTCGGGACATTTTTGGATTTTTCGTTTTTGAAATATCGACTTTTTTTCAAAATTATGACATATAGGGCTTTGAAAGGCTGTTCTCGTAATTCTAAGTTTACAATTGACAATGTTATGGCATAGATCTATTGTTTAGCTGTCTTTCTGATGACTTATTGGATACACAGCAATATTTTGATTATACAGGGTTTGCCAAAGAGTTTTGATCATAAGTAAAACAGTTTTTGTCAGGTTTACTCGAAAATTAATTATCATTAATTGATTGATTCAGCATCTTCGACATAATAATTTTCAAGAAAACCTGACAAAATAACTAAAAAGTGCTTTACTAAGGATCAAAATACTTTGGCACACCCTGTATGCTCAAAATATTACTGTGTATCCAATAAGTCATCAGAATGACAGCTAAACCATAGATCGATGCCATAACATTGTCAGTTGTAAACTTAGAATTAGCAGAACAGCCATTGAAAGCCCTATGTGTCATAATTTTGAGAAAAAGTCGATATTTCAAAAACGAAAGAAGATATCAACAAAAATACAAAAATGTCCCGAGGTATTGACGTAACCAGCACTTGCGCATATCGAAAAAAAGCTCCAAAAAATCTCTGTGGAAATGGTGGGACAGTAACGAAGAAAAAAATGTATAGTACTTTTTTTACCACCCTGTATAAAAGACGTTTTTGAGGAAATTAATTTTTTGAACCATCCGCATAAACCGCAAAGAAATGTTCTGCATCATGATGCAAACCGCATATTTTTTCATCGGTCTGTTAAAAAATTATAAGTGTCCAAACATGGGCGAAAATTTCGGGAGCCCCGGTTTTATTTGTTGAGTAGTTTTTTTCCGTATAGAATAAATATTTTTGGTTTTGGAGAACCAAACTTCGGTCTAGATCTGCATAGTAACACGAGGCAGTAGCTCCGCCTACCATGACGCACTGCTTTTATTTGAGACGAAGCTAACCAATTGCCGGTAGGTAAGATGTGATCACCCGCCAGAGTTCGGTGCCATAGTTTAGAGCACAAGAAGAGGATCATTCCAAGTACGGTTCTGGGTCGAGTTGGCAGAACTACTGCGCATGCGAATAGTTCACAACAATAGTGTATTAAAAAAAAACATTATTTGATTCAAATCAATTTAATCAAACTTTTCCAAATTATATTCACCCTGAGGCGAGTCACATTTAGGCCCAACCGCATGGCGCGATCCAACTGGCGACAAATAAGTCGGTTTGATAGACGATACGTCAGAAGACCGCGTTTCATCTCGCATAAACAACGACTGATTGGTAAGACACTGTAAAAAGTTACATAAATACAAAGTTACTAAAAAGTCCAGCTTACTGTTATCGAAACGTCCATAGACAACATCCTGTGACGCACTCCCTCTACCTCTATTTTGCTCAAACTCGAATTGATCTGATCGCTTTGTTGGAAGTTCGACGTCACTCTGAACATCCGTTCTGAGCATCGGGCGATGAATTTGATTTCTTTCAACGCTTCCCAGGCTGTGTCAAGAGATGAGTTTCTAAGGTCGTTGTATAGAGCGGACTCTAGCTTTAGTTCCTGCAAACAATAGCCTAGTTTATACCGACAACTTGGTCCGCGGACCAAGTACCAAATTCGGACTATATCCGAACCAAATATTTGGTTCGAATGATGTAAACAGTTGCGGACTAAGCTGGACCGCTCTTGGTTCGGTACTCGCCAGCAAGTGTACCGAACTAAATTTGGTTCGATCTGGATCAAAATTATGAGGTTATGTTCATTGTTATTATTGTGAATTGTGTTGGTTCTGAGTTTCTAAGGCAATCTGAGCGTACTTACTCATGTTTTTTTTGGTTACGAATTGTGTTGAATAATTTCGACTTGTTTTTGACATGTGACGAATTGCGGGCGTACAGATTTAGTTCACGCGTTGCAAGACGGTGTAAACGGGCGAAAAGCAATCATCCTACCGTACTATCCCCACCTACTTGGTCCTATCGGACCGAACTAAACGAGTTATCGGTGTAAACTAGGCTAATAAGACTTGGCAACAAGGACATTACTATCCACCCACCACACTACACTTCAAGTGACCAATCGCAACGCTGTATTTCAATTTGGCGCGCCGGTGCTGCACGGCTGTCACAGGTGTACGGTCTGTCTAGTAAAGCAATGTATCGTAACAGACTGGTCTAGTTTATACCGATAACTCGTTTAATTCGGTCCGATAGGACCAAGCTGGTGGGGATAGTACGGTAGGACTAATGCTTGCTCCTCGCTCGTTTACACCGTCTTGCAATGCCTGATCTAAATGAGTACCCGTGCAATTCGTCAAATGTCAAAAACAAGTCGAAATTATTCATCAACACAATTCGTAACCAAAAAAAACATAAGTTAGTACGCTCAGATTGCCTGAGAAACTCAGAACCAACACATTTCACAATAATAACAATCAACATAACCTCATAATTTTGATCCAGATCGAACCAAATTTAGTTCGGTACACTTGCTGGCGATTACCGAACCAAGAGCGGACCAGCTTAGTCCGCAACTGTTTACACCATTCGAACCAAATATTTGGTTCAGATATAGTTCGAATTTAGTACTTGGTCCACGGACCAAGTTGTCGGTGTAAACTAGGCTACTGACCGTACATAAAAATGGAAATCTGTTTGTTTATGGTCTTTTAACTCAAAAACCACAAGAAGAAGTTTGGGTTATCAGTTTAATCAGGGAATAATTCAAGAGCATGGTTTTATTGGTTAAGTCCTGGCAGATTTTGATAAATTGAGATTTATATTCAAATTCTTGATAAAAAATGACTTGTCACTATTCGCCTTTTTCTTTCATTTATTGACAATGACAGTAATGTTTTCATTTGACTTTGAGGCATGTTCTATTGGTACGTACAAAGTACAAAACATAAAGCCGGGTTTACATTTAATAAATTTTTCCCATGTGTGGTGAATGCAAATGAAAAAAGGTAAGTAGAAGAGAAATAAAATCATAAACCTTGGATGTTATAGATCACCTTAATCTCATGTTTTTTAAGCAGCTCCCTCTGCAAAGTTTGCAAATCAAATCCCCACTTCTGGGTCATTTGGATCATCGTCATCAAAATATGCTGATCCGATGGTAAGGGCTCGATCTTGTTCCTCTTCAATTCCGAGTGAATTTCTTTCCATTCTTCCCCCAGCTTCAATGCCAAGTAGTTGTCCGCCAAAATGTACGTTATCTTATTTGAACAACCTAAAGTTGTTCTTATACATTGGGCTTACCTGATCCTGCAACGACAAGTTCTCGTTGAACGTCCTATAAACCTCGTTGACCACCTCAACAGTCTCCTGCTGATGTCTGTTGAGAATCTGCAGCAAACAATAAACTTTAGGCCTACAGCTGATAAACATATCGCTGAGAGTGGCGCTGCCGTGACTGGTCCGACAAAGACAGTAGGCTTCGTTGAACTGAAACGGACCCATAAGGGGATAATCTGGATCTTCGATGATGCCATATTCGTCTGATTTGACCTGCAACATGCGGTTTTCCATGCGGAATATTCCCATAAGAAGCTTCACAATCCCTTTGCCATTGCGCTTCCACGTTATCAAATAGGGGATACACTGCGCACTCTCGCATAGGTCAATTAGACAGCCCAGGGCGACCATTTGGACTGGCAAGCTGCACAACTAAAATACGCCTATCAAGAAACAATAGCGCGCTTGGCTTACATCAGCCACATCCAAAATCAAGTAAACGCCGTTCATCTTGACAAATTCTTGCGCATTGCCTGGATGAGGGGCAATTTTGTTCCAGATGAACCTCAAACAGGAAATGATGAGCCTGGGGCGTTGGACGTGTTCTTTTGGATCAGGTTCGATAACACGTTTTAGATAATTGACAATCAGTGGCAGGATTTGACAAGTCTGGGCATCGTTACTGATTAGTTCGAGTAAGAAAATACTATAACCGAGCAGTCGCTGTTGGCCCTTGACAATATACGTCTTGGCAAGGATGTCTTTGGACAGGTCTATTATATACAGGGTGCAATAGAGAATTACTTTAATATAAGTTCTTACTGTAAAATGTTTTAAATCCATCGTTGTATGTGACAGATTCTCTGACGCCCTTAAACTTGATCATCAACGTATAAAGCAACTGTATACTTATGAAAAGTATATTGTAGTTGTACATTTGACTGTTCTTTTGTGTACGATTCAACAACTGCAAAATACTAGAAAAATATTGAATAAATGAGAAATGCGGCAACGTCAGTTGGTCGAAAATTTTATTGATAGCTTGAATCTTGACATTAATGACAGTGACGTCAAAGATTAGTGTATAAAGACAATATTTCCAGTGTTGCCAAATTGATTCAGAAATTCTAATCAACTTGACAACGTCCCACAAGAATTGTAAAAAAAATGACAGGACTACTTCCAGCGTTGTCAAATTATTGAATAAATCCTATTCAATTTGACAACGTTGCACTGACATTTTGAAAAATGGTGCCAAAATAAAGTAATGTTATTCCAGTTGACAACGTTGCCATGTATATTTCAAGTTTTGTTTTTAATACAAAATTCTATTCAACTTGAAAACGTTGCACTGAAATTGTGAAGAAAATGACAAGACTACTTCCAGTGTTGCCAAATGTTCAAAGAGATCCTATTTAATTTGAAAACGTTGCACTGACATTTTTAGAAGTGTTGCCAAATTGGCAAAGAAATGGTATTCCACTTGACAACGTTGCCCTAAAGACCATATTTACAATGTTGCTAAGTTGATGCAGAAATTCTATTCAACTTGACAACATCGGAATTGTGAAGAGAATAAGCCTAATATTTCCAAACCATTGAATACAATTGATTCAATTTGACAACATTGCACTGGAATTGTGAGGAAAATGACAGGACTTCTTCCAGTGTTGACAAATTATTGAAAAAAACAAGGAAATGTGATTTAACTTGACAACCTTGCTCTGGAGACAATTTTTCCAGTGTTGCCAAATTAAAGCAGACATTCTATTCAAATCATGAAAATAGGATTATTCTCAGTGTTGCCAAATTGACGACAGAATTATATTCATCATGGCAACAACGTGACATTGTTAAAAAATGAAAACATATTTCCAGTGTTGCCAAGTTATTAAAAAAACCTTATTCAATTTGACCACACGTTGTTTGAAAGTATTGCCAAATTGATAAAAAATCCATCTTGACAACGTTGCCCTGGAAGTCTGAAGAAAACAAATCCAATATTTCCAGTGTTGCCAAGTTGATGAAGACATATTATTCATTGTAAGGAAAATGAAGAAAATATTTCCAGTGTTGCCAAAATAAGCAAATTCAACTTGACAATGTTAAAGGGTAGTTATGTTGAGAAAAGGAAGGAACATCATTCAACAACTGAAAAATCCTAGAAAATTTGAACCAAACCAACAACATGGCATCGCTGCTGTTGGGCATGATATCAATCATTCGCAAATCTCCTCAACGCCCCCGGCATTGATGAAAGACGTCAATAAAGCTGCGTTGCCAGTAACAAGATATGAGGAATCATAAAATTTAACAACTTCAAAATCCTGGATAAATCTTCTATAAATGAGCAATATGACAACACTGCTATTGGTCATGACGTCAGTCCGACAAAAATTCTGTCGAAAGCCTGGATCTTGACCTTAATTTCTTAAAAAGAGTGCAATGTTGCCATCTAGTGGTATTACGTATAATTGGAAAATCCTGTAAAATGTGAATTAAATCAACAACGTGGCATCGCTGCTATTTCCTAACTTTAGTTTGCTATTATTGATAGTTGAACATGTTTCAATTCCCGACACCAATGACAGTCGTCAACGTAGTGCAATGTTGCCATCTAGTGGTGAACATGATTGAACACCATTCAACAACTGAGAGAATCTTGGAAAACGTTAACTGAATCAACAACGTGGCATCGCTGCTATCAGGCATGATGTCAATCCATTTGGAAATTTCATTAGCAGATTAATTTAGTTCCGATCCAGACATTAATGACAGACGTCAACGATCGAATGGCACGATTCAAGAACTTGAAAATCATAGAAAATGTGGAATAAATCAACAACGTGGCATCGCTGTCATGATGTCAGTTAGATTAATGCAGCTTCGATCCCGACATTAATGACAGACGTCAGGTTGTGTACTGAAGAGTAGTATAGTCATTCTATACCCATTGATGAAATTTAAACATTCATATTTCCCAAACTAATTATTGAGATAACGCAATCTTTCACTGGATTATTTCAAAAAGTATGCTCCATTGACTCACAAATGGTCACTTTTCCAGAAAATTTCGTTTATATGGAAATCACGATTTGAAGAGGTGGCGTACTCTTGTAAACGGCAACTTGGCATCATTGCCATCTGTCATTAATGTCAAATTCAAGTTCGATTATTACGTCAATGGTCCTCCATCTTCGATAAACTCTTCAGTGGAGCTTGACACAATTTTGTAGAGAACATTTAAGGCAAGTTCAATCAAGTAACAAGTTTGAAGCTGAGTCCACTTTATAGCTTGTTGGTGGCTGATCAGTTTCAGCAATCCAATCACAACTCGGCATTCTTCAATAACCTGGATTTGGACATGTTTAATTGTTTAAATTCATTTTCGGGCTTACTGTGGGTCCAGATATAAAGTGCGGATAATATGAAACACACATTAGAAGCAGCGCTATATAGCTGTAGTCAGCGTGGCTGGTGGTTAGATTTATATCACTGGTCCAGTTTGGATGGAACACTATGTCTTTGGACATTGCTATCATTGCTATTTCATAAGCAAGCGTCAAATTGGCAACCAACAAATCAGGGTAGATTTCCATCAACAACAACAGTATAGCTACAACGTTATTTCTGTCCTCCTGCGTGTGTTGTTTGATGGAGTAGAGTCTGAAGGCCCACTGCAAACTCCACAAGGTGAACTTAGAGGGCGCCTGCATGTTCTTGCTGTCGGCATGTGACAGTAGTTTTGTCAAAATATTAAAGATGATTTGTACATTTTTGATTTCGGCATAGTGGGAGGGAAATTTTGGCTTTATCACGGGATATCTTTCGCGCCACGTGGGTTCTAGTCTTGAGATTATTATGCTGACTACTTTTTGCTGCAGCAGGCTGATACCTGCCAAGAGGTCAAAATAACGTGAAATATTTGGGCCTACTTCTTAAGTGAAGGTGCTATGACAAAAATAACATTAAAATCGAAATCCTCAACCCAAAAAACCCAGAAAATGAAGTGTCGCACATGTTTTTGTAATTGGAATCTTGCCTCACTACAGTAGGAGGAAAAAGAGGAGGAATTGAGGTTGCATATAAACATATCAAGTGACATATCGTTTTCGGGATTTTTTGGGTCAAGGAATTAGAATCTTTTGGAATTTTCATCGTAACTGTGATTAATAACGGAAATACGTGAACTAGCTTGGTTACTGGAGGCGCTATGACAAAAATAACATTAAAATCGAAATCCTCAACCCAAAAAACCCAGGAAATGAGGTGTCGCACGTGTTTTTGTCATTGGAACCTTGCCCCACTACAGTAGGAGGAAAAAGAGGAGGAATTGAGGTTGCATATAAACATATCAAGTGACATATCATTTTCAGGGTTT
Organism: Orchestes rusci; assembly: GCA_958502075.1. Lineage (NCBI taxonomy): Eukaryota > Metazoa > Arthropoda > Insecta > Coleoptera > Curculionidae > Orchestes > Orchestes rusci. Next base: position 113,054,738 of record OY293304.1, on the reverse strand, counting down.
TTTGGGTCAAGGAATTCGAATCTTGTAGAATTTTCATCGTAGCTATGATAATATAACGGAAATACGTGAACTAGCTTGGTTACTGGAGGCGCTATGACAAAAATAACATTAAAATCGAAATCATCAACCCAAAAAATCAGGAAATGAAGTGTCGCACGTGTTTTTGTAATTGGAACCTTGCCCCACTACAGTAGGTGGAAAAAGAGGAGGAATTGAGGTTGCATATGAACATATCAAGTGACATATCATTTTCAGGGTTTTTTGGGTCAAGGAATTCGAATCTTGTAGAATTTTCATCGTAGCTATGATAATATAACGGAAATAAGTGAACTAGCTTGGTTACTGGAGGCGCTATGACAAAAATAACATTAAAATCGAAATCCTCAACCCAAAAAACCCAGGAAATGAGGTGTCGCACGTGTTTTTGTCATTGGAACCTTGCCCCACTACAGTAGGAGGAAAAAGAGGAGGAATTGAGGTTGCATATAAACATATCAAGTGACATATCATTTTCAGGGTTTTTTGGGTAAAGGAATTCGAATCTTGTAGAATTTTCATCGTAGCTATGATAATAACGGAAATACGTGAACTAGCTTGGTTACTGGAGGCGCTATGACAAAAATAACATTAAAATCGAAATCATCAACCCAAAAAATCAGGAAATGAAGTGTCGCACGTGTTTTTGTAATTGGAACCTTGCCCCACTACAGTAGGTGGAAAAAGAGGAGGAATTGAGGTTGCATATGAACATATCAAGTGACATATCATTTTCAGGGTTTTTTGGGTCAAGGAATTCGAATCTTGTAGAATTTTCATCGTAGCTATGATAATATAACGGAAATAAGTGAACTAGCTTGGTTACTGGAGGCGCTATGACAAAAATAACATTAAAATCGAAATCCTCAACCCAAAAAACCCAGGAAATGAGGTGTCGCACGTGTTTTTGTCATTGGAACCTTGCCCCACTACAGTAGGAGGAAAAAGAGGAGGAATTGAGGTTGCATATGAACATATCAAGTGACATATCATTTTCAGGGTTTTTTGGGTCAAGGAATTCGAATCTTGTAGAATTTTCATCGTAGCTATGATAATATAACGGAAATAAGTGAACTAGCTTGGTTACTGGAGGCGCTATGACAAAAATAACATTAAAATCGAAATCCTCAACCCAAAAAACCCAGGAAATGAGGTGTGGCACGTGTTTTTGTCATTGGAACCTTGCCCCACTACAGTAGGAGGAAAAAGAGGAGGAATTGAGGTTGCATATGAACATATCAAGTGACATATCATTTTCAGGGTTTTTTGGGTCAAGGAATTCGAATCTTGTAGAATTTTCATCGTAGCTATGATAATATAACGGAAATAAGTGAACTAGCTTGGTTACTGGAGGCGCTATGACAAAAATAACATTAAAATCGAAATCCTCAACCCAAAAAACCCAGAAAATGAAGTGTCGCACATGTTTTTGTAATTGGAATCTTGCCTCACTACAGTAGGAGGAAAAAGAGGAGGAATTGAGGTTGCATATAAACATATCAAGTGACATATCATTTTCAGGGTTTTTTGGGTCAAGGAATTCGAATCTTGTAGAATTTTCATCGTAGCTATGATAATATAACGGAAATACGTGAACTAGCTTGGTTACTGGAGGCGCTATGACAAAAATAACATTAAAATCGAAATCATCAACCCAAAAAATCAGGAAATGAAGTGTCGCACGTGTTTTTGTAATTGGAACCTTGCCCCACTACAGTAGGAGGAAAAAGAGGAGGAATTGAGGTTGCATATGAACATATCAAGTGACATATCATTTTCAGGGTTTTTTGGGTCAAGGAATTCGAATCTTGTAGAATTTTCATCGTAGCTATGATAATATAACGGAAATAAGTGAACTAGCTTGGTTACTGGAGGCGCTATGACAAAAATAACATTAAAATCGAAATCCTCAACCCAAAAAACCCAGAAAATGAAGTGTCGCACATGTTTTTGTAATTGGAATCTTGCCTCACTACAGTAGGAGGAAAAAGAGGAGGAATTGAGGTTGCATATGAACATATCAAGTGACATATCATTTTCAGGGTTTTTTGGGTCAAGGAATTCGAATCTTGTAGAATTTTCATCGTAGCTATGATAATATAACGGAAATAAGTGAACTAGCTTGGTTACTGGAGGCGCTATGACAAAAATAACATTAAAATCGAAATCCTCAACCCAAAAAACCCAGAAAATGAAGTGTCGCACATGTTTTTGTAATTGGAATCTTGCCTCACTACAGTAGGAGGAAAAAGAGGAGGAATTGAGGTTGCATATGAACATATCAAGTGACATATCATTTTCAGGGTTTTTTGGGTAAAGGAATTCGAATCTTGTAGAATTTTCATCGTAGCTATGATAATAACGGAAATACGTGAACTAGCTTGGTTACTGGAGGCGCTATGACAAAAATAACATTAAAATCGAAATCCTCAACCCAAAAAACCCAGGAAATGAGGTGTGGCACGTGTTTTTGTCATTGGAACCTTGCCCCACTACAGTAGGAGGAAAAAGAGGAGGAATTGAGGTTGCATATGAACATATCAAGTGACATATCATTTTCAGGTTTTTTTGGGTCAAGGAATTCGAATCTTGTAGAATTTTCATCGTAGCTATGATAATATAACGGAAATAAGTGAACTAGCTTGGTTACTGGAGGCGCTATGACAAAAATAACATTAAAATCGAAATCCTCAACCCAAAAAACCCAGAAAATGAAGTGTCGCACATGTTTTTGTAATTGGAATCTTGCCTCACTACAGTAGGAGGAAAAAGAGGAGGAATTGAGGTTGCATATGAACATATCAAGTGACATATCATTTTCAGGGTTTTTTGGGTAAAGGAATTCGAATCTTGTAGAATTTTCATCGTAGCTATGATAATAACGGAAATACGTGAACTAGCTTGGTTACTGGAGGCGCTATGACAAAAATAACATTAAAATCGAAATCATCAACCCAAAAAATCAGGAAATGAAGTGTCGCACGTGTTTTTGTAATTGGAACCTTGCCCCACTACAGTAGGAGGAAAAAGAGGAGGAATTGAGGTTGCATATGAACATATCAAGTGACATATCATTTTCAGGGTTTTTTGGGTCAAGGAATTCGAATCTTGTAGAATTTTCATCGTAGCTATGATAATATAACGGAAATACGTGAACTAGCTTGGTTACTGGAGGCGCTATGACAAAAATAACATTAAAATCGAAATCCTCAACCCAAAAAACCCAGGAAATGAGGTGTCGCACGTGTTTTTGTCATTGGAACCTTGCCCTACTACAGTAGGAGGAAAAAGAGGAGGAATTGAGGTTGCATATAAACATATCAAGTGACATATCATTTTCAGGGTTTTTTGGGTCAAGGAGTTCGAATCTTGTAGAATTTTCATCGTAGTTATGGAAATACGTGAACTAGCTTGGTTACTGGAGGCGCTATGACAAAAATAACATTAAAATCGAAATCCTCAATCCAAAAAACCCAGGAAATGAAGTGTCGCACGTGTTTTTGTCATTGGAACCTTGCCCCACTACAGAAGGAGGAAAAAGAGGAGGAATTGAGGTTGCATACGAACATATCAAGTGACATATCGTTTTCAGGGTTTTTTGGGTCAAGGAGTTCGAATCTTGTAGAATTTTCATCGTAGTTATGGAAATATGTGGGCTAGCTTGTTAACTGGAGGTGCTATGACAAAAATAACATAAAAATCCTCAGCATATAACAAATTCTTACAAGTATCCTTGGACTCTGTCACCAAAACATAGGTAACTTTAAGCATCTCATGGTATAACTCATCATGTACCACCTTGGCCCATATGGGTATCAAATCAGACAAAATAGAGCTGCAGGCATTTTTCCTTCTGCTGGCCAAAGACATGCAGTCTTTCCTGTTACTCTCTACAGTCAGCAAAGTGTTGGTGGCTTTGAGCACCTCAAATTGCAGGTTTTCTTGGTGCAGCCACACCACCAAATAACCTAAAATCATCACAAGGTGGATGGATTTGAGATGGAAACTCACCCAGCCAGGAAAAGTACTCTTGGACTGCGAATTGGTACTCCAAAATGTCGGAGGTTTTGGAGAGGACTGGGGGTAGATGGAGCAAAAAGATGGCTTTGGTTACAACCTCTAGAAATCGGGACTCGTCGTCTAGTTTGCCACGTATAAGAATGTCGAAGAGTTTCATCACGTTGTCCAGGTCTTTTATCAGCTAATGGGGCGTTAAGGGGAGGGGGATTAAATTTTTTTAAAAAAAGGATACAAAACCATCTTTGGACAAAATCAAATATTGATAAATGATTTGAATTTGTCGATCTACATCGTCTTTGGTGCTCTGATGAGTTAACAAGGCTATTGCTTTGGATATAATTCTGGATGGATCCTTTAATTCGATTATTTTGTTGCAGGCGTTCATTTTTCAAATGACAATTTGACAATATATGTCAGACCAGGAATGTTGGGGCTAAGTTACGAGTTTTCTAATTTTTTTTGTTAATAAAACAAATTGGAAAGAATGGTATCTGGATCATTTCCTTGAGCACAGTAGATTTTCTGTGAAAAGGTGACTAGTCGATTAAACTAGGTTACACGCGCTAAAAACTATAAGTCTGGCACCGCCTTTCTATGAGGCGTGACACCAATTGCTTTTGTTTCAAGATAAGGCTAGCCAATCACAGGTGTATTGTTTAGCTTCTTCTTCTAGCTGACCTTCACAAGATCTCTGCTACCTAGACTATAACTGCTCCAGAGGGCTCTCTGTTTCCTCATTCTTCCAAATAATTGGGAAGACTTCCATGTCCTGATAGTTCGCTGCTTTGGGCATCGAGTAATATGCTTTGATCTGAATAACACCTCTGGTGATTGACAGAGGTCAAAAAAAACTAACGAGATGAAAACTTTAAATACACCCTAAAAATCAAAAAATAAGTTCAAAGTGAATAATTTTTTATTCGTCGTTGAATGAAAATAATCAAGAATGATTCAGATATACAGGGTGTTTCCTAACCTCTGTGACAAAATGAAAGGGGTGTTTCTTCGCTTAATTTTAAGACAAAAATGTGGTATAACTTTTTTTCGAATTTCGCTTTGTTTCCAAAATGCAGAGTGTTTAATTTTTTTTATTATTATTATTTATTTTTATATATTTTTTTTTTATCTATTTAGTGTTTTTGAATTCTCCATTAAAATGATTATAATTGATTGCTGTATTTGTTAGAAAATTCAACATCAGCGATAAAATTACTTTTTGCGTCAAAACTCACTCAACTAGATTTAATTTTTTATCTCAAAAATTAGGCAAGATACGATAAAAATTCAAGAGATCAAAAAGTTTCGTTTTTAGTTGAATAACCTGATAAAAAAATGAAAATGACACAAAAAGTCAGTGGCGTACATTTTTTTCCCAATAATATTGGTTGAAGTGCCGCTCGGGACGCCACTGTATTAGATAGATTTTATTTGTTCATGGCAAAATGAGCCCGTTATCACTCTAAATACCGTTACCAAACTTCAACAAAATCGAGTAAAAGATAAATTAATTAAAAATAAAAAACTAATCGAAAAAAAAAATTAAACACCCTGTATTTTGGAAACAAAGCGAAATTCGAAAAAGAGTTATACCACATTTTCGTCTTAAAATTAAGCGAAGAATCACCGCTTTCATTTTGTCACAGAGGTTAGGAAACACCCTGTATAATAGCAGAAAAAAAACACATTCAAATACTTCCTAAAAATATTGAAAAAAAAGTCCAAACACGTGAATAGAAGCGCCTTTTTTAAGTAAAATAATCCATTAAATGTTTAAACTTCCCAAAAAACAATAAAAACATTTTAATAACCTTCCAAAACTCAAAAAAATTGTCCAATGAAGTGGATAAAACCCTTTAAAAGTGGAATAAAACGTCATAAGTGATTAAAATCTTCAAAAAAAAAGAGAAAAAAAATACATTTTAAATTTAAATGCCTCCTAAAAAGCCAAAAAAAAAGAAAAAAGCCCAAAACAGTAAAATAAGTCATGAACACTAAAAAGTTACTAATATAATCAAAAAACAGGAAAAAGGTATTTTAATATCCTTCCAAAACCCAAAAAGATGTCTAAGGAAAGAAATAAAACTCTTCAATAGTGAAAAAAAAACATCATGAGTGAATAAAATCTTTAAAAAAAATTAAAATTTAATGCCTTCTAAAAAACAAAAAAAAAGGAAAAAAGCCCAAAACAGTAAAATAAGTCATCAACACTCAAAAGTGACTAATATATTATTCCCAAAACAGGAAAAAGGCATTTTAATAACCTTCCAAAACCCAAAAAAAATGTCCAATGAAGTGGATAAAACCCTTTAAAAGTGGAATAAAACGTCATGAGTGATTAAAATCTTCAAAAAAAAAGAGAAAAAAATACATTTCAAATTTTAATGCCTTCTAAAAAGCCAAAAAAAAAGAAAAAAGCCCAAAACAGTAAAATAAGTCATCAAAACTCAAAAGTTACTAATATAATCAAAAAACAGGAAAAAGGCATTTTAATATCTTTCCAAAACCCAAAAAGATGTCTAAGGAAAAAAATAAAACTCTTCAATAGTGAAAAAAAAACATCGTAAGTGAATAAAATCTTTAAAAAAAAAAATACATTTTAATGCCTTCTAAAAAGCCAAATAAAAGGAAAAAAGCCCAAAACAGTAAAATAAGTCATCAACACTCAAAAGTTACTTATATACTCTAAAAACAGGAAAAATGCATTTTAATAACCTTCCAAAACCCAAAAAAAAATTCTAAGGAAGTGAATAAAACCCTTCAAAAGTGGAAAAAACATTATAAGTGATTAAAATCTACAAAAAAAAAAGAGAAAAATACATTTTGATGCCTCCTAAAAAGCCAAAAAAAAGCCCAAAACAGTGAAAAAAGTCATCAAAACTAAAAAGTTACTAATATTTTCAAAAAACAGGAAAAAGTCAATTTAATATCCTTCCAAAACCCAAAAAAAAGTCTATGGAAGTGAAACCCTTTAAAAGTGGAATAAAACATCATAAGTGATTAAAATCTTCAAAAAAAAAGAGAAAAACACATTTCAATGCCTCCTAAAAAGCCAAAAAAAAGGAAAAAAGCCCAAAACAGTAAAATAAGTCATCAACACTCAAAAGATACTAATATTTTCAAAATACAGGAAAAAGGCATTTTAATATCCTTCAAGAACCCAAAAAAATGTCTAAGGAAAGGAATAGAACTCTTCAAAAGTGTAAAGAAACATCATAAGTGATTAAAATCTTTAAAAAAAAGAGAAAAAATACATTTTAATGCTTTCTACAAAGCCAAAAAAAAAGAAAAAAGCCCAAAACAGTAAAATAAGTCGTCAAAACTCAAAAGTTAGTAATATATTCAAAAAACAGGAAAAAGGCATTTTAATAACTTTCCAAAACCCAAAAAAAATGTCTAAGGAAGTGAATAAAACCCTTTAAAAATGGAATAAAATATCATAAGTGATTAAAATCTTCAAAAAAAAGAGAAAAAATACATTTTAATGCCTCCTAAAAAGCCAAAAAAAGTAAAATAGGTCATCAAAAGTTAGTAATATATTCAAAAATCAGAAAAAGGCAAAAAAAAGAAGGAAAAATGTCCAAATTGAAAAGTGAAATAATAAAATCATCAAAAATGATTAGAATCTTCAAAAACGGGAAAAGACGTTTTAATACCCCCTAAAAAGGCAAATAAAAAAAGAAAAAAGTTAAATAGGTCAGCAAAATTGGTTAAAATATAAATAAAACATAAATAAAGGCAATTAAATACTCTTTAAGAAGCTCAAAAAAAAAGAAATGTCCAAAAAAGTAAATAAAACACTTTAAAAAGTAGAATCATCAAAAGTGATTAAAATCTCCAAAAAACAGGAAAAATCATGACCTTCTTCGTTTGTGTATGACGTTTAAGAACGCCCTCTATTAAATTTATACTTACCTAAAATATGACTGTAGATACATTAAATAAAATAAACCACCAATATAGAAAATTATAACAATATATTCATAACAATTTGCACTTCATACAATTTGACAATATGAAAAACCTAACCTTACAACAAACATAAATGCAGCTCAGATCGACTCATATACGCGCGCGCATTCACACTACAACCATATAAGGACATACGGAATCACTAGAAAATTTATCTGCCAAAATTCAAATTTAAAAACAAATGTTTCGGCAGAATACACTCACAGTCTCAATTTAGTCTTTTTGCAATTAAAAATTACATCATGCCGCCCATGCCTCCCATGCCGCCCATTCCGCCCATACCGCCGCCAGGCAATGCGGGTTCTTCTTTGGGAATATCAGTGATCACTGCTTCGGCTGTGGTTAATAGTGAGGCAACACCAGAGGCATCTACCAGAGCGGTTCTGACTACTTTAGTGGGGTCAATGATGCCGCGCTCGAACATGTTGACGTACTCGTTGTTGAGGGCGTCATAGCCAAAGTCACCTGATTGTTGTTCTACTTTGGCCACCACAGCAGCACCGTCAACTCCTGCATTTTTGGCTATAGTCATACAAGGAATTCTCAATGCTTTCTTTACAATGTCAATGCCAATTTCCTGGTCCTTGTTTACAGGCTTTATCGAGTCCAAGCTGGCTGAGCAACGTAGCAAAGCAGTACCACCTCCAGGTACAATACCTTCTTCAACGGCAGCACGAGTGGCATTCAATGCGTCAGTGACACGATCCTTTTTTTCGTTGACTTCAACTTCACTGCTGCCACCTACTTTGAGCACCGCAACCCCTGAAGCTAAACGCGCAAGGCGTTCTTGCAATTTTTCCTTTTCATACTCAGAAGTGGTAGTGTCGATTTGATCCCTAATTTGATCAGCGCGTCTGTCAATGTCATCCTTTTTGCCCTTGCCGCGCAAAATCAACGTGTCATCCTTGGTAATGACAATTTCCCCTACTTGTCCCAAATCACTCGCTTTGACATCTTCGATTTTAACTATATCGGCATCTTCGCCAAAAACAAGTCCGCCACTGGCAATCGCCATGTCTTGCAACGTCGATTTCCTGTTATCACCAAAGCCTGGGGCCTTGACTGCAGCCACTTGAAGACCAATTCTCAACCTATTTACGACCAATGTAGTCAGGGCTTCCCCATCTACGTCCTCAGCAATAATAATCAGGGGCTTCCTCTGACTATTAGCCAACTCCAAGGCAGGTACTATGCTTTGTACTGAACTAATCTTCTTTTCACTGAATAGAATCAAGGCGTCCTGGTATTCCACCTTGGCCCCCTTAGTAGTATTGACGAAATATGGAGAAATATAACCACGGTCAAACTTCATTCCTTCAATAACCTCAAGTTCATCCTTCAAAGTCTTGCCATCTTTAACGGTAATTACGCCTTCTTTGCCCACTTTTTTCATGGCATCAGCTATGAGATTACCAACACTGGTGTCTCCATTGGCGCTAATTGTGGCAACCTGGCAAATTTCCTCAGGAGTTGTCACCGGCTTAGATAGAGTCTTCAACGTTGCCGTTATTGTCTCTACGGCCGCCATTATTCCCTTACGAATCTCAACAGGATTGGCCCCTTTGCCCAAATTCTCAAAACCTTCCTTGGCAATAGAGCGCGCCAGCACTGTCGCAGTAGTAGTGCCATCTCCCGCCTCCTCATTAGTATTATTAGCAACATCTTGCACCAAACGAGCTCCAATATTTTGAAATTTATCTTTCAACTCAACCCCCTTGGCGACAGTAACCCCGTCCTTGGTGATCTTAGGGGAGCCCCATGATTGTTCGATAATTACATTGCGCCCCTTAGGCCCCATAGTAACGGCAACAGCATCAGCAAGTACATCCACTCCTTGCAACATAAGAGCACGGACTTCCGGTCCAAAGCGGACATCTTTGGCGTACCATCTTTGGGTTTGATGGACTTGTTGGAGCTTGCGCAATGCAAGAGAGCGCATGGTTGTGGGTACACGATACATCTGCAAGGGGTTATAAGAAAATGTGCCTATAAGTGGGGGGGTTTTACCTTGTAATATGGAAAAATGTGTTACTTATTGACGTATTAATCACATTGACATTAATGGCAGGTGGGTGGTGGGTGGGTTGTTGGGGGTGGGGTGTGTTACGTTTTTGACAGTTGACATTTTGTTTATCAAAGTCACTAGTTGAGTTCGGCATTATCATCGCGGATACGACAGATTTTTTGTCACGTGATAACAGTCAAGTCATACACGATCAGATCATGTGCCTCCGCTAGTTTTGATCGAACTCAATAGTCCGGCACGTGATTTGGTCGTATATGTTTTGATTGATATCACGTGACTAAAAATCTGTGGCATCTGCGATGAAAATGCCGAACCAAACTACTGGATTTTGAAGGTTTTTGACTTTTGATGATTTTTAAAATTTTAGAATCAAGATGTGGATTTGACAAACCGTCTTGAAATGACAATTTATCAAAGTCTTTGATGGGATAATTTTCAAAAATTCGCCAACATCGTTGAAATCAAAATGTGGATTTGAAATAAATATTTTTCAATAGAGGGATGTTCTCTCTAATAATTTTCTTGATTGATCATTTTCAAAAATTCTCAAAAATTTTAAAAATCAAAATTTCGATTTGAAATAGACATTTTTGAAAAGAGGCATCTTCAAACTCCACATGACTAAAATTTCAAGTCAAAATTTCAAACCGTCTTGAAATGACAGCTTATCAAAGTCTTTGATGAGATAATTTTCAAAAATTCGCCAAAATGATAAAAATCAAAATTTCGATTTGAAATAGACATTTTTGAAAAGGGGCATCTTCAAACTCCACATGACTAAAATTTCAAGTCAAAACTTCAAACCGTCTCGAAATGACAGCTTATCAAAGTCTTTGATGAGATAATTTTCAAAAATTCGCCAAACTTATAAAAATCAAAATTTCGATTTGAAATAGACATTTTTGAAAAGGGGCATCTTCAAACTCCACATGACTAAAATTTCAAGTCAAAACTTCAAACCGTCTTGAAATGACAATTTATCGAAGTCTTTGATTAGATAATTTTCAAAAATTCGCCAACATTGTTGAAATCAAAATGTGGATTTGAAATTAACATTTTTCAATACAGAGAAACTCTATATGACTAAAATTTCAAGTAAAAATTTCAATCCATCTTGAAATGACAGCTTATCAAAGTCCCAAATAATTTCCTCAATTGATTATTTTCAAAAATCCACCAAAATAATAAAAATCAAAATTTCGATATGAAATAGATATTTTTGAAAAGGGGCATCTTCAAACTCCACATGACTAAAATTTCAAGTCAAAATTTCAAAGCGTCTTGAAATGACAATTTATCAAAGTCTTTGATGAGATAATTATCAAAAATTCGCCAAAATTATAAAAATCAAAATTTCGATATGAAATAGATATTTTTGAAAAGGGGCATCTTCAAACTCCACATGACTAAAATTTCAAGTCAAAATTTCAAACCGTCTTGAAATGACAATTTATCAAAGTCTTTGATGGGATAATTTTCAAAAATTCGCCAACATCGTTGAAATCAAAATGTGGATTTGAAATAAATATTTTTCAATAGAGGGATGTTCTCTCTAATAATTTTCTTGATTGATCATTTTCAAAAATTCTCAAAAATTTTAAAAATCAAAATTTCGATTTGAAATAGACATTTTTGAAAAGAGGCATCTTCAAACTCCACATGACTAAAATTTCAAGTCAAAATTTCAAACCGTCTTGAAATGACAGCTTATCAAAGTCTTTGATGAGATAATTTTCAAAAATTCGCCAAAATGATAAAAATCAAAATTTCGATTTGAAATAGACATTTTTGAAAAGGGGCATCTTCAAACTCCACATGACTAAAATTTCAAGTCAAAACTTCAAACCGTCTCGAAATGACAGCTTATCAAAGTCTTTGATGAGATAATTTTCAAAAATTCGCCAAACTTATAAAAATCAAAATTTCGATTTGAAATAGACATTTTTGAAAAGGGGCATCTTCAAACTCCACATGACTAAAATTTCAAGTCAAAACTTCAAACCGTCTTGAAATGACAATTTATCGAAGTCTTTGATTAGATAATTTTCAAAAATTCGCCAACATTGTTGAAATCAAAATGTGGATTTGAAATTAACATTTTTCAATACAGAGAAACTCTATATGACTAAAATTTCAAGTAAAAATTTCAATCCATCTTGAAATGACAGCTTATCAAAGTCCCAAATAATTTCCTCAATTGATTATTTTCAAAAATCCACCAAAATAATAAAAATCAAAATTTCGATATGAAATAGATATTTTTGAAAAGGGGCATCTTCAAACTCCACATGACTAAAATTTCAAGTCAAAATTTCAAAGCGTCTTGAAATGACAATTTATCAAAGTCTTTGATGAGATAATTATCAAAAATTCGCCAAAATTATAAAAATCAAAATTTCGATATGAAATAGATATTTTTGAAAAGGGGCATCTTCAAACTCCACATGACTAAAATTTCAAGTCAAAATTTCAAACCGTCTTGAAATGACAATTTATCAAAGTCTTTGATGGGATAATTTTCAAAAATTCGCCAACATCGTTGAAATCAAAATGTGGATTTGAAATAAATATTTTTCAATAGAGGGATGTTCTCTCTAATAATTTTCTTGATTGATCATTTTCAAAAATTCTCAAAAATTTTAAAAATCAAAATTTCGATTTGAAATAGACATTTTTGAAAAGAGGCATCTTCAAACTCCACATGACTAAAATTTCAAGTCAAAATTTCAAACCGTCTTGAAATGACAGCTTATCAAAGTCTTTGATGAGATAATTTTCAAAAATTCGCCAAAATGATAAAAATCAAAATTTCGATTTGAAATAGACATTTTTGAAAAGGGGCATCTTCAAACTCCACATGACTAAAATTTCAAGTCAAAACTTCAAACCGTCTCGAAATGACAGCTTATCAAAGTCTTTGATGAGATAATTTTCAAAAATTCGCCAAACTTATAAAAATCAAAATTTCGATTTGAAATAGACATTTTTGAAAAGGGGCATCTTCAAACTCCACATGACTAAAATTTCAAGTCAAAACTTCAAACCGTCTTGAAATGACAATTTATCGAAGTCTTTGATTAGATAATTTTCAAAAATTCGCCAACATTGTTGAAATCAAAATGTGGATTTGAAATTAACATTTTTCAATACAGAGAAACTCTATATGACTAAAATTTCAAGTAAAAATTTCAATCCATCTTGAAATGACAGCTTATCAAAGTCCCAAATAATTTCCTCAATTGATTATTTTCAAAAATCCACCAAAATAATAAAAATCAAAATTTCGATATGAAATAGATATTTTTGAAAAGGGGCATCTTCAAACTCCACATGACTAAAATTTCAAGTCAAAATTTCAAAGCGTCTTGAAATGACAATTTATCAAAGTCTTTGATGAGATAATTATCAAAAATTCGCCAAAATTATAAAAATCAAAATTTCGATATGAAATAGATATTTTTGAAAAGGGGCATCTTCAAACTCCACATGACTAAAATTTCAAGTCAAAATTTCAAACCGTCTTGAAATGACAATTTATCAAAGTCTTTGATGGGATAATTTTCAAAAATTCGCCAACATCGTTGAAATCAAAATGTGGATTTGAAATAAATATTTTTCAATAGAGGGATGTTCTCTCTAATAATTTTCTTGATTGATCATTTTCAAAAATTCTCAAAAATTTTAAAAATCAAAATTTCGATTTGAAATAGACATTTTTGAAAAGAGGCATCTTCAAACTCCACATGACTAAAATTTCAAGTCAAAATTTCAAACCGTCTTGAAATGACAGCTTATCAAAGTCTTTGATGAGATAATTTTCAAAAATTCGCCAAAATGATAAAAATCAAAATTTCGATTTGAAATAGACATTTTTGAAAAGGGGCATCTTCAAACTCCACATGACTAAAATTTCAAGTCAAAACTTCAAACCGTCTCGAAATGACAGCTTATCAAAGTCTTTGATGAGATAATTTTCAAAAATTCGCCAAACTTATAAAAATCAAAATTTCGATTTGAAATAGACATTTTTGAAAAGGGGCATCTTCAAACTCCACATGACTAAAATTTCAAGTCAAAACTTCAAACCGTCTTGAAATGACAATTTATCGAAGTCTTTGATTAGATAATTTTCAAAAATTCGCCAACATTGTTGAAATCAAAATGTGGATTTGAAATTAACATTTTTCAATACAGAGAAACTCTATATGACTAAAATTTCAAGTAAAAATTTCAATCCATCTTGAAATGACAGCTTATCAAAGTCCCAAATAATTTCCTCAATTGATTATTTTCAAAAATCCACCAAAATAATAAAAATCAAAATTTCGATATGAAATAGATATTTTTGAAAAGGGGCATCTTCAAACTCCACATGACTAAAATTTCAAGTCAAAATTTCAAAGCGTCTTGAAATGACAATTTATCAAAGTCTTTGATGAGATAATTATCAAAAATTCGCCAAAATTATAAAAATCAAAATTTCGATATGAAATAGATATTTTTGAAAAGGGGCATCTTCAAACTCCACATGACTAAAATTTCAAGTCAAAATTTCAAACCGTCTTGAAATGACAATTTATCGAAGTCTTTGATGAGATAATTTTCAAAAATTCGCCAACATTGTTGAAAGCAAAATGTGGATTTGAAATATTTTTCAATAGAGGGATCTTCAAACTCTATATGACTAAAATTTCAAGTAAAAATTTCAATCCATCTTGAAATGACAGCTTATCAAAGTCAATTGAGAAAATTACAATTGATTATTTTCAAAAATCCACCAAAATTATAAAAATGAAAAATTTCGATTTGAAATGGACATTTTTGAATAGAGGCATCTTTAAACTCTTCATGATTAAAATTCCAAGTCAAAATTTCGAACCGACTTGAAATGACAGGTTATCAAAGTCCCTAATAATTTTCTCAATTGATTATTTTCAAAAATCCACCAAAATTATAAAAATCAAAATTTCGATATGAAATAGATATTTTTGAAAAGGGGCATCTTCAAACTCCACATGACTAAAATTTCAAGTCAAAATTTCAAACCGTCTTGAAATGACAATTTATCGAAGTCTTTGATGAGATAATTTTCAAAAATTCGCCAACATTGTTGAAAGCAAAATGTGGATTTGAAATATTTTTCAATAGAGGGATCTTCAAACTCTATATGACTAAAATTTCAAGTAAAAATTTCAATCCATCTTGAAATGACAGCTTATCAAAGTCAATTGAGAAAATTACAATTGATTATTTTCAAAAATCCACCAAAATTATAAAAATGAAAAATTTCGATTTGAAATGGACATTTTTGAATAGAGGCATCTTTAAACTCTTCATGATTAAAATTCCAAGTCAAAATTTCGAACCTACTTAAAATGACAGGTTATCAAAGTCCCTAATAATTTTCTCAATTGATTATTTTCAAAAATCCACCAAAATTATAAAAATGAAAAATTTCGATTTGAAATGGACATTTTTGAATAGAGGCATCTTTAAACTCTTCATGATTAAAATTCCAAGTCAAAATTTCGAACCGACTTGAAATGACAGGTTATCAAAGTCCCTAATAATTTTCTCAATTGATTATTTTCAAAAATCCACCAAAATTATAAAAATCAAAATTTCGATTTGAAATGGACATTTTTGAAAAGGGGAATCTTCAAACTCCACATGACTAAAATTTCAAGTCAAAATTTTAAACCGTCTTGAAATGACAATTTATCAGTCTTTGATGAGATAATTTTCAAAAGTTCGCCAACATTGTTGAAAGCAAAATGTGGATTTGAAATATTTTTCAATAGAGGGATCTTCAAACTCTATATGACTAAAATTTCAAGTAAAAATTTCAATCCATCTTGAAATGACAGCTTATCAAAGTCAATTGAGAAAATTACAATTGATTATTTTCAAAAATCCACCAAAATTATAAAAATGAAAAATTTCGATTTGAAATGGACATTTTTGAATAGAGGCATCTTTAAACTCTTCATGATTAAAATTCCAAGTCAAAATTTCGAACCTACTTGAAATGACAGGTTATCAAAGTCCCTAATAATTTTCTCAATTGATTATTTTCAAAAATCCACCAAAATTATAAAAATGAAAAATTTCGATTTGAAATGGACATTTTTGAATAGAGGCATCTTTAAACTCTTCATGATTAAAATTCCAAGTCAAAATTTCGAACCGACTTGAAATGACAGGTTATCAAAGTCACTAATGATTTTCTCAATGGATGATTTACAAAAATTCGCCAAAATTTTAGAAATCAAAATGTACCTAGGTTTGAAATAAATATTTTTCAATAAAGATTTCAAATAAAAATTTTGGTTGATAACGTGATTCAAATGTGTTTTGCATGATCGATAAATCAATCAATTTCATAATTTCACTCAATTTACTGGTTTTATGAAAATATTTTGCGATCCAATTTAAATCAAAAAAATTTCAACAAAAAAAAACCTAAATTGATAGAAATTAATAAAAAAATGCAATTTATCACCAAATTACCCCTAAAATTGCAATAATCAAGTAAAAAACGTGGAAAAACCTCAACTAATGAGTTTGTAATAAGTGAGGTTATGCACATAATTTCCGCAATTTCACTGAAAAGTCCCTGATAAACGACCGGCAAACCCATTTAACTCCCTCAATTAGCTAAAATAACACAAATTGCACGTAAAAACCTCTTAAAAAGTGTACAAATCTGATTACGAAAGCCCCAACGCACATGGTGATCACTCCCCAACTTTAAACCCATTTATTTAATAAACCACAACATTTACACGTTATAAGTCAATTTGAACAACTAAAGTGGAGTTTAAAAAAGGTACTTACGTTGTTTATAATTTAAAAAACGCACTTTTTCACACAAAATTACCGAAAAAATGCACACGACTTGCCGGTGCTATCAATACGTTTTTCTCTGACGTTCGAGAATCGTCTAGATTTGACCTTTGGATTATGTAGTGTTAGTGTATGGACGATAGGGGGGGCAAATTGTAGTTCTTCTTTTCTATGAATTTTGTGGATTTAACGACTACGTCATGTGTCATCCAATGGAAGGTTAACTTCAAATTTCACTTCGAAGTGGAAGTGACAGATTTCCGCTTGCCAAATGAGAATTATACAATACCTTCTACATTGTACTTGACATAAGGTTGACTTTCAATATGAAAGCAACGTGGGTGGTTATATATGATTCACGTTTGCCAAGGGGAAATTTGACAGTTCCACTTCAAAGTGAAATCCAACGTAACCTTACATTATTCAAACTTGCCGGTTTTATTTTATTCTTGTTTTTGTTTACAACAGCAACAAGGTAAAAATGGAAGAATTCAGCGATAAAATACTTCTTTACGGTGCCAAAAAAGATTTACCAAAACTCCAACAAGTCGTGCTGAAGTGCAGTGAACAAGATGTAAGTAGTTTCTCAATTTAACCTGACAAAACTTGTGAGTTTTAGCTGGAAAACTACGTTAAAACCCACCTAACTAAAGAGAACTTTGCCCGAATTTGGGACTATTTGTTGAAGGCTTTTCAAGATTCTAGAAGATGCCACAATAAACGGATAAAAGTGGTTTTAGCTGTGTTAAATGAATTGGAAAATAGAGAGTGTGTTTCTTCACATTTGTCCACAACTGTTGTTCAGAGACTGTGTATGGATTTGACGAAGTTGAAAACGGAACATTTAGTGGAAATTTGCAATTTTTGTCTTGCCAGCATCCAGTCTAAGAAGTCGAATTCTACAATAAGGTAAGAACATGTTTATTTTATTATTTCAAGTTTTAAAATGGTTTGAAATTTCATTATCGTCATTTCAAGACGGTTTGAAATTTTAGTCATGTGTAGTTTGGACACAATCATCTCTATTGTAAAATATTTATTTCAAACCCACATATTGATTTTAACAATTTTGGCGAATTTTTGAAAATTATCAATAATTGTGAAAATCATTAGGGACTTTAATAAGCTGTCATTTCAAAACGGTTTGAAATTTTGACTTGAAATTTTAGTCACGGTGAGTTTAAAGATGCCTCTATTCAAAAATATTCACTTCAGACCATTGACTTTAATGCTTCAGACCCATGTTTTGGTTTCAATAATTTTGGAGAATTTTTGAAAATAATCAATTAATTGTGAAAATCATTAGGGACTTTGATATGCTGTCATTTCAAAACGGTTTGAAATTTTGACTTGAAATTTTAGTCACGGTGAGTTTAAAGATGCCTCTATTCAAAAATATTCACTTCAGACCCATGTTTTGGTTTCAATAATTTTGGAGAATTTTTGAAAATAATCAATTAATTGTGAAAATCATTAGGGACTTTGATATGCTGTCATTTCAAAACGGTTTGAAATTTTGACTTGAAATTTTAGTCACGGTGAGTTTAAAGATGCCTCTATTCAAAAATATTCACTTCAGACCCATGTTTTGGTTTCAATAATTTTTGGAGAATTTTTGAAAATAATCAATTAATTGTGAAAATCATTAGGGACTTTGATATGCTGTCATTTCAAAACGGTTTGAAATTTTGACTTGAAATTTTAGTCACGGTGAGTTTAAAGATGCCTCTATTCAAAAATATTCACTTCAGACCCATGTTTTGGTTTCAATAATTTTGGAGAATTTTTGAAAATTATCAATTAATTGTGAAAATCATTAGGGACTTTGATAAGTGTCATTTCAAAACGGTTTGAAATTTTGACTTGAAATTTTAGTCACGGTGAGTTTAAAGATGCCTCAATTCAAAAATATTCACTTCAGACCCATATTTTGATTTCAATAATTTTGGCGAATTTTTCAAAATTATCAATCGTGAAAATCATTAGGGACTTTGATAAGCTGTCATTTCAAGACGGCTTGAAATGTTGACTTCAAATTGGAGTCACGGTGAGTTTAAAGATGCCTCAATTCAAAAATATTCACTTTAGACTCATATTTTGATTTCAATAATTTTGGAGAATTTTTGGAAATTAATTAATTGTGAAAATCATTAGGGACTTTGATAAGCTGTCATTTCAAAACGGTTTGAAATTTTGACTTGAATTTTTAGACATGGTGAGTTTAAAGATGCCTCTATTCAAAAATATTCACTTTAGACCCATATTTTGATTTCAATAATTTTGGCGAATTTTTGAAAATTATCAATAATTGTGAAAATCATTAGGGACTTTGATAAGCTGTCATTTCAAAACGGTTTGAAATTTTGACTTGAAATTTTAGTCACGGTGAGTTTAAAGATGCCTCTATTCAAAAATATTTACTCAAGACCCATATTTTGATTTCAATAATTTTGGCGAATTTTTGAAAATTATCAATTAATTGTGAAAATCATTAGGGACTTTGATAAGCTGTCATTTCAAAACGGTTTGAAATTTTGACTTGAAATTTTAGTCACGGTGAGTTTAAAGATGCCTCTATTCAAAAATATTTACTTAAGACCCATATTTTGATTTCAATAATTTTGGCGAATTTTTGAAAATTATCAATTAATTGTGAAAATCATTAGGGACTTTGATAAGCTGTCATTTCAAAACGGTTTGAAATTTTGACTTGAAATTTTAGTCACGGTGAGTTTAAAGATGCCTCTATTTAAAAATATTCACTTAAGACCCATATTTTGATTTCAATAATTTTGGAGAATATTTGAAAATTATCAATTAATTGTGAAAATCATAAGGGACTTTGATAAGCTGTCATTTCAAGACGGTTTGAAATGTTGACTTGAAATTGAAGTTACGGTGAGTTTAAAGATGCCTCTCTTCAAAAATATTCACTTTAGACCCATATTTTGATTTCAATAATTTTGGAGAATTTCTGAAAATTATCAATTAATTGTGAAAATCATTAGGGACTTAGATAAGCTGTCATTTCAAAACGGTTTGAAATTTTGACTTGAAATTTTAGTCACGGTGAGTTTAAAGATGCCTCTATTCAAAAATATTCACTTCAGACCCATGTTTTGGTTTCAATAATTTTGGAGAATTTTTGAAAATTATCAATTAATTGTGAAAATCATTAGGGACTTTGATAAGCTGTCATTTCAAAACGGTTTGAAATTTTGACTTGAAATTTTAGTCACGGTGAGTTTAAAGATGCCTCTATTCAAAAATATTCACTTCAGACCCATGTTTTGGTTTCAATAATTTTGGAGAATTTTTGAAAATTATCAATTAATTGTGAAAATCATTAGGGACTTTGATAAGCTGTCATTTCAAAACGGTTTGAAATTTTGACTTGAAATCGAAGTTATGGTGAGTTTAAAGATGCCTCTATTCAAAAATATTCACTTCAGACCCATATTTTGATTTCAATAATTTTGGAGAATATTTGAAAATTATCAATTAATTGTGAAAATCATTAGGGACTTTGATAAGCTGTCATTTCAAAACGGTTTGAAATTTTGACTTGAAATTGAAGTCACGGTGAGTTTAAAGATGCCTCTCTTCAAAAATATTCACGTCAGACCCATATTTTGATTTTAATAATTTTGGAGAATTTTTGAAAATTATCAATTAATTGTGAAAATCATTAGGGACTTTGATAAGCTGTCATTTCAAAACGGTTTGAAATTTTGACTTGAAATTTTAGTCACGGTGAGTTTAAAGATGCCTCTATTCAAAAATATTTACTTAAGACCCATATTTTGATTTCAATAATTTTGGAGAATATTTGAAAATTATCAATTAATTGTGAAAATCATTAGGGACTTTGATAAGCTGTCATTTCAAAACGGTTTGAAATTTTGACTTGAAATTGAAGTTACGGTGAGTTTAAAGATGCCTCTCTTCAAAAATATTCACTTTAGACCCATATTTTGATTTCAATAATTTTGGAGAATTTTTGAAAATTATTAACAATTGTGAAAATCATTATAGTGACTTTGATAAGCTGTCATTTCACGACGGTTTGAAATTTTGACTTGAAATTTTAGTCACGGTGAGTTTAAAGATGCCTCTATTCGAAAATATTCACGTCAGACCCATATTTTGATTTCAATAATTTTGGAGAATATTTGAAAATAATCAATTAATTGTGAAAATCATTAGGGACTTTGATATGCTGTCATTTCAAAACGGTTTGAAATTTTGACTTGAAATTGAAGTTACGGTGAGTTTAAAGATGCCTCTATTCAAAAATATTTACTTCAGACCCATATTTTGATTTCAATAATTTTGGAGAATATTTGAAAATAATCAATTAATTGTGAAAATCATTAGGGACTTTGATAAGCTGTCATTTCAAAACGGTTTGAAATTTTGACTTGAAATTGAAGTTACGGTGAGTTTAAAGATGCCTCTCTTCAAAAATATTCACTTTAGACCCATATTTTGATTTCAATAATTTTGGA
This sequence comes from Orchestes rusci, assembly GCA_958502075.1. Taxonomy (NCBI): domain Eukaryota; kingdom Metazoa; phylum Arthropoda; class Insecta; order Coleoptera; family Curculionidae; genus Orchestes; species Orchestes rusci. The sequence goes on along the minus strand of OY293304.1, from coordinate 113,033,333 downwards.
GAATTTTTGAAAATTATTAACAATTGTGAAAATCATTATAGTGACTTTGATAAGCTGTCATTTCACGACGGTTTGAAATTTTGACTTGAAATTTTAGTCACGGTGAGTTTAAAGATGCCTCTATTCGAAAATATTCACGTCAGACCCATATTTTGATTTCAATAATTTTGGAGAATATTTGAAAATAATCAATTAATTGTGAAAATCATTAGGGACTTTGATATGCTGTCATTTCAAAACGGTTTGAAATTTTGACTTGAAATTGAAGTTACGGTGAGTTTAAAGATGCCTCTATTCAAAAATATTTACTTCAGACCCATATTTTGATTTCAATAATTTTGGAGAATATTTGAAAATAATCAATTAATTGTGAAAATCATTAGGGACTTTGATAAGCTGTCATTTCAAAACGGTTTGAAATTTTGACTTGAAATTTTAGTCACGGTGAGTTTAAAGATGCCTCTATTCAAAAATATTTACTTCAGACCCATATTTTGATTTCAATAATTTTGGCAATTTTTTAAAAATCAAGTATGTATCAATTATTGTGAAAATCATTAGTGACTTTGGTAAGCTGTCATTTCAAGACGGTTTGAAATTTTGACTTGAAATTTTAGTCATATAGAATTTGAAGATCCCTCTATTGAATAATATTTATTTCAAATTCACATTTCAACAATTTTGTCAAATTTTTGAAAATTATCAATTGTGAAAATCATTAGGGACTGATAAGCTGTCATTTCAAGACGGTTTGAATTTCGGGTTTCCATTTTCATTGCAAAAAAATTCAAGATGACTTTCCCTGCTTCAAAATAAAAAGAAAACTCAAACTATAAACATTTTGTCCGCAAACGACTTGAAGTTTTTCTATTAATTTTTTTTTATTTTTTTTTATTCCTTCAAGTTAATATGAACTTTTCTGATCATATCTGCGAGCTAAATAAAAATCTGAAGCTCCCTGTACGTACTTATATTTTAAAAAAAAAATCTATTTCTGTGAACATAATATTGTGATTTTGAAAAAGTTGTTTGTCGAAATTTTTCATTGTTTATCATTAAAAAAAAATAAATGTGAACAAGTACATAATATAATAATTGAATGGTTTCAATTGAATTCAGTAAACAATAAATGGCAATACTAAGTGTTTCTCCTCAATCTGGCAATTATTAAGACCCTGGAAAAAAATCTGAAGAATAATGTACCCAAGAGAAAATGCTGGAAATATATTTCAAGCCAGGATCGCCGCAAGGGGGCGTAACGGTATGTTGATTTTCTGTTTTCACAGCACCATTACGCCCCCTTGAGCGATTCTAGAAACTTGAAATATATCGAGCATTTTCTCTTGGACACATTACTCAACTGATTTTTTTTCACTCAACTTCAGCTTCAGCTGGAAAGACCTCCTCCCGGACACCCTACGAATCCTCAACGAAAAAGACCAAGTCGACTCGAACGACCTGACATACACGGGCCAAGAATTCAAAACCACCTTTATCAGCACCATATGCATGTCCCAATGGTGTCCGGACAAAATCACCCAAATCACCGCCATGTTCAGGTGAGTCTGTGCCAACCCAGGCGCCATTTTCAGGTTAGATTGCAGCGATATGCCGCTGAACAAAGACGAACACCTCAAGGTGGTGACCAAGCTGTCGTCGTACATTGAAAAGTTGACACCACAGGAAGTACCATCGTTCACGTACCAGCTGTTGCGCCTGTGCCGAACCCAAAATAGTCGCATTGTTTTTTTAAAGTTGCAGGATTATTTCCAGTTGAAGATTTATAATGTTAATGGCGGACAGGATAGTGAAACTCCTGATTTTGATTTGATTGGTGAGTGCTTGTTGTGTCCAAGGTTTATTGATAGTAGTAAGGTTGCGCCGTAATACGTTTAACAAAATTTGACAGCTGTCATAAGATATTAAAAAAATGGTTTTCAAAGATTTTTTGAGAGATATGAGATAAATCAAATACAAGTTTCAGTTTCTTTCTTTAATTTTTTGATACTCTGGTTCTTTGGTTCTTTGCTTCCTTGGTTCTTTGTTACTTTGGTTCCCTGCTTCTTGGATCGTTGGTACTTTGATTCTTGGGTACTTTGGATCTTTGGTTTGGGTTAGGTTGGGTTCTTGGGTACTTTGATACTTTGCTTTTTGGTTCTCTGGTCCCACTTTGGTTTTTTGTTATTTTGTATTTTGGTTCTTTGTGGTAATTTGGTACTTTGATACTTGGATCGTTGCAATTTTGGTTCTTTGATTTACTTCAATTATTTGGTTATTCGATACTCTGGTACTTTGGTTCCTGGGTTCTTTGGTACTTATTTGGTTCTTTTGTACTTTGGATCTTTGGCAATGTGGTACTTGATTGGTTCTTTTATTTCTTGCTTCATGGATCTTTGTTACTTTGGTTAGTACCTTATTACCAAAGAACCAGAGTACTAAACTACAAAAAGAGCCAAAGAACCAAAGTTCCAAAGAACCAAAGAGCAAAATTATCAACGAACCAGTGTATCAAAGTAACAGGGCACCAAAGAGCCAAAATACCAAAGAACCGAAATATCAAAGAGCCAATTAAACAAAGTACCAAAGAATCCAAGAACCAAGGTACCAAAGAGCCGTAGTACCAAACATCCAATCAATTCAAATACTAAAGTACCAAAAAGCCAAAGTATCTAATCACCAAAGAACCAAAGTACCAAAGAGCCAAAGTACCAACGTAAGCGAAATCGGTCACTTTCACTTCGAAGTCAAATTGAATATTAATCAGAGTCGCATTTGATTGGAAACAAGATCAATCGATTTAAATTGAACTGGTTATTTTCAATTTTCTTTATATACAGGGTGTAACAGAGTAAGTGTTACAACGTGAGACTGTAGATTCGTTGTCAAAAAAGAAAAAGATTTTTCCTCAACGAAAATTATACGAACACTTTTTCCGCACACCTCGTATACTAGACGGAGATAACACATTTATGAACGGAAGTCTGTAAGATAAGACATGGGGAGATAAAAATGTACATTTCGTGATCGCAGCGCCACCTAGCGACAATTTTATTGAGCTATTATTTTTCATCACACACCACAAACCCCATTCCGCATTATACGAACACTTTTTTCGCACACCCCGTATACTAGACAAATATATGAACGGAAGTCCGTAAGATAAGACATGGGGAGATAAAAATGTACAGTTCGTGATCGCAGCTCCGCCTCGCGATAATTTTGGAAAATGATATAGAGCCCCCTTAGCTATAACCAGCATGATTGAGATGTATTTTTTCATTATTACATTATAATGTACATTTTTATTGCATGTAAAACGAAAATTTTCCGCGGGCTTTCGTTGTCGATATACAGGGTGTCAGAGTTTTGAAAAAAAAAAGATTTTTCTTCAATTACTTCTAAACCACTTGGAATATTTTTATTAGATTTGGTACAGTGTCAAAATTAACTAGTTAGGATTATTTTATTGAAAAATCGATTAAAAAAATTAACCAGTGGCGTAGTTATGATACAGCCTGTAAATCGAAATCGAAAGTCCGCGGTAATTTTTTTCTAAGGAAAAATATTTTTCTTTTTTGATAAAGAATCTACAGTCTCACGTTGTAACACTTACTCTGTTACACCCTGTATATAATATGAATACATGCAATAAAAATGAACATTATAAAGTAATAATGAAAAAATACATCTCAATCATGCTGGTTATAGCTAAGGGGGCTCTATATCATTTTCCAAAATTTTCGCGAGGCGGCGCTGCGATCACGAACTGTACATTTTTATCTCCCCATGTCTTATCTTACGGACTTCCGTTCATATATTTGTCTAGTATACGGGGTGTGCGAAAAAAGTGTTCGTATAATGCGGAATGGGGTTTGTGGTGTGTGATAAAAATAGTAGCTCAATAAAGCATACATATTGAAATTGTCGCGAGGTGGCGCTGCGATCAGAAAATGTACATTTTTATCTCTTTATGTCTTATCTCACAGACTTCCGTTCATAAATGTGTTATCTCCGTCTAGTATACGGGGTGTGCGGAAAAAGTGTTCGTATAATGCGGCATGGGGTTTGTGGTGTGTGATGAAAAATAATAGCTCAATAAAATTGTCGCGGGGTGGCGCTGCGATCACGAAATGTACATTTTTATCTCCCCATGTCTTATCTTACAGACCTCCGTTCATAGATGTGTTATCTCCGTCTAGTATACGGGGTGTGCGGAAAAAGTGTTCGTATAATGCGGAATAGGGTTTGTGGTGTGTGATGAAAAATAATAGCTCAATAAAATTGTCGCGAGGTGGCGCTGCGATCACGAAATGTACATTTTTATCTCCCCATGTTTTATCTTACAGACTTCCGTTCATAAATGTGTTATCTCCGTCTAGTATACGAGGGGTGCGGAAGAAGTGTTCGTATAATGCGGAATAGGGTTTGTGGTGTGTGATGAAAAATAATAGCTCAATAAAATTGTCGCGAGGTGGCGCTGCGATCACGAAATGTACATTTTTATCTCCCCATGTCTTATCTTACCAGACTTCCGTTCATAAATGTGTTATCTCCGTCTAGTATACGGGGTGTGCGGAAAAAGTGTTCGTATAATGCGGAATAGGGTTTGTGGTGTGTGATGAAAAATAATAGCTCAATAAAATTGTCGCGAGGTGGCGCTGCGATCACGAAATGTACATTTTTATCTCCCCATGTCTTATCTTACAGACTTCCGTTCATAGATGTGTTATGTCCGTCTAGTATACGAGGGGTGCGGAAAAAGTGTCCGTATAATGCGGAATGGGGTTTGTTGTGTGTGATGAAAAATAATAGCTCAATAAAATTGTCGCGAGGTGGCGCTGCGATCACGAAATGTACATTTTTATCTCCCCATGTTTTATCTTAAGGACTTCCGTTCATAGATGTGTTATGTCCGTCTAGTATACGAGGGGTGCGGAAAAAGTGTTCGTATAATGCGGAATGGGGTTTGTTGTGTGTGATGAAAAATAATAGCTCAATAAAATTGTCGCGAGGTGGCGCTGCGATCACGAAATGTACATTTTTATCTCCCCATGTCTTATCTTACAGACTTCCGTTCATAGATGTGTTGTGTTCGTATAATGCGGAATGGGGTTTGTGGTGTGTGATGAAAAATAATAGCTCAATAAAATTGTCGCGAGGTGGCGCTGCGATCACGAAATGTACATTTTTATCTCCCCATGTCTTATCTTACAGACTTCCGTTCATAGATGTGTTATGTCCGTCTAGTATACGAGGGGTGCGGAAAAAGTGTTCGTATAATGCGGAATGGGGTTTGTGGTGTGTGATGAAAAATAATAGCTCAATAAAATTGTCGCGAGGTGGCGCTGCGATCACGAAATGTACATTTTTATCTCCCCATGTCTTATCTTACAGACTTCCGTTCATAGATGTGTTATCTCCGTCTAGTATACGGGGTGTGTGGAAAAAGTGTCCGTATAATGCGGAATGGGGTTTGTGGTGTGTGATGAAAAATAATAGCTCAATAAAATTATCGCGAGGTGGCGCTGCGAACAGAAAATGTACATTTTTATCTCCCCATGTCTTATCTTACAGACTTCCGTTCATAAATGTGTTATCTCCGTCTAGTATACGGGGTGTGCGGAAAAAGTGTTCGTATAATGCGGCATGGGGTTTGTGGTGTGTGATGAAAAATAATAGCTCAAAAAAGCATACATATTAAAATTGACGTGAGGTGGCGCTGCGATCACGAACTGTACATTTTCATCTCCCCTTGTCTTATCTTACGGACTTCCGTTGATACATGTGTCATCTCCGTCTAGTATACGAGGTGTGCGGGAAAAGTGTTCGTATAATGCGGAATAGGGTTTGTGGTAATAGCTCATTTATGTATTAATTAAAGGATAATCGACTGCTCAATTGATTAAACGCTTGGCATGCAAGGAACTTAGGGCCGATTTTTCAATGTCTATTTGAGAGTGGTAAAAAAGTTCTAAAAGAAACGGATATTTTATGAGCTCAGTGACGTCACCAATATGGGACCGATTTGACTAAATGTAGATTCTCCAGTTGTACGGCGCAACCTTTTAATCAATTAACCTTGTCGCACGCCACTGACTGAGTAATTGGTTTAATAGAACGGGCAGAGGATTACGAGGCGCTGCAGGCCGAGGGGGTGGTGCTGTACCACATAGAAAATGCCGCCTCTTTAGGACATGGCTGTATCAAAGATTATTTAACTTTGTTAAAGAATACAGTCAAAAGTCCCAACTTTGTCCTACAGCCCTTTCAACTGTTGGCACTGTTTACCATTGCAACAGTGTCGCAGTACGAGGAGGCAGTATTTGAGGTACTACGTCTAAGCGTAGTGCGTTGCTACAACGAACAACTTAAAAAAACCACCAACCAGTGGTACCGGGATGTGTTAACCGAAAGTGTAGTGCCTGAGGATGTCTTTAAACAACTTTTAAACGTCGGACAACGTGACATGCTTCTTGAATCTTTCATCAATTTCGGCTTCACGTTACTTAATGTTGGTTCAGCATTGGGGCGTGACGTCATAGCCGAAAAACAATGGGCCTTGGGTGCGATGATTTTGTTGAAAATCATCAAAAAGCAACGCGACGTTGCCGGTGTGATTATCAAGACTTTTTGCAATCATATTTTGACAAAGAGCAGCGCCACTCAGTATATTGGTGAGTGATAGGGGAAGTGAACAGGGGTTGAATAGGTTGTGTTGCAGATACTTTGTTTTATCTGGTTAAGTCGTCCCCGCAGTTGTTGCTGTCCAATCGGTCGAATGTCAGCGAGTTGTTGGAAAGTTTGATTTATGTTCCTGCACAGGTGGCGTGTCAGTTGTTGGAAGCGTTGATTCCGTTGACGAAGTTTTCGTCAGCCACTAGGGATCAGTTGATTATGATTTTGCGCAAGTCTCTTTATTCCAGGTGAGTATATTTAGGGTCAAATTGTCCGTAATAGAATCAGCTTCAACGTGAATATGCCAAAGCTCCTCTATTACTTGCTGAAAAATATACAGTGCGTCCTAAAGTAAAGTTTTCAAGTTTCAACAAAAACGACTTCCTAGACATTTTTCACCGTTACTTTCTTAAAAATAATGATAAAGAGTTGATTCAAACGTCAAATTGTCCGTAATAGAATCAGCTTCAACGTGAATATGCCAAAGCTCCTCTATTCCTTGCCGAAAAATATACAGTGCGTTCCAAAGTAAAGTTTTCAAGTTTCAACAAAAACGACTTCCTAGACATTTTCCACCGTAACTTTCCTAAAAAGGATGATAGAGAGTTGATTCAAACGTCAAATTGTTCGTAATAGAATCAGCTTCAACGTGAATATGCCAAAACTCCTCTATAACTTGCTGAAAAATATACAGTGAGTCCCAAAGTGCGTCCTAAAGTAAAGTTTTCAAGTTTCAACAAAAACGACTTCCTAGACATTTTTCACCGTAACTTTCTTAAAAATGATGATAGAGAGTTGATTCAAACGTCAAATTGTCCTTAATAGAATCAGCTTCAACGTGAATATGCCAAAACTCCTCCATGACCCCCTGGACATAAACAGGGCGATTTGATCGATAAAAAAAAAAAAAAAAAAAAAAAAAAAAAAAAACAGAAAAAGTTATGACTATTTTGATAAGTGAAAAGGTGTTAAAGTGGCGCCCTCCTTTCCATAACTTATACCCTCTTCTAGGTCGATTGAAACCCGCCAGGTGGCAGTGCACGGCTACGTCAAACTAATAACCCAACAAAACCTAACCAACAGCGCGGTATGGAGCCAAACCAGCAGCGGCTCATTCGCCTCTGGTCACTCCCTCTACACGCAAATCTCCGTCAACACCACCAGCCAATCAGCGCCCGCTGCTATAAGCAGCGAGGCTCTATGCTGGGAAGTCTTGGGCATTTTAAAGCGATGTTTCATCCAACAGGCGGAAGTTAGAGCGACGCTCTATGACGGTATAAAGAGCGCTCACTATGACTTATTGACATAAACAAACGATTACAGCGCTGTATCAGGCAGTGTGTATAAACCCCGAACTAGGTGTGCTGGTTTTGGAAATGTTCTGGTTTCATTTGATGGACTTTTATGTTATGGACGAAAATGCGCCTGCGTTGAACATGACCAATGTGGCTGTACTGAGGGAGACGGATTGTTTGTTGCACGAACCACTGAGCAAGTTTATTTTTGCCCTGTCACACATTGTTGCCAAGGTGGGACAGATGGAGGATTATAAGGACACGCCCACTGTCCAGAAGTATGTGACCATTCTCGAGTCGTTGTGTAATCGAATGGCCAATAGCGAGCTGGTTCACTTTTCTCTGGTAAGTGATTGGTCATTAAAAGTTGGTACATTATTTCAAAAGTTACAGCGTTTTGAATAATTTATTTGAACAACATTCATCAAAATCGGTCAATTTTTTCAAAAATTACAGCATTTTAAAGAATTTGATTGAAAATGGAAAAAAAATCGAATATTTTTATTTTTGGCAAAATTTGCAAGGATCAAAAATCACAAAAATTATTGCGGAAAGTTGATTCAATTCCCTACAAATTGCCGCATTTTTCATCAAAATCGGTCAATTCTTCCAAAAGTTACAGCATTTTAAAGAATTTAATTGAAAATGGAAAAAAATCGAATATTTTTTTTTATGGCAAAATTTGCAAGGATCAAAAATCACAAAAATTCTTGAGGAAAGCTGATTGAATTCCCTACAAATTGAATACAGAATAAGAACAAAGTTCGAGCTGCACCAGCATTTTATTCGGGCTGCGTATGTTTTGTGTGGGCGGAGCAAAAGTGTCAAATCGATTGATGGGGCGTGTCAGAGGGGCGTGTTTGATCATTTGACCTCAGTGGCGGAGGTTATTTATAATAGGATTGTTTTGAGGTAAGGTTGGATCTTATTTAGTGGATTAACATATTATGCAGTTTGAGTACTTATGTGGAATTCGACTGTCCCGCCGCTGTACAAGCTGTGGAATGTTTCAGTACTATCGTCAATGTGATTAATGCCAACTACAATTGAATTCCCTACAAATTGCCGCATTATTCATCAAAATCGGTCAATTCTTCCAAAAGTTACAGCATTTTAAAGAATTTAATTGAAAATGGAAAAAAAATCGAATATTTTTATTTTTGGCAAAATTTGCAAGGATCAAAAATCACAAAAATTCTTGAGAAAAGCTGATTGAATTCCCTACAAATTGCCGCATTTTCCATCAAAATCGGTCAATTCTTTCAAAAGTTACAGCATTTTAAAGAATTTGATTGAAAATGGAAAAAAATCGAATATTTTTATTTATGGCAAAATTTGCAAGGATCAAAAATCACAAAAATTCTTGAGGAAAGCTGATTGAATTCCCTAGAAATTGGCGCATTATTCATCAAAATCGGTCAATTCTTTCAAAAGTTACAGCATTTTAAAGAATTTGATTTAAAATGGAAAATAATCGAATATTTTTATTTTTGGCAAAATTTGCAAGGATCAAAAATCACAAAAATTCATGAGGAAAGCTGATTGAATTCCCTACAAATTGCCGCATTTTTCATCAAAATCGGTCAATTCTTTCAAAAGTTACAGCATTTTAAAGAATTTAATTGAAAATGGAAAAAAATCGAATATTTTTATTTTCGTCAAAATTTGCAAGGATCAAAAATCATAAAAATTCTTGAGGAAAGCTGATTGAATTCCCTACAAATTGCCGCATTTTTCATCAAAATCGGCCAATTCTTTCAAAAGTTACAGCATTTTAAAGAATTTAATTGAAAATGGAAAAAAATCGAATATTTTTTTTTATGGCAAAATTTGCAAGGATCAAAATCACAAAAATTCATGAGGAAAGCTGATTGAATTCCCTACAAATTGCCGCATTTTTCATCAAAATCGGTAAATTCTTTCAAAAGTTACAGCATTTGAAAGAATTTAATTGAAAATGGAAAAAAATCGAATATTTTTATTTATGGCAAAATTTGCAAGGATCAAAAATCATAAAAATTATTGAGAAAATTTGATTGGATTCCCTACAGAATGGCGCCAAATTCATCAAAATCGGCCCATTCGCTCAAAATCTAAACCGTTATAAAGATTTTGAATTTTGTTCTTACTGATGATAGGACGACGGAACAGACTTGACCGACCAATTACCAGAAAGCCAACAAAAGCTGCACATTTTGCGAGAAATAATAAACATATTCGACGCCCTGATTGGCTACAAAATCGCCAGTCTGTCACCTGACTCTGACAACCAATGCACAATCATCAACACACTTCTTGAGGGACAGTCCCGATTCGTCCACTTCGGCCGCACATTGTCCAAACAAAAAAAAAAGACAAAGGCATCAAAGTCAAACTTTAAAATTCCCGACACCATACTAGACTTGGCAACAGTGGACAAGGCATTAAGGACCCTTTTAGAACCTACAGTTGGATGGGTGAGCACCCAACAGAGCTACAGAATAAGAACAAAGTTCGAGCTGCACCAACATTTTATTCGGGCTGCGTATGTTTTGTGTGGGCGGAGCAAAAGTGTCAAATCGATTGATGGGGCGTGTCAGCGGGGCGTGTTTGATCATTTGACTTCAGTGGCGGAGGTTATTTATAATAGGATTGTTTTGAGGTAAGGTTGGATCTTATTTAGTGGATTAACATATTATGCAGTTTGAGTACTTATGTGGAATTCGACTGTCCCGCCGCTGTACAAGCTGTGGAATGTTTCAGTACTATCGTCAATGTGATTAATGTCAACTACAAGAAAAACTTGACGAAATTTCTTAGCAAAATAGGTAAGTACTGAATATTTGACAGATGTTGCCATATTTCCTAATCATAACAGTATCACCAAGTAAATTTGACAATTGACATAAAGCGAGGTTGCCACTTTCCTATTAATTTACTTTGTCTTTGTCTTTCTCAACTGTCACATATTGAATTTGACAATTGACGCAAGGCGATGTTGCCATTCAACATAATTACAGGTGGCAAAGATAAATCCGAATCTCTCGTTAATCACCTCAAACCCATCATGGAAAAGTTCCAAGAAATTTTCGAAATGGACCATGATGAACTGTCAAATGATGTCGAAATCAAACGCCTGTCTCCTGCTATTCTCAACATCATTACCGGCCTAAGTCACATGATCCCAGCTGACAGCAACATAGTGTCAGTTCAGCTGTACGATTGGCTGAAACGCATCGCCTATCACAACGAAGTACCTCATCGAGTTGCAGCTAACTTCATGAGTTTGTTATTTGAAACGCACATCAAGTATAAATCGGGCCTTAGTATGTTCGAGCAAGTTGCGCATAGTTTTGTTGAGGTTTATACGTTGTCTGAGCAGGATGTAAGTGGCAATGTTGCAATATTGACATATTTTGCTGAAAAAAAAAAAATGAAAATTTATCGGTCGGACAATATTATGAACTAATTTTCGGTATGCCCAGCACACTTGCGTTAAATTTTCATTTTTTGCGTCATTATCTGATTGTCTATATTATGTCATTCGAAAATAGGATTCAATAGATGAGCCTATGGAGACGTTGAAGGTTATTGATGTGGCCACGGCCAACTCCATTTTCCCATGTCTTTGTAACTTTAACAAAATGGTAATGGATGACGTGGACAGTTTGCTGGTGAGGATCAAATCGGACCATTGTATCACTAATTATCTTGTAGATGAAGCTAGAGGTAAGTTCTACAATAAGCGTTTTCATGAGACCATTCCAGTTTGGTCTGTCATTAATGTCACTTTCAGCCAATCGCCGAGCTGCAAGTGACGTTAATGACAGAATTGGGTTAGTCCTAGTTGTTCAAGTTTAGAGTTCTGTATACAGGGTGTTACAAATTCGATGCTCACCATTGGTATCTTGGAAACGGTAGGAGTTTAAATGGGGGCAAAGTTGCGCATTTTGGTGCTCATTAATACATTCGGAGATATCCGGAAAAAACCGAAATTTTGTGAAATCGTTTTTAAGTTTTCCTATGTGTATTTGAAGAGATATTTCAAAATAAATGTCACATCTTCATTGCCACTGTTTCTCCTCTACAAAATGGCGTCATCAAATTTATGATCCGACGTTTCGTCTATGAGCAGCTATCATCAAGACATCCTTATCTTGAACACACTGTATACCTTGCATGCTACGTTGGTACAAAATTCCTGTTTGCTGATCTTTCCCCTTAAATTATAGCCAAAAGCGTTAAAACCAAGGAAAAAGCCATAATCACCCAGCTGTGCTTTATATCGCGCATTCTCAGGACACTAACCAGACTAGCGATCCCCGCTGGGTCTTTGTCCGAAGTTGTGTTCAAAAATGTCGTCCAATTCTACTCCATCTTGTCCAACCTTACCAAATTTTACATCAGCACTTGCACAAGCAACGTGTGGTTCGAAAAACTAGTCAAACTGTCCGGCAAAGCCTTGAGTAAATCGGTGTACACGTTTTTGTATCAGCTGGAAAAGCGAATGGAAGAGAATCAAGGAAAAGGGGATGGAGCGGCCATGAAGAATAAAGTTTTACGCGAAACTAAAACCATCCCCAAAGTAATATATGAAATGGAACAGTTTAGTAGGTTTATCATTCAGCTGACCAAAAGGACCAAGTGTGATTTGTCCAAGTATGTCGGACAAGGTATTTCTAGGGATTTTAGGATTTTAGCTAAGAATCTCCCTGAAGATTTGGCTGATGGTAAGTCTTTTCTCAAATGGCAACACTGTAATGTGTCATTTGATTGACAGATAATGAGCCGACGCAAGCGAACGACACCACGCAGACTGACTCAGATGGCGCGCCTGTGACGAAACGCTCAAAAAAATGATTTTGTTCATATTATATCTATTTATCTACAATAAAACTATCTAAAAATCACTAACTCGTCCTTTTCGTTCCCAGTCTCCATAACGGGTGGGTTCGGGGCCTTTGGGCCCCCCAATTTCGCCAGTGTTGGGGTTGGTGTTGTCGGGCCATGGCTCCAGGGGTTCATTTTCTTCGTAAGGATGTTTGGCGAACTCGTCCAGTTTACCAATAGGCGTTTTCTCGCGCAGTTTCTTCTTAAATTCCTCCATTCTTGGACTTAGTTTGTCGTTGGATGAAAAACGAACTAAAAAGATTGACAGTTTTGACGTTTGAACTGTCAAGCAAAGCGCATGGTTGTACAACATTGCAAATTTGCAAGAAGTGTTCATTATTATCTGTAATCTTTATTGTGTTTTTATGTGTCCAAAAAAACTAGTTAAAAGTAAGTACATCAAATGTAAATATTCGAATACTGACCTGTTGTAATGGCTGCTCTGTTGAAACAGGACATTCGAATTTGTCGGCAAATCTGCGTCATGACATTCATTTTTCTTATTTGGTTGTTAAATTATTAATTTTTTGATAATCAAATAGTTACATTAATCATTTGTTTTGATTTTGTTATAGATCACTTCTTTTTTTTTGTCAGATGGTGGCGCTAACCGCCGGGCTGTCGGGGTTATAAATATTCTAAGGTTCACATTGAATTGGGACTGTCAAATTTTCGCTTGACAAACGAAAATCATATGCTACCATCTACATTGTATTTGTGATCAAAATCACGCTTACGTTAAATTTAAAGTGAATGCTATCATATGATTCTCGTTTGCCAAGCGGAAACTTGACAGTTCCAACTCGAAAACAAATTCAATGGAGGGGTTAAACTGCGTACACACTTGTTGTAAACACATCGTCGATTGAAGTGTGGCACTGAGTTACGAGGACTTGAAGTAATTTTGTTGACAAACGTATTTTCTTTACATAGAAAATATGAATTCATTTTAGCAGATGCAAACGTCGCAACATCGCTTGTCAAAATCAAAGTGACTCAAACAGATCGCCCACGTTCGGGGTGCTATGCTGATTCTAGTCTAGTCGTTCAATTTTCGAAGGAAAAGAATAATTTTTTATGGAATTGAAATCCAATAAATGTGGGCGTTGCTTGAGTGTAACTAGTGCGGTTCTCACTTGACATTTGACATAAGGGGATGTTGCCACACTTCGTATTCAGCTCCAAACAACAAAGAATTGTGTCATTTTAACAGTCAATTAATGAAATTCATGTTCAACTGTCACTAGCGCCTCTTGCACGTACTAATCATTTGACATAGAAAGATGTTGCCACTTCTTCTAGTGAAAAGCCAGTTTCGACCTGATTGTCTGTAACAGCCCCCGTGATATGCGATTTTTTTCGACGATCTTTAGAAATTCATCACCAGAACGTTTGCCCTCTATCGCCACTAATATCAATTAAACCATTAATTTGTTTGTTCGTGGTCAATGGCAAAAGCTCTGTCAATTATTCAAAAAAACCATTTCAATGATGCCAACGCCATCTACTTATATAAAGTTTTATTTCAAAAAACGACTTAACAACCATGCACTCATAGTAGAAGATAGGCCAATAATTTTTTTACTGATGAATTGAGCCTGGAACTCTCATGAACATGGGAAAATTATCTGTAGGGTAACCTAATTTCTTTTTTGACAACTTAACCTATAATGATATTGTAAATCGCAAAAACGCTGCGCTTGACAAATGCACATGAGGAACCAATTTTTGACAATTGACATAAGGAGATGTTGCCACTCTTCTCATTGATTCATTTTCTTCTATTCAAAAGCCAACTGTCGATTATTTAATAAAAAAGTACTCAAAAATTAATGAAATTTATGCTTAACTGTCACTATGGCGCCTCTCTCACGTACTAAACATTTGACAATTGACATAATAAGGTGTTGCCACTTTTTCTATCGATTGTTTTTTTTTTTAAACAAAACTCAATTGTCGGCTTTATTTGATTAATAATTGACAATTGACATAAGGAGATGTTGCCGTATTGACTGTTCTATATAGGTAGTGTTGACCATATTTATATTATCAAAAAATTGATGGAATCTATAATCAACTGTCACATAACGCCTCTCTCACGTGCTTAAAATTTGACAGTTGCCGCACTGACACTACATTCATTCAAAAATTGACAGTATTCTTTTGACCTTCTTATAAAATCAGGTCGGAGGACTTATAAGGGGAATATAATTGATCATTTCAGAATCTGATGGACCCTGCCAAACCAACCTACGCATTCACCTGCGACTGCGGCCGCAACTTCAGCTACAGAAAACACTATCTGGCCCACAAAAGAAAAGCCCACAACGAACAAACCCCCTCCAGAGTAAAACCCCAAAAAACCTGCCCTCTGTGCAGCTACATTGGAACCACTTATGACCACATGAAATCCCACTTTGAACGACTGCACGACATCAACTTTCTTGACCAAGAAATGTCGTTCTCTTCCGAAACCGAATTTGAGGCCTGGAAAACCCTCTGTGAAAAAGAAACCTGCGCCAAGTACGTCAAAAAAGACAAGACTGTCAATACGAAGAACTACACTGTCATAAAGTACAGCTGTCATAGATCAGGACGCTATCTGTCGGGGTCCAAAGGGCTTCGCTCGTCCAGACGCAGAGGCAGCGCCAAAATCAACGCGTTTTGCCCGGCCAGAATCTGGAAGAAAACTAACACAGAGGGCATTATGGTGCGCTTCACGAATACACACATCGGACATGAAATGGACGAGAAACATGTGCCTCTGTCCCGACTAGAACGGGGCATTATTGCTGAGAAAATAGCACAGAATGTCAGCTTTGATGATATTTTACTGGAGTTAAAAGGGTCTAATAGGGTTACAAGGAAGGATCTGCATAATATTAAAATGTCATTGAAGCTAGACGCGTGCGCACATGATAACGTTAGTGCAAATACAGAAGTGGACATCAACGACCAATTAGAGGAAAGGAGGAAGGCTGCCAAGGTGTCATTGATGGGGGTTCTGGACTCGCTTCAGACGGTTGAAGAAATTGAGGCTGTAGAGAAGGCCATTGAATCTTTTCGAAATGCCGATAATGTATAATTTGACTGAATCCGGTCCTGACCCGCCGTGCCCATAAACAACCTCACCAACATCACTCATCAGCCACTGCCTTTGTCAATTTGTCATTTGTCATTTCACAACAATCGACCAGTTGAAGTGGTAGTGGTGCATTTTCTCCACTTTATTGTGCCTCTTTTTTGCTTTTAAATACAAAAATATGGAGGAAATCAAAACGGAATTGGTGCAGATTAATTTCCACAAATTGTGTCGCACGTGTTTAACGGAAAATGTCGATATGAGGTCTATTTTTAGTGTAACAGATTCAACGGCCGATGGGCCGATGATTATTGCGGATATGTTGATGAAGTTCGCGAATGTGCAGGTGAGTTGTTTTGATTATGTTTAAAAAAAAAATTATAAAAAACAGTTTGTTGTTTAACAAGGTTTGTTTGGACGTAAATATAAATATAAACATTCAAGTGTCAAAGTTGGTGGGGGTTGACTGGAGCAGGCTCGGACGTGGTTATAAGGAAGCTGCTCAGATACACCCTTGTGTTTGATGAATAAAAAATGCTGATTTTTTTGATAAATGAGCAACAAAAATGTGTTATTTCTTTAATTTGTTTTATTTGGGTATTCTTTGAGTTGTTGAATTTTTGATTCTTCTTTGTGTGGTTTTTTGGTTTTACTATTAGTCAGTTCTTTGGTTTTTGTTTCTTAGTTCTATGATTCTTTTTTTTGTTTTTTTTCGAATTTTTGTCTATTCTCTATTTAGTTTTTTAGATATTTAGTTATTTTAGTTTCTTCTGATTGGTTTTTTGTTTTCACCGTTTGTTTTCTTCCCTTTTTGCTTCTTTGGGTCTTTTGTTTTTTGGTTTTTTCTCTTTTTTGTTTTCTTGCTTTTTGATTCTTTATTTGTCGGTTTGGTTCTTAGTTCCATTTTTTTTTTGGTTTTTCGAAGCATTGGTTTTAATTTTTCTTTTTTTTTCATGTTTTTCTTTTATCGAACTTTTTTGGATCTTTTATTTTTTTCATATTTCGCTAGTTTCTCTTTTTTTGTTTGTTTGTTTTTTTGTTATTCCTCCTTTTTTAGTACCCTTTCTTTAGTTTTTTCTCTTTCCGGTTCTCTAGAATTTTTGGCTCTGTTTTTTTTTAAGTTTTTCTGATCCATAATTTTTCTTTTTTTATTCTTACATCGAACTTCTTTTGGATCTTTTATTTTTTGCATTTTTTATGGTTATTGGTTTCTAAATACAATTTTTTTTTGATTTTTTGGTTTATACGGTTTTTTTGATTTCTTGGTTTTTCTTTTTCAAGTTTTTTTCCTTTGTTTGGTTTTTTAATTTCTTTTTTTAAATTTTTTTGGTTAATTGGTTCTTTTTTTTTCGTTTATTTGTTCCATTGGTACTTACTTCCTTTTTTCGATGTAAAGTTGTTTTGTTGAACTTATCTCAAGTAACTTAAAGTTTGTACCAAAGTCAACTCCACGAACCCCAACCAACTCAGATTGATCAAAACTCAACTTGACCTAAATTCATCCCAACTTAGCCCAAACACATCCGAATTTAATCCAACTTGACTCAAACTCATTACGACTTAGTCTAAACTTATCTCAACTTAGCCCAGAGTAAATCTTATCCTGACTTAGCCCAAACTCATCCCAGCAAACCAACATTATCAAAATTCATCCCGACTTAGCCAAAGTCGACTCAAACTTGTCACGACTTACCCCAAACTGATCCCAATTTAACCCAAATTCACTCAAACTAATCAAAACTCATCCCTACTTGAGCCAACTTAACCCAGACTCACTCAATTTGACCTAAACTGGTTCTTCCGGTCGTTTTTTGTCTCAGTTCTAAAATTCTTTATTTGTTTTTTTGAATCTTTGTTTCTTCTCTTCTTAGTTTTTTGGATCATTGGTTTTATTCTCTTCTTTTCTGGTTCCACTGTTTCTAGGCTCTTCTCTTTTTGGTTCTTTGGCTCTTTAGTTTTTTCGCTTTCTTCTTTTTTCGTTTCCTTGGTTTTTGGTTCTTCTTTTTTTCTTGGTTTCTCTTTTTGTCTGTTATGTATTTTGTTTTCCGGATCTTTGGTTTTTCTTTTTTTGTTTTTTTCTTTGGTTCTTTTCTTTTTTGGATCATTTATTTTTGATTTTGTTCTTGTCTATTTTGTTGTTTGTTTTTGGGTTTTTTATTTATTTTTGCTTTTTTCTTCGTTTTTGTTTTCTCGGGTTTTTCTCTTTTCGGTGGTTTGTGTTTCTCGGTTCTTTGTGTTTTTTTTGTTTTTCGGATCTTCAATACTATCTTTTATTTTCTGGTCTTTTAGTTTTTTTGAATCCTACGTTTCTTTTCAATTCAATGTGTTTTTTAGTTTTCTCATTTCTCTGTTCTTTTATTTCATTCGTTCCCCTTCTTTTTCACGTTGGGCTCTTTGGTTGAACTTATCTCAAGAATACATGAGTTTACTGCAAGTATAAACCAAACTCAGCTCCACCAAATCAATATTGATTCAACTTATTTCAAAACTCATCCCGACTTAGCCCAGCGCGACTCAAAATCATCACGACTTCACCCAAACTGTCTCAAATTGATCAAAACTTATCCCCACTTTAGCCAACTTAACCTGAACTCACTCAACTTGATCTAAACTCATCTTAACTAAATCCAACTTGATTTAAACCCATCCCTACTTAGGACAACGACTTAACCCAAATAGTCTAAAATCGATCTAAACTCATCCTAACTGAATCCAACCTCAAACTCATCCCGACTTAGTCTAAACTCTTCCCAGCTTAACCCAACTTGACTCAAACTCATTTCAACTGACCCAACTTGAAATCTCAACCCGACTTAGCTGGAACTGATCCTAACTCTTCTCAAGTTGATGGGATGACAACACGGCTCTTGTCAACCTCAACGTTCAAGTGTACCTTAAGCTTAAGTGAATATCAAAATATCCCAAGCTTGTTAATTATAATCTAAATTTTTATACTTTTTTGTACATTTTCTAGGGAAAGCCATCAAAGCTAAATTTTCAATGTGTGAGAAAAAGCCTTTATTTTCCATGAAAAACTAATAAAACATTTTTGTTTATAAGGAGGATTTGAATAATGTCAAAATTCCAGATAGAAAACGAAGATGGCCTCCCAAACTTCATCTGTATATCCTGCACCTACCAAATCAGCAGGGCCTACGCCTTTAAACAGCTCAGCGAACAATCCGACGTCAACCTGCGGCAATACCTCGGCAAACCCCTTATAAAAATGCAAGTGAAAAAACACGAAGAAATCCAAAACACCGACTTTTCATCCTCATTCTTGGACAGTTTCGACATGGACTCCACATCGAGCGAAAGCGAGGAAGACAACGAAGTTATAACTGTACCTCCATCGGAAGATGGGGATGCGGAAAAACTAATTGCACAGCAGCAGTTGTTGAAAATCGCCCGCAATCAAAAGAGCCAAAAGCGCAAAAAAAAGTTAACTCCAGACCTGGTGGGTAAAAAAAAGGTGCCCCAAGTGTGCAACGTGTGCAAAAAAAAGTACATAGATGTTAAATCGTTTAGAAAGCACTTGCGGCAGCACATTGAAGATAAACCATTCAAGTGCTGCCACTGCGACAGAAGCTTTACTGAGGAGAATTATTTGAACAATCACATGCGCAGCCATCTGCCGGAAGAGGACAAGAAGCACGAGTGCAACATCTGCAAGAAGCGCTTCTTTCACTTCACATTGCTGCAAAAGCACATCCTTAGACACACCAACGAGCGCCCCTATGTGTGCAAGATCTGCAACAAAGGCTGTCTAGCCGAAAACAGTTTGCTAAAGCACATGCGCATTCATGAAAAAAAAGAAGGCGACCCTGGTCTGTTAAAACATATATGTGACTATTGCAGGACAGAGTTCCCCAACAGTGATGCCTTATCTGTGCATATTAAACAACATTCAGGGGAAAAACCATTTGTGTGCAACATGTGCGGCAAGTGTTTTCCGCAACGGTTTAATTTGGATTTGCACTTGCGCACCCACACAGGCGAGCGTCCGTTTAACTGCGAAGTGTGTCAAAAAGGCTACGTGTCCAAGGCTAGCTTGAAAATACACATGCGCACTCACACAAACGAACGTCCGTTTGCTTGTGAATTTTGCGGCAAAGCCTTTAGACAAAGTGGGGACTTGACCAGCCACAAGCGGCTGCACGGGACGGGCAAGGCCATCGAGTGTAATGTTTGTCAAAAAAGATTCACCACGCTGATGAAATTGAAGTACCACATGCGCAATCACACCGGCGAACGCCCTTATGTGTGTACTGTTTGTAATAGAGGTTTTACAGTTAACACGATATTGTTGCGCCATATGCGTGTGCACTCGGGCGAGCGTCCGTACGTGTGCGTCACCTGCGGCAAGGCCTTTTCGCAGAGCAGCACTCTAACCAATCATATGAAAGTGCACGCTAACAGCAAAAAGGCCGAGCAGGAAAAGGAAATTAAAGAAAGTGCGGAGCAGCAGCAGCAGCAACAGCAGATTTTGCCGCATGTGAATTTAATGCAGGAGCAGCTCCAGGCGGAGCCAATAAGAATGATGGAGACCAATCATGATACGTCAAGGTTGTTGGGGGAGACAAGTCACATGTTGGAGGATACGAGGATTTTGGTGGCTGATCCGCGGATGGTGGTCAATGTTGTGGAGCCGAATCGGCTGATTGTGCAGGATAATCGGCTGGTGACGATCGATAATCGGCTGTTGAATAATATAACTGATAACAGGATTTTGCCTGATAAATATTTGGCTTATGGGTCTTATCATAGAGGGCATATATGAGGTGGATGATTTTGGTGGATTGTATTACATGGATTTTTTTAATGATTATTTTTCTGCCTGATTTATTTTTTCTTTCCAACACCTCCTCGTATTACTTAATAGTTGACAACGTCGCCTCTAACTTCATTTATCAACTGAAGGTGGCTGCAAATAGCTTTAATGAGACAGCTTTTTCAACGCTTCACTTCTAAACAATCTGACCCCCTGAAATGAGTGTTGAAGATCTTTGAACACATTTTGATAAAATAGAAAATGAGGTTTTTTCAAAAACCCCTCGTAGCATTGAAACGGTATATACAAAACTCAAGAGCTGACAACATCGCCGCTAGCTTCACTCATTTCAATTGAAATGACTGCAGCTAGCTTCACTTTTGACCCTAGTTTCTATAAAATTTAAAAGTTTCGGGACGTTTCTGAAAATTTTCAAACAAAATGTAAATAAATAGTTGGAAGTTATTCATATTTTTGAAAGCGGCTATAAGTAATAAGTAAATAATTACAAAATTCCTGTTGATAAAAATTATAGGCTGACTTTCTATTACAACACACAGGAATCGACAACATCGCCGCTGGATGTCACTTATAGGCTGAAGTTGGCTGCAACTATTTAGACGTTATCTAACCTCCGCTCCAACGTTGCCAATGTATCACATTTTTGAACTTTGACATTTTAATTCTCCTGACATCTGACAGTTCTGACGATCTGACTGCTCGTCATGAATGTAAACAAGTTCAACATTATGACATGTCTAAAATATGTTTAAAAAGTAACGCTCCTGCCCAACTTATCTTGTGCTAAGATCTTGTGTTTAACTTGATGCGGTGTGTTTAACCCGATGCGGCAAATAAATAACCTCATCTATTTAACAATATCTAAATGTAGCAATATCGCGAGTCAGCTGTTAGTTGATAATAGCATATTTGGCAACGTTGGAGCGGAGGTTAGATAATGTGTCGTGCTGCGACTACCTTTGCCTCACAACATTTTTCAAAGAATTCAATAATTTTTTCCTCAAACGTTGTTAAAAAAATTAGGCTGACTTTTTAGCAACCCCTCGTAGCATGAAACGGCCTCTACAACCGATAACGCTGCAGCTAACTTCACAATAATGTTGGATTAATGCCTGGCTTACATTCAATTCGATTTCAAATTGGAACTGTCAAATTTCCGCTTGTCAAATGGGAATCGTATCGTATCATCTACAATGAATTTGGCGAAAGCGTGACTGAACAAAAATTGGTTGTGGTGGTAACATATGATTCACATTTGTCAAGCCAAAGTTTGACAGTTCCACTTGGAAATAAAATTGACTGTTAACCTTACATAATTGAATTTCATTTCTTAGTGGAACTGTCAGATTTCTCCTTGTAAAAAAATGGGAATCTTATGCTACCATCTACATTGAATTTGTGCCCAAAGTCACGCTTACGCCAAATTCAGTGTGGATGGCTCCATAATAATATGATTCCCATTTGGCAAGCGGAAAGTTGACAGTTCCACTTCGAAATGAAATTGAATGTAGCGACCAGGCAGAGTTTATAAAGAATCAATAGTTTTTTACTAAACGTTATCGATAAATACGTACAGCAAAGTAATTGGCGACAACGCAACCTGCCATGTGTCATTATAACCTTGTCAATTGATGAAATACGTATAGGAAAGTGATTGGCAACATCGCACCTGTCATAAAAACCTTGCCTCTTCAATAAAATACGTTCAAAAGTATTTGCCTTTCAACTGTCATTGAAAACCTTGTTCTAATTATAAAATACGTACGAAAAAGTAATTGGCAACGACGTAACTCGTCACCTATCGTCAAAAACATTGTCTTATCGTCAAAATACGTACAGCAAAGAATTTGGCAACCTCTCAGCCTATCATTTGTTATCAAAACCTTGCCTTATTGATAAAATACGTACAGAAAATTGATTGTCAACATCGCAAAATGTCATCTGTCATTAAAACCTTGCCTCATCAATAAAATACGTTCAGAAATGTATTTGATGGCCTCTCACCTGTCATTAAACATTGTCCCAATGATAAAATACGTACTGCGGCAACATCGCAGTCTGTCACTTGTCATTGAAAATCTTGTCTTATTCATAAAATACTCCAAGCAACGTGGTTGGCAACATCGCAGCATGTCACCTGTCATTAAAAACCTGGTCTTAATCATGATAAAAAAACAATGGTTGTATGCTGATTTGTCATCTCAAGTTTTTGACGTTCGCGCATATCGTCGTGTCGTCTTGTTGCTATACGCAGAAATGACAGAATTCTTTTCCTTGACTGCAATTCCAAGATTCTGGGAATACCCCATAGTGACGTAGTATTGATTGAACATTGCGGATCCTGTTGTCTACAATTTGGAATACATCTGTGAACACTGTGATGGAAATACGATATACGATAAAGTGATTGGCAACATCGCAGCTTGTCACCTGTCATAAACCATATCTTAGTAGCCTAGTTTACATCGATAACTCGTTTAGTTCGGTCCGATAGGACCAAGCTGGTGGGGATAGTACGGTAGGACCAATGCTTGCTTCCTGCCCGTTTACACCGTCTCGCAACGCGTGAACTAAATGTGTACGCCCGCGATTCGTCAAATGTCAAAAACAATTCGAAATTATTCATCAACACAATTCGTAACCAAAAAAAACATGAGTAAGTACGCTCAGATTGCCTTAGAAACTCAGAACCAACACAATTGACAATAATAACAATCAACATAACCTCATTATTTTGATCCAGAGCGAACCCAATTTAGTTCGGTACACTTGCTGGCGAGTACCGAACCAAGAGCGGATGAGCTTAGTCCGCAACTGTTTACACCATACGAACCAAATATTTGGTTCGGATATAGTCCGAATTTGGTACTTGGTCCGCGGACCAAGTTGTCGGTATAAACTAGGCTATTGATAAAATCCGTCCGGCAAAGTACTTGGCAACATTACAGTCTGACAATTTTGAATCAACTGACGTGACGAGCCAAATTCAATACCCGAAATGAGTTTTAGAAATTTTGAAACGAAATCTATGTAGAAAAAGTAATAGGATCATTTTCTAAATACGGAGTTTTCAAAAACATAGAGAAGCCAGATATATTCACTTGAAAAATGCATAATTTGGAAATTACAAAATATAGAGCTCTCATTTTTATATGATTGACATTTTTCCATAAACTTACATATGAGTTTGAAAAAAGTGAATTATTATAGACCATTTCCTAAAATGCAGACTTTTCAAACAACCCTCGTATCATAACAACGTCGCTGCCATATTCACTTGTCATGCCTTGTCTACATTCAATCTGATTTCGAATTGGAACTGTCAAATTTTCGCTTGGCAAACTGGAATCATATGATAGCATTCACTTTCATTTGACGTAGGCGTGATTTTGATCACAAATTCAATGTAGATGGTAGCGTATGATTATTGTTTGCCAAGAGGAAATTTGACTATTTCAATTCGAAACAAATTGAATGTAAACTTTACATCAGCTGAACAATTTGTAGCTAGCTTCACCTCTTATCAATTCTAGGTTATGTTTACCTAATTACCTATAACAAACTGTAAACATTAAACAAAACGACTTTCCTTAATTTAATAAATAATTAACTTACCATTGTCGCTCAAAATGAGTAAATCAAAAAAACCTCGTAAACGGTACGAAACGGACTCGGAATCAAGTATAGACAGTGAAGAGGAGGCCCGCATAAAAGACTTGAAAGAACGAGACGAATTCGCTCAAAGACTAAAGAAGAAGGATGAAGAAAAAACAAGAAACATTGTCCATGCCTCCGACCGTAGAGCATATGAAGAAGCAGCAAAAAGACTACAACTGGAAAATGCAGAACGCGAGAAAATCATCCCCAAATTGCGGGTGGAATCGCGGAGGAAGTACTTGGAGAAGCGAAAAGACGACAAGCTACAAGAGTTGGAGGCTGACATAGTGGACGATGAGTACCTATTTGAAGAATCCGTATTAACAGAACGGGAAAAAAAAGAACGCCTGCACAAAAAGGAACTATTACGTTTGGCGCAGGAACATGAAAAAGCCCGAGAATTGGAACGGATTCAACGTTATCACATGCCCAGAGATTTGGGCAAAGACTCAACATCCGACTATGTGGAAGTGGACGATTTGGAAAAAGTACCACAATCGGAACAGAAAAAATGGGAAAAAGACCAAATGGCATCGGCAGTGTTCAAATTTGGGGCCAAAGATGCCTTGAAAAAAGACGACTATGAGCTGTTGCTGGAAGATCAGATTGATTTTATCCAGGCTCTGCAGATGCCAGGCACTAAGAAAATCAAGAAAGAGCCTGAATTGTCGGAGTATGAAAAGAAAAAGTTGACTATTGAGGAAACGAAGAAGAGTTTGCCGGTGTTTCCGTTTAAGGATGATTTGATGCAGGCGGTGCGGGAGCACCAGGTTTTGATTATAGAGGGGGAGACGGGGTCGGGGAAGACCACGCAGATTCCGCAGTATTTGCATGAGGCTGGGTTTACTAATGATGGTGAGTTTAACTAATTTATTTACAGTCACTTTGTATATTATTGTACACTCACTATTTACACTAATTTATTTCACAACTTTCAGATATTTTTTTATAGGAATTGATTGAAAAAGTTGTAGGTTATACAGGGAAAGTTGAAGAAAAATCGTTAAAAAAAATTGAAAATTAGTTAAAATAATTCATAACTCCATAACCATAAGAGATAGAGTTGTGAATCTTTCACCAGTCGATTTTTTAGACATTTTTCCATAGAAATTGACGACAGGATATACAGGGAAAATTAAAAAAAAAATATCCCAACAAATTTTGAGACTTATTTTAAAAAATTCATCTCCATAAAAATGATCATAAGAGATACAGTTGTGAATATTTTTTCACTAGTCGATTTTTAGACATTTTTCTAAATTGGAGAATTGATGAAAAAAGTTGTAGGTTGGCAGGGTTTTTTTTTTTAATAATTCCATAACCATAAGATATAGAGTTGTGAATCTTCTACCAGTCAATTTTTTGAACATTTTGCTATAAGAAATGATGGAAAAAGTTATTGGTTGTGAAAGAAAAATTTAAAAAAAAAAACATTTTAAAAAATTTCTACAAATAAAATAACACTTTTGAAAAAACTCATAACTCGATAACCCTAACAGATAGAGTTCTGAGCTTCGCATCAGTGAATTCTACACAAAATTTTCACTTATAATCTCCCTAGAGCTCGAATTATTTCCGAAAATTTTGTCGAGTTGCGAATTTTTTGAAAAATTTTCTTTTTTAAAAATTCGCAACGAGAACAAATTTCCGGATTTTTAATTCGAGCTCGCGGGAGATTTGGCAAGAAAATTTCATAAACTGTTTGAGAAGATTTAATAGTATCGGCTGGATGTAGCTCTCATGCACCAGTTGGGTTGGGATTGTTGGGGAGAGTGGGGACGGCAACACTGTAATCATATGGGAGCTACGTCCAGATGCAAAGCGCCAGGGAGATTTCCACTTATTAATCTTTCAGTCACGTGATTATGAGCAGGGTGATTTCCGATAAAATTAGGTCGTTGCCATCGCAACATGTTAAAGGGTATGCAAGCCTATGATTGGATAGAATTGACTGGTATGAAATTTTCTATGGAAATCCCCAAAAAATGTCCTAGTTGGATTAAATATTGTGGTCAGGATGGTTGAAAATTGCAGGAGATATTTTTTTTATGAAATTACACAAAAACATCATTCCAACCTTTCTGATGATGTAGGGAGTGCTTGAGGAGGTCAGGACAGTTGAAAATGGCAGGAGTTACTCTTAAAATCCTTCTCTGCTGTCTATTTTTTTATTTTTCACTCCTAAACCTGTACATTTCTCCTGAGGTTGTAGGGAATGTCTGAGGAGGTCTGAATAATTAAAATTTGCAGGAGATAATCTTGAAATCTTCTTCTTTTGACCTTCTTTGATATTTTACTCCCAAACCTTCCGATTTCAATCCTCCATTTTGTTATGAAATCACCCTACACTAAGATTATTACAATGATCAGTTGTGTGATAAAATGAAAATACAAACAAACGATAAAAAAGACAAACAAAAAGAAACAAGGAGAATAAAAAAAAAATAACATACCCGTTTTGTCGGAAAAAGCAAATTATAATATTGAAAAAGATTTTTTTGAAAAATGAAACTTTGAAATAACCTAAATCTTGAAAAATACATACCTGAAAAAGTGAAAGTCAACCTCTAAAAAGCGAATGAAAAAAATACAATTTTTCAAAAAGCTGATGAAAAGTTGAAAAATACCTTTAAATGTGTGAAAAGATTCTAAAAAGTGGAAAAAAATATCGTAAAAAATGCAACAATTCCTCTTTTCAGTGGAAAAAGGCTTGAAATAAAAGAAAGAAGTTGACAATTGAAAAAGAGCTTTTGATAAGAAGCATCAAAAAATATCGCAAAAAGTTGAAATAACTCCTCAGTAACCTTGAAACAAGAAAAATAAAGTTGAAAAAAATCCAGAAAAAAGTGAAATAAATTTTAGAACGTAAAAAAAATCATTCAAATGACCCGGTAATGTAACAAAACGTATTTTTAAAAGTGGAAATAGTTTTCCAGTAGGTTAAAAAGGGCTTGAAATAAAAAAAAAAATTGAAAAGCGAAATAAGTTTGTGAACTCCTAAAAAGTACCAACATTATCATCAAAAGTGGAAAGTTAAATTGGGCTAGAAATAAGTAAAAAAAAGTTCAAAAAATCCCGCAAAAAGTTAAATAAATTCTCTAGAAAGTGAGAAAAGGTTTAAAAGATTTGAAAAATGCAGCAAAACGCGAAGTACACCAATAAAAAGTAAAAAAAAATTATCGTAAAGTGTCAAAAATATCGTAAATAGCAAAAGTAATTCCTCAGTAGGCTATAAAAAGTTTGAAACAAGAAAAAAAAAATCTAAATAAATCTTTTAAAAAGTAAAAGAGGTTTTAAAAGAGTTCAATGTGTTCCAAAAAGCGAAATAAATCCATAAAAACCTTGTTGTAAAAAGTGAATACAAGAAACAGCTTAAAATGAGAAAAAATAAATAAAATAATAATATCAAGTTTTATTTATTTAGTTAAATTAAAAGAAAGTTGAAAAAGAATAGGTGCTGGAAGTACTTTTTCAGCTATGTATCAAACCTAGTACAATAATTGTGCTGGATGTACTGATATTTCAGTTTAAAACAAAAAAATCTAGTACATTTGTCATTTTCCAGTACAATAATTATTGTCACCTGCGTCAGTTGTCAATAGTGACACTGTCAGTCTACGGTCTGCGTGTATTCATTGAAGATAAACAGTGTTGCCAGAACTACGGATATCTCCCTACGAGTAGGAATAATTATCTCGTTTAATGTAGTTTTGGAGAGATTCTCACTTATAATCTCCCTGGAGCTCTCCTGGAGAATTATTTCCGGATTTTTAATTCGAGCTCGCGGGAGATTCGGCAAGAAAATTTCATGCCAAAACTGATCATTGAAAAAAACATAACCCAGGACTCACCTCGCATTTAGTGGAAGAAACCAACGGCTCCTTACTCTACTCGCCATTGAGGAAGAAAGAAGGGAATAAGGATTTTATAAAACATTTGATAGTTTTAATCAATCTTGTCGATAATTGATAACATTGCAACTTTGTATTGGAAGTTGAAAATAAATCATTTATCAAAAATATTTGTCAGTATTTTTAACAGCTGTCAAGCACTCGCGGCTGGATGTAGCTCCCATGCACCAACCACAGTGTTGCCGTTTGCCTTATCTCTGTCTGTGAAAGTTGGGTTGGGTTTGGATTGTTAGGGAGAGTGGGGACGGCAACACTGTAATCATATGGGAGCTACATCTAGATGCAAAGCCAGGGAGATTTCCACTTATTAATCTTTCAGTCACGTGATTATGAGCAGGGTGATTTCCGATAAAATTAGGTCGTCATAGCAACATAATAAAATGCAAGCCTATGATTGGTCAGAATTGACTGGTAGGAAATTTTCTTGGTAAAACAATAAACGCATATTTAATTAATCAGTATAATATATTACAAATTTTTTAAAATCGTTACATCAAGTGACTTTTTCATTTCAATGTCTTTATTGGCAAATTTCAAAGCGAAATAAATCCGAGCTCTAGCATACAATGACAAAAAATAATCTTTAGGAAAATGCCTACAAATACGCGGTAGCTCCACATGTTGCAACGTGCTTTTAACCTTGACACTCACGCCATCTTCATAGGCAAACTCCGTGAAATGTTCCACAAACATTGTCTCCAACATTGTCACATACTCCCGCATACTAGAGGGCACCACTTTAACCATACAACAATCACATGACATTTTGAATTTATCACATACGTCACACGTGTGCCGCTGTGCTGTTTCATACAACAGATACCCTGTAAGACTTGTTTTTAAATTTTGATAACCAGTTGTAAAAACCTTTAGGGAGTTTTTAGGGACATTTGCGGGTAGAAAATCCAGTGAATTTAATGACAAAAACTGCAATGCGTCTGTATAATCCTGCAGATAATCCTGATGTAAAAATAACATGTTTTTAAATGCTCTGGAAAATTGAATGGGGGTACAATTTTGCAGGGGAAAAAAGTCCTCAGAGCACAAATTTAAATTTTTAGTCAGTAAAACCTTGTGTCCTTTTGATTTTACAATTTGCCACAGTTTTAAAACACCGTTTATAGTAGTGTGCCAGCCTTCCAGTTCACGCATACTTTCTAAAAATTTGACTTGTTCATATGTGTGAAGTTTATTGTTTAAAATGTCAAACAATCGACTGAGTTTGTCGACAAACTGCGCAGTCGCTTTGGCCTGTGGCGGCAAAATATTATAATCAGCAAAGCAACTCAGTGCTGCTGCAGTACTGCGACTAAACACTTCTGATGCATACTTTACATTATCCCTAATCATGTGTTCGTCAGTCAATTTAGGGCATAATCTCCATTCTTTTGCTTTATCGTACTGATACATCGCCTCTATGTACTCTCCATCTTTTTCCCACAAATTGTTTCTTGTAGTTGTCAACAGATGGGGCACATCCTGCAAACACACCAGGTCTAAATCCATTTGACCCTTAGACACTACCGCTAGAACATTTAACCCGGCTGAACTAAGTCTGCTGACTGTTTCAGACACAATTTTCTTGACATCAGATGTATAAAAATAGGCGATTGGTTGTTTCCAGTCACATTTAATACTTCTAATCATCACCACCAGAGCTGTCGTGGCGACTTCTGTGCTACCTTGTTGCAAACCTATAATCGTGTCCTTGGAAATGTCATAATATAAATGAGGTTTTAGTGGGATTTCATCCAAGCAAACAATACAGTCTTTATCCTTATCAGTCATGGTCTTAGCTCTGAATTCAGTTAATTTAAAAATGAATTCGTTAAACCCCTCGTGTATGGTGACTTTATGTAAAGGTGGTTTCGGTAGTGGGGTGTGATTGTTTGACATTTGTCTGTAGATTTTTGGTCCTAATATGTACAGTCCAAAGGCAAGGATTTTTTGGTAATCAGTATTGGGCTGTAGCAGATTTAATTGGATTTTCCAAGTGGGATTTTGTGGATAATTTAATTCGAGGAAGTTGACCACATCTTCTGTGTTGAGGATTTTTGATTTCCAAGATCGTCCTGAAAATAATAGTTTGGAATGAAAACTTTCAAGACAATTTTTCTCAAAATTTTCCCATATTAACATTCGGTTTATCTAGCAAATTTTCAAAAAAAAATCCTCAAAATTTTCCCTCAACAACCTGCCACTTTTCTTGTCAATTTCAATGGAAAACTGTCTGGAAAATTCACTGGTGAAAAAATCAGCCTTCTATCTTCAATAGTTTCGGAGTTATGATTTTTTTTTGTGGGAAATCTTTGTTTATCCAAAATTTTAAGACAATAGAATTATTCAATTTTGAGTACATTTTTATTAATAATTTCGGAATTATTCCATTTAAGCTGTCAAAATATTCTCAAATCTACTGCGTTTGTTTCTGATTATTTCTTTGAAACTGTGTAAAATAATGCCAAAATACTTTTCACTTTTTTGACACGTGGAATTACTGTTTTTAAAATAATTCCTGAATTAGTTGTTTTTCTAAAGGTACAAAATAGGACATTTCTTTAAAAAAAAATTATTTGGGAATTATAGTTTTTTTGGAATTGTAGAATAATTACCTACGTAAATTACTAATGCTTATTCTCCCAAAACACGATGTTATTGATGACAAGGAATTATCGTTTTTGGGGTGGTAATTCCAGAGTTAATAATACTTATGGACCTAAAATTATGGAATTACTGTAATCAAATGAATAATGTCCATGTCGGAATACGTGAAAATAATTCCACAGTCAAATTATAATAAACATTATTGCCTCTCCCTGAAACTAGATAGAATTATATTCTTCGAACATTGAACGACATTATAATTTTTGTTTATTGAGTTATAATCATTATGGAATTAGTGGAATTAGTTCTTGTACGCGGTGATAATGGCAAAATAATGCTCTAACACTTCCCAGTTCCCCAAGTTATGGAATAACTGATTTTTAAATGATTCCGGAATGACTTATTAGTTTCAATTTTTTTTCTACAGGAAGGCTTACAGCTTAACTTGTTTGGAAATGATATTTTTTTTTATAGGGCGATGGAAAAAATTATGGAATTACGTAAAATAATGCTTGTTCTCTCATATCTCCATTTCCTTGGTTTCTGGGCTGGTAATTCCAGAATTAGTTTCTATAAACGGTGATAACTGTAGATTTATCAGGAATTATCAAAAATACTAATTTTGTGACAATAACTGGCTAAATATTCAAACATTTTTATAAATAATTCCGGAATTAATGTAAGCTTTAAAAAATATTCACAAATCTACTGCGTTTGTGTCTGATAATTTCGTTGGAGCTTTGTAAAATAATTCCAAAATAATAGTTCTGTTTCCTAAAACGTGAAATTACTTTTTCTTTAAATAATTCCGGAATTTTGGAAAATAATAATTCCAGCTAATGTTTTCCATTATTCCATATTTCTCTCAGGATGTTTTTCTATGGAATTAAAATTGTGGAATAACTGTTATTTATCAATTCTCATTATTTCATGTTATATCAGGTAAATAAATTGTAAATAAATAGTAAAATTGGTACATCAAAACAAACACAATCATAAAAAAAGTTCTTTTAAATTAGTAATCCCAAAAATTATAGAACGATGAACATATTAATTCCTCTTTTCTCCTAAAGAGAATTAAAATTTTATAATTAATGTTTATTGAGTTCTATGTAGTAATTCCGGAATTAGTTCTTGTTAGTGGTGACATTTTTTTTCTGGGTAATATTTTTATAAATACATAATTCCGGATTTCTTTGGAAATAATAAATAGACTATAGAATTACGTTAAATAATGCTTGTTTTCTCAAAACTCGATTTTATTAGGAAGGAATTGAATTAGACAGATAATTCCAGAATTAGATTTCAGAAGCGGTGATTTATAATTCCCTGGAAAAAGGAATTTTATTGGCCTTGATGGATAGCTACAAAATATATAGAAATAAAAATAAAATGCTAGAATTACTGTCATAAATGAATAATGTTTTAGTAGTTGAATCAATGGTGATGACACGTTTAATCACATGATAATATGTTAAATCACATAATATGTATCTCCAAAAAAATCCTTCGTAAGCAAGAAATTTGGCAACTCTGTAATCAATGATTTTTTCATAATAGTGCGACATATCAAAGAAGGGTAGTTTTGTCTGACTTGAACGATGGAAGAAACATTTTTCCAAAAAAATGCTTTCAAAGCGAGAAATTTGGCAACTCTGTAATTGATGATTTTTTCATTATAGTGCGACATATCAAATAAGGGTAGTTTTGTCTGACTAAAACGATGGAGGAAACATTTTTCCGAAAAAATGCTTCTAAAGCGAGAAATTTGGCAACTCTGTAATTGATGATTTTTCATTATAGTGTGACATATCAAATGAGGGTAGTTTTGTCTGACTAGAACGATGAAGGAAACATTTTTCCAAGAAAATGCTTCCAAAGCGAGAAATTTGGCAACTCTGTAATTGATAATTTTCTCATTATAGTGCGACATATCAAATAAGGGTAGTTTTGTCTGACTTAAACGATGGAGGAAACATTTTTCCGAAAGAATGCTTCTAAAGCGAGAAATTTGGCAACTCTGTAATTGATAATTTTCTCATTATAGTGCGACATATCAAATAAGGGTAGTTTTGTCTGACTTGAACGATGGAAGAAACATTTTTCCAAAAAAATGCTTTCAAAGCGAGAAATTTGGCAACTCTGTAATTGATGATTTTTTCATTATAGTGCGACATATCAAATAAGGGTAGTTTTGTCTGACTAAAACGATGGAGGAAACATTTTTCCGAAAAAATGCTTCTAAAGCGAGAAATTTGGCAACTCTGTAATTGATGATTTTTCATTATAGTGTGACATATCAAATGAGGGTAGTTTTGTCTGACTAGAACGATGAAGGAAACATTTTTCCAAGAAAATGCTTCCAAAGCGAGAAATTTGGCAACTCTGTAATTGATAATTTTCTCATTATAGTGCGACATATCAAATAAGGGTAGTTTTGTCTGACTTAAACGATGGAGGAAACATTTTTCCGAAAGAATGCTTCTAAAGCCAGAAATTTGGCAACTCTGTAATTGATGATTTTTACATTATAGTGTGACATATCAAATGAGGGTAGTTTTGTCTGACTAGAACGATGAAAGAAACATTTTTCCAAGAAAATGCTTCCAAAGCGAGAAATTTGGCAAGTCTGTAATTGATGATTTTTTCATTATAGTGCGACATATCAAATAAGGGTAGTTTTGTCTGACTAAAACGATGGATGAAACATTTTTCCAAAAAATGCTTCCAAAGCGAGAAATTTGGCAACTCTGTAATTAATGACTTTTTCTTTATAGTGCGACATATCAATTGAGGGTAGTTTGGTCTGACTAGAACGATGGAAGAAACATTTTTCCAAAAAAATGCTTCCAAAGCGAGAAATTTGGCAACTCTGTAATTAATGACTTTTTCATTATAGTGCGACATATCAAATAAGGGTAGTTTTGTCTGACTAGAACGATGGAAGAAACATTTTTCCAAAAAAATGCTTCTTAAGCGAAAAATTTGGCAATTCTATAATTAATAATTTTTTTCATTATAGACAATACATACTCACCTTCTAGTGTCTGAGCTGTCGCATGAGTATGGTCCACTTTATCCGTTTGAACACCAGCATGAGAAAACGTTTTTTTCACAGCTTCACTAGACTCGTGTCGTTCTATAAAAAAAAAATAACATCACACTTAATTCTGCGTTAACTACCAAGTCTATACCTGATTCTGATGGCAAATCTATCGAAGGAACTGCATTGATTGAAAGTCGATTTCCAAATTTGCAGGTGAAACTATCTTTCGTAAAATGGCGACTGCATATGACAATCCGATTATAACATTGCTCTGGCGTTAAATTAGCATATCTATGGTTCCCAATAAAGCCCACAGCTTTCTTCCATTGTTGACATCTATGAAAATATTGTTTATTTCATAATGTATTATTTACCGCACTTAAAACCAGTCCGGTAGATGCGTCATTACATCATCAGAGCCGGTAAAATTGGATTAGGAGAATATATAACTTTAGATAACTTTGAAGTTGTAGCATAGTTTGGCTAGCGCCATCTCATGGTTAGAATAAAAATTTGTTTCCAATATTACCTTATAGGATCTTTCGGATATCTAAAAAAGGGTCCTTGACCACTTTGGTCCTTAATGTAACAAGAATCCACTGAACAGTATTTTGGCATTATTGAAGAATAATGCAAAAATACCGGTGATAAAACGTGTCCGCCTGCCTAGAATGAATATTTGTCTGTTTGTGTTTTGTTTTCCTTTCCGTTCCGGGCCGATGGAGTCCGAAGGACGTTTCGAGGGAACGTCGGCTGTGCTCGGATCTGCGCGCTTGCCAGATGGCGAAATAATTCCAATTCCAAACGGATCGTTCGGCTAGCATCGGCAAATTCTTGAGGGCAACCTGCTAAACTTGACAATGTCGCACATATTGCCTAAAGGATGGGAAAAACGATCAGCTGTTTGACGTTGTTGAACAGAGAGCCGATGTTATTGTTTTATAAAGTACAATGGGTAATGAGTAAGAGAGAGAAACAAGTCGGCAACATTGCATATTCTGTGATCGAAATTCAATTGGCAATTTGCAAAATTTCATAGCCCTCTTGGTTTTTGAGATATCAACTTCAAATTTTAGTGAGGGTTGCTGTGAAGTGTATAGTTTCCATTTGAAATTTTTAAAGTTTCACAGTATTTTTGGTTTTTAATATACAGCGTCTTAAATGAATTAATGTCAATATTTTAATGGCAATTTTCAAAATTCCACAGCTCTCTTGGTTTGTGAGATATCAACTTCAAATTTTAGTGAGGGTGGCTGTGAAGTGTATAGTTTCCATCTGAAATTTTTAAAGTTTCACAGGATTTTTGGTTTTTAATATACAGCGTGTTAAATGAAGTATTGTCAATATTTAATAGTAATTTTCAAAATTCCACAGCTCTCTTGGTCTGTGAGATATCAACTTCAAATTTTAGTGAGGGTGGCTGTGAAGTGTATAGTTTCCATCTGAAATTTTTAAAGTTTCACAGGATTTTTGGTTTTTAATATACAGCGTGTTAAATGAAGTATTGTCAATATTTAATAGTAATTTTCAAAATTCCACAGCTCTCTTGGTTTGTGAGATATCAACTTCAAATTTTAGTGAGGGTGGCTGTGAAGTGTATAGTTTCCATCTGAAATTTTTAAAGTTTCACAGGATTTTTGGTTTTTAATATACAGCGTCTTAAATGAATTAATGTCAATATTTTAATGGCAATTTTCAAAATTCCACAGCTCTCTTGGTTTGTGAGATATCAACTTCAAATTTTAGTGAGGGTGGCTGTGAAGTGTATAGTTTCCATCTGAAATTTTTAAAGTTTCACAGGATTTTTGGTTTTTAATATACAGCGTGTTAAATGAAGTATTGTCAATATTTAATAGTAATTTTCAAAATTCCACAGCTCTCTTGGTTTGTGAGATATCAACTTCAAATTTTAGTGAGGGTGGCTGTGAAGTGTATAGTTTCCATTTGAAATTTTTAAAGTTTCACAGTATTTTTGGTTTTTAATATACAGCGTGTTAAATGAATTATTGTCAATATTTAATAGTAATTTTCAAAATTCCACAGCTCTCTTGGTTTGTGAGATATCAACTTCAAATTTTAGTGAGGGTTGCTGTGAAGTGTATTATAGTTTCCATTTGAAATTTTTAAAGTTTCACAGTATTTTTGGTTTTTAATATACAGCGTCTTGAATGAATTAATGTCAATATTTTAATGGCAATTTTCAAAATTCCACAGTTCGCTTGGTTTTTGAGATATCAACTTCAAAATTTATCAAGAGTTGCTTTGAAGTGTTAAGTTACCATTTGTCCATTCTAAACTTGCACGGGATTTTTGGTTTTTGATATACAAGGTGTTAAATGAATTAATGTCATTATTTTAATGGCAATTTTCCAAATTCCACAGCTCTCTTGGTTTGTGAGATATCAACTTCAAATCTGATTGACAGTTGCTTCAAACTGTCTGAAACATGCGCTCGAATTGACGTGTCAGTTGTCAAGTTATGCACCCCTCAATACATGGTTCTTTGATAGAATTTTGAATAAGGACATTCAAACATGCTACGCCGAAACAGTTGGTTTTTTCCCCTTATTGCTTGTTCTCGTTTCATGTGAATATTGTGTTGTTTACACATTTGTACTAGGTTCAGTACAACTAGTTCACCATAATAGTTAGTCTTATTATGTAGATAAAAAAATCGGCTGCACCCAACCGCGCCGAGTGGCCGCCATGTCTGTAGCGGCCCGCGTGGCCCAAGAAATGAGCGTAAAGCTCGGCAACGAAGTGGGCTACGCCATCAGATTCGAAGACTGCACCTCGGAACGCACCCTCATCAAATACATGACAGACGGTACATTACATCGGGAATTTTTATCCGAACCCGATTTGCAATCCTACAGGTACGTCCCTGTCTTCCATACAACGTTGCCATTTATCTATTTTAGCGTGATGATCATTGACGAAGCACACGAACGCACCCTGCACACCGACATTTTGTTCGGTCTGGTCAAGGACATTGCCCGTTTCAGACCGGATTTGAAGTTGCTCATATCAAGTGCCACGTTGGATGCGCAGAAGTTTTCGGAGTTTTTTGATGACGCCCCTATTTTTCGCATACCTGGTAGGCGTTTTCCTGTGGATATTTACTATACCAAGGCGCCGGAAGCCGACTATGTGGACGCATGCGTGATTAGTGTGTTGCAAATACATGTTACGCAACCTTTGGGGGATATTTTGGTGTTTTTAACTGGACAGGAGGAGATTGAGACTTGTCAGGAGCTGTTGCAGGATAGGTTAAGGCGTTTGGGGTCTAAGGTGAGGGAGTTGATGATACTGCCCGTCTACGCTAACTTGCCTAGCGACATGCAAGCTAAGATTTTCGAGCCTACACCTCCCGGTGCTAGAAAGGTGGTTTTAGCTACCAATATAGCAGAAACCTCTTTGACAATTGACAATATAATTTACGTCATTGACCCTGGTTTTGCCAAGCAAAATCACTTCAACTCCAGAACCGGCATGGAAAGTTTAATGATCGTTCCGATATCCAAGGCGTCAGCCAATCAGCGTGCAGGCAGAGCCGGGCGGGTAGCTGCTGGTAAATGTTTCCGCTTGTACACCGCCTGGTCGTACAAACACGAACTAGAAGACAACACTGTACCTGAAATACAACGTATTAACTTAGGCAACGCTGTGTTAATGCTCAAAGCGTTAGGCATTAACGATCTAGTTCATTTCGACTTCTTGGACCCACCGCCGCATGAAACTCTAGTATTGGCGCTGGAACAGCTTTATGCGTTGGGCGCTTTGAACCACCATGGGGAGCTGACCAAGATGGGCCGTAGAATGGCGGAGTTTCCTGTCGATCCGATGATGGCCAAGATGTTGTTGGCTTCGGAAAAGTAAGTTGTTGACCGATAGATGGAGTGGTTAACGGTAATTATAGGTACAACTGCGCAGAGGAAATTGTCACGATTACGGCGATGTTATCTGTCAACGGTGCCATTTTTTATCGGCCCAAGGACAAGATTATACATGCGGATACGGCTAGGAAGAATTTTTTTCATTTGGGAGGTGACCATTTGAGTTTACTGAATGTGTACAATCAGTGGAGGGATTCGGATTATTCTTTGCAGTGGTGTTATGAGAACTTTATTCAGTACAGGTGAGTTTTGTACTAGTTTTAGTACAGTGAATTCAAATGAATTATTTTATGAATTTGTAGCTTTGCGTATTTGGTACAGTTTTTTCACTTGAACCAGATTTAGTACAAAATTGAGTTATTGGCTGTGAATGATATTAAAAGGAAACATACAAAAATTGAACGAGTTTGTACTCGATCAAGTACAAATGGTTTTTGGTTAAACTCAGCATTTACATTCAAATAAGATTTGAAAATTATGAAAATGATCGTTTACAGTTTCTTTGGTTTGTACCAGTTTCAGTACAACTTTTAGCAGCTCAACTATCAAATTTATAGAACTGTTTTTTCATTAGATTGTCGATTGTGGACGTTTTCACATTCAATGGAAACGTATTAAACTTCAACGGGATCACTTAACTAGTTTGTACTAGATTTACTACAAATAGTTTTTGTTCAAATTGACCACTTATCAAAGGAGACTTGAAACTTATCAAAACAATCATCGTTTACGTATTTTTAGATCTGTACCAAGTTCAGTACAAATTAAGTCAACGTAATTTAGTACGAATAGAGCAGGCGTACTAAAGGAAACAGTTTTAATGGAATCACTTTACGAGTTTGTACTAGATCTAGTACATTTTTGAGCACGTACATTCAAGGGAGACCCTAAAATTATCAAAACAATTACCGTTTATAGTTTTTTGGGTTTGTACTTGCTTCAGTACAAATTTAGTTCACGTGTACCTGCTTCAGTGGAAGTTTAATCAACGTGTATGTACTAGCTTCAGTATAAATTTTATCAAGATGAATGTACCAGACTTAGTACAAGAAAATGATCGTGTACAGTTTTTTTAGTTTGTACCAGTGTCAGTACAACTTTTAGCAGCTCAATGATCAAATTTAGGGGAAGTTGATGTGGAATAGATTTGATACTAGTTGAGCCGTCGTACTAGTTGTGCAAGGTTGATCCATATTTACTAGATTTAGTACAAACTTGGCTGTGTACAGTACTGTTTTTTTCGTTAGATTGTTGGCTGTGGACGTTTTTACATTCAAAGAAAACTTATTCAACTTCAACGGGATCACTTTACTAGTTTGTACTAGTTCTACTACAAATACTTTTTCTTCAAATTGACCACTTATCAAAGTAGACTTGAAACTTATCAAAACAATCATCGTTTACATGTTTTTAGATTTGTACCAAATTCAGTACAAGTAAAGTCAACGTAATCTAGTACAAATAGACCAGGCGTACTAAAGGAAACAGTTTTAATGGAATCACTTCACAAGTTTGTACTAGTACATTTTCGAGCAGCTTCATTCAAGGGACACTCTAAAATTATCAAAACAATTACCGTTTATAGTGTTTTGGGTTTGTACTAGCTTCAGTACAAATCTAGTCCACGTGAACCTGCTTCAGTGGAAGTTGCATCAACTTGTATGTACTGACTTAAGTATAAGTTTTATCAAGATGAATGTACCAGATCTAGTA
The DNA here is from genome assembly GCA_958502075.1 of Orchestes rusci. Lineage (NCBI taxonomy): Eukaryota > Metazoa > Arthropoda > Insecta > Coleoptera > Curculionidae > Orchestes > Orchestes rusci. The sequence continues at coordinate 112,993,793 of OY293304.1, read as the reverse complement.
CAAGCTGAACTAGATTATGTACAAGTTGAACAGGCGTACCATATTTACTAGATTTAGTACAAAAGTGGCTGTGTACAGTACAGTTTTTTTCGTTATATTGTGGGTTGTGGACGTTTTTACATTCAAAGGAAACTTATTCAACTTCAACGGGATCACTTTACTAGTTTGTACTAGATCTACTACAATAAGTTTTTGTTTAAATTGACCACTTATCAAAGGAGACCTGAAACTTATCAAAACAATCATCGTTTACATTTTTTAGATTTGTACCAATTTCAGTACAAGTTAAATCAACGTGATTTAGTACAAATTGAACAGGCGTACTAGATTTAGTAGTAAATTCAGTACAAAATTGAACTGTTGACTGTGAATTTGACGAGTTTGTACTAGATCTAGTACATTTTTATCTGCTGAATTGAGCACTCACATTCAAGGGAGACCCTAAAATTATCTAAACAACACCCGTTTATAGTTTTTTAGGTTTGTACTAGCTTCAGTACAAATCTAGTCCACGTGTACCTGCTTCAGTGGAAGTTGAATCAATGTGTATGTACTGGCTTAAGTATAAGTTTTATCAAGATGAATGTACCAGATCTAGTACAAGCTGATAGACGTGAACTAGATTGAGTACAAGTTGAGCGGGCGTACCATATTAACTAGATTTAGTACAAAAGTGGCTGTGTACAGTAAAGTTTTTTTCGTTATATTGTGGGTTGTGGACGTTTTACATTCAAAGGAAACTTATTCAACTTCCACGGGATCACTTTACTAGTTTGTACTAGATTTACTACAAATAGTTTTTGTTCAAATTGACCACTTATCAAAGGAGACTTGAAACTTATCAAAACAATCATCGTTTACATGTTTTTAGATTTGTACCAACTTGAGTACAAGTTAAATCAACGTGATTTAGTACAAATTGAACAGGCGTACTAGATTTAGTAGTTAATCCATGTTCACCAGATTCAGTACAAAATTGAACTGTTGACTGTGAACTTTACGAGTTTGTACTAGATCTAGTACATTTTTGAGCACCCACATTCTACATTCAAGGGTGACCCTAAAATTATCAAAACAACGATCGTTTATAGTTTTTTTGGGTTTGTACTAGCTTCGGTACAAATTTGGTCCACGTGTACCTGCCTCGGTGGAAGTTTAATCAAAATAAGTCTTATCAAGATGAATGTACCAGGAAACTTATTCAACTTCAACGGGATCACTGAAATAGTTTGTACTAGTTCTACTACAAATACTTTTTCTTCAAATTGACCACTTATCAAAGTAGACTTGAAACTTATCAAAACAATCATCGTTCACGTGTTTTTAGATCTGTACCAACTCCAGTACAAATTAAGTCAACGTAATTTAGTACGAATAGAGCAGGCGTACTAAAGGAAATAGTTTTAATGGGATCACTTCACAAGTTTGTACTAGATCTAGTACATTTTCGAGCAGTTACATTCAAGGGACACTCTAAAATTATCAAAACAATTACCGTTTATAGTGTTTTGGGTTTGTACTAGCTTCAGTACAAATTAAGTCCTCGTGTACCTGCTTCAGTGGAAGTTGAATCAAAGTGTACGTACTAGCTCAAGTATAAGTTTTATCAAGATGAATGTACCAGATTTAGTACAAGCTGATTGACGTGAACTAGATTAAGTACAAGTTGAGCAGGCGTACCAATCAGATTATGTTCATCAGATTTAGTAGAAAATTGAACCATTGACTGTAAATATAAGTATTCGAGGAAAACATTCAACGGAATCACTTCACGAGTTTGTACTAGACCTAGTACAAATAGTTTTTAGTTAAATTACGCAAAGGAGGCTTGAAAATTATCAAAACAATTATCGTTTACGTGTTTTTGGATTTGTACCAATTTTAGTACAAGTTAAATCAACGTGATTTAGTACGAATCAAGCAGGCGTACAAGATTTAGTAGTTACTCCATGTCCACTAGATTCACTAAAATTGAACTGTTGACTCTGAACGTTATTGTCTTCAATGGAAACAGTTTTGATGGAATCACTTTACGAGTTTGTACTAAATGTAGTAAAGCCCTAAAATTATCAAAACAACTACCGTTTATAGTTTTTTGGGTTTGTACTAGCTTCAGTACAAATCTAGTCCACGTGCACCTGCTGCAGGGGAAGTTCAATCAACTTGTATGTACTAGATATAGTTCACGTTAATGAGCTTGTACTTAGTAGGGTACATTCATCTTGATAAAATTTGAACTGAAAAATTTTATCAAGATGATGTACCATACTTAGTACAAGCAAGCATTGGCTGTGAATATAAGTATTCAAGGAAAACATTCAACGATATCACTTCACGAGTTTGTACTAGACCTAGTACAAATAGTTTTTTTCTGAATTACGTTCAAAGAAGGCTTGAAAATTATCAAAACAATCATCGTTTACAAGTTTCTAGATTTGTACCAGCTTTAGTACAGGTTCAATCAACGTGTTCAACGCTTCAGTACAATAATTTGAATTTACAAAACCTAGTACAAAGCTTGAATTCCTCAATTGAATTTAGAAGACATTTTTGCGTCCGAAAATACTTTGAAATTGAAAAGAAAATCAATTTTGTACCAGTTTTAATACTAAGTCTTGTCAGCTTCAATTCTTTTCACGATGATATTGGAAAAAGAAGTGATCACCTTTCAAATTTGTATCTGCTTTAGTGAATTTGAAAAACGATTAAGTACAAGAGGTCTTGGTAGTAATGAAGCCAAGTAGACATTTGTACTAACTCTAGTACAAAGTTTCAATTTTTCAAATGAGTTGTAACATTGTATCAGAGAAAAACATGGTTTAAATTATTTGTACCTGTTTCAGTACAAAGTGTTTCCACTACCCTTTAATTTTGTACCAGCTCAGCTTTAGTAGCCGATCGTCAAATTTCGGTTTTTTAGGCATATCTCCGGAACTAATCGGAAATTTTAAACTTTCTAAACGGCATATTGTTAGGCTTGAAAATGCGCAACTTTTCTCCAATTAAATCATATCATATGGTAGTAAAACAACCAAGTACAAATTTTCATGTAACAGTCCCAGTACATTGTTTTTATTCGTTCAAAATAAGCCTGAAAATCAGCTATAGTCCATTTCTTTCCACCGCCACCATAAACAAACCACATGTGATCAGATAAAACTGAAAGATTAAAATGGTCAACTGAAATAAACACATTGTTCCGTTTTGTCTAATCACGTGTTGTTTGTTTATTTATAAGGAAACTCGTCCACGGACCACTTATCGGGCGAACATCCCCCGCTACACTTGTCCTTTTCCGAGCTTTTACCGCTCAGAGATCCTGGTTTAATTGAACTACTCACCATCATGTCATCATCAATATCCAGCTCACTAACCGGCTGACTTAGTACCGTAGCTGTCCGTTTCTCCTTGAGCGCATCATCAATTTGCGGACAGTTAATGTACGATGGTTTACTCGAACTAGTGTCCTTTTCCGGGACACATTGACAAACACTTTGCATGGAGTGCTTGGACATGGACAGCTCAGTCTGTTTGCCTTTAACCTCTCGCAGCGAAATGGCGGCCAGCAACACCGCCTCTTCCAGCTTCCTTCTTGCTTCGTCAAACTGCCGTTTCAACCGTTCAAAGTAGATGTCGCTCATGTCGTCTGGCGACTTGGATCTGGACCGCAGAGACTGCACCTCGCACTTGGGGCTGTCACACTTTTTCATCGGTGGCTCGGGACGTTTTTTCGGGATTTTTGCCTGGATTTCCTTGTCCAGTTTGGGCTTTGACTTGGCTTCCTGGCAACATTTCATGCAGCGCCGGATGCAGATGTTGTTGGTTTTGGAACTAATCGGAAACTTATATAGTTGTCAATTGTCAAATTGACTCAACATTCGTTATGCCGAAATCACTATATATGAAAGTCCCCCCATATGGACAGATACGAAACATAAATAAGTGTGAAGATAAATTAGTGTTAAGTTCATGTACATAAATGGTGACTGTAAATAAATTGGTTAACTGATTTCGGCTAAAGAAAATTCTACCCATCAAACTTACCCACAGCGTTTGGTTGTGGGTTGATCTTGTGGCAACCTGGCAAAGGGGAAAACCGGACTGCTGCCTGGTCGCTTCTGTATTACAGCCGACCTCTGTCGGACAAAATCAGAATACGATAGGTCTTGGGATTGGTCCGAGCATGCGCACGAGTCTTTGGACGGGATTTTTTTTGTGGATTCTTTAGGGTTCAAACTGCTGCAACTGGTACTCTGACATGTGGACTTTTTGGGGGGCAGAATAAAGGAAGTGTCCTGATGGGACTTTTTGCGTTCGCCCGATAAACTTTTGCTGCTTGGTTTGGGCGAGGCTGATGATTTATCAATTGTGGTGGTACCATTGGAGGAGCGGGGTGTAACAGGTTGGTCGGCTGAGGTAGAGCTTCGTCTATGACTTTTGGCAAGGTCATCAAAATACCGCCGCTCTCGCTCACTGACCACTTTGATTTGTTCCTGATCATTGGTTTTAACCTCCAATGAGCTTCTCTCGATGTCCACCACTTTATCAGTGCCGCCCGGGCTTGTAGCAACAACAAGTGGTTGTCCCTTTAGGTCTGTAGGTATTTCAATCAGTGTATCCTCATTAGGGTTGATGGTTCCCTTAGGAATTAGAATTGTTTGTGTTTTTCGCTTGCTCATGTCAACTACTGTGGATTTTGACAGTGACATTCATTTATTAAACTCAAAATCAGTTCGGTAAATTACACTTTACATCATCAGAGTCTGTATTAGATTATTATTATCTCCTAAACCATAAGAGATATCGACTGGACTCTTGCACAGGTGGATAAAAAATAGAAATCATTGAAACAATATACAGGGCGTTATGGAAAAGCGGCAATACCGGTATATCAACAATAATACCGGTATGTCGTCTTAAGTGGTAACTGGTAACTAATACCGTGCTACATACAAAATGATACGAAATTATGATTTCTTACATAAAAGAAACGGAAAAGCAGTTTTGTGCGAAAATTCAATTTTTTGCAGTGATTGGGAGATTTTTTTGGTCTTTTTTCGTCATTGCATCTACGCCACTGGTCCAATTTTGAAAAAAATGTTTTTATTGTTCGGGACATTGAAGGACCGACAAAATGAGGGGTCGCTTGGCATATTTTATTTGAAAAAATACAAGATATTGTTGAAATTTTACTTTGCGATTTTTACGCCAATGGACAATTTTTTAATTGGAAAAATCAATCTCTTCAAATTCCTTTATTCGAGAAAAAATAACAATGTTTTGGTGAATTGGTCGGATTTTTTGGGCTTTTTTAGTCATTGCATCTACGCCACTGGTCCAATTTTGAAAAATCTATTTTAACTGATCAATAAATTGGAAGATTGACAAAATGCGGTGTGACTTGGCATTTATAATTTAAAAAAATGTAGGATACTGTGAAAATTTTACTTTGCAGTTTCTACGTCACTGGACGATTTTTTAATTGGAAAAAATCAATCTCTCCGAATTATGAGTCCTTTATTCGAGAAAAAATAACAATGTTTTGGTGAATTTCTCGGATTTTTGGAGCCTTTTTCGCCAGTGCATCTACACCACTGGTCCAATTTAAAAAAAAATGTTTTTATTTACCAGGAAATTGGAACACTGACAAAATGAGGGGTCGCTTGGCTTATATCATTTGATAAAATGCAGGATACTGTTAAAATTTTATTTTGCGATTTCTACGCCAATGGACAATTTTTTAATTGAAAATAAAAATAATGTTTTCAAATTAGTTCTCTATTCAAATGAAAAACAACGTTTTGGTGAATTTGTCGGATTTGTTGGGTTTTTGTCGTCATTGCATCTACGCCACTGGTCCAATTTTCAAAAATCTGTTTTTACTGATTAAGAAATTGACAAAATGAGTGGTGACTTGGCATATATCATTTAAAAAAATGTAGGATACTGTGAAAATTTTACTTTGCGATTTCTACGTCACTGGACGATTTTTTAATTGGAAAAAATCAATCTCTCCAAATTATAAGTCCTTTATTCGAGAAAAAATATCGATGTTTTGGTGAATTGGTCGGATTTTTTGAGCTTTTTTCGCCAGTGCATCTACGCCACTGGTCCAATTTTAAAAACATTGTTTTTATTTATCAGGAAATTGGAAGACTGACAAAATGAGGGGTCGCTTGGCATATATCATTTGAAAAAATGCAGGATATTGTTAAAATTTTACTTTGCGATTTCTACGTCACTGGACGATTTTTTAATTGGAAAAAATCAATCTCTCCAAATTATAAGTCCTATATTCGAGAAAAAATAACAATGTTTTGGTGAGTTTGTCGGATTTTTTGAGCTTTTTTCGCCAGTGCATCTACGCCACTGGTCCAATTTTTAAAAAAATGTTTTTATTTATCAGGAAATTGGAAGACTGACAAAATGAGGAGTCGCTTGGCATATATCATTTAAAAAAATGTAGGATACTGTGAAAATTTTACTTTGCGATTTCTACGTCACTGGACGATTTTTTAATTGGAAAAAATCAATCTCTCCAAATTATAATAAGTCCTTTATTCGAGCAAAAATAACAATGTTTTGATGAATTTGTCGGATTTTTTGAGCCTTTTTCGCCAGTGCATCTACGCCACTGGTCCAATTTTTAAAAAACGGTTTTTATTTATCAGGAAATTGAAAGACTGACAAAATGAGGAGTCGCTTGGCATATATCATTTGAAAAAATGCAGGATACTGTTAAAATTTTACTTTGCGATTTCTACGTCACTGGACGATTTTTTAATTGGAAAAAATCAATCTTTCCAAATTATAAGTCTTATATTCGAGAAAAATTAACAATGTTTTTTTGAATTTGTCGGATTTTTTAAGCTTTTTTGGCCAGTGCATCTACGCCACTGGTCCAATTTAAAAAAAATTGTTTCTATTTATGAGGAAATTGGAAGACTGACGAAATCAGGGGTCGCATGGCATATTTTATTTGAAAAAATACAAGATACTGTTGAAATTTTACTTTGCGATTTCTACGCCAATGGAAAATTTTTTAATTGGGAAAAATCAATCTCTTCAAATTATAAGTCCTTTATTCGAGAAAAAATAACAATGTTTTGGTGAATTTGTCGGATTTTTGGGGCTTTTTTCGTCATAGCATCTACGCCACTGGTCCAATTCTCAAAAATATGTTTTTACTGATTAAGAAATTGACAAAATGAGGGGTGACTTGGCATATATCATTTGAAAAAATGCAGGATACTGTTAAAATTTTACTTTGCGATTTCTACGCCAATGGACAATTTTTTAATTAAAAAAAAAAAAATCAAATGATTAGTCCTCTATTCAAATGAATAACAATGTTTTGGTGGATTTGTCGGATTTTTTTGGCTTTTTTCGCCAGTGCATCTACGCCACTGGTCCAATTTTAAAAACATTGTTTTTATTTATCAGGAAATTGGAAGACTGACAAAATGAGGGGTCACTTGGCATATTTCATTTGAAAAAATGCAGGATACTGTTCAAATTTTACTTTGCGATTTCTACGCCAATGGACAATTTTTTTATTGGAAAAAGACAATTTCTCCAAATTATAAGTCCTCTATTCGAACAAAACAACAATGTTTTTGTGAATTCGTCGAATTTTTTGTTTTTTTTTCGTCATTGCATCTACGCCACTGGTCCAATTTTCAAAAAATTGTTTATATTGTTTGGGAAATTGGAGGACCGACAAAATGAGGGGTCGCTTGACATTAATCATTTGAAAAAATGCAGAATACTGTCAAAATTTTACTTTGACGTTTCAACGCCACTGGGCAATTTTTCAAACACGCACAACAATTATTTCTACGAGATACAAGATCTTCAATAAGTCATTTCCCAGACTAGTAACGTGAAACAATGTACGATACACAGAAATTCCGGACTCGGCTTCTTCGTCGCATCGTCCATAAACCTTGACCCGTAATTAAAAAGTCATTTACCGTCTTAGTAACGTAAAAAACTATTCTAGATCAATGAAACGGGCTCGAGATGTGCGCGAACAACTAGCCGGTCTGATGCAGAGAGTCGAAATCGATATGATATCGAATGCGGCTGAAACTATCGATATTCGAAAGGCAATAACAGCGGGGTACTTCTATCACATCGCCCGTCTGTCCAAAGGCGGCCACTATAAAACTGTCAAGCATAATCAGGTAATGCAGCTCCATCTCTGATAAGTTACTTGATTGATTTTTTAGACGGTTACAATTCATCCCAACAGCGCCCTCTTTGAGGAGCTGCCAAGGTGGGTGCTTTATCACGAGCTGGTGTTTACGACAAAGGAGTTTATGCGGTCTGTTATCGAGATTGAGAGTAAATGGCTGTTGGAGGTGGCGCCGCACTACTACAAACCAAAGGAGTTGGAGGATTCGACTAATAAGAAAATGCCTAAAACAGTGGGGCGGAGTACGAGAACTGAATAAATATTTGAGAAAAAAAACGTTTTTTGTCGTAACTCAAAAACCATCACATTTAGCAAACAAATCGTGTATACAAACCCCTTTTTGGCCTTACGACTAATCTTTTATCAGTCGTTCGTGGATAGTGGCTGTATCGACATGTGATGAGTGATTTTTGAAACTTTTTTGAGTTCATTCGTCGTTTTTTTTTTGTGTTGACAGTGTGAGTGAAGCGAAATTAAAAGGTAGGACTAAACATTTTTAAAATTTATTAATTTGGATGTGCATATAACAGCAAATTATTGTTCTTTTCATGTTGAACTATAATGAGGATTTTCAAAAATTCACTCTTATCGTTGATTTGAATTTGAATGTGCTCAACATAACAAATAACGGAAATGCCAAGGAAGACATATTAAAGATCCTGAAGTGTTCTACAAAAAATCTCTATAAAATATTTTTTTATCTTCGCTAGTTACTGAGCTACAGGGTTTTAACAAAATCACTTGACTATATCGAAATTTGAAGCACATCTTTAGTTTTTGGCAAAAATGTCGAAAACCACTGGGTTTATCGAAAAATGCCAAAGAAGATAAATTGAAGATCCTGAAATGTTCTATAAAAAATCCCTATAAAATATTTTTCTATCTTCACTAGTTTCTGAGCTACAGGGTGTTAACAAAATCAATTGACTATTTCCAAATTTGAAGCACATCTTTAGTTTTTGGCAAGAATGTCGAAAACCACTGGGTTTATCGAAAAATGCCAAAGAAGATAAATTGAAGATCCTGAAGTGTTCTATAAAAAATCCCTATAAAATATTTTTCTATCTTCACTAGTTTCTGAGCTACAGGGTGTTAACAAAATCAATTGACTATTTCCAAATTTGAAGCACATCTTTAGTTTTTGGCAAGAATGTCGAAAACCACTGGGTTTATCGAAAAATGCCAAAGAAGATAAATTGAAGATCCTGAAGTGTTCTATAAAAAATCCCTATAAAATATTTTTCTATCTTCACTAGTTTCTGAGCTACAGGGTGTTAACAAAATCAATTGACTATTTCCAAATTTGAAGCACATCTTTAGTTTTTGGCAAGAATGTCGAAAACCACTGTGTTTATCGAAAGATGCCAAAGAAGACAAATTGAAGATTTTGAAGTGTTTTACAAAAAATCCCAATAAAATATTTTTTTATCTTCGCTAGTTACTGAGCTGCAGGGTTTTAACAAAATCACTTGACTATATCGAAATTTGAAGCACATCTTTAGTTTTTGGCAAAAATGTCGAAAACCACTGGGTTTATCGAAAAATGCCAAAGAAGATAAATTGAAGATCCTGAAGTGTTCTATAAAAAATCCCTATAAAATATTTTTCTATCTTCACTAGTTTCTGAGCTACAGGGTGTTGACAAAATCAATTGACTATTTCCAAATTTGAAGCACATCTTTAGTTTTTGGCAAGAATGTCGAAAACCACTGGGTTTATCGAAAAATGCCAAAGAAGATAAATTGAAGATCCTGAAGTGTTCTATAAAAAATCCCTATAAAATATTTTTCTATCTTCACTAGTTTCTGAGTTACAGGGTGTTAACAAAATCAATTGACTATTTCCAAATTTGAAGCACATCTTTAGTTTTTGGCAAGAATGTCGAAAACCACTGGGTTTATCGAAAAATGCCAAAGAAGATAAATTGAAGATCCTGAAGTGTTCTATAAAAAATCCCTATAAAATATTTTTCTATCTTCACTAGTTTCTGAGCTACAGGGTGTTAACAAAATCAATTGACTATTTCCAAATTTGAAGCACATCTTTAGTTTTTGGCAAGAATGTCGAAAACCACTGGGTTTATCGAAAAATGCCAAAGAAGATAAATTGAAGATCCTGAAGTGTTCTATAAAAAATCCCTATAAAATATTTTTCTATCTTCACTAGTTTCTGAGCTACAGGGTGTTAACAAAATCAATTGACTATTTCGAAATTTGAAGCACATCTTTAGTTTTTGGCAAGAATGTCGAAAACCACTGTGTTTATCGAAAGATGCCAAAGAAGACAAATTGAAGATTTTGAAGTGTTTTACAAAAAATCCCAATAAAATATTTTTTTATCTTCGCTAGTTACTGAGCTACATACAGGGTTTTAACAAAATCACTTGACTATATCGAAATTTGAAGCACATCTTTAGTTTTTGGCAAAAATGTCGAAAACCACTGGGTTTATCGAAAAATGCCAAAGAAGATAAATTGAAGATCCTGAAGTGTTCTATAAAAAATCCCTATAAAATATTTTTCTATCTTCACTAGTTTCTGAGCTACAGGGTGTTAACAAAATCAATTGACTATTTCCAAATTTGAAGCACATCTTTAGTTTTTGGCAAGAATGTCGAAAACCACTGTGTTTATCGAAAGATGCCAAAGAAGACAAATTGAAGATTTTGAAGTGTTTTACAAAAAATCCCAATAAAATATTTTTTTATCTTCGCTAGTTACTGAGCTACAGGGTTTTAACAAAATCACTTGACTATATCGAAATTTGAAGCACATCTTTAGTTTTTGGCAAAAATGTCGAAAACCACTGGGTTTATCGAAAAATGCCAAAGAAGATAAATTGAAGATCCTGAAGCGTTCTACAAAAAATCCCGATAAAATATTTTTCTATCTTCACTAGTGTCTGAGCTACAGGGTGTTGACAAAATCGATTGACTATATCGAAATTTGAAGCACACCTTTAGTTTTTGGCAAATATGTCGAAAACCACTGGGTTTATCGAAAAATGCCAGAGAAGATAAATTGAAGATCCTGAAGCGTTCTACAAAAAATCCCGATAAAATATTTTTCTATCTTCACTAGTGTCTGAGCTACAGGGTGTTGACAAAATCGATTGACTATATCGAAATTTGAAGCACACCTTTAGTTTTTGGCAAATATGTCGAGAACCACTGAGTTTATCGAAAAATGCCAGAGAAAATAAATTGAAGATCCTGAAGTGTTCTTCAAAAAATCTCTATAAAATATTTTTCTATCTTCACTAGTTTCTAAGCTACAGGGTGTTAACAAAATCGATTGATTATATCGAAATTTGAAGCACACGTTTAGTTTTTGGCAAATATGTCAAAAACCACTGGGTTTATCAAAAAATGCCAGAGAAGATAAATTGAAGATCGTGAAGTGTTCTACAAAAAATCCCCCTAAAATATTTTTCTATCTTCACTAGTTCATGAGCTACAGGGTGTTGACAAAATCGATTGACTTTATCGAAATTTGAAGCACACCTTTAGTTTTTGGCAAATATATCGAAAACTACTGGGTTTATCGAAAAATGCCAGGGAGGATAAATTGAAGGTCGTGAAGAGTTCTACAAAAAATCCAAATAAAATATTTTTCCATCTTCACTACTTTATGAGCTACAGGGTGTTAACAAAATCACTTGACTATATCGAAATTTGAAGCACACCTTTACTTTTTGGCAAATATATCGAGAACCACTGGGTTTATCGAAAAATGTCAAGGAAGATAAATTGAAGATCGTGAAGTGTTCTACTAAAAATCCCTATAAAATATTTTCCTATCTTCACTAGTTTATGAGCTACAGGGTGTTGACAAAATCCATTGACTATATCGAAATTTGAAGCACACGTTTAGTTTTTGGCAAATATGTCGAAAACCACTGGGTTTATCAAAAAATGCCAGATAAGATAAATTGAAGATCCTGAAGTGTTCTACAAAAAATCCCTCTAAAATATTTTTCTATCTTCACTAGTTTCTGAGCTAAAGGGTGTTGACAAAATCCATTGACTATATCGAAATTTGAAGCACACGTTTAGTTTTTGGCAAATATGTCGAAAACCACTGGGTTTATCAAAAAATGCCAGATAAGATAAATTGAAGATCCTGAAGTGTTCTACAAAAAATCCCTCTAAAATATTTTTCTATCTTCACTAGTTTCTGAGCTAAAGGGTGTTGACAAAATCGATTGACTATATCGAAATTTGAAGAACACGTTTAGTTTTTGGCAAAAATGTCGAAAACCACTGGGTTTATCGAAAAATGCCAAGGAAGGTAAATTGAAAACCCTGAAGCGTTCTACAAAAAATCCCTATAAAATATTTTCCTATCTTCACAAGTTAATGAGCTACAGGGTGTTAACAAAATCCATTGACTAGGTATATCGAAATTTGAAGCACACCTTTAGTTTTTGGCAAATATGTCGAAAACCACTGGGTTTATCGAAAAATGCCAGAGAAGATAAATTGAAGATCCTGAAGCGTTCTACAAAAAATCCCTATTAAATATTTTTCTATCTTCACTAGTTTCTAAGCTACAGGGTGTTAACAAAATCGATTGATTATATCGAAATTTGAAGCACACGTTTAGTTTTTGGCAAATATGTCAAAAACCATTGGGTTTATCGAAAAATGCCAAAGAAGATAAATTGAAGATCCTGAAGTGTTCTACAAAAAATCCCTCTAAAATATTTTTCTATCTTCACTAGTTTCTGAGCTACAGGGTGTTGACAAAATCGATTGACTTTATCGAAATTTGAAGCACACGTTTAGTTTTTGGCAAATATGTCGAATACCATTGGGTTTATCGAAAAATGCCAAAGAAGATAAATTGAAGATGCTGAAGTGTTCTACAAAAAATCCCTCTAAAATATTTTTCTATCTTCACTAGTTTCTGAGCTACAGGGTGTTGACAAAATCGATTGACTATATCAAAATTTGAAACACTCGTTTAGTTTTTGGCGAATATGTCGAAAACCACTGGGTTTATCGGAAAATGCCAGAGAAGATAAATTGAAGATCGTGAAGTGTTCTACAAAAAATCCCTGTAAAATATGTTTTTATCTTCACAAGTTAATGAGCTACAGGGTGTTGACAAAATCAATTGACTAATCGAAATTTAAAGCACGCCTTCAGTTTTTGGCAAATTTGTCGAAAACCACTGGGTTTATCAAAAAATGCCAGATAAGATAAATTGAAGATCCTGAAGTGTTCTACAAAAAATCCCTGTAAAATATGTTTTTATCTTCACAAGTTAATGAGCTACAGGGTGTTGACAAAATCAATTGACTAATCGAAATTTAAAGCACGCCTTCAGTTTTTGGCAAATTTGTCGAAAACCACTGGGTTTATCAAAAAATGCCAGATAAGATAAATTGAAGATCCTGAAGTGTTCTACAAAAAATCCCTCTGAAATATTTTTCTATCTTCACTAGTTTCTGAGCTAAAGGGTGTTGACAAAATCGATTGACTATATCGAAATTTGAAGAACACGTTTAGTTTTTGGCAAAAATGTCGAAAACCACTGGGTTTATCGAAAAATGCCAAGGAAGGTAAATTGAAAACCCTGAAGCGTTCTACAAAAAATCCCTATAAAATATTTTCCTATCTTCACAAGTTAATGAGCTACAGGGTGTTGACAAAATCGATTGACTTTATTTAAATTTGAAGCACACCTTTAGTTTTTGGCAAATATATCGAAAACTACTGGGTTTATCGAAAAATGTCAAAGAAGATAAATTGAAGATGCTGAAGTGTTCTACAAAAAATCCCTCTAAAATATTTTTCTATCTTCACTAGTTTCTGAGCTACAGGGTGTTGACAAAATCGATTGACTATATCAAAATTTGAAACACTCGTTTAGTTTTTGGCGAATATGTCGAAAACCACTGGGTTTATCGGAAAATGCCAGAGAAGATAAATTGAAGATCGTGAAGTGTTCTACAAAAAATCCCTGTAAAATATGTTTTTATCTTCACAAGTTAATGAGCTACAGGGTGTTGACAAAATCAATTGACTAATCGAAATTTAAAGCACGCCTTCAGTTTTTGGCAAATTTGTCGAAAACCACTGGGTTTATCAAAAAATGCCAGATAAGATAAATTGAAGATCCTGAAGTGTTCTACAAAAAATCCCTGTAAAATATGTTTTTATCTTCACAAGTTAATGAGCTACAGGGTGTTGACAAAATCAATTGACTAATCGAAATTTAAAGCACGCCTTCAGTTTTTGGCAAATTTGTCGAAAACCACTGGGTTTATCAAAAAATGCCAGATAAGATAAATTGAAGATCCTGAAGTGTTCTACAAAAAATCCCTCTGAAATATTTTTCTATCTTCACTAGTTTCTGAGCTAAAGGGTGTTGACAAAATCGATTGACTATATCGAAATTTGAAGAACACGTTTAGTTTTTGGCAAAAATGTCGAAAACCACTGGGTTTATCGAAAAATGCCAAGGAAGGTAAATTGAAAACCCTGAAGCGTTCTACAAAAAATCCCTATAAAATATTTTCCTATCTTCACAAGTTAATGAGCTACAGGGTGTTAACAAAATCCATTGACTAGGTATATCGAAATTTGAAGCACACCTTTAGTTTTTGGCAAATATGTCGAAAACCACTGGGTTTATCAAAAAATTCCAGGAAAGATAAATTGAAGCTCCTGAAGTTTTCTACAAAAAATCCTTTAAAATATTTGTCTATCTTCACTAGTTTCTAAGCTACAGGGTGTTGACAAAATCGATTGACTATATCGAAATTTGAAGAACACGTTTAGTTTTTGGCAAAAATGTCGAAAACCACTGGGTTTATCGAAAAATGCCAAGGAAGATAAATTGAAGATCTGGAAGTGTTCTACAAAACATCCCTATAAAATATTTTCCTATCTTCACAAGTTAATGAGCTACAGGGTGTTAACAAAATCGATTGACTTTATCGAAATTGGAAGCACACCTTTAGTTTTTGGCAAATATGTCAAAAACCACTGGGTTTATCGAAAAATGCCAAAGAAGATAAATTGAAGATCCTGAAGCGTTCTACAAAACATCCCTATAAAATATTTTCCTATCTTCACTAGTTTATGAGCTACAGGGTGTTAACAAAATCCATTGACTATATCGAAATTTGAAGCACACGTTTAGTTTTTGGCAAATATGTCGAAAACCACTGGGTTTATCAAAAAATGCCAGAGAAGATAAATTGAAGATCCTGAAGTGTTCTATAAAAAATCCCTCTAAAATATTTTTCTATCTTCACTAGTTTCTGAGCTAAAGGGTGTTGACAAAATCGATTGACTATATCGAAATTTGAAGAACACGTTTAGTTTTTGGCAAAAATGTCGAAAACCACTGGGTTTATCGAAAAATGCCAAGGAAGGTAAATTGAAAACCTTGAAGCGTTCTACAAAAAATCCCTATAAAATATTTTCCTATCTTCACAAGTTAATGAGCTACAGGGTGTTAACAAAATCCATTGACTAGGTATATCGAAATTTGAAGCACACCTTTAGTTTTTGGCAAATATGTCAAAAACCACTGGGTTTATCGAAAAATGCCAAAGAAGATAAATTGAAGATCCTGAAGCGTTCTACAAAACATCCCTATAAAATATTTTCCTATCTTCACTAGTTTATGAGCTACAGGGTGTTAACAAAATCCATTGACTATATCGAAATTTGAAGCACACGTTTAGTTTTTGGCAAATATGTCGAAAACCACTGGGTTTATCAAAAAATGCCAGAGAAGATAAATTGAAGATCCTGAAGTGTTCTATAAAAAATCCCTATGAAATATTTTTCTATCTTCACTAGTTTCTGAGCTACAGGGTGTTGACAAAATCGATTGACTTTATCGAAATTTGAAGCACACCTTTAGTTTTTGGCAAATATGTCGAAAACCACTGGGTTTATCAAAAAAAGCCAGAGAAGATAAATTGAAGATCCTGAAGTGTTCTATAAAAAATCCCTATAAAATATTTTTCTATCTTCACTAGTTTCTGAGCTACAGGGTGTTGACAAAATCGATTGACTTTATCGAAATTTGAAGCACACGTTTAGTTTTTGGCAAATATGTCGAAAACCATTGGGTTTATCGAAAAATGCCAAAGAAGATAAATTGAAGATCCTGAAGTGTTCTATAAAAAATCCCTATAAAATATTTTTCTATCTTTACTAGTGTCTGAGCTACAGGGTGTTGACAAAATCGATTGACTTTATCAAAATTTGAAGCACACGTTTAGTTTTTGGCAAATATGTCGAAAACCATTGGGTTTATCGAAAAATGCCAAAGGAGATAAATTGAAGATCCTGAAGTGTTCTATAAAAAATCCCTATAAAATATTTTTCTATCTTTACTAGTGTCTGAGCTACAGGGTGTTGACAAAATCGATTGACTTTATCGAAATTTGAAGCACACCTTTAGTTTTTGGCAAATATATCGAGAACCACTGGGTTTATCGAAAAATGTCAAGGAAGATAAATTGAAGATCGTGAAGTGTTCTACTAAAAATCCCTATAAAATATTTTTCTATCTTCACTAGTTTCTAAGCTACAGGGTGTTAAAAAAATCGATTGACTATATCGAAATCTGAAGCACATCTTTAGTTTTTGGCAAAAATGTCGAAAACCACTGGGTTTAACGAAAAATGCCAAAGAAGATAAATTGAAGATCCTGAAGCGTTCTACAAAAAATCCCTATAAAATATTGTCCTATCTTCACAAGTTAATGAGCTACAGGGTGTTAACAAAATCAATTGACTATTTCGAAATTTGAAGCACATCTTTAGTTTTTGGCAAAAATGTCGAAAACCACTGTGTTTATCGAAAGATGCCAAAGAAGACAACTTGAAGATCCTGAGGTGTTTTACAAAAAATCCCTATAAAATATTTTTCTATCTTCACTAGTTTTTGAGGTACAGGGTGTTAACAAAATCACTTGACTATATCGAAATTTGAAGCACGCCTTCAGTTTTTGGCAAATATATCGAAAACTACTGGGTTTATCGAAAAATGTCAAGGAAGATAAATTGAAGATGCTGAAGTGTTCTACAAAAAATCCCTATAAAATATTTTTCTATCTTCACTAGTTTATGAGCTACAGGGTGTTAACAAAGTAACTTGACTATATCGAAATTTGAAGCACACCTTTAGTTTTTGGCAAATATATCGAAAACCACAGGGTTTATCGAAAAATGCCAAGAAAGATAAATTGAAGATCTTGAAGTGATTCACAAAAAATTCCTATAAAATATTTTTCTGTCTTCACTAGTTTTTGACCTACAGGGTGTTAACAAAATCACTTGACTATATCGAAATTTGAAGCACACCTTTAGTTTTTGGCAAATATATCGAGAACCACTGGGTTTATCGAAAAATGTCAAGGAAGATAAATTGAAGATCGTGAAGTGTTCTACTAAAAATCCCTATAAAATATTTTTCTATCTTCACTAGTTTATGAGCTACAGGGTGTTAACAAAGTAACTTGACTATATCGAAATTTGAAGCACACCTTAAGTTTTTGGCGAATATATCGAAAACCACAGGGTTTATCGAAAAATGCCAAAGAAGATAAATTGAAGATCTTGAAGTGATTCACAAAAAATTCCTATAAAATATTTTTCTATCTTCACTAGTTTCTGAGCTACAGGGTGTTAACAAAATAACTTGACTATATCGAAATTTGAAGCACACCTTTAGGTTTTGGCAAATATATCGAGAACCACCGGGTTTATCGAAAAATGTCAAGGAAGATAAATTGAAGATGCTGAAGTGTTCTACAAAAAATCCCTATAAAATATTTTTCTATCTTCACTAGTTTATGAGCTACAGGGTGTTAACAAAGTAACTTGACTATATCGAAATTTGAAGCACACCTTTAGTTTTTGGTAAATATATCGAAAACCACAGGGTTTATCGAAAAATGCCAAGGAAGATAAATTGAAGATCTCGAAGTGATTCACAAAAAATTCCTATAAAATATTTTTCTATCTTCACTAGTTTCTGAGCTACAGGGTGTTAACAAAATCGATTGACTATATCGAAATTGAAGCACACCTTTAGTTTTTGGCGAATATGTCGAAAACCACAGGGTTTATCGGAAAATGCCAAAGAAGATAAATTGAAGATGAATTGTTCTACAAAAAATCCCTATAAAATATTCTTTTATCTTCACAGGTTAATGAGCTACAGGGTGTTGACAATATCAATTGACTAATCGAAATTTAAAGCACGCCTTCAGTTTTTGGCAAATATGTCGAAAACCACTGGGTTTATCAAAAAATTCCAGGAAAGATAAATTGAAGCTCCTGAAGTGTTCTACAAAAAATCCCTATAAAATATTTGTCTATCTTCACTAGTTTCTGAGCTACAGGGTGTTGACAAAATCGATTGACTGTATCGAAATTTGAAGCACACGTTTTGTTTTTGGCAAATTGTCGAAAACCACTGGGTTTATCAAAAAATGCCAAGGAAGATAAATTGAAGATCCTGAAGCGTTCTACAAAAAATCCCTATAAAATATTTTCCTATCTTCACAAGTTAATGAGCTACAGGGTGTTAACACAAGATCCATTAACTATATCGAAATTTGTAGCGCACACCTTCAGTTCTTGACAAATATATCGAAAACCACTGTGTTAATCAAAAAATACCAAGGAAGATAAATTGAAGATCGTGAAAAATTCTACAGAAAATCCTCATAGAATATTCGTCTACCTTTACTAGTTAATGAGATACAGGGTGTTGAAAAAACAACTTTAATTAATTGTCAAAATGACACTAATCACTGTCAAATAAATTTGACAACTACAATATAATGGAAGACTATTCCAACGTACTCAATCGATTCTACAGAACCC
This sequence comes from Orchestes rusci, assembly GCA_958502075.1. Lineage (NCBI taxonomy): Eukaryota > Metazoa > Arthropoda > Insecta > Coleoptera > Curculionidae > Orchestes > Orchestes rusci. Next base: position 112,974,733 of record OY293304.1, on the reverse strand, counting down.
GCAACCCTACTGAACATGTCGAATGCCCCAACGCCTACAGCCTTGGAGTGGATATCCTCCCGTACCTCCTCGATATGCACCCTAAAGAAATTGCCAATGGAGTAAAACCATCGATAATCATAGCCGCAATGAGTCTATCAACGCAACAACTACACGACAAACTCACATCAGCTACAAGAAAATACAGAAGCAGCAGGAAAACTGATACATTTATCCGCAATCCTGAGGCGCTGATTTTTTTGAATTATGAAATAGGGGAGACGTATATTGTGTCTTTGACTGTGAGGAATGTGACCAAGGTAATGTTAATTGTGTATTTTTTTCAAGTTGATATTTTCTGTTCAAGGCTCCGCAGCCTTTGAAGGTGTCCTTTCAAACGTCCAGATATTTTTCGCTGGATTTTGACAATGTCCACTTTAGTCCCACTAAAATAGCGCCGGGGATGTACAATTTGTACTATATTTCCTTCCGGCCTGTAGATTTGATGAAGGACTACAGTCATGAGATTGTGTTTACTTATGAAAATTCCTCGTTTACTGTTCCTATTTATGGTAAGCATTTTTTTTCAATTTATTTCTGATTCTCCAATTTTTTTGAAATGTCGCCTAAGAAAACTTTGATCTGTGTTTGATTCTGTGTTTAGGTTTAGGCCCCCGTCCAGTGGCATCAATGCCCGACAAAATAACCCTACCATCAACCATAGTAAAGGTGGTGTCAACCAGACATGTTATCTTCAAAAATACCGGAAGAAGTTCCTTAAACTACACGAAAACAGTCACCGAACCTTTCACGAGTAACTTTTACAAAGCGGAAGTACTTCCGGGAGGGATTCTGGATGTTCAATACAGTTGCTATTCGAAAACTCCTGGATTGATCACGGGAGAGTCCAGGACTCATGTTGGTGATCAGATTTATGTTAGTGTTGATTTGGAATGTGAGGTAAGCTATTCAAAACAAGCACTTAAAACCTTATAAAACACTTTTTTGCGCATCAAAATCGGTCCATAAACAACCGAGATATCTAAACTCAAAAATTCCCAAAACCGTTTTTGAGATACAGACGAAATTTTCAAAACGCCATAACTCGGTTAGTTATTGGCGGATTTTGATGCGGAAAAAAGCATTTTGAAACTAATTTCATCCTCTATCCAGCTAGATATAACAAAATTGTTTTCAACTATAAACAAGCTTATTTATCGATTAAAAATTGATGGAAGCAATCTACCGAGAACAAGCACTAAAAACCCTACAAAACACTTTTTTGCGCATCAAAATCGGTCCATAAACAACCGAGATATCTAAACTCAAAAATTCCCAAAACCGTTTTTGAGATACAGACGAAATTTTCAAAACGCCATAACTCGGTTAGTTATTGGCGGATTTTGATGCGGAAAAAAGCATTTTGAAACTAATTTCATCCTCTATCCAGCTAGATATAACAAAATTGTTTTCAACTATAAACAAGCTTATTTATCGATTAAAAATTGATGGAAGCAATCTACCGAGAACAAGCACTAAAAACCCTACAAAACACTTTTCTGCGCATCAAAATCGGTCCATAAACAACCGAGATATTTAAACTCAAAAATTCCCAAAACCGTTTTTGAGATACAGACGAAATTTTCAAAACGCCATAACTCGGTTAGTTATTGGCGGATTTTGATGCGGAAAAAAGCATTTTGAAACTAATTTCATCGTCTATCCAGCTAGATATAACAAAATTGTTTTCAACTATAAACAAGCTTATTTATCGATTAAAAATTGATGGAAGCAATCTACCGAGAACAAGCACTAAAAACCCTACAAAACACTTTTCTGCGCATCAAAATCGGTCCATAAACAACCGAGATATTTAAACTCAAAAATTCCCAAAACCGTTTTTGAGATACAGACGAAATTTTCAAAACGCCATAACTCGGTTAGTTATTGGCGGATTTTGATGCGGAAAAAAGCATTTTGAAACTAATTTCATCGTCTATCCAGCTAGATATAACAAAATTGTTTTCAACTATAAACAAGCTTATTTATCGATTAAAAATTGATGGAAGCAATCTACCGAGAACAAGCACTAAAAACCCTACAAAACACTTTTCTGCGCATCAAAATCGGTCCATAAACAACCGAGATATTTAAACTCAAAAATTCCCAAAACCGTTTTTGAGATACAGACGAAATTTTCAAAACGCCATAACTCGGTTAGTTATTGGCGGATTTTGATGCGGAAAAAAGCATTTTGAAACTAATTTCATCGTCTATCCAGCTAGATATAAGAAAATTGTTTTCAACTATAAACAAGCTTATTTATCGATTAAAAATTGATGGAAGCAATCTACCGAGAACAAGCACTAAAAACCCTACAAAACACTTTTCTGCGCATCAAAATCGGTCCATAAACAACCGAGATATTTAAACTCAAAAATTCCCAAAACCGTTTTTGAGATACAGACGAAATTTTCAAAACGCCATAACTCGGTTAGTTATTGGCGGATTTTGATGCGGAAAAAAGCATTTTGAAACTAATTTCATCGTCTATCCAGCTAGATATAACAAAATTGTTTTCAACTATAAACAAGCTTATTTATCGATTAAAAATTGATGGAAGCAATCTACCGAGAACAAGCACTAAAAACCCTACAAAACACTTTTTTGCGCATCAAAATCGGTCCATAAACAACCGAGATATTTAAACTCAAAAATTCCCAAAACCGTTTTTGAGATACAGACGAAATTTTCAAAACGCCATAACTCGGTTAGTTATTGGCGGATTTTGATGCGGAAAAAAGCATTTTGAAACTAATTTCATCGTCTATCCAGCTAGATATAACAAAATTGTTTTCAACTATAAACAAGCTTATTTATCGATTAAAAATTGATGGAAGCAATCTACCGAGAACAAGCACTAAAAACCCTACAAAACACTTTTTTGCGCATCAAAATCGGTCCATAAACAACCGAGATATTTAAACTCAAAAATTCCCAAAACCGTTTTTGAGATACAGACGAAATTTTCAAAACGCCATAACTCGGTTAGTTATTGGCGGATTTTGATGCGGAAAAAAGCATTTTGAAACTAATTTCATCGTCTATCCAGCTAGATATAACAAAATTGTTTTCAACTATAAACAAGCTTATTTATCGATTAAAAATTGATGGAAGCAATCTACCGAGAACAAGCACTAAAAACCCTACAAAACACTTTTTTGCGCATCAAAATCGGTCCATAAACAACCGAGATATTTAAACTCTAAAATTCCCAAAACCGTTTTTGAGATACAGACGAAATTTTCAAAACGCCATAACTCGGTTAGTTATTGGCGGATTTTGATGCGGAAAAAAGCATTTTGAAACTAATTTCATCGTCTATCCAGCTAGATATAACAAAATTGTTTTCAACTATAAACAAGCTTATTTATCGATTAAAAATTGATGGAAGCAATCTACCGAGAACAAGCACTAAAAACCCTACAAAACACTTTTCTGCGCATCAAAATCGGTCCATAAACAACCGAGATATTTAAACTCAAAAATTCCCAAAACCGTTTTTGAGATACAGACGAAATTTTCAAAACGCCATAACTCGGTTAGTTATTGGCGGATTTTGATGCGGAAAAAAGCATTTTGAAACTAATTTCATCCTCTATCCAGCTAGATATAACAAAATTGTTTTCAACTATAAACAAGCTTATTTATCGATTAAAAATTGATGGAAGCAATCTACCGAGAACAAGCACTAAAAACCCTACAAAACACTTTTTTGCGCATCAAAATCGGTCCATAAACAACCGAGATATTTAAACTCAAAAATTCCCAAAACCGTTTTTGAGATACAGACGAAATTTTCAAAACGCCATAACTCGGTTAGTTATTGGCGGATTTTGATGCGGAAAAAAGCATTTTGAAACTAATTTCATCGTCTATCCAGCTAGATATAACAAAATTGTTTTCAACTATAAACAAGCCTATTTATCGATTAAAAATTGATGGAAGCAATCTACCGAGAACAAGCACTAAAAACCCTACAAAACACTTTTTTGCGCATCAAAATCGGTCCATAAACAACCGAGATATTTAAACTCAAAAATTCCCAAAACCGTTTTTGAGATACAGACGAAATTTTCAAAACGCCATAACTCGGTTAGTTATTGGCGGATTTTGATGCGGAAAAAAGCATTTTGAAACTAATTTCATCCTCTATCCAGCTAGATATAACAAAATTGTTTTCAACTATAAACAAGCTTATTTATCGATTAAAAATTGATGGAAGCAATCTACCGAGAACAAGCACTAAAAACCCTACAAAACACGTTTTTGCGCATCAAAATCGGTCCATAAACAACCGAGATATTTAAACTCAAAAATTCCCAAAACCGTTTTTGAGATACAGACGAAATTTTCAAAACGCCATAACTCGGTTAGTTATTGGCGGATTTTGATGCGGAAAAAAGCATTTTGAAACTAATTTCATCGTCTATCCAGCTAGATATAACAAAATTGTTTTCAACTATAAACAAGCTTATTTATCGATTAAAAATTGATGGAAGCAATCTACCGAGAACAAGCACTAAAAACCCTACAAAACACTTTTTTGCGCATCAAAATCGGTCCATAAACAACCGAGATATTTAAACTCAAAAATTCCCAAAACCGTTTTTGAGATACAGACGAAATTTTCAAAACGCCATAACTCGGTTAGTTATTGGCGGATTTTGATGCGGAAAAAAGCATTTTGAAACTAATTTCATCGTCTATCCAGCTAGATATAACAAAATTGTTTTCAACTATAAACAAGCTTATTTATCGATTAAAAATTGATGGAAGCAATCTACCCAGAAAAAGCACTAAAAACCCTACAAAACACTTTTTTGCGCATCAAAATCGGTCCATAAACAACCGAGATATTTAAACTCAAAAATTCCCAAAACCGTTTTTGAGATACAGACGAAATTTTCAAAACGCCATAACTTGGTTATTTATTGACGGATTCTAATGCGAAAAAAAACATTTTGCAACTAATTTCATCCTCTATCCAGCTAGATATAACAAAATTGTTTTCAACTATAAACAAGCTTATTTATCGATTAAAAATTGATGGAAGCAATCTACCGAAAACAAGCACTAAAAACCCTACAAAACACTTTTTTGCGCATCAAAATCGGTCCATAAACAACCGAGATATTTAAACTCAAAAAATCCCAAAACCGTTTTTGAGATACAGACGAAATTTTCAAAACGCCATAACTCGGTTAGTTATTGGCGGATTTTGATGCGGAAAAAAGCATTTTGAAACTAATTTCATCCTCTATCCAGCTAGATATAACAAAATTGTTTTCAACTATAAACAAGCTTATTTATCGATTAAAAATTGATGGAAGCAATCTACCGAGAACAAGCACTAAAAACCCTACAAAACACTTTTCTGCGCATCAAAATCGGTCCATAAACAACCGAGATATTTAAACTCAAAAATTCCCAAAACCGTTTTTGAGATACAGACGAAATTTTCAAAACGCCATAACTCGGTTAGTTATTGGCGGATTTTGATGCGGAAAAAAGCATTTTGAAACTAATTTCATCGTCTATCCAGCTAGATATAACAAAATTGTTTTCAACTATAAACAAGCCTATTTATCGATTAAAAATTGATGGAAGCAATCTACCGAGAACAAGCACTAAAAACCCTACAAAACACTTTTTTGCGCATCAAAATCGGTCCATAAACAACCGAGATATTTAAACTCAAAAATTCCCAAAACCGTTTTTGAGATACAGACGAAATTTTCAAAACGCCATAACTCGGTTAGTTATTGGCGGATTTTGATGCGGAAAAAAGCATTTTGAAACTAATTTCATCCTCTATCCAGCTAGATATAACAAAATTGTTTTCAACTATAAACAAGCTTATTTATCGATTAAAAATTGATGGAAGCAATCTACCGAGAACAAGCACTAAAAACCCTACAAAACACTTTTTTGCGCATCAAAATCGGTCCATAAACAACCGAGATATTTAAACTCAAAAATTCCCAAAACCGTTTTTGAGATACAGACGAAATTTTCAAAACGCCATAACTCGGTTAGTTATTGGCGGATTTTGATGCGGAAAAAAGCATTTTGAAACTAATTTCATCCTCTATCCAGCTAGATATAACAAAATTGTTTTCAACTATAAACAAGCTTATTTATCGATTAAAAATTGATGGAAGCAATCTACCCAGAAAAAGCACTAAAAACCCTACAAAACACTTTTTTGCGCATCAAAATCGGTCCATAAACAACCGAGATATTTAAACTCAAAAATTCCCAAAACCGTTTTTGAGATACAGACGAAATTTTCAAAACGCCATAACTTGGTTATTTATTGACGGATTCTAATGCGAAAAAAAACATTTTGCAACTAATTTCATCCTCTATCCAGCTAGATATAACAAAATTGTTTTCAACTATAAACAAGCTTATTTATCGATTAAAAATTGATGGAAGCAATCTACCCAGAAAAAGCACTAAAAACCCTACAAAACACTTTTTTGCGCATCAAAATCGGTCCATAAACAACCGAGATATTTAAACTCAAAAAATCCCAAAACCGTTTTTGAGATACAGACGAAATTTTCAAAACGCCATAACTCGGTTAGTTATTGGCGGATTTTGATGCGGAAAAAAGCATTTTGAAACTAATTTCATCCTCTATCCAGCTAGATATAACAAAATTGTTTTCAACTATAAACAAGCTTATTTATCGATTAAAAATTGATGGAAGCAATCTACCGAGAACAAGCACTAAAAACCCTACAAAACACTTTTCTGCGCATCAAAATCGGTCCATAAACAACCGAGATATTTAAACTCAAAAATTCCCAAAACCGTTTTTGAGATACAGACGAAATTTTCAAAACGCCATAACTCGGTTAGTTATTGGCGGATTTTGATGCGGAAAAAAGCATTTTGAAACTAATTTCATCGTCTATCCAGCTAGATATAACAAAATTGTTTTCAACTATAAACAAGCCTATTTATCGATTAAAAATTGATGGAAGCAATCTACCGAGAACAAGCACTAAAAACCCTACAAAACACTTTTTTGCGCATCAAAATCGGTCCATAAACAACCGAGATATTTAAACTCAAAAATTCCCAAAACCGTTTTTGAGATACAGACGAAATTTTCAAAACGCCATAACTCGGTTAGTTATTGGCGGATTTTGATGCGGAAAAAAGCATTTTGAAACTAATTTCATCCTCTATCCAGCTAGATATAACAAAATTGTTTTCAACTATAAACAAGCTTATTTATCGATTAAAAATTGATGGAAGCAATCTACCGAGAACAAGCACTAAAAACCCTACAAAACACTTTTTTGCGCATCAAAATCGGTCCATAAACAACCGAGATATTTAAACTCAAAAATTCCCAAAACCGTTTTTGAGATACAGACGAAATTTTCAAAACGCCATAACTCGGTTAGTTATTGGCGGATTTTGATGCGGAAAAAAGCATTTTGAAACTAATTTCATCGTCTATCCAGCTAGATATAACAAAATTGTTTTCAACTATAAACAAGCTTATTTATCGATTAAAAATTGATGGAAGCAATCTACCCAGAAAAAGCACTAAAAACCCTACAAAACACTTTTTTGCGCATCAAAATCGGTCCATAAACAACCGAGATATTTAAACTCAAAAATTCCCAAAACCGTTTTTGAGATACAGACGAAATTTTCAAAACGCCATAACTTGGTTATTTATTGACGGATTCTAATGCGAAAAAAAACATTTTGCAACTAATTTCATCCTCTATCCAGCTAGATATAACAAAATTGTTTTCAACTATAAACAAGCTTATTTATCGATTAAAAATTGATGGAAGCAATCTACCCAGAAAAAGCACTAAAAACCCTACAAAACACTTTTTTGCGCATCAAAATCGGTCCATAAACAACCGAGATATTTAAACTCAAAAAATCCCAAAACCGTTTTTGAGATACAGACGAAATTTTCAAAACGCCATAACTCGGTTAGTTATTGGCGGATTTTGATGCGGAAAAAAGCATTTTGAAACTAATTTCATCCTCTATCCAGCTAGATATAACAAAATTGTTTTCAACTATAAACAAGCTTATTTATCGATTAAAAATTGATGGAAGCAATCTACCGAGAACAAGCACTAAAAACCCTACAAAACACTTTTTTGCGCATCAAAATCGGTCCATAAACAACCGAGATATTTAAACTCAAAAATTCCCAAAACCGTTTTTGAGATACAGACGAAATTTTCAAAACGCCATAACTCGGTTAGTTATTGGCGGATTTTGATGCGGAAAAAAGCATTTTGAAACTAATTTCATCGTCTATCCAGCTAGATATAACAAAATTGTTTTCAACTATAAACAAGCTTATTTATCGATTAAAAATTGATGGAAGCAATCTACCGAGAACAAGCACTAAAAACCCTACAAAACACTTTTTTGCGCATCAAAATCGGTCCATAAACAACCGAGATATTTAAACTCAAAAATTCCCAAAACCGTTTTTGAGATACAGACGAAATTTTCAAAACGCCATAACTCGGTTAGTTATTGGCGGATTTTGATGCGGAAAAAAGCATTTTGAAACTAATTTCATCGTCTATCCAGCTAGATATAACAAAATTGTTTTCAACTATAAACAAGCTTATTTATCGATTAAAAATTGATGGAAGCAATCTACCCAGAAAAAGCACTAAAAACCCTACAAAACACTTTTTTGCGCATCAAAATCGGTCCATAAACAACCGAGATATTTAAACTCAAAAATTCCCAAAACCGTTTTTGAGATACAGACGAAATTTTCAAAACGCCATAACTCGGTTAGTTATTGGCGGATTTTGATGCGGAAAAAAGCATTTTGAAACTAATTTCATCCTCTATCCAGCTAGATATAACAAAATTGTTTTCAACTATAAACAAGCTTATTTATCGATTAAAAATTGATGGAAGCAATCTACCGAGAACAAGCACTAAAAACCCTACAAAACACTTTTCTGCGCATCAAAATCGGTCCATAAACAACCGAGATATTTAAACTCAAAAATTCCCAAAACCGTTTTTGAGATACAGACGAAATTTTCAAAACGCCATAACTCGGTTAGTTATTGGCGGATTTTGATGCGGAAAAAAGCATTTTGAAACTAATTTCATCCTCTATCCAGCTAGATATAACAAAATTGTTTTCAACTATAAACAAGCTTATTTATCGATTAAAAATTGATGGAAGCAATCTACCGAGAACAAGCACTAAAAACCCTACAAAACACTTTTTTGCGCATCAAAATCGGTCCATAAACAACCGAGATATTTAAACTCAAAAATTCCCAAAACCGTTTTTGAGATACAGACGAAATTTTCAAAACGCCATAACTCGGTTAGTTATTGGCGGATTTTGATGCGGAAAAAAGCATTTTGAAACTAATTTCATCGTCTATCCAGCTAGATATAACAAAATTGTTTTCAACTATAAACAAGCTTATTTATCGATTAAAAATTGATGGAAGCAATCTACCGAGAACAAGCACTAAAAACCCTACAAAACACTTTTTTGCGCATCAAAATCGGTCCATAAACAACCGAGATATTTAAACTCAAAAATTCCCAAAACCGTTTTTGAGATACAGACGAAATTTTCAAAACGCCATAACTCGGTTAGTTATTGGCGGATTTTGATGCGGAAAAAAGCATTTTGAAACTAATTTCATCGTCTATCCAGCTAGATATAACAAAATTGTTTTCAACTATAAACAAGCTTATTTATCGATTAAAAATTGATGGAAGCAATCTACCCAGAAAAAGCACTAAAAACCCTACAAAACACTTTTTTGCGCATCAAAATCGGTCCATAAACAACCGAGATATTTAAACTCAAAAATTCCCAAAACCGTTTTTGAGATACAGACGAAATTTTCAAAACGCCATAACTTGGTTATTTATTGACGGATTCTAATGCGAAAAAAAACATTTTGCAACTAATTTCATCCTCTATCCAGCTAGATATAACAAAATTGTTTTCAACTATAAACAAGCCTATTTATCGATTAAAAATTGATGGAAGCAATCTACCGAGAACAAGCACTAAAAACCCTACAAAACACTTTTTTGCGCATCAAAATCGGTCCATAAACAACCGAGATATTTAAACTCAAAAATTCCCAAAACCGTTTTTGAGATACAGACGAAATTTTCAAAACGCCATAACTCGGTTAGTTATTGGCGGATTTTGATGCGGAAAAAAGCATTTTGAAACTAATTTCATCCTCTATCCAGCTAGATATAACAAAATTGTTTTCAACTATAAACAAGCTTATTTATCGATTAAAAATTGATGGAAGCAATCTACCGAGAACAAGCACTAAAAACCCTACAAAACACTTTTTTGCGCATCAAAATCGGTCCATAAACAACCGAGATATTTAAACTCAAAAATTCCCAAAACCGTTTTTGAGATACAGACGAAATTTTCAAAACGCCATAACTCGGTTAGTTATTGGCGGATTTTGATGCGGAAAAAAGCATTTTGAAACTAATTTCATCCTCTATCCAGCTAGATATAACAAAATTGTTTTCAACTATAAACAAGCTTATTTATCGATTAAAAATTGATGGAAGCAATCTACCGAGAACAAGCACTAAAAACCCTACAAAACACTTTTTTGCGCATCAAAATCGGTCCATAAACAACCGAGATATTTAAACTCAAAAATTCCCAAAACCGTTTTTGAGATACAGACGAAATTTTCAAAACGCCATAACTCGGTTAGTTATTGGCGGATTTTGATGCGGAAAAAAGCATTTTGAAACTAATTTCATCGTCTATCCAGCTAGATATAACAAAATTGTTTTCAACTATAAACAAGCTTATTTATCGATTAAAAATTGATGGAAGCAATCTACCGAGAACAAGCACTAAAAACCCTACAAAACACTTTTTTGCGCATCAAAATCGGTCCATAAACAACCGAGATATTTAAACTCAAAAATTCCCAAAACCGTTTTTGAGATACAGACGAAATTTTCAAAACGCCATAACTCGGTTAGTTATTGGCGGATTTTGATGCGGAAAAAAGCATTTTGAAACTAATTTCATCGTCTATCCAGCTAGATATAACAAAATTGTTTTCAACTATAAACAAGCTTATTTATCGATTAAAAATTGATGGAAGCAATCTACCGAGAACAAGCACTAAAAACCCTACAAAACACTTTTTTGCGCATCAAAATCGGTCCATAAACAACCGAGATATTTAAACTCAAAAATTCCCAAAACCGTTTTTGAGATACAGACGAAATTTTCAAAACGCCATAACTCGGTTATTTATTGACGGATTCTAATGCGAAAAAAAACATTTTGCAACTAATTTCATCCTCTATCCAGCTAGATATAACAAAATTGTTTACAACTATAAACAAGCTCATAATTTATTGAATAAAAATTGACGCATGCTACCGGGAACAAGCACTAAAAACCCTACAAAACACTTTTTTGCGCATCAAAATCGGTCCATAAACAACCGAGATATTTAAACTCAAAAATTCCCAAAACCGTTTCTGAGATACAGACGAAATTTTTAAAACGCCATAACTCGGTTATTTATTGACGGATTCTAATGCGAAAAAAAACATTTTGCAACTAATTCCATCCTCTATCCAGCTAGATATAACAAAATTGTTTACAACTATAAACAAGCTCATTTATTTAATAATAATTTATGGAAGCAAGCTACCAAGAACAAGCACCAAAAACCCTACAAAACACTTTTTTGCGCATCAAAATCGGTCCATAAACAATCGAGATATTTAAACTCAAAAATTCCCAAAACCGTTTCTGAGATACAGACGAAATTTTTAAAACGCCATAACTCGGTTATTTATTGACGGATTCTAATGCGAAAAAAAACATTTTGCAACTAATTTCATCCTCTATCCAGCTAGATATAACAAAATTGTTTACAACTATAAACAAGCTCATTATTTATTGAATAAAAATTGACGCATGCTACCGGGAACAAGCACTAAAAACCCTACAAAACACTTTTTTGCGCATCAAAATCGGTCCATAAACAACCGAGATATTTAAACTCAAAAATTCCCAAAACTGTTTCTGAGATACAGACGAAATTTTTAAAACGCCATAACTCGGTTATTTATTGGCGGATTTTGATGCGGAAAAAAGCATTCTAAAGGAAATTTCATCGTCTATCAGGTAAAAGCGACCTCAAAGGTGGACCTCAACACCCACATGCTCTTCTTCAACGACATCAACATCGGCCTCTGTACCAGACAAATCCTAACTCTGGAAAACAACAGCGATTTCAAACTAAACTTTGCCTGGAAAAACTACAATGCGCAAGACGAACAAGACGACATGCTGCGATTGGTGGATTTGTTGATTGAAATGAAAAACTACGAACAACAAAGATACGAGAAACTTAAATATCTGGATATTTTGGACGGTCCAGGTCATGCTGAGATATACGAACGAATATTTCTAGAGGAAAAGAACGATTTGCTCAAAAACGAAAATTTTCTCTTCAACTCTGAGTGTTACAAAATCATACCTAGAGTTGGGAAAGTCCTACCTCGATCCTCATTCGACTTTTATGTGATTTTTGCGCCGAAAAAAAACAAAGACTACAATGAGTCAGCTTATTTGGACATAGAGGGCAGTGAGAAACGTCATAAAGTTTCACTGAAAGGTTGTGGCTTGGGCCCGCCTGTGGTGTTGACCATAAAAAGCGTGGACGTGGGGAATATTTATCTGACTGACAAGCACGAGTACGAATTGGCTGTGATCAACAAAGGTATTGTTGTTTTGAGTAATTCAAGTTAATTGAAGTTAATATGGATTGATAGGAGTGGTACCAGCTACGGTATTATACCGTCCCAAACCAACAGACTTTGGTGGTACCATCACAGTTGTCCCTCACTCCCTGGAGGTGCCAGCTGATAGCACCAGGGGCTTCCTGGTGGCTTTCTGTTCAGACATTCAAGGAGGGTTTGTGGAGACTGTTGACTTTATGGTTGAAGAGTCAGATGAACCTTTGCAGTTTGTTTTGAGGTAATTTCTTGCTTTGGATGAACATTTTCGGAAAAATACTTGTTCCATTGTTTTTGTCAGACGAAACTAGCCTTGTTTGATGTGTCGCACCATAATGAAAAAATCATTATTTACAGAGTTGCCAGATTTCTCGTTTCAGATCAATTTTTTTGAAAAAATATTTGTCGCATTGTTTTAGTCAGACAAAACTAGCCTTGTTTGATATGTCGCACCATAATGAAAAAATCATTAATTACAGAGTTGCCAGATTTCTCGTTTCAGATCTAATTTTTTGGAAAAATTTTTGTCGCATTGTTTTAGTCAGACAAAACTAGCCTTATTTGATGTGTCGCACCAAAATGAAAAAATCATTAATTACAGAGTTGTCAAATTTCTCGTTTCAGATCAAATTTTTTGAAAAAAGTTCTGTCGCATTGTTTTGGTAAGACAAAACCAGCCTTATTTGATGTGTCGCACCATAATGAAAAAATCAATAATTACAGAGTTGCCAGATTTCTCGTTTCAGATCAATTTTTTTGAAAAAATATTTGTCGCATTGTTTAAGTCAGACAAAACTAGCCTTGTTTGATATGTCGCACAATAATGAAAAAATCATTATTTACAGAGTTGTCAAATTTCTCGTTTCAAATCAAGTTTTTTGGAAAAAATTTTGTCGCATTGTTTTAGTCAGACAAAACTAGCCTTATTTGATGTGTCGCACCATAATGAAAAAATCATCAATTACAGAGTTGTCAAATTTCTCGTTTCAGATCAAGTTTTTTGAAAAAAATGTTGTCGCATTGTTTTGGTCAGACAAAACTAGCCTTATTTGATGTGTCGCACCATAATGAAAAAATCATCAATTACAGAGTTGTCAAATTTCTCGTTTCAGATCAAATTTTTTGGGAAAATATTTGTCGCATTGTTCTAGTCAGACAAAACTAGCCTTGTTTGATATGTCGCAGTGTAATGAAAGAATCATCAATTACAGAGTTGCCAAATTTCTCGCTTTGGGTGGATGTTTTTGGAAATTTTTTTATTCCATTGTTTTAGTCAGACAAAACTAGCCTTGTTTGATGTGTCGCACTATAATGAAAAAATCATTAATTACAGAGTTGCAAAATTTTTCGTTTCAGACGAAATTTTTTGGGAAAATATCTGTTTCATTGTTTTAGTCAGACAAAACTAGCCTTGTTTGATATGTCGCACCATAATGAAAAAATCATCATTAACAGAGTTGTCAGATTTCTCGAACAAATTGAATCTAGATTGATGATTATTTTACAGTGGTAACGTCTTTTGTCCAAAGCTTACGTTCATTCCTGAAAGCCTGGACTTTGGTGTTATATCTGTTGGTAAGTCAATTTTTTCAAATGTATTCAATCACCAAATGATTTGATCGAAATCAGGAACTACAACTACAAAAGAGATTGTGCTAAGCAACGACTCAAGAGTAAGTATCAGCTTCGATATGGAGCTGGAAGATAGCCATGAGCCTTCCAACGAGTATTTGTCTGTGATTCCCAACTACGGACAAGTTCGTCCTAGAAGTCGAGTCGTCGTCAAGGTAATAACTTTGAAATAGTACCTCTTGGAGAAAATATTTTCGAATGAATATTCTTGAGAATAGCTTTTTGATTGGAGTTACGATTGTCAAATTCTGTTGGATGTTATATTTCTATTCAACCAACGAGTGTAGACTTTTACCGATAACTTGAAAGTAGAACCTATGGCGGAAAAATCGTTCAAATAAATCTTGTTGACAATCAACCAAGCAAAAACTTTCACTGGAGGAGTTTTTTGATGGGAGTTACGGTTTTCAAGATAACCGCTGTCAAACTTCACCTGATGTCATTTTCTGATTCAACCAACGAGTGTAGTTTTTTAACGATATCTTTGAAGTAGTACCTCTGAAAGAAAAATTGTTCCAACAAATCTTGTAGACAATCAACCAAACAACAACTTTTATTTGAAAAGTTTTTCAATTGGATTTACGGTTTTGGAAATAACCGCTGTCAAACTTTGCCTGACGTCATTCTCCCATTCAACCAACGACGGTAGACTTTTGACGATATCTTGAAAGTAGTACCTCTGACAGAAAAAATGTTCAAATGAATCTTGTAGACAATCAATCAGCAAACAATTTTTATTTGAGGAGTTTTTTGTTTGGACTTACGGTTTTCGAAATAACCGCTGTCAAACTCCGCCTGACGTCATTTTCCCATTCAACCAACGAGTGTATCGATATTTCGAAAGTAGTACCTCAGAGAAAAAAATTGTTCAAACAAATCTTGTAGACAATCAACTGAACAACAACTTTTATCCAAAAAGTATTCCAATAACCCCGTTCCAGGTTATAGTAGAGCCTCAGCAAACCAAAGACTGCACCATCAACCTGCTTCTGATCATCTGGAAGTCGAAAATGTACACCTCCAAAATCCCCATAACCTTTACATCGTCAGTACCGGAAATCTTGTGCGATCCTGCAATCGTGTGCATCAAATTCTGCTTCCTCAACTGCGTTTACGTCAGAAAAGTCAGCTTGATTAACAAGAGTGAGCTACCTGGAGAGATAGAGTACATTCCTGCTGACAAATTGGAAAGAGCTACGTGCATCCTGGATCAGACTAGATTCAGCTTTGAACCTCACCAAACTCATTTTATGGAGTTGCAGCTCAGTGTGACCGAGCTGGGAATGGCGGAGTTGCCATTGAGGTGAGGTTGAGTTAGTTAGTAGCTTAAAGAGGGAGTGCGCGTATATATCGATAAGGAGTTAGTCGATATCGACCACGTTCAAAAACGATTATCTCCCAAGAAGAAGTTGACCTATTGTGCTGCAATTTCTTGTTTGTTTGAGAGGAAATGTAATGTGATTCAACTGTACGTACTGTCTACCGGAATGCTCAAAACTAAGTTTTCGATAAAAACGTATAACGAAAACTGACTGGAATACTCAGTATTCATCTATTTGGTTAAAAATAGAAAGTGCGCATACATATCGATGAAGATTTGGTCGATATCGACGACTTAAAAAAACGATTATCTCCCAAGACGGAGTTGACGGATTGCGCTGCAACTTTTTTTGTTTGAAAGGAAATGTAATGTGATCTCACAGTACGTACTGCCACTTGCCGAAAAGTCCGTAATTATGCTCAAAACTAAGTTTTTGATGAAAACGTATAACGAAAACTGACTGGGATACTCAATATTCACTTATTTCGTTAAAACTAGGCGGTGCGCATACATATCGATGAAGAGTTTGTCGGTATCGATGATAATAAAAAAAAATATCTCCCAAGAAGGAGGTGACGGATTGCGCTGCAACTTTTTTTGTTTGAAAGGAAATGTAATGTGATTTCACTGTACGTACTGCCACTTACCGAAAAGTCCGTAATTATACTCAATATTCATCTATTTGGTTAAAAATAGGAAGTGCGCATACATATCGATGAAGATTTGGTCGATATCGACGACTTAAAAAAACGATTATCTCCCAAGACGGAGTTGACGGATTGCGCTGCAACTTTTTTTGTTTGAAAGGAAATGTTATGTGATTTCACAGTACGTACTGCCACCTTCCGAAAAGTCCGTCATTATGCTCAAAACTAAGTTTTTGATGAAAACGTATAACGAAAACTGACTGAGATACTCAATATTCATCTATTAGGTTAAAAATAGGAAGTGCGCATACATATCGATGAAGAGTTTGTCGATATCGACGACTTAAAAAACGATTATCTTCCAAGAAGGAGTTGACGGATTGTGCTGCATTTTTTTTGGTTGGAAAGGAAATGTGATGTGATTTCACAGTAAGTACTGCCACCTACCGAAAAGTCCGTCATTATGCTCAAAACTAAGTTTTTGATGAAAAAGTATAACGAAAACTTAGTGTGATACTCAATATTCACTCATTTGGTTAAAAATAGGAAGTGCGCATACATATCGATGAAGAGTTTGTCGATATTGACGACTTAAAAAAACGATTATCTCCCATGAAGGAGTTGACGGATTGCGCTGCAATTTTTTTTGTTAGAAAGGAAATGTAATGTGATTTCACAGTACGTACTGCCAGCTACCGAAAAGTCCGTAATTATGCTCAAAACTAAGTTTTTGCTGAAAACGTGTCACGAAAACTGACTGGAATACTCAATATTCATCTATATGGTTAAAACTAGGGAGTGCTTATACATATCGATGAAGAGTTTGTCGATATCGATGATAATAAAAAAAAATATCTCCCAAGAAGGACATGACGGATTGTGCTGCAATTTTTTTGGTTGGAAAGGAAATGTGATGTGATTTCACAGTACGTACTGCCACCTACCGAAAAGTCCGTAATTATGCTCAAAACTAAGTTTTTGCTGAAAACGTATCACGAAAACTGACTGGAATACTCAATATTCATCTATATGGTTAAAACTAGGCAGTGCTTATACATATCGATGAAGAGTTTGTCGATATCGATGATAATAAAAAAAAATATCTCCCAAGAAGGAGTTGACGGATTGTGCTGCATTTTTTTTTGTTTGAAGGGAAATTTAGTGTGTTCTCATAGTACATACTGCCATCCACCGAAAAGTCCATTATTATGTCTAAGCTATGATGAAGTTGATATTTTTCCTTAGATTCTCCATTATTGGCAAAGGAATTGAAACCCTGTGCACCGTCAAGTGTTTCGGACAAGGACCTGTGGTGTCCTACAACCCGGACAAAGTGGACTTTGGAACCGTCCAGGTTCTGGACGAGTGCAAACAAACTGTAACGTTGAGCAACGACTCTCCTATTCCTGCCCTCATCAAAATGCTTTGCGTAAGCATTAATATGTTGATCAACTCAAACTTTTAGATTTTAGAAGAAAACCAGCCGCTTCTTCATCGCAGCAGAGCAAACTGAAATCACACTCAATCCTGAGGAACAACAGCCCATTGAGGTTGGAGTAATGCTGAACAACCCAGGCAAATTCACCGATACCATTCTGTTTAATATATTCCAAGGCGATTCCAGCGCCATACAAGTGTCAGCGTTCGGTGAAGGAACCTCCTTGCTGACGGAACCTTCACTGAAGCAAGGTCTAGATCTGGGTACTGTCCTGACGTACACCAATAACGTCAAAGATGTGAAAATCACCAACAAAGGGGACGAAGTCCATTGTATTCTCATAACGAAGAATGCGACAGTGAAGAATTTAAGGTGCGATCCAGAGGTGATAAATTCAGCAGTGAAGATTACTCCAACGTACGCCCAGCTGCAGCATGATGAATCTGTTACCATCCATATAAGGTACACGTCAAAGTCACCCAGAGTGGTGGCGGAAAATTTGTACTGCCAAGCTATGGTAGGCAAGAATGCGCACCCGATCACCTTGCTGAGTTTCCCCATTAAGGTCACGTTTGTGGATCCGACTGTGGATTTTTCCAAAACGGCCTTGAAGTTTCATTTGTCGTTTTCGATGGGCAAGACTGAAGGAAAAGTTGAAGGTGCGTATCAAATTAAATTTACGATATTTTGAAAGTGGTACCTCTGAGGAAAAAATTGTTCAAATAAATCTTGTAGATCATCAACTTTTATTTGAGGAGTTTTTTGATCGCCGGACTCATGATGTTCGATATAACCGCTGTCAAATTTTGTCCAATGTCACTTTTTCTTTCAACCAAGGAGCGCAGACTTTTAACAATATCTTGACATAGGTACCTCTGAGGATTTTTTTTTTGATAAATCTTGTAGACAATCAACCAAAAAACAACTTTTATTTGAGGAGTTTTTTTATTGGAGTTATGGTTTTCGATAGAACTGCTGTCAAATATTCCTGATGTCATTTTTCCTTCTAACCAACGAGTGTTCATTTTCAACGATATCTTAAAAGTAGTACCTCTATGGGAAAAATTGTTCAAATAAATCTTGTAGACAAGTTACTAAAGAACAACTTTTATTTGAGAAGTTTTTTGATTGAAGCTACGGTTTTCCATAGAAACAGCTTTGAAGTTAGGTGACGTTGCAACGTTCAAACCAGCATAACTCCGTCAATATTCGATTAATTTTAAAACGTAAAAAACTGTTTGGAAGGCAATATTATCCGCTTTAAAATGATTTTTTTAATATCAAAATCCATCAATAAATAATGGATTAATGGAACTTTGAAGTTGGGTGACGTGGCAACGTTCAAATCAGCATAACTCCTTTGATATCAAATCGACTTCCAAACGTAAAAAACCGTTTTAAAGGCAATTTTATCCGCTTCAAAATGATTTTTTTAATACCAAAATCCATCAATAAATAATGGATTTATGGAACTTTGAAGTTGGGTGACGTGGCAACGTTCAAATCAGCATAACTCCTTTGATATCAAATCGACTTCCAAACGTAAAAAACCGTTTTAAAGGCAATTTTATCCGCTTTAAAATGATTTTTTTAATACCAAAATCCATCAATAAATAATGGATTTATGGAACTTTGTAGTTGGGTGACGTGGCAACGTTCAAATCAGCATAACTCCTTTGATATCAAATCGACTTCCAAACGTAAAAAACCGTTTTAAAGGCAATTTTATCCGCTTCAAAATGATTTTTTTAATACCCAAATCCATCAATAAATAATGGATTTATGGAACTTTGAAGTTGAGTGACGTGGCAACGTTCAAATCATCATAACTCCTTTGATATCAAATCGACTTCCAAACGTGAAAAACCGTTTTAAAGGCAATTTTATCCGCTTCAAAATGATTTTTTTAATACCCAAATCCATCAATAAATAATGGATTTATGGAACTTTGAAGTTGAGTGACGTGGCAACGTTCAAATCAGCGTAACTCCTTTGATATCAAATCGACTTCCAAACGTAAAAAACCGTTTTAAAGGCAATTTTATCCGCTTCAAAATGATTTTTTTAATACCCAAATCCATCAATAAATAATGGATTTATGGAACTTTGAAGTTGAGTGACGTGGCAACGTTCAAATCATCATAACTCCTTTGATATCAAATCGACTTCCAAACGTGAAAAACCGTTTTAAAGGCAATTTTATCCGCTTTAAAATGATTTTATTAATACCAAAATCCATCAATAAATAATGGATTTATGGAACTTTGAAGTTGGGTGACGTGGCAACGTTCAAATCAGCATAACCCCTTTGATATCAAATCGACTTCCAAACGTAAAAACCCGTTTTAAAGGCAATTTTATCCGCTTTAAAATGATTTTTTTAATACCAAAATCCATCAATAAATAATGGATTTATGGAACTTTGAAGTTGAGTGACGTGGCAACGTTCAAATCATCATAACTCCTTTGATATCAAATCGACTTCCAAACGTGAAAAACCGTTTTAAAGGCAATTTTATCCGCTTTAAAATGATTTTATTAATACCAAAATCCATCAATAAATAATGGATTTATGGAACTTTGAAGTTGGGTGACGTGGCAACGTTCAAATCAGCATAACTCCTTTGATATCAAATCGACTTCCAAACGTAAAAAACCGTTTTAAAGGCAATTTTATCCGCTTTAAAATGATTTTTTTAATACCAAAATCCATCAATAAATAATGGATTTATGGAACTTTAAAGTTGGGTGACGTGGCAACGTTCAAATCAGCATAACTCCTTTGATATCAAATCGACTTCCAAACGTAAAAAGACGTTTTAAAGACAATTTTATCCGCTTCAAAATGTTTTTTCAATAACAAAATCCATCGATGAATAATGGAGTTATGGAACTTTGAAGTTGGGTGACGTGGCAACGTTCAAACCAGCATAACTCCTTTGATATCAAATCGACTTCCAAACGTGAAAAACCGTTTTAAAGGCAATTTTATCCGCTTTAAAATGATTTTATTAATACCAAAATCCATCAATAAATAATGGATTTATGGAACTTTGAAGTTGGGTGACGTGGCAACGTTCAAACCAGCATAACTCCTTTGATATCAAATCGACTTCAAAACGTAAAAAACCGTTTTAAAGGCAATTTTATCCGCTTCAAAATGTTTTTTTTAATACCAAAATCCATCAATAAATAGAGGATTTATGGAACTTTGAAGTTGGGTGACGTGGCAACGTTCAAACCAGCATAACTCCTTTGATATCAAATCGACTTCCAAACGTAAAAAACTGTTTGAAAGGCAATATTATCCGCTTTAAAATGTTTTTTTTAATATCAAAATCCATCAATAAATAATGGATTTATGGAACTTTGAAGTTGGGTGACGTGGCAACGTTCAAACCAGCATAACTCCTTTGATATCAAATCGACTTCAAAACGTAAAAAACCGTTTTAAAGGCAATTTTATCCGCTTCAAAATGTTTTTTTTAATACCAAAATCCATCAATAAATAGAGGATTTATGGAACTTTGAAGTTGGGTGACGTGGCAACGTTCAAACCAGCATAACTCCTTTGATATCAAATCGACTTCCAAACGTAAAAAACTGTTTGAAAGGCAATATTATCCGCTTTAAAATGTTTTTTTTAATATCAAAATCCATCAATAAATAATGGATTTATGGAACTTTGAAGTTGGGTGACGTGGCAACGTTCAAACCAGCATAACTCCTTTGATATCAAATCGACTTCCAAACGTAAAAAACCGTTTTAAAGGCAATTTTATTCGCTTCAAAATGATTTTTTTAATACCAAAATCCATCAATAAATAGTGGATTTATGGAACTTTGAAGTTGGGTGACGTGGCAACGTTCAAACCAGCATAACTCCTTTGATATCAAATCGACTTCCAAACGTGAAAAACCGTTTTAAAGGCAATTTTATCCGCTTTAAAATGATTTTATTAATACCAAAATCCATCAATAAATAATGGATTTATGGAACTTTGAAGTTGAGTGACGTGGCCACGTTCAAATCATCATAACTCCTTTGATATCAAATCGACTTCCAAACGTAAAAAACCGTTTTAAAGGCAATTTTATCCGCTTTAAAATATTTTTTTTTTTACTAAAATCCATCAATAAATAATGGAGTTATGGAGCGTTGAAGTTGAGTGACGTGGCAACGTTCAAACCAGCATAACTCCTTTGATATCAAATCGACTTCCAAACGTAAAAAACCGTTTTAAACGCAATTTTATCCGCTTCAAAATGTTTTTTTTAATAACAAAATCCATCGATGAATAATGGAGTTATGGAACTTTGAATTTGGGTGACGTGGCAACTTTTACCCAAGGAGTTTTTTTATTGGAGTTATGGTTTACAATATGACTGCAGTCAAACGTTGCCTGATATAATCTTTCCATTCAACTAATGAGTATAGAGTCTTGACGATATCTTGAAAGCAGTACCTCTAAGGGAAAAATTGTCCAAATAAACTTTGTAGACAATCAACCAGCAAACAACTTTTGGTCGAGGAGTTTCTTGATTGGAGTTACGTTTTTTGAAATAACCGCTGTCAAAATTTGCCTGATGTCATTTTTCCATTCAACCAACCAGTGTAGACTTTTACCGATATCTTCAAAGTAGTACCTCTGACGGAAAAATCGTTCGAATAAATCTTGTAGACGATCAATTCAAGAACAACTTTTATCCAAGGAGTTTTTTGATTGGAGTTACGGTTTTCGAAATATCCGCTGTCCAATTTTGCTGGATGTCATTTTTCCATTCAACCTCCGAGTGTAGACTTTTAACGATATCTGGAAAGTAGTACCTCTGACGGAAGAATCGTTGAAATAAATCTTGTAGACAATTAAACAAGCAAAATCTTTTACTGGAGGAGTTTTTTGATCAGAGTTACGGTTTTCAAGATAATCGCTGTCAAACTTTGCCTGATGTCATTTTCCCATTCAACCACCGAGTGTAGACTTTTACCAACAACTTGAAAGTAGTACCTCTGAGAGAGAAATTATTCAAATCAATGTTGTAGACGATCAATCAGCAAACAATTTTAATTTGAGGAGTTTTTTGATTGGAGTTACGGTTTTCGAAATATCCGCTGTCCAATTTTGCTGGATGTCATTTTTCCATTCAACCTCCGAGTGTAGACTTTTAACGATATCTGGAAAGTAGTACCTCTGACGGAAGAATCGTTGAAATAAATCTTGTAGACAATTAAACAAGCAAAATCTTTTACTGGAGGAGTTTTTTGATCAGAGTTACGGTTTTCAAGATAATCGCTGTCAAACTTTGCCTGATGTCATTTTCCCATTCAACCACCGAGTGTAGACTTTTACCAACAACTTGAAAGTAGTACCTCTGAGAGAGAAATTATTCATATCAATGTTGTAGACGATCAATCAGCAAACAATTTTAATTTGAGGAGTTTTTTGATTGGAGTTACGGTTTTCGAAATACCCGCTCTCCAATTTTGCTGGATGTCATTTTTCCATTCAACCTCCGAGTGTAGACTTTTAACGATATCTGGAAAGTAGTACCTCTGACGGAAGAATCGTTGAAATAAATCTTGTAGACAATTAAACAAGCAAAATCTTTTACTGGAGGAGTTTTTTGATCAGAGTTACGGTTTTCAAGATAATCGCTGTCAAACTTTGCCTGATGTCATTTTCCCATTCAACCACCGAGTGTAGACTTTTACCAACAACTTGAAAGTAGTACCTCTGAGAGAGAAATTGTTCAAATAAATGTTGTAGACAATCAATCAGCAAACAATTTTATTTTGAGGAGTTTT
Source organism: Orchestes rusci (assembly GCA_958502075.1). Lineage (NCBI taxonomy): Eukaryota > Metazoa > Arthropoda > Insecta > Coleoptera > Curculionidae > Orchestes > Orchestes rusci. Next base: position 112,951,046 of record OY293304.1, on the reverse strand, counting down.
TTGATTGGAGTTACGGTTTTCGAAATACCCGCTGTCCAATTTTGCTGGATGTCATTTTTCCATTCAATCAACGAGTGTAGACTTTTAACGATATCTGGAAAGTAGTACTTCTGACGGAAAAATCGTTGAAATAAATCTTGTAGACAATTAACCAAGCAAAAATTTTTACTGGAGGAGTTTTTTGATTAGAGTTACGGTTTTCAAGATAATCGCTGTCAAACTTTGCCTGATGTCATTTTCCCATTCAACCAATGAGTGTAGACTTTTACCAACAACTTGAAAGTAGTATCTCTGAGAGAGAAATTGTTCAAATAAATGTTGTAGACAATCAATCAGCAAACAATTTTAATTTGAGGAGTTTTTTGATTGGAGTTACGGTTTTCGAAATACCCGCTGTCCAATTTTGCTGGATGTCATTTTTCCATTCAATCAACGAGTGTAGACTTTTAACGATATCTGGAAAGTAGTACCTCTGACGGAAAAATCGTTCGAGTAAATCTTGTAGACGATCAATTCAAGAACAACTTTTATCCAAGGAGTTTTTTTTATTGGAGTTACGGTTTTCGAAATATCCTCTGTCCAATTTTGATGGATATCATTTTTCCATTCAATCAACGAGTGTAGACTTTTGACGATATCTGGAAAGTAGTACCTCTGACGGAAAAATCGTTCGAATAAATCTTGTAGACAATTTAACAAGCAAAATCTTTTACTGGAGGAGTTTTTTGATCAGAGTTACGGTTTTCAAGATAATCGCTGTCAAACTTTGCCTGATGTCATTTTCCCATTCAACCAATGAGTGTAGACTTTTACCAACAACTTGAAAGTAGTATCTCTGAGAGAGAAATTGTTCAAATAAATGTTGTAGACAATCAATCAGCAAACAATTTTAATTTGAGGAGTTTTTTGATTGGAGTTACGGTTTTCGAAATACCCACTGTCAAAATTTGCCTGATGTCACTTTCCCACTCAACCAACGAGTTTAGACTTTTAACGATATCTGGAAAGTAGTACCTCTGAGGGAAAAATCGTTCAAATAAATCTTGTAGACAATTAACCAAGCAAAAACTTTTACTGGAGAAGTTTTTTGATCAGAGTTACGGTTTTCAAGATAATCGCTGTCAAACTTTGCCTGATGTCATTTTCCCATTCAACCAATGAGTGTAGACTTTTACCAACAACTTGAAAGTAGTATCTCTGAGAGAGAAATTGTTCAAATAAATGTTGTAGACAATCAATCAGCAAACAATTTTAATTTGAGGAGTTTTTTGATTGGAGTTACGGTTTTCGAAATACCCGCTGTCCAATTTTGCTGGATGTCATTTTTCCATTCAATCAACGAGTGTAGACTTTTAACGATATCTGGAAAGTAGTACCTCTGACGGAAAAATCGTTCGAGTAAATCTTGTAGACGATCAATTCAAGAACAACTTTTATCCAAGGAGTTTTTTTTATTGGAGTTACGGTTTTCGAAATATCCTCTGTCCAATTTTGATGGATATCATTTTTCCATTCAATCAACGAGTGTAGACTTTTGACGATATCTGGAAAGTAGTACCTCTGACGGAAAAATCGTTCGAATAAATCTTGTAGACAATTTAACAAGCAAAATCTTTTACTGGAGGAGTTTTTTGATCAGAGTTACGGTTTTCAAGATAATCGCTGTCAAACTTTGCCTGATGTCATTTTCCCATTCAACCAATGAGTGTAGACTTTTACCAACAACTTGAAAGTAGTATCTCTGAGAGAGAAATTGTTCAAATAAATGTTGTAGACAATCAATCAGCAAACAATTTTAATTTGAGGAGTTTTTTGATTGGAGTTACGGTTTTCGAAATACCCACTGTCAAAATTTGCCTGATGTCACTTTCCCACTCAACCAACGAGTTTAGACTTTTAACGATATCTGGAAAGTAGTACCTCTGAGGGAAAAATCGTTCAAATAAATCTTGTAGACAATTAACCAAGCAAAAACTTTTACTGGAGAAGTTTTTTGATCAGAGTTACGGTTTTCAAGATAATCGCTGTCAAACTTTGCCTGATGTCATTTTCCCATTCAACCAATGAGTGTAGACTTATACCAACAACTTGAAAGTAGTACCTCTGAGAGAGAAATTGTTCAAATAAATGTTGTAGACTATCAACTAAGGAACAACTTTTATTTGAGGAGTTTTTTGATTGGACTTACGGTTTTCAAGATAATCGCTGTCAAACTTTGCCTGATGTCACTTTCCCATTCAACCAACGAGTGTAGACTTTTAACGATATCTTGATTGTAGAACCTCCGACAGGTAAATTGTCCAAATAAATCTTATAGATCATCACCCAAAGAACAACTTTCACTTGAAGTTTTTCTCAATGGGTTTTACGGTTTTTGTCATTACAGATGAAATAACGGTGGACAACAAAACAGGCCTCCCTCTAAACATGTCAGTAAAAATAGTGAACTGTGAAGAAGCCTTCACAATAGTTGATGGCAACCGAAAAAGTAATTTCCTTGAAGTGCGCGTTGACAATAAAACCGGAGTTCTCGTCAACTTTTCGCCAATAATCAAGGCTCGGCGAAAAGTATCCCGACAAGCTGCTTTGGTGTTTGCTTACGGAAACCATCCAAAAACCGTGCGTTGATTTAATGTCAATCAATCAATTAAATCCCATTTAACAGGATATGATCCCCCTTCACGGAAATGTGATTTTCCCCACAATAAAGCTCATACCGGAAGTGGTTGATTTTGCGTGTGTTCCGCCAGGTTCAACGAATTTTGCCAATATAATTCTGCATAACATCAGCAGTGTGGGGGTTCATTTTCGATGGATATGGCAGGAAGATTCGGAGAAAATGGAAATTTTGTCTCCAACCGATGATGTCAACATCACATTTAAAACCTATAAAGACTCACAGCCAGATTTCTTCATGGATTACGTAGATGCTCCATATAACAGTAGTTCGAGGGTATCTTTTGACAAATTAAAGAGGGAGCCTGATACCAGTGGAACCACATTGTCCAGCGACGAACCCTATGACAGAGCAACTTGTTTGAGTAAAATGAAAAAGGTTCTTGTCAATTTGCTTGTGCCCTTTGCCAGCAAACTTGAGGAACCTTTGGTGTTGCGACCTCATCAAGACCTGATTGGAAGGAGGAACATACAGGATGTTTTCACCATTGAGCCTAGCCAGGGTAATAAAAAATCAATGAAAATCAGATTGAAAATAATTTCCAGGCTATTTGGGACCACGTCAATACACGATAATAACCTTTGGCTTCACCCCCCACCCAAATACTAACATTGAAGCATGCGCAATATGCGAAGTGCAAGGGGGAGAAGAACAGTACGTACTGCTAAATGGCAAATCATCGCGTATATCGTACCAGTTGAGCAGCTATTTGGTGGATTTTGGCAATCAGGTACATCCACCACAACCACATCCGCCACCTACACAATTATTTATAGCTATTTTGCGAAACCAGCCGCCAGGAAGTGGTTTTAACCAATACAGGACTGTGTGGTTTCGACTTTAGTTTAACCATGGACCCATGGTATGGTGCTGAACTTTTATCTGTTAATCCTGCAAGTGGTTATCTGCAACCTGAAAAGGAAATTACTGTGGAGATTACGTATTTCCCTGCAGTGCCTGGGGTGTTTGAACGTACCCTTACGCTGGTGGTGGGGTACTTGACGCCCACAACAGTACAAGTGAAAGGATACGCAGTACCTGTGCAGATTAACGTTCCAGTACCACGGAGGAAGATGCTGGAACACTGCACCGAGTACTACAAGGCCATAGCTTCGATTACTACAGATTTCATGGCAAACCTTGGATATAAGTATCCAGAAGTGGATGATCGTCTGGATGATCCTGGAAATTACTTGAGCGATCGTAATTGGGAGGTTATATCTGTGAACGTGAGTATTGTTTTAATTTTGTTGATATCTCGAACATATTACCTCTGAGGGAAAAATTGTTCAAATAAATTTTATGGACAATCAATCAATGAACAACTTTGATTTGAGAAGTTTTTTTATTGGAGTGGCGGTTTTTGATATAAACGGTGTCAAACTTTGTCTGATGTCATCTTCCCCTTTAACCAACAAGCATAGATTTTTAACGATATCTTGGAAGTAGTACCTCTGGGTGAAAAATGGTTCAAATAAGTTTTGTAGACAATCAATCAAAGAACAACTTTTATTTGAGGAGTTTTTTTATTGGAGTTACGGCTTTTGATATAACCGGTGTCAAACTTTGTCTGATGTCATCTCCCCCTTTAACCAACGAGCGTAGATTTTCAAGGATATCTTTGAAGCAGTACTTTTGAAGTAAAAATTGTTCGAATAAGTCTTGTAGACAATCAATCAAAGAACAACTTTTATTTGAGGAGTTTTTTTATTGGAGTTATGGCTTTTGATATAACCGGTGTCAAACTTTGTCTGATGTCATCTCCCTCTTTAACCAACGAGCGTAGATTTTCAAGGATATCTTTGAAGCAGTACTTTTGAAGTAAAAATGGTTCGAATAAGTCTTGTAGACAATCAATCAAAGAACAACTTTTATTTGAGGAGTTTTTTTATTGGAGTTATGGCTTTTGATATAACCGGTGTCAAACTTTGTCTGATGTCATCTCCCTCTTTAACCAACGAGCGTAGATTTTCAAGGATATCTTTGAAGCAGTACTTTTGAAGGAAAAATTGTTCGAATAAGTCTTGTAGACAATCAATCAAAGAACAACTTTTATTTGAGGAGTTTTTTTATTGGAGTTATGGCTTTTGATATAACCGTTGTCAAACTTTGTCTGATGTCATCTTCCCCTTTTAACCAACGAGCATAGATTTTTAACGATATCTTGGAAGTAGTACCTTTGGGTGAAAAATGTTACAAATAAGTTTTGTAGACAATCAATCAAAGAACAATTTTTATCTAAGGAGTTTTTTGATTGGAGTTACGGCTTTTGATATGACCGGTGTCAAACTTTGTCTGATGTCATCTCCCTCTTTAACCAACGAGCGTAGATTTTCAAGGATATCTTTGAAGCAGTACTTTTGAAGGAAAAATTGTTCGAATAAGTCTTGTAGACAATCAATCAAAGAACAACTTTTATCTGAGGAGTTTTTTGATTGGAGTTACGGCTTTTGATATAACCGGTGTCAAACTTTATCTGATGTCATCTCCCCCTTTAACCAACGAGCGTAGATTTTCAAGGATATCCTTGAAGCAGTACTTTTGAAGGAAAAATTGTTCGAATAAGTCTTGTAGACAATGAATCAAAGAACAACTTTTATCTAAGGAGTTTTTTGATTGGAGTTACGGCTTTTGTTATAACCGGTGTCAAACTTTGTCTGATGTCATCTCCCCCTTTAACCAACGAGCGTAGATTTTTAAGAATATCTTTGAAGCAGTACCTTTCAAGGAAAAATTGTTCGAATGAATCTTGTAGACAATCAATCAAAAAACAACTTTAATTTGAGGAGTTTTTTGATTGGAGTTACGGCTTTTGATATAACCGGTGTCAAACTTTGTCTGATGTCATCTTCCCCTTCAATGAGCATAGATTTTTAAAGATATCTTGGAAGTAGTACCTCTGGGTGAAAAATGGTTCAAATAAGTTTTGTAGACAATCAATCAAAGAACAACTTTTATCTCAGAAGTTTTTTGATTGGAGTAACAGTTTTCCATATAATCGCTGTCAAATTTTGTCCGACGTGCTCTTCTTTTACCAGGACCTATTCCCAACGACAATAGACATCCGCATGGCAGTAGAGCGCAAATTCCTGAAAAAGCTCATCATCAACAACCCCGATCTCCTGGAAAACCACATTTCCGACAAAAAACTCGCCTGTATTCCCGATTTCCACCCACCCAGCTACTTTGTGGACTTTGGCTACGTGGTTCGCGATATTCCAGTGTGTTACACGTTGTTGCTGACCAACTACGGGCCCAAAACAGCTACCATGAAGCTGCTGGACGTTGACCCACTGTCTCTGTCCGAACACGAAATCAAAATCTTCTTCACTCCTGGCACACTCCAGTGTGGCGAGTATCTGGAGCTGTACGTTGTGTTCTCGCCTACTGCTAGACGTTTTACCGAATTGAACGAAGTTGTTCAAGTTGACTTCCAATTGGCTGTCAAACATGGCGCTGTCATCAGAGTGGATGTCCGCGCAGAAGTCACTCTGCCTTATCTGAGCCTAATGCATGACGAGCTGCAGTTCGAACACGTCTTTTGTGGAAATGTCATGCGCAAGAGCATCGGGCTGACCAATGTGTAAGTAAATAGTGACAAGTGACAGGTGACAGGTGACAGTTGTGTTGTTACAGTGGCAACGTCCCCGGTAAATTCAGCGTTCGCATCAGCAAACCGACAATTAAAGGTACTGCGCATGCGTTCTTTGTCATTCCACAGTCAGGACAGTTGGACGTGGGCCAAAGTATGTTTTTGCATGTTTACTTTATGCCCGAGGACTATCACGAGATTAGGCGGACTTTGACGATCGATATCGAATCGAATCCCACTCCGGTGACCTTGAAGCTTGTAGGTTATGGACTGCATGCCAGGTTGACTGTCATGCCGGAGGAGCTGCGATTTGCGCCGACGCTCAACTACTTTGAAAAAACGATGTGTTTTGCTGTGCAGAACATGTGCGCTGTGCCGTTGGAGTTTGTTTTTCCCGGATTTGATAGGTGAGTTGACTTTTACTAATTAGCCCCACGTCGGGCGCCAAAAATTTGACGAGAATTGATCGATTTCATCGGATCCACTGATAATTTATTCGATTTTTCGCTTGGAATTGATACAAAGTTGCGATCAAGAAGATAAAGTCGATCTCACCGGATCCATTCGTGTTTCTGATGCAAAATTGACTAATTTTTCACATGGTGTCGTCAGAATCGCTTCATAAAATGAATTACCAATAAAAAATTACTCAAGTATGGTAGTTGGGGGTCGATCTCACCGGATCCAATGATGTTTTTGAAGCATGATTGATAAATTTTCCGCATGGTGACGCCAGAATCGCTTCACAAATTCAAATATAATTAAAAAAATCATCGGATCAGAGTAGATGGAGCCGATCACACCGGATCCACTGATGCTTCTGATGCTTCTGATGCAAACTTGTTCAATTTTCTGGATGGTGACGTTATAATCGCTTCATAAATTGAAATATAATAAAAAAACATCAAACTCTAGTAGATGCAGTCGATCACACTGGATCTACTGATGCATAATTGGTCAATTTTCCGCATGATGACGCCAGAATCACTTCATTAAATAAAATAAAATAAAAAAAAATGTCAAATCAGAGTAGATGAAGTCGATCCCACCGGATCCACAGATGTTGCTGACGTAAAATTGATTAAGATTCCGCATGGTGACGTCCGGATCGCTTTACAAAATAAGTTTTGAATAAGAAAATCGCTATATGATGGTATTTGGGGTCGATCGGATCCATTGATGTTTTTATTGCAATATTGGTCAGTTTTCCGTATATTGACGCCAAAATTGCTTTACAAAATGAAATAAAATCAAAAACAACATGAAATTAGGGTAGATGAAGTCGATCTCACCGGATCCAAAATAGGAAAATCATCAAAGTAGGGTAGTTGAGGGACGATTTTGCCGGATGCAATCAGATCTTTTACAGAAAATTGATATTGTCTGCATGTTATTACCAAACTAGGGTAAATAGAGTCGATCTCACCGGATCCCATTAGGTTTTTGATGCCAAATTGATCAATTTTCCGCAGGGGGGCGTTAAAACTCGATAAACAACTATAACCGTCAAAAATCAATCAAACAAAATGATCTTTTTTTTTATTAGATCCAAAACTACTCAAAGCCCACAAAAATCAATAAGAAAAAACGATTATATCGCATATAGTACGTCAAAATGATGGATTAAAAAGAAGGTCGATCACACTGGATCTTCTGATGTTTTGGATCCAAAACTATTCTCAATGCACAAAAATCAATAAAAAACCGAATATATCTTATACGGTACGTCAAAATGATGAATTTTGAAAATTTCGATCACACTGGATCCACTGATGTTAATGTTTTGGATCAAAAACTACTCATAACTCACATAAATCAATAAAAACCCGATTATATCGCAAACGGTTCGTCAAAATAATAAGTTAATGAAAAAAGTCGATCTCACCGGATCCATCACTGATGATGTTTTAGATCCAGAAACTAGGTATAAATCACAAAAATCAATAAAAAACCGTTCTTATCGCTCATAGAACGTCAAAAGATAAATGATAGATTTAAAAAGGGTCGATCACACCGGATCCACTAGTGAGGATGTTTCAAATCCAAAAATTACTCGTAACACTGAAATCAATAAAAAACCGATTATATTGCCCACAGAACGAGAAAATAATGAATTTGAAAAATAAGTCGATCTCATCGGATCCACTAATGATGAGGTAGATCTGAAACTAGTCATAAATCACAATCAATAAAAAACCGATCAGCGACATGATCGGTACGTCAAAATAATCCATTAAAAAAAGTCGATCTCATCGGATCCACTCGTGTTTCACATTTATAATGAATTTTAAGCTCCAAAAAACCCCAATCAACTCAATAAAACGTGCACAATCTGGCAACGCAGTTGGTACACACAATATGCCCAAGGCGGCAGTGCCACTGTGCCCTCAATTCCTCAAAATTAACCAATTATTAGGCTTCACGAACGTGACAAAGTCCTCATCGACATGTACCTCAAGTACAAAAACATCAACCAAATGCTGGTACCACTGCGAAGAGCTGGCGATCTTCTGCCGCAACTATTTGAAGAAACTCACAATTTTCTTGTGAACAAACTAAGAAGCAAATTGTTGCTGGACAAGGTGGACAAGGACACTGATCTGATGTCAACAGAAGAGGATCCTTTATCCAGGTACTCGTCAAAAGAACTAGATAGACTGTTGATGGAGTACATTGAGGCTGATGGCTTTGACAATACCATATCAAGCAACTACGAGCTGGAGATGCAGAACAAGATTGAGATTGTTGAGCCTCCATGTTCTGAGTGCGCTGACGAAGTGCGCAAGGCTATGGTTTTGGTGTTCCATGGACCACAAGAGACTGGTACGTATCTATCTAGAACCCAAGGTCATCAATTCATGGTGATCTTAGACTATCAGCAGGCTGCCAATGATGCAGGAATCGCCTTGAAAGCGCCCGTCTACAGCATCGATCAATTGATCATAGAAGCATTGGTGGAAGATGTTGATCCTATTGCAGATGAAATAAGAGGAATCATAGAAGATGCGTTTGTGAATCGCATCCAAGAGGAGATTGATGATAAAATCCGAGGTACAGTTGGAGTGCTTTGATAAAAATAACGTCTAATTTGGAATCCTTATCCCCCCAAACCTTAAAAACGAGGTTCCACTTATCCTTTCAACTTTCGAACTCCCACTCCCGGAGGAGAAAGAAAGAGGAGGAAATGAGGTTAAAGATAAACACGTTGAGTGTCATATCGTTTTCGAGGTTTTCGGGGTCAAGGACTTCATATCTAATGTTATTTTTTTCATAATTTTAATAATAAAAGAGATGCACTCTCTATCAGAAAAAGTAAAAATGCCACTGGAAAAATATCGTTGAATTCGGAATTCTCATCCTCAAAAACCCTGAAAAGGAGGTGTCACTCGTCCTTCCAACTTTGTAACCACGCTTCACTCCCAGAAGAAGTAGAAAGAGTGGGAAATGAGGTCAAAGACAAACATATCGAGCGACATATCGTTTTCGAGGTCTTCGGGGTCAAGGAATTCAAATTTGTTGTTATTTTTCTCATAATCATGATCACAAAAAAGATACACTCCCTATCGGGAAAAGTAAAAATGTCACTGGAAAAGTAACATCAAATTCGGAATCCTCATCCCCAAAAACCTCGAAAATGGGGTGTCACTCATCCTTTCAACTTTGGAACTACGTTCCACTCTCAGAGTAGGTGGAAAGAGGAGGAAATGGGACAAGGACAACCATATCGAGTGACATATCGTTTTCGAGGTTTTTGGGGTCAAGGAATTCAAATCCAATGTTACTTTTTCCTCAACTTCAATAACAAAAGAGATACACTCCCTATCAGGAAAAGTGAAAATGCCACTGTAAAAATATCGTCAAATTCGGAATCCTCATCCCCAAAAATCTCGAAAATGAGGTATCACTTATCTTTTTAACTTTGGAACTACGTTCCACTTCCAGAGGAGGTACAAAGAGGAGGAAATGAGGTCAAAGACAAATAATTGAGTGACATATCGTTTTCGATGTTTTTGAGGTCAAGGAATTCAAATCCAATGTTACTTTTCTCCTAACTTCAATAACAAAAGAGATATACTCCCTATCTGGAAAAGTGAAAATGCCACTGGAATAATATTGTGAAATTCGGAATCTTTATCCCCAAAAACCACGAAAACGAGATGTCACTCATCTTTTCAACTTGGGAACCACGCTCCACTCCGGGAGGAGGTAGAAAGAGGAGGAAATCAGTTCAAAGACCAAAATATCGAGTGACATATCGTTTCCGAGGTTTTTGGGGTCAAGGAATTCAAATCCAATGTTACTTTTTCCTCAACTTCAATAACAAAAGAGATACACTCCCTATCAGGAAAAGTAGAGATGCTACTGTAAAAATATCGTCAAATTCGGAATCCTCATCCCCAAAAACGTCGAAAATGAGGTGTCACTCATCTTTTTAACTTTGGAACTACGTTCCACTCCCAGAGGAGGTGGAAAGAGGAGGAAATGAGGTCAAAGACAAATAATTGAGTGACATATCGTTTTCGATGTTTTTGGGGTCAAGGAATTCAAATCCAATGTTACTTTTCTCCTAACTTTAATAACGAAAGAGATACACTCCCTATCTGGAAAGGTGAAAATGCCACTGGAATAATATCGTGAAATTCGGAATCTTTATCCCCAAAAACCACGAAAACGAGATGTCACTCATCTTTTTAACTTGGGAACCACGCTCCACTCCGGGAGGAGGTAGAAAGAGGAGGAAATAAGTTCAAAGACCAAAATATCGAGTGACATATCGTTTCCGAAGTTTTCGGGGTCAAGGAATTCAAATCCAATGTTCCTTTTTCCTCAACTTCAATAACAAAAGAGATACACTCCCAATCAGGAAAAGTAAAAATGCCACTGCAAAAATATAGTAAAATTCGGAATCCTCATCCCCAAAAACCTCGAAAATGAGGTGTCACTCATCTTTTTAACTTTGGAACTACGTTCCACTCTCAGAGGAGGTAGAAAGAGGAAGAAATGAGGTCAAAGACAAACATTTGAGTGACATATCGTTTTCGAGGTTTTCGGGGTCAAGGAATTCAAATCTGATGTTATTTTTCTTAGTGAGTGAGTACGACAAAATGTACGACAAAATCAACACAATCCTGACGATGAAACCGTCAAAGAAAAAAGGTTCCACCAAGTCTGTTGACAAAAAAAGCAGGGATTCGAAGAGTCAAGAGTCGCGGAAGTCGGTGAAGACGGCTGATGGGTGTTTGTTGGGTTTGCCATTGGACTTCCTGGTGGACCTGTTGCGGGCCAAATTGAAGAATCTACCTTTTCTCGTAGTTGATAGCTTGTACAGTGTGTTCATTCCCAAGGAAAATTTGGCGCTGTATAGTCTGTTAAGAGCTGTAGGCTCTGTAGATTATATACATTTCGTTATCCTATCTATGACGGTGAGTTATCCAATCAATCTTCCTTCGTGACACTTTTTCAAGATCAACGATATGGTACGCAACGAGGAAAGGCGACTGCAAGACTTGAAAAACAAGGAAAAAGGTGGCAAATCCGGAAAACCCCAAACGGCTGGTTCGGAAAAGAGCAAAAAGTCCAGTAAGAAGTCGGACATGGACAGTGGAGCGGGATCCAAAGCGTCGAATTTGAAAAAAAGTAATCAACAGGATTGATTGATGTAAAAAATTTAAAAGTTTTTTTGAAGACGTTTTGAAAAACATCGGGAAACAAATGCAAAAAAGTCTGGAAAAATTCGAATTGTTACGGCAAGAAATCATGCATGTTGCCCACAACTGGGATAGAAGAAAAGGAGTTTTGAAGAAGGTATTTATTTATAGAACGTAGGGATTGATTAAAAAAAAATCATTTCCAGCCTTATATTCCTGGCAAAAGAGACTCCATCACCTCCAAAAACGTCAAAAATTTGAAAGGAAATGGCAAGAAACCCGACGAGGACAGTCACTATGAATCAGGTATTTCCCGTTTTTTTTTAATTTGTAGGTTTCCGCAACAGTTTTCCAGACCAAATCATCTTATGGATAGTCGCGAACAGTGGCAACAGCCGCAACATTGATTTTCCCGCCATTGTGTCCAGTGCCATAATTGACGAGCCAACCATCACAACTGTCATTGATGAGGTCAATCAAAGCCTCAATCCTAAGCTTGTCGAATTTCAGACGGAATTCACGATTATATCCAAGCCAATTAATGCCGGCAATACGGACCTGCCTGATTTTGTTATTAGTGATTTTCGTGAAGCGCCACCTCCGACAAAGGTTGTTGCGCATACGTAATAAGTAATATCATGACGTCACGTGTTGCAGGTCAGGAGCAAATCCAGCTCTCTAATTCTAAAACCAACGAAAAAAGGGTCGAAGTCTTCCAGGAAATCTCTATCTTCATCTACGTCGGTTGTTACGCAAGTGTCTGAAATGTCCGATCCTGTCAGCGTTAAAAGTGAGTTTTTTATTCAACTGTACTGTGATGTATCATTTACCGGACGCAAAACAAAATATTTGATTTTTTGACATTTTCCATCAAATTCTCCATTCCATAACTAAATGTGTGTTGAATACGTAATTTCCCGGACTAGTAACGTAAATTACCATTTCAGAACTCAAACTACCCTTCACAACTAACCGAGTCCTGCTACCGGGCGACTTAATAACTTATCAAGTAACGTTCTGCCCCACTAAAGTGGGGCTGTACCGTACCAGATACACCATAGAGGACAAACAGTACCATCACCTCTACTACGTTGATATGAGCGCCAAGTGCGAAGTACCACATTTGGACTTGAACCCCACATCCATGTTCCCCAGGATGGTACAGAGCTACATTGAAAAGGCCTCGTACGACCACTTTATCTACATCCAGGACCAAAACATCTTTGACTTTGGCTCTATCATTGCTGGACCTACTATGGACAAAAGTCCACTTTATTCTGCCAATATAGTACTGAGGAACTCCTCCTCGTCTGTTTGTGAAGTGCAAGCGTACCTGGAGAATGAAGTTTTTACCATTGATGAAAAGTCGCTTTTTATTGAACCAAAGAGACAAGACGTGTTAACGGTACTGCTGAGGTGCAACAAAGTGGGTAGATTTGCGTCAAAGCTGTTTTTATCGATAAGGAATAACCCGGAAGTATTTACGTACTTTTTGGTGTGTTTTCCCTGCAAGTTGGAGTTTGGTGTTGAACCAAAGTCCATTGTTTTTGATAAGGTGAGTTTTATAAACTTTTAGGGGGTTTTTTGATGAGTTTCTGTTCAGATTGTTGCTTTAGGAAGCTTTTATCAACGTTTATTAGGCCTTGTTTTGTGTTTTTGTCGACTTTGTTAGTTTTCTTGTGCGTTTTGTTCATTATTGTTTGTGACCTGTCTAGATTGTCGCTTTAAGTAGTTTTTATCAACGTTTATTTGGCTTTAATTTGGGTTTTTTAGCAAGTCTGCTACTGTTTCTTGAGTGTATTGTTTGTTATTATTTATTGTCTGTTTGGATTGTCGCTTTAGGGGACTTTTATCAACGTTTATTTGGGTTTGTTTTGTGCTTTTAGTGAGTTTGTTAGTTTTTGTATGCGTTTTGTTTCTTATCATTTGTCAACTGTCTAGATTGTCACTTTAGGAAACTTTTATCAACGTTTATTTGGCTTTAATTTGGGTTTTTAGCAAGTCTGTTTGTTTTTCTTGTGCGTCTTTTTTCTTAGTGTATATTAATTTGTTTCAAATTGTCGCTTTAGGTATTTCTTATCAACGTTTATTTGGCTTTGATTTGGGTTTTGAGCAGGTCTGTTTGTTTTTCTTGTGCGACTTTTTTCTCAGTGTATTATGATTTGTTTCAAATTGTCGCTTTAGGTATTTTTTATCAACGTTTATTTGGCTTTGTTTTGAGTTTTTGATGACTTTGTTAGTTTTTCTTGTGTCTTGTTTTTTATTATTTATTGTATGTTTAGATTGTCGCTTTAGGTGACTTTTATCAACGTTTATTTGGGTTTGTTTTGTGCTTTTAGTGAGTTTGTTAGTTTTTCTATGCGTTTTATTCCTCATTTTGTGACAACTGTCTAGATTGTCGCTTTAGGTAACTTTTATCAACGTTTATTTGGCTTTAATTTGGATTTTTAGCAAGTCTGTTTTTCTTGTGCGTCTTTTTTCTCAGTGTATATTGATTTGTTTCAAATTGTCGCTTTAGGTACGTTTATCAACATTTATTTGTCTTTGTTTTGAGTTTTTAATGACTTTGTTAGTTTTCCTTGTGTGTCTTGTTTGTTATTATTTATTGTCTGTTCAGATTCTCGCTTTAGGGGACTTTTATCAACGTTTATTTGGGTTTGTTTTGTAGTTTTAGTGAGTTTGTTGGTTTTGTATGCGTTTTTTTCCTCATTATTTGTCATTTGTCTAGATTGTCGCTTTAGGTAACTTTCATCAACGTTTATTTTGCTTTGTTTTGAGTTTTTGATGACTTTGTTATTATTTATTGTATGTTCAGATTGTCGCTTTAGGGGACTTTTATCAACGTTTATTTGGCTTTAATTTGGGTTTTTAGCAAGTCTGTTTGTTTTTCTTGTGCGTCTTTTTTCTCAGTGTATATTGATTTGTTTCAAATTGTCGCTTTAGGTACGTTTATCAACATTTATTTGGCTTTGTTTTGAGTTTTTAATGACTGTAAGTTTTCCTTGTGTGTCTTGTTTGTTATTATTTATTGTATGTTTAGATTGTCGCTTTAGGAGACTTTAATCAACGTTTATTTGTGTTTGTTTTGTGCTTTTAGTAAGTTTGTTAGTTTTTGCATGCGTTTTGTTCATCATTATCTGTCAACTGTCTAGATTGTTGCTTTAGGTAACTTTTATCATCGTTTATTTGGCTTTAATTTGGGTTTTTAGCAAGTCTGTTTGTTTTTCTTGTGCGTCTTTTTTCTCAGTGTATATTGATTTGTTTCAAATTGTCGCTTGAGGTACATTATCAACATTTATTTGGCTTTGTTTTGAGTTTTTGATGACTTTGTTAGTTTTCCTTGTGTGTCTTGTTTGTTATTATTTATTGTCTGTTCAGATTGTCGCTTTAGGGGACTTTTATCAACGTTTATTTGGGTTTGTTTTGTGCTTTTAGTGAGTTTGTTAGTTTTTGTATGCGTTTTATTCCTCATTTTTTGACAACTGTCTAGATTGTCGCTTTAGGTAACTTTTATCAACGTTTATTTGGCTTTGATTTGGGTTTTGAGCAGGTCTGTTTGTTTTTCTTGTGCGACTTTTTTCTCAGTGTATTATGATTTGTTTCAAATTGTCGCTTTAGGTATTTTTTATCAACGTTTATTTGGCTTTGTTTTGAGTTTTTGATGACTTTGTTAGTTTTTCTTGTGTCTTGTTTTTTATTATTTATTGTATGTTTAGATTGTCGCTTTAGGTGACTTTTATCAACGTTTATTTGGATTTGTTTTGTGCTTTTAGTGAGTTTGTTAGTTTTTGTATGCGTTTTATTCCTCATTTTTTGACAATTGTCTAGATTGTCGCTTTAGGTAACTTTTGTCCACGTTTATTTAGCTTTAATTTGGGTTTTTAGCAAGTCTGTTTGTTTTTCTTGTTCGTCTTTTTTCTAAGTGTATATTAATTTGTTTCAAATTGTCGCTTTAGGTATTTCTTATCAACGTTTATTTGGCTTTGTTTTGAGTTTTTGATGACTTTGTTAGTTTTTCTTGTGTGTATTGTCTGTTATTATTTATTGTATGTTTAGATTGTCGCTTTAGGTGACTTTTATCAACGTTTATTTGGGTTTGTTTTGTGCTTTTAGTGAGTTTGTTAGATTTTGTATGCGTTTTATTCCTCATTTTTTGACAACTGTCTAGATTGTCACTTTAGGTAACTTTTATCAACGTTTATTTGGCTTTAATTTGGGTTTTTAGCAAGTCTGTTTGTTTTTCTTGTGCGTCTTTTTTCTTAGTGTATATTAATTTGTTTCAAATTGTTGCTTTAGGTATTTTTTATCAACGTTTATTTGGCTTTGTTTTGAGTTTTTGATGACTTTGTTAGTTTTTCTTGTGTGTCTTGTTTGTTATTATTTATTGTATGTTTAGATTGTCGCCTTAGGTGACTTTTATCAACATTTATTTGATGGTGTTTTGAGTTTTTGTTGACTTTGTTAGTTTTTCTTGTGTGTCTTGTTTGTTATTATTTATTTTCTCTTCCGATTGTCGCTTTAGGGGACTTCCATCAACGTTTATTTGGGTTTCTGTTGTGCTTTTAGTGAGTTTGTTAGTTTTTGTATGCGTTTTGTTCCTCATTATTTGTCAACTGTCTAGAATGTCGCTTTAGGTAACTTTTATCAACGTTTATTTGGCTTTAATTTGGGTTTTTAGCAAGTCTGTTTGTTTTTCTTGTGCGTCTTTTTTCTCAGTGTATATTGATTTGTTTCAAATTGTCGCTTTAGGTAACTTTTATCAACATTTATTTGGCTTTATTTCGAGTTTTTAATGACTTTGTTAGTTTTCCTTGTGTGTCTTGTTTGTTATTATTTATTGTCTGTTTAGATTGTCGCTTAAGGGGACTTTTATCAACGTTTATTTGGGTTTGTTTTGTGCTTTTAGTGAGTTTGTTGGTTTTGTATGAGTTTTGTTACTCATTATTTGTCAAAACTGTCTAGATTGTCGCTTTAGGTAACTTTTATCAACGTTTATTTGGCCTTGTTTTGGGTTTTTCTCGAATTTGTTAGTTTTTCTTGTGCGTCTTGTTTCTCATTGTTAGTTGACGATTCAGATTATCGCTTATTGGGTAACATGCATAGGTTCTGGCTCATGATGTCATGGGAATCTCACTATTTCTAACCCACAAGGAGATCCTTCTCTCCACTTCATGATCTAGATCCCCTCAACACTATCCCCAAAAGAGATCCCTTCACTACCATATTCAAAAGAGATACCTCCAACTCTATCCCCAAAAAAAATTCCCCCCCAGAACTCCAGGAAGAGATCCCTCACCACTTCATAAGAGAGATCCCCTCACCACTATTCTCGGAAGAAATCCCCGGGCCACTATCCCTAAAAGAGATCCTCTCACCACTAACCCCTCCACCACTGTCCCCGAGTCAGATCCCCCCACCACTATACCAGATACCTCAACATTATCTCAAAAAAAGATACCTCTACTACTACTCTCACCACTATACTCGGAAGAGATACTTACACCACTATTCCCAAAAGAAATCCCCCTATCACTTTCCTCAAAATAGATCCTATCACCACTATCCCTTCTTTCACTACTTCCAGAAGACCATCACCACTCTCTTCACTACTATTCCCAAAAGAGATCCCCTCACTTCTACCCTCAAAGGAGAGAAATTTCCACCACATGAACCAGTGAAGATGGTAGAATAAACGAGGGGATAATAGTGTGTGGGGTTCATGTGTTTTTTTTGAGTTTGTTAGCTTTTCCTATGAGCCTTCCTTGTTTCTATTTCAGGTTCCAATCAACTACACTGCTCACAAAATTGTCACAATGACCAACTCCTCACCAATTGACCTGCGCTGGGAGTTGTCCGACTCCAATTGGGTTACCGAAATTTTCCAAATAAAAGAAACCAACGGAGTGGTCAACATGTACTCTGTCAAAGAATTAGATTTTAAATTTACCATGGATGAGGAGAGGTTTTACCCAAAAAAAATTTTTTCTATTATGGTGAGTAGACATCATTGATATAGTTGGCAATTGGTTCTTCCCAGGTCCAAGACAAAAACAGCATCAGCACTGAGCCATTTCACGTTGAAACTTTAACAATAAGTGCTGAGTCTGTTGAACATAAACTGGTCATGGACAGAAGTATAGATTTGGGACACTTCAAGGGAGGTGTGGACACTAGAATTGATTTTCCTATTAGTAATAAGGGCAATGCTGATGTTACATTCAAGTTAGCTCTAGCCTAATTATGGACACTTTTTTTATACATACTTCTACAGGATTCAAACCATCGACAATCCCCTGGAAAGCTGGAATTATGTTCGGGATTTTATAAGAATCCAGAGTCGCGTCATAACGCTTGCTTCACAACGTAGCGAGAAAATCCGTTTGAATATATTTCCAAAAAGAACTTTTAGTGTGGAAAAACTCCTAATTTTCGTTGTGAGCATCCTGGAGGCGGCTCACAGTGGCCAAGTGGTGGAGAATTTCGAAATAGTGTTCACTGGCACTGCCCATATGCCTAGCTACACAGTGTGCCCCCAACAACGGCTCAGCTTTGGTTGTGTTGCTGTGAACACTATGAAAAAGGGCATAATCGAGTTGGTGAACACTGGCAGATTTAACTTTAACTTTTCGGTGTTGAATTATGCCAAAGTGCTTGAGAAAAGTGAGAATCAAAGTCACCCAACAGATAATTTATTGGTTGATTTTAGGTTTTCCGAAAAAGAAAAGTGACGTTGGCCAAAAAGGAATGAAATCTGGTAAAAGCAGTGGAAGTGATAAAAAAAGTAAAAACAAGTCGGAAATGAATTCGGAGAATACAGACAAGCGCAGTAAAAGTAAAAATAGCAAAGATACACGTAAGAGGTAAGTGTCTCTCTTCAAACATTAAACACCAAACTGCTTAACACATTGATATAAACATTGAACACAATGACAAACACTGAATACTTATGTAAACACTAAAAACTGACTCTTTGTTTTTTGATGAAAATCGGGAAATTGGCCTTACGAGCCCCTCCAAACCTCCTCAATTGAGTTTGAACGTTGAAACTAGCAACAATCACTCCTCAAACCGCCAGGAAACTGGTGACAAGAAATCATCATCGTCGCATCAGTTTAAAGTTGTTGATCCCTCTGTTGTCTGATTAAAATCGTAAAATTGGCCTTACGAGCTCTTCCAAACCTCCTCAATTGAGTTGGAACGTTAAAACTAGCAACAGTCACTCCTCAAACCACCAGTAAGCTTGTGACAAAAAATCATCAACATCGCATCAGTTTGAAGTTGTTAATCCATCTGTTGTTTGATGAAAATCGTGAAATTGGCCTTACGAGCTCCTCCAAACCTCCTCAATTGAGTTGGAACGTTAAAACTAGCAACAGTCACTCCTCAAACCATCAGGAAGCTTGTGACAAAAAATTATCAACATCGCATCAGTTTGAAGTTGTTAATCCCTCTGTTGTTTGATGAAAATCGTGAAATTGGCCTTACGAGCCCCTCCAAACCTCCTCAATTGAATTGAAACGTTAAAACTAGCAACAGTCACTCCTCAAACCATCAGGAAGCTTGTGACAAAAAATCATCAACATCGCATCAGTTTGAAGTTGTTAATCCCTCTGTTGTTTGATAAAAATCGTGAAATTGGCCTTACGAGCCCCTCCAAACCTCCTCAATTGAGTTGAAACGTTAAAACTAGCAATAGTCACTCCTCAAACCATCAGGAAGCTTGTGACAAAAAATCATCAACATCGCATCAGTTTGAGGTTGTTAAACCCTCTGTTGTCTGATGAAAATCGTAAAATTGGCCTAACGAGCCCCTCAGAACCTCCTCAATTGAGTTGGAACGTTAAAACTAGCAACAGTCACTCCTCAAACCACCCGGAAACCAGTGTTAAAAAACCTTCAAGGTCTCATCAGTTTGAAGTTGTTAATCCCTCTGTTGTTTGATGAAAATCGTGAAATTGGCCTTACGAGCCCCTCCAAACCACCTCAATTGAGTTGAAACGTTAAAACTAGCAACAGTCACTCCTCAAACCACCAGGAAGCTTGTGATAAAAAATCATCAACATCGCATCCGTTTGAAGTTGTTAATCCCTCTGTTGTTTGATGAAAATCGTAAAATTGGCCTTACGAGCCCCTCCAAACCTCCTCAATTGAGTTGGAACGTTAAAACTAGCAATAGTCACTCCTCAAACCACCAGGAAGCTGGTGTCAAAAAATCATCAATGTTGCATCAGTTTGAAGTTGTTAATTCCTCTGTTGTCCGATGAAAATCGTGAAATTGCCCTTACGAGCCCCTCCAAATCTTCTCAAAGGAGTTAGAACGTTGAAACTAGCAACGATATCTCCTCAAACCACCAAAAAACTTGTGTCAACATTGCACCAGGTTGAAGGTGTTAATCCCTCTGTTTTTCAAGGAACTCAACAAACTTATCACCAATTGTCTTGAACACCCAACTCCAATCAAAACACTAACTCAATCGATGCATGCGCAGATCCATCTAATCAGTAGGACAATTTCCGATGCACGTCATAGCCAGACATTTGTTATTGAATCCATCACAATCTGGCACCGCTGCTCAAAGTCTATGACGTGCATCAGATTTGGTGTTTACTATGGGGATTTTAAATACAAAATTTTTCAGTGAAACTACAAAAGTTCCATCAAAAATCGATGTAGGCCCATTCACAATCACCCCTTCAGCCGGTCATGTAGAGGCGGGAAAAAAACTCGAAATTGAGGTCTACTTCACCCTCAACGACATCGAACACTACAAAGAGAGAATTTTGATTGATGTTGCCGAAATCCAAGCATTGGATCAGAAGAAAGTGATCAAAATTGAGGCCACTGGTTGCGAGCCCAAAATCAATTTTATGGATTTCGAGAGTATTTTTATCGAACAGTATTTAACTGGTAACATCGATGGGTTCTTGGCACCCAAGAATGTGAGTACTGGCTTCATTCTACAATTTTTCGAATTTTGGGTTTTTTTAGGTTGATGGCTACAGTGTGTTCGACACATCCACCACCACGCTACACTTCAAATCCATATGCATCGGCACCTCGCACAAAACCAATTTAAACTTCAAAAACATCGGTTTTGTGTCTGGAATTGTCACCTCAAAACTCGACTCCAACATTGGTGTCTTCACCATTAACCATCCAACTCAAAATGTGGCTGCAAACTCAGCTGGTACTGTTGAGGTCACTTTTATACCAACCAAACTACAGGTAATAGGTAGAGCGTGAAATCTGGCAACTCTGTTAATAATTTTTTTTTCATTATGGTGCGACATATCAAACAAGGCTAGTTTTGTCTGACTTGAACAATGGTGCAAATATTTTTTCGAAAAAATTTACCCATTGCGAGAAATTTGGCAACTCTGTTATTGATGACTTTTTCATCATAGTTCGACATATCAAACAAGGCTAGTTTTGTCTGTCTAAAACAATGGTGCAAATATTTTTCCGAAAAAATCTACCCAGGGCTAGAAATTTGGCATCTCTGTTATGGATGACTTTTTCATTGTAGTGCGACATATCAAACAAGGCTAGTTTTGTCCGACTAAAACAATGGTGCAAATATTTTTCCGAGAAAATTTACTAAGGGCGAGAAAATTGGCAACTCTGTTATTATTGACTTTTTCATTATAGTGCGACATATCAAATAAGGCTAGTTTCGTCTGACTAAAACAATGGTGCAAATATTTTTTCGAAAAAATTTACCCATTGGGAGAAATTTGGCAACTCTGTTATTGATGACTTTTTCATCATAGTCCGACATATCAAACAAGGCTAGTTTTGTCTGACTAAAACAATGGTGCAAATATTTTTCCGAAAAAATCTACCCAGGGCTAGAAATTTGGCAACTCTGTTATTGATGACTTTTTCATCATAGTCCGACATAACCAACAAGCCTAGTTTTGTCTGACTAAAACAATGGTGCAAATATTTTTCCGAAAAAATCTACCCAGAGCTAGAAATTTGGCATCTCTGTTATTGATGACTTTTTCATTGTAGTGCGACATATCAAACAAGGCTAGTTTTGTCTGACTAAAACAATGGTGTAAATATTTTTTCGAAAAAATTTACCCATTGCGTGAAATTTGGCAACTCTGTTATTGATGACTTTTTCATCATAGTCCGACATATCAAACAAGGCTAGTTTTGTGTGACTAAAACAATGGTGCAAATATTTTTTCGAAAAAATTTACCCATTGCGTGAAATTTGGCAACTCTGTTATTGATGACTTTTTCATCATAGTCCGACATATCCAACAAGGCTAGTTTTGTCTGACTAAAACAATGGTGCAAATATTTTTCCGAAAAAATCTACCCAGAACAAGAAATTTGGCATCTCTGTTATTGATGACTTTCTCATTGTAGTGTAACATATCAAACAAGGCTAGTTTTGCCCGAACAAAACAATGGTGCAAATATTTTTTCGAAAACATCCACCCAGAGCGAGAAATTTGGCAACTGTGTAATCAATGATTTGTTTCAATATGACTAAAACATTTTCCAGAGAATCACCGCTAATCTGGAGATCAGCTACAACGCCGCAAGCAACAACAAAATGCTCATTCACCTGCTGGGAGAAGCATGTTTGCCGCAAATCAAAATCCTGCACCCTGAACCTGTGGATAATGAGTTTGTTATCTCTTTTAATTATGTCTGTGTAGGTGACGTCACGATTGGCCGGGTGGCTTTCCAGAACGTTGGTCAAATTGCATGTAGTGTCATTGTGGAGGTTGGTGATGAAGTGTTGAGTTTGGCGCCTTGTGAGGGTACCTTGCGGATGTTGACCACTCAAGTGCCATCAGGTGAGATCATTCTCCAGCAGTACAGCTAGATCAACTCAATTGCAGAGGTTCACGACATGAAAAGAAACATGCGCGTTAGCTTGCTGCAGGACGAAATAGCCGTGTTCAAAGTGATCTATGTACCCACAACCGACGGCTTTTTATCAACCTATCTCAATCTGTACACATTGAGAAATCCGTATGATGAGCACAAGGTCCTGCTGTCAGCAATCAGCTACGACAATGACGTCGTCATCGAGGGCCTTCACCCGACTGCATGTGCCATAACGAAACGGTCCCAAATCCTGCGACAACCAGTGGCGTACTTATTAGACTTGGGCTTCAAAGTGATGAACCGCTTGCACAAAACGTCATTTGTCATTAGAAACCGCACCTGCTCGGAGGTGTACAAGTTTAAATTCTACTCGAATTTCGTCAGCTTCATTCCGGAAACTGGCCATTTGCGACCGAGGGCGTGCAAGGAGGTTTTGGTTATATTCAAAGCGACCAGCCCGGTTGTCTATGATATGGTGAGTTTTGAAATGTTTATAATTATTGATTTACTTTTGAGAGACAATAGGAGGAGATTCAATGTACTCTGGTTAAAATCATCTACCCCAAAGATGATCATTCGGTTTTGTCGTGGGACGATCGACAGAAATTTGTCTTATTTATGGAAAATTCTGACCTGTCACTGGATACGTACCAGGGGTCAGTTGCAGGAGTTAGTTCTGACAGCTCAACTAAAAAACCGATTATGGAGGGGATGGAGCCGCATTTTGTGACTGAATCGGACAGTTTGACTAAATTTTCCATCTATCTGAAAGCAGTCTCGGATTATTGCAGATATGAATGCGATGTCAAAGCTATTAGTTTTCCTGATACTTATTTGAATGAGGTAAAGTGGTCTTTTACCTACTTTTGTAGCAAAGTTACAGAATTTTATGTTTTGTTTTTCCGCAACTCGCTTAATTTCATTGAATTATCGTTTTCCGTACGCCGCGTTCAAACTAACTGTTTGATTGCTGCCTGGAAAAGTGGCGTATTTTTATTGCATCTTCTCTCCCACTTGAAGCGCCGAAAGCCCGGTTTATTAAGCTGGGAGGTGGGAGTGGAGATAGATTCAGGCCAGTGGCGTAGAAAATAAGCAATATAGATTTTGTCCGATAATTTTTCCAATAAAACGTGTTAAGTAACACTTTATTTTGAAGGTATTGGGATTGCCTATACAGCGCAATGAAAATTTGGCCAGTGGCGTAGAATTAAAAACAAAAAAATGGCAAATCTCAAATCTTTGAATGAAGCATCTCTCGAATTCAAGTCAACAGACTCATTTCTCCTCAAAAAATGTATTCTTATTCAAAAAATTACAACAGAGGCGGGGAAAATCGGCATTGACAATTCTGAAATTATCCCGATTTTTTTAAACTCGAATTGCCTGGACAATGAAATGGAAATTTTGAAAATGTTCACATTGGCGTAGACACAATAACAAAAAAATGCCAAAATTAAAATATTTCGATAAAACATTTTTTATACAACAGTGGCGTGGAAAGCGGACAATAAAAATTCAGACATCATCCCACATTTTTTTAAATAAAACGTGTCATGTGACACTGAATTTTGAAATATGGGCATTGCCAATACAATGGAATATAATTTTTAAAAATTTAGCCAGTGGCGTGGTTGCAATGGCAAAAAAAAAATATATTCTAATCAAAAATCTTTCATATTGAACTCTTCAGGTCAGGATCCCTTCAAAAATCAATCTTCATACAAAAATTATCCAGTGGTGTAGAAAACAATTATTAAAATTCTGACATCATCCCACATTTTTTTAAATAAAAAATATCATGTGACACCTCATCTTAAATGTGTTCACAGTGCCTATTCAATGAAATATAAATTTTGAAATTATTGCCAGTGGCGTAGTCACAATTACGAAAAAATACCAGATTTGAAATATGTCGATAAAACATCTCTCAAACTCAAGTGAACGTCCTCTCAAAAAAATGTTTTTTTTTATGAAAAATAATATAACAGTGGCGTAGAAAATAGACAATGTATGTATATCCCAAAATCATCCAACATTTTTTTAAATTAAATATTTCATGTGACGCCTCATTTCAAAGGTGTTCAAGTTGCCTACTCAATGGATAATGTTTTCAAAAAATAATGCCAGTGAAGCCAGTGGCGTAGTCGCAATAACGAAAAATGGACAAAATTGAATATTGCGATGAAACTTATCTACATTCGAGTGAACACAACTATTTCTTCTGAAAATAACATTTTCAGTCAAAAAAATACACCAGAGGCGTAGAAAATGAGCAGTAAAAATCTGACATCCCACTTTTTTTAAAAACTATGTCATGTGACACCTCATTTCAAAGGTGTTCAAATTACCTATTCAATGAAATATAGATTTTGAAAATTACGCCAGTGGCGTAGTCACGATAACGAAAAAATTGGCAAAATTGAAATATTACAATGAATCTTCTCATACACTCAAGAAAACAGACCCATTTCTTCTAAAACAAAGATGTTTTGTCAACAAAATACAACAGTGGCGTAGAAAATGAGCATAAAAATCTCGACACCTTTCCACATTTTTTCAAATAAAACATGTCATGTGACAACTCATTTTAAAGGTGTTCAAATTACCGATACAATGAAATGGGAATTTTGAAAATATTACCAGTGGCGTAGTCATAATGACGAAATATTGCCAACATTCAAATATTTTGATAAAACTCCTCATACATTCAAGTGAACAGACTCTTTTTCACGAAAAAAGATTCTAAGTCATAAAAAAAATACACCAGTGGCGTAGAAACCGAGCATTAAAAATCTTGACACCATCCCACATTTTTTCAAATAAAACATGTCATGTGACAACTCATTTTTAAGGTGTTCAAATTGCCGATACAATGAAATGGGAATTTTGAAAATATTACCAGTGGCGTAGTCATAATGACGAAATATTGCCAAAATTCAAATATTTTGATAAAACTCCTCATACATTCAAGTGAACAGACTTATTTCTCATGAAAAAAGATTTTTAGTCATAAAAAAATACACCAGTGGCGTAGAAAACGAGCATTAAAAATCTCGACACCATCCCACATTTTTTCAAATAAAACATGTCATGTGACAACTCATTTTAAAGGTGTTCAAATTGCCGATACAATGAAGTGGGAATTTTGAAAATATCTCCAGTGGCGTAGTCATAATGACGAATTATTGCCAAAATTTAAATATTTTGATAAAACTTCTCATACATTAAAGTGAACAGACTCATTTCTCAAAAAATAAAAGATTTTTAGTCATAAAAAAATACACCAGTGGCGTAGAAAATGAGCAATAAAAAATCTGACATCCCACATTTTTTTTTTATATTATGTCATGTGACTCCTCATTTTTAAGGTTTTCAAATTGCCTTTTCAATGGAGTATATGAATTTTTAAAATAT
The DNA here is from genome assembly GCA_958502075.1 of Orchestes rusci. Taxonomy (NCBI): domain Eukaryota; kingdom Metazoa; phylum Arthropoda; class Insecta; order Coleoptera; family Curculionidae; genus Orchestes; species Orchestes rusci. The sequence continues at coordinate 112,924,863 of OY293304.1, read as the reverse complement.
TGCCAGTGGCGTAGTCACAATAGCGAAAAATTGCCAAATTTTAAATATTTGAATGAAACTTATCATACATTCAAGTTACAGACTCATTTCTTATAAGAAAAAAAGACTTTGAGTCAAAAAAATACACCAGTGGCGTAGAAAATTAGCAATAAACATCATCCCTCATTTGTTTAAATGAAACATGTCATGTGACACCTCATTTTAAAGGTATTCGGATTGCTTATAAAATGGAATGGGAATTTTGAAAATATTGCCAGTGGCGTAGTCACAATAACGAAAAAATGGCCAAAATGAAAATATTTCAATGAAACATCTCTCACCCTCACGTGAACGGGCTAACTTTTTCGCAAAAAATTATTCTCATTTAACAAAAATACCACCAGCGTTGAAAATGAGTGATAAAAATTCTGATATCAACACACATTTTTTGTTAGAAAACATATCATGTGACCCCTCATCTTGAAGGTTTTCTTATTGCCTTTACAATGGAATAAAAGTTTTTCAAACTTGGTCAGTGGCGTAGTCACTATAACAAAAAAATGCCAAAATCAACATTATTTCGATGAAATCTCGATCATACTCAACTTGGCAAAACTTTTTTATAAAAAATCAATGAAACGGATCGATAGTCATCGCGCATGCTCATGCAAAGTACACATGGTCAGAATCTTGCGCCATCTTTTAACAAATTTTATTTTCTTTTTTTCGACACATTCCAGTCCAGCGTCCAACAATTCAACATTCACAACATCGGCAACGTCCCCATAAACATAACCTGGACCATAGTCGACCCATCCAACACAAACCCTCTAAGAAAAACAGCTTCAAATGAAAACATCTACTCCAAGATCAATGTACACGGTTTCAACCCAGCTGCCGCTCCTCGAAGCTCCAGCACCTCCACCCTATCAACCACATGGAACGAGGAAAAAACCATCGATCCTCTGACAATCGTGCCAGTAAAAACCACAATTGACGCAGGCCAAACTGGCAATTTTGTTGTAACCTTCAGTCCTGTTGAAGAAAATGATGTGCAACGCCGTCTAGTGTCGGAAATAGAACAGTTGGACTGTAGCTTGGAACAGCCTGGATTCGATGTTGTGGCTACAGCGTTGCCGTTGCCTATTTATTTTGAAACTGAGGATGGAGGTTATGTGAATAGAGACGTCGTGGTGGAGTTTGAGGCCATTGGGGTTAGTTCAGATATAAAAAGAAAGCTCCTGCTAGTCAATCCATCATCAGACCAGCAGCTAACATTCCAAATATATCCAGACAGCAACACCAAAAAAGAGTTTTCGTACTTCTTCTGCAACACCATCAAAGGCACCATTAAACCTAAACGTAAACTTGCCGCAGTTTTCCTGTTTCAACCTGCTGTAACAGGCTCGTTTGAGGAAACCCACATTTTGAGCATCCCAGACAAAAAGGTCGTGAGAAACATTTTTTTAAAAGCCATCTGCCGCGAGCCCAAAGTTTATTTCAAGGAGCCAAACATCACGTTGAAAGCTACAGTTCCAAAAGTGAAAGTCACCAAAGTGGTGAAGATGGTAAATGAGGAGATGTTCAACGTCTCGTTCAAGTTCGTAAAGAGGTCGCTGATGTCGGAGTGTCAACTGGAGAGTGTGCAGGTGTTTCCGATGATGGGCAAGTTGAAGCCTCACAGTGACGTTGACATAAAGTTGACATTTGCCACAGCCAATGTGGCAACCTGCCACTTCCACCTGAGGTGTTTGGTGGAGAAGGTGAAAATCCCCTTAAGCCTGACCATTACTTCTAAATGCGTCAACGTGGAACCTAACGTCATTTATCAGGACCGCACCAAGGGGACCCTTGCTTTACAACCTACTGGTGTCAATGTAGTGGATCTCGGCTTTGTACGCTATAATAATAAAAAAAACTAGTTACTAATTTTATAAAAGCAGATCCAAAAAGGGTATCAACTGGAAGTCCCCTTCACCATAGCCAACAAAGGTCCCACGGGAATGTTCTATTCATGGGACATGGACGCAAAATGCATTTCCCACTTGTTCAGGATCAGAGTCAGTCCTGACAAGGAATTTATCAAAAGTGGCCTTAAAGCAGAGGCCAAGCTTTTCATTGACAGCATCAGAAGTGGTACCTTGAAACTATTCAAAATCAATTTAAAGGTACCTTATTTAGTTTGGAAATTTTTGGTATTTTTTATTTAATATTACCAGATAATGTATGGACCAACGTATCGGATCCATTTAAACGCTTTATCCGAGAGCCCAGCGTACTTGTTCTCGTTTACCACCCACAATTTTGGACATTGTTTCACGCAACATGGTGAAACGGATTATTATAAAACCCTGCTGACGTTCAGGAATCAGGATGCGAAACCTGTTTTGTAAGTATGACATGCGCGAGTTCACAGGTTGCTGGGAACGGAAGTTTTTCCTAAAAAGAGGTCCGATTCTTCTAAAAAACAGAGGGATTAACACATTGAAACTGATGCGATACTGATGATTTTTTTATACAAGTTTCTTGGTGGTTTGAGGAGTGACTGTTGCTAGTTTCAACTTCCCAACACTATTGAGGAGGTCTACAGAGGCTCGTAAGGTCAATTTCTTGATTTTCCTCATAAAACAGAGGGATTAACATTTTCAAACTGATGCGACGTTGATGATTTTTTTTATACAAGTTTCTTGGTGGTTTGAGGAGTGACTGTTGCTAGTTTCAACTTCCCAACACTATTGAGGAGGTTTACAGAGGCTCGTAAGGTCAATTTATTGATTTTCCTCATAAAACAGAGGGATCAACATCTTCAAACTGATGCGACGTTGATGATTTTTTTATACAAGTTTCTTGGTGTTTTGAGGAGTGACTGTTGCTAGTTTCAACTTCCCAACACTATTGAGGAGGTTTACAGAGGCTCGTAAGGTCAATTTCTTGATTTTCCTCATAAAACAGAGGGATTGACATCTTCAAACTGATGCGACGTTGATGATTTTTGTATACAAGTTTCTTGGTGGTTTGAGGAGTGACTGTTGCTAGTTTCAACTTCCCAACACTATTGAGGAGGTCTACAGAGGCTCGTAAGGTCAATTTCTTGATTTTCCTCATAAAACAGAGGGATTAACATCTTCATACTGATGCGACGGTAATGATTTTTTGGCACAAGTTTCTTGGTGGTTTGAGGAGTGATTGTTGCTAGTTTCAACTTCCCAACACTATTGAGGAGGTTAACAGAGGCTCGTAAGGTCAATTTCTTGATTTTCCTCATAAAACAGAGGGATCAACATCTTCATACTGATGCGACGGTAATGATTTTTTGGCACAAGTTTCTTGTGTGTTTGAGGAGTAGCTGTTGCTAGTTTCAACCTTCCAACTCAATTGAGGAGGTTTGCAGAGGCTCGTAAGGTCAATTTTTTGAATATATTGATGATGTTTAGACACGTTTCTTGACTCAATACCAATTCGCCCTCAGTCTGACCTGCCTCACCGAAGAAAACGACCACCTCAAAGTGACTTTTCAACCCTCCCACCTCAAGCCCGGTCACTCCATCGACATCCCCATCAACTTCTTCCCCCAACAACCGGGCACTTACAAGGATGAAGTGACGTTTTCCGCTGGAGGAGCACTCAACAAGATACAATTTATCGGCGAGGCTGCCAATGTGAAACTGGAGCTGTGCAACCTCAAAGACAAATTTATTGATTTTGGGAGTGTGTTGGTGTCGACGGTAAAGAAACATCGTGTGTGGGTGGTGAATGGTACGCAGGTCAAGATGGAGGTGCATTTTGGGGTTTTTGATTGTTTGCTGGTGCATACGAGGAAGAGGAGGGAGCTGGAGAAGGAGATGAAGTTGCCTGTTTTGCCTCCGCCTCCTGTAACAATGTGAGTACTTTCGACTTCACCGGATCCATATATGTTATCGATACAAAATTAATCAATATTTCGCATGGTGACGCTGGAATCGCTTCACAAATTGAAATAATCAAAAAAATCTCAAAGTTGGGTTTAATGGAGTCGACTTCACTGGATCCATCGATACTTTCGATAACAAATGATCAATATTCCACGCTAGAATCGCTCAATAAAATAAAATAATCAAACAAAATCACTTAATACGTTGAAAGAAGTCGACCTCACCGGATCCATCGATGTTTCTGCTGCAAAATTGATAAATTTTCCGTATGGTGGTGCCAGAATCGGTTCACAAAATGAGTAACGAATAAGAAAATCACTAACTAAAGAATGGAAGTTGGGGTCGATCTCATCGGATCCAGTGATATTTTTAATGCAAAACTGGTCAATATTTCAATAATAATCAAAAGAATATTATTAATGAATAATTATCATTAAATAGAGACAAGAAAAAGAAAGGCAAAGACATAGAAGAGAAGAAAGAAGACAAACCCAAAACAAGACCGGAAAAAAAGACAAAACAATCAGTCAAGCAAAATAATAAAAAACAACAAATCGAAGAGGAAGCGCTTACTAGGTAAGCACAATTTAATGATAATAAATAAACAACTAGCAATATAAAACATTTAGCGAAGAAATAATAGCAGAACAACGAGAAAAAGAACAACGACAAGAATATTTGAAATCCATCGAAATAATTCCGAACAATTTCATCGACATTCCTGCAAAGGGAAAAGCGTTTTTCGACATAATTTTCAAGCCCTTTAAACGAGTGGAATTGACAGAAATGGTGGGTAATTTTACAAAAAAAAATGTATCAAAAATCAAAATTTTCAAAACCAGATTTACTTCGAAACTCAAGACTTTATAAAACCAATATGCAACGTGAAGGGCATCAGTCTCATGGCGGAGTTTTCATTGGACAAAAAGGAGTTAAACTTTAGAGATGTCATAGTTGGCTGTCCTGGTAGTCAAAATGTTCATATTAAAAACACTGGAGATGTGACGGGAAGGTGAGTTGTAGACACTTACGCCATCTGTTTTTTTTTTCAATTGTGGAAAAAATCATCCTCAACTTTAAAGGACTATAAAAAATAAACCAGGGGGTTGGAGGGTTGAATTTTGCAGGAGACACTCTTTATACCTTCCACTTATAATTCCTGATGTGTTCATTGTATTAACATTTTTAATTTTTGATTTATTATAAGGTTTGTCGGACATAAAACAAAAATTTAAAAAATCATCACAAACTTTGAAGGGCTATAAAAAATGAACTAGGGGAGTTGGAGGGTTGAAATTTGCAGAAGACACTTTTTTTACCTTCCACTTATAATTCCTGATGTGTTCATTGTATTAACATTTTTAATTTTTGATTTATTACAAGGTTTGTCGGACGAAAAACAAAAATTTAAAAAATCATCATCAACTTTGAAGGGCTATAAAAAATGAACTAGGGGAGTTGGAGGGATGAAATTTGCAGGAGACACTCTTTATACCTTCCACTTATAATTCCTGATGTGTTCATTGTATTAACATTATTAATTTTTGATTTATTACAAGGTTTTTCGGACGAAAAACAAAAATTTAAAAAATCATCAACTTCGAAGGGCTATAAAAAATGAACTAGGGGAGTTGGAGGGTTGAAATTTGCAGGAGACACTCTTTATACCTTCCACTTATAATTCCAGATGTGTTCATTGTATTAACATTTTTAATTTTTGATTTATTATAAGGTTTGTCGGACATTAAACAAAAATTTAAAAAATCATCATAAACTTTAAAGGGCTATAAAAAATGAACTAGGGGAGTTGGAGGGTTGAAATTTGCAGGAGACACTCTTTATACCTTCCACTTATAATTTCTGATGTGTTCATTGTATTAACATTTTTAATTTTTGATTTATTGTAAGGTTTGTCGGACATAAAACAAAAATTTAAAAAATCATCAACTTTGAAGGGCTATAAAAAATGAACTAGGGGAGTTGGAGGGTTGAAATTTGCAGGAGACACTCTTTATACCTTCCACTTATAATTCCTGATGTGTTCATTGTATTAACATTTTTAATTTTTGATTTAGTACAAGGTTTGTCGGACGAAAAACAAAAATTTAATAAATCATCAACTTTGAAGGGCTATAAAAAATGAACTAGGGGAGTTGGAGGGTTGAAATTTGCAGGAGACACTCTTTATACCTTACACTTATAATTTCTGATGTGTTCATTGTATTAACATTTTTAATTTTTGATTTAGTACAAGGTTTGTCGGACGAAAAACAAAAATTTAATAAATCATCAACTTTGAAGGGCTATAAAAAATGAACTAGGGGAGTTGGAGGGTTGAAATTTGCAGGAGACACTCTTTATACCTTACACTTATAATTCCTGATGTGTTCATTGTATTAACATTTTTAATTTTTGATTTAGTACAAGGTTTGTCGGACGAAAAACAAAAATTTAATAAATCATCAACTTTGAAGGGCTATAAAAAATGAACTAGGGGATTTTGAGGGTTGAAATTTGCAGGAGACACTCTTTATACCTTACACTTATAATTCCTGATGTGTTCATTGTATTAACATTTTTAATTTTTGATTTGTTACAAGGTTTGTCGGACGAAAAACAAAAATTTTAAACATCATCAACTTTGAAGGGCTATAAAAAATGAACTAGGGGAGTTGGAGGGATGAAATTTGCAGGAGACACTCTTTATACCTTTCACTTATAATTCCTGATGTGCTCATTGTATTAACATTTTTAATTTTTGATTAATTATAAGGTTTGTTGGACATAAAACAAAAAATTAAAAAATCATCAACTTTGAAGGGCTATAAAAAATGAACTAGGGGAGTTGGAGGGATGAAATTTGCAGGAGACACTCTTTATATCTTCCACTTATAATTCCTGATGTGTTCATTGTATAAACATTTTTAATTTTTGATTTATTATAAGGTTTGTCGGACATAAAACAAAAATTTAAAAAATCATCAACTTTGAAGGGCTATAAAAAATGAACTAGGGGAGTTGGAGGGTTGAAATTTGCAGGAGACACTCTTTATACCTTCCACTTATAATTCTTGATGTGTTCATTGTATAAACATTTTTAATTTTTGATTTATTATAAGGTTTGTCAGACATAAAACAAAAATTTAAAAAATCATCAAATTTGAAGGGCTATTAAAAATGAACTAGGGGAGTTGGAGGGTTGAAATTTGCAGGAGACACTCTTTATACCTTCCACTTATAATTCTTGATGTGTTCATTGTATAAACATTTTTAATTTTTGATTTATTATAAGGTTTATCGGACATAAAACAAAAATTTAAAAAATCATCAACTTTGAAGGGCTATAAAAAATGAACTAGGGGAGTTGGAGGGTTGAAATTTGCAGGAGACACTCTTTATACCTTCCACTTATAATTCTTGATGTGTTCATTGTATAAACATTTTTAATTTTTGATTTATTATAAGGTTTGTCAGACATAAAACAAAAATTTAAAAAATCATCAAATTTGAAGGGCTATAAAAAATGAACTAGGGGAGTTGGAGGGATGAAATTTGCAGGAGACACTCTTTATACCTTCCACTTATAATTCCTGATGTGTTCATTGTATAAACTTTTTTAATTTTTGATTTATTATAAGGTTTGTCAGACATAAAACAAAAATTTAAAAAATCATCAAATTTGAAGGGCTATAAAAAATGAACTAGGGGAGTTGGAGGGATGAAATTTGCAGGAGACACTCTTTATACCTTCCACTTATAATTCCTGATGTGCTCATTGTATTAACATTTTTAATTTTTGATTTATTATAAGGTTTGTCGGACATAAAACAAAAATTTGAAAAATCATCATCAACTTTGAAGGGCTATAAAAAATGAGCTAGGGGAGTTGGAGGGTTGAAATTTGCAGGAGACACTCTTTATACCTTTCACTTATAATTCCTGATGTGTTCATTTTATTAATATTTTTTATTTTATTTATTATAAGGTTTGTCGGACATAAAACAAAAATTTAAAAAATCATCATAAACTTTGAAGGGCTATAAAAAATGAACTAGGGGAGTTGGAGGGATGAAATTTGCAGGAGACACTCTTTATACCTTTCACTTATAATTCCTGATGTGCTCATTGTATTAACATTTTTAATTTTTGATTTATTATAAGGTTTGTTGGACATAAAACAAAAAATTAAAAAATCATCAACTTTGAAGGGCTATAAAAAATGAACCAGGGGAGTTGGAGGGATGAAATTTGCAGGAGACACTCTTTATACCTTCCACTTATAATTCCTGATGTGTTCATTGTATAAACATTTTTAATTTTTGATTTATTATAAGGTTTGTCGGACATAAAACAAAAATTTAAAAAATCATCAACTTTGAAGGGCTATAAAAAATGAACTAGGGGAGTTGGAGGGATGAAATTTGCAGGAGACACTCTTTATACCTTCCACTTATAGTTCCTGATGTGTTCATTGTATAAACTTTTTTAATTTTTGATTTATTATAAGGTTTGTCGGACATAAAACAAAAATTTAAAAAATCATCAACTTTGAAGGGCTATAAAAAATGAACTAGGGGGGTTGGAGGGTTGAAATTTGCAGGAGACACTCTTTATACCTTCCACTTATAATTCCTGATGTGTTCATTGTATAAACTTTTTTGATTTTTGATTTATTATAAGGTTTGTCGGACATAAAACAAAAATTTAAAAAATCATCAACTTTGAAGGGCTATAAAAAATGAACTAGGGGGGTTGGAGGGTTGAAATTTGCAGGAGACACTCTTTATACCTTCCACTTATAATTCCTGATGTGTTCATTGTATTAACATTATTAATTTTTGATTTATTACAAGGTTTGTCGGACGAAAAACAAAAATTTAAAAAATCATCATCAACTTTGAAGTGCTACAAAAAATGAACTAGGGGAGTTGGAGGGTTGAAATTTGCAGGAGTCACTCTTTATACCTTTCACTTATAATTCCTGATGTGCTCATTGTATTAACATTTTTAATTTTTGATTTATTATAAGGTTTGTTGGACATAAAACAAAAAATTAAAAAATCATCAACTTTGAAGGGCTATAAAAAATGAACCAGGGGAGTTGGAGGGATGAAATTTGCAGGAGACACTCTTTATACCTTCCACTTATAATTCCTGATGTGTTCATTGTATAAACATTTTTAATTTTTGATTTATTATAAGGTTTGTCGGACATAAAACAAAAATTTAAAAAATCATCAACTTTGAAGGGCTATAAAAAATGAACTAGGGGAGTTGGAGGGATGAAATTTGCAGGAGACACTCTTTATACCTTCCACTTATAATTCCTGATGTGTTCATTGTATAAACTTTTTTAATTTTTGATTTATTATAAGGTTTGTCGGACATAAAACAAAAATTTAAAAAATCATCAACTTTGAAGGGCTATAAAAAATGAACTAGGGGGGTTGGAGGGTTGAAATTTGCAGGAGACACTCTTTATACCTTCCACTTATAATTCCTGATGTGTTCATTGTATAAACTTTTTTGATTTTTGATTTATTATAAGGTTTGTCGGACATAAAACAAAAATTTAAAAAATCATCAACTTTGAAGGGCTATAAAAAATGAACTAGGGGGGTTGGAGGGTTGAAATTTGCAGGAGACACTCTTTATACCTTCCACTTATAATTCCTGATGTGTTCATTGTATTAACATTTTTAATTTTTGATTTATCATGAGGTTTGTCGGACATAAAACAAAAATTTAAAAAATCATCAACTTTGAAGGGCTATAAAAAATGAACTAGGGGAGTTGGAGGGATGAAATTTGCAGGAGACACTTTTTATACCTTCCACTTATAATTCCTGATGTGTTCATTGTATTAACATTTTTTATTTTTGATTTATTATAAGGTTTGTCGGACATAAAACAAAAATTGAAAAAATCATCAACTTTAAAGGGTTATAAAAAATGAACTAGGGGTGTTGGAGGGTTGAAATTTGCAGGACACACTCTTTATACCTTCCACTTATAATTCCTGATGTGTTCATTGTATTAACATTTTTAATTTTTGATTTATTATAAGGTTTGTCGGACGTAAAATAAAAATTTCAAAAATCATCAACTTTGAAGGGCTATGAAAAATGAACTAGGGGAGTTGGAGGGTTGAAATTTGCAGGAGACACTCTTTATACCTTTCACTTATAATTCCTGATGTGCTCATTGTATTAACATTTTTAATTTTTGATTTATTATAAGGTTTGTCGGACGTAAAACAAAAATTTAAAAAATCATCATAAACTTTGAAGGGCTATAAAAAATGAACTAGGGGAGTTGGAGGGATGGAATTTGCAGGAGACACTCTTTATACCTTCCACTTATAATTTCTGATGTGTTCATTGTATTAACATTTTTTATTTTTGATTTATTATGAGGTTTGTCGGACATAAAACAAAAATTTAAAAAATCATCATAAACTTTGAAGGGCTATAAAAAATGAACTAGGGGAGTTGGAGGGATGGAATTTGCAGGAGACACTCTTTATACCTTCCACTTATAATTTCTGATGTGTTCATTGTATTAACATTTTTTATTTTTGATTTATTATGAGGTTTGTCGGACATAAAACAAAAATTTAAAAAATCATCATAAACTTTGAAGGGCTATAAAAAATGAACTAGGGGAGTTGGAGGGATGGAATTTGCAGGAGACACTCTTTATACCTTCCACTTATAATTTCTGATGTGTTCATTGTATTAACATTTTTTATTTTTGATTTATTATAAGGTTTGTCGGACGTAGAACAAAAATTTAAAAAATCATCATAAACTTTGAAGGGCTATAAAAAATGAACTAGGGGAGTTGGAGGGATGAAATTTGCAGGAGACACTTTTTATACCTTCCACTTATAATTCCTGATGTGTTCATTGTATTAACATTTTTTATTTTTGATTTATTATAAGGTTTGTCGGACATAAAACAAAAATTGAAAAAATCATCAACTTTAAAGGGTTATAAAAAATGAACTAGGGGAGTTGGAGGGTTGAAATTTGCAGGAGACACTCTTTATACCTTTCACTTATAATTCCTGATGTGCTCATTGTATTAACATTTTTAATTTTTGATTTATTATAAGGTTTGTCGGACGTAAAACAAAAATTTAAAAAATCATCATAAACTTTGAAGGGCTATAAAAAATGAACTAGGGGAGTTGGAGGGATGGAATTTGCAGGAGACACTCTTTATACCTTCCACTTATAATTTCTGATGTGTTCATTGTATTAACATTTTTTATTTTTTATTTATTATGAGGTTTGTCGGACATAAAACAAAAATTTAAAAAATCATCATAAACTTTGAAGGGCTATAAAAAATGAACTAGGGGAGTTGGAGGGATGGAATTTGCAGGAGACACTCTTTATACCTTCCACTTATAATTTCTGATGTGTTCATTGTATTAACATTTTTTATTTTTGATTTATTATAAGGTTTGTCGGACGTAGAACAAAAATTTAAAAAATCATCATAAACTTTGAAGGGCTATAAAAAATGAACTAGGGGAGTTGGAGGGATGGAATTTGCAGGAGACACTCTTTATACCTTCCACTTATAATTTCTGATGTGTTCATTGTATTAACATTTTTTATTTTTGATTTATTATGAGGTTTGTCGGACATAAAACAAAAATTTAAAAAATCATCAACTTTGAAGGGCTATAAAAAATGAACTAGGGGAGTTGGAGTGATGAAATTTGCAGGAGACACTCTTTATACCTTCCACTTATAATTCCTGATGTGTTCATTGTATTAACATTTTTAATTTTTGATTTATTATAAGGTTTGTCGGACATAAAACAAAAATTTAAAAAATCATCAACTTTGAAGGGCTATAAAAAATGAACTAGGGGAGTTGGAGGGATGAAATTTGCAGGAGACACTCTTTATACCTTCCACTTATAATTTCTGATGTGTTCATTGTATTAACATTTTTTATTTTTGATTTATTATGAGGTTTGTCGGACATAAAACAAAAATTTAAAAAATCATCAACTTTGAAGGGCTATAAAAAATGAACTAGGGGAGTTGGAGGGTTGAAATTTGCAGGAGACACTCTTTATACCTTCCACTTAAAATTCCTGATGTGTTCATTGTATTAACATTTTTAATTTTTGATTTATTATAAGGTTTGTCGGACATAAAACAAAAATTTAAAAAATCATCAACTTTGAAGGGCTATAAAAAATGAACTAGGGGAGTTGGAGGGATGAAATTTGCAGGAGACACTCTTTATACCTTCCACTTATAATTCCTGATGTGTTCATTGTATTAACATTTTTAATTTTTGATTTATTATAAGGTTTGTCGGACATAAAACAAAAATTTGAAAAATCATCATCAACTTTGAAGGGCTATAAAAAATGAACTAGGGGAGTTGGAGGGTTGAAATTTGCAGGAGACACTCTCTATACCTTCCACTTATAATTCCTGATGTGTTCATTGTATTAACATTTTAAATTTTTGATTTATTACAAGGTTTGTCGGACGAAAAACAAAAATTTAATAAATCATCTAAATTTTACGCATTGACTTTTTGAATCTATAAACAATAATTTCCAAAATAAAACACCCAACGGCTATGGACAAACCCCAAGCCCAAAAAACAAGCACCGGCCAAAATTGCTTCATGCCCAAAACAAAATGTTTTTCCTCCAACTTAACGCTGAACTTCCAAGACATGCGATCCAGGTGCAAATTTTTGAATTTTTCAACAAAGCCACTTTGTACCAGTAAACCGATCCATCGGGACATTTCAGGGGCGGAGTAGTCATTTTTTTTCATGGCCAAACACAGCTGTAAATTGCCGATGGGAAACAAACCAAAGGCTTCTTTTATATTTGGTTTTTGCAGCAAAAAGGCCTTGATAGCCAATGTGGCAAAGTTTCTTTGTTCAACCGCTTTTTCCATCAAAACCAGCATAATAGTATCTCCGGCAGATTGAAAGTTCTTGAACATCAGCTTTTCGTCTCCCACTGATGCAGGTGCCAAGGTTTGGTAAACTAAGTCTCTGACCATCAAGGGTAGTCCTGATTCAACTAATTGTCGTGGGTTGGTTATGGGAGCATCGTATACTGAGCCAGTCATGGCATTAACTAGGCTACCTTGCATGTAGAAGTTGATGACCATAGATACAAGAAGTATCACACCTGCACATATAAAAAAAATTGTCACTTTATACCATCCGCATCAAACTTACCAATAAACAACCTCAGAAACCAAAATCTAGACAGTCGTCCTGGATAGCCGGCTCCCAACATCACCCCCCACAAAAACATTGCAATTTCCATCCATGAAAATGTCACTTGGTGATTCGATCCATCCTCCACTCTCCCCAACAAGTACAACGTAGCTGCCATACCACTTAAAGTGACCATAGCAAAAAAAAACAAATCCCTCCTTACAAGTTTACGAAAATTATTCCAATAATCCCTCAGAGCACGTGGGGTTAAAACCATTAAATCATCATCAGTGAGTACTGGGGATAATTCGAAAATCCCACTAGTTCTCAGCTCAGAAGAACCCACATACAGTTGAGTCTCATTCACCATGTCTTGTATAATAAGGCTGTAGGAAAAAGCTGAACCTACTTCCTCAACGTAGTCTGTATCATCTCCGGTGTAGGTTAGATGTCGCTGCGATATATACGCAAATGGTTCTAGAAGATCCATGAATATACCCTTCCATCCCCATGTGTTGTTTAATGGATAAACAAAGGGTTGATAACGCGACCAGATTACTTTCAATGGACAGTTGAGGAAGTTTTTTTTGAAGCTGAATTCCGGCAACACTGTAGCTGTATTACAGTTGAATTCTACCATTAAAGCTTTGGCCTGAGCACAATCGAATATTTCAATCTTGTAAATAAAGTTGGTTTGGAAAATCAACGTATTGGGCAAACTAAAAACAACATTTGATTTTATAATCAACATCCATGATAATTTTACCGATAATTCCACATCACTTGTGCCAATTCTTCCACATCAATGTCCTTATCAACAAAAACTGTGTATCTGGCAATGCGAAATGATGGCGACTGTGTAATGGCCATTAAAATATTCTCCAGTGAATCTATGGTGTCTGGAATAATGGTATAGGCATTGGGCTTGTCCACTTCTTGTGCCAGATATTCAATGGCATTTTTTTCATTGAGATAAATATATGGCAGTCTCAAAGGTCGCAAAGCTTCATTTCTACTGGCAATAACAACGTGCTCCTTTCCTTGCCATGTTTCTCCTAATAGTTTGCCAAGACAATTAAATTGGATTTTTTTTTGTTGCAAAGCAGGGATTTTTGTTTTGACTTTATTTATTGTTAAAATAAATAACACTACAGTCAAAGTGTTCATTGTAACTGACAAGATGGAGCACATTTTTTGATTTGATGATTATCAGTCAATAATTTATGGAAAAAGGAAAATTTCATGAAAGCAATTTGGAAAATTGGGTAATTAGAAATCATACAACCACTTTCATGATATGGTTTTTGATACATTATTCAAAATATCATTAGTTTAGGTTGAAAAACGTATTGGAGTTTTTCTAATTCATTTATGTACCTACTTATTCCAGTTTATCATAAAACTATGACAATCCGGCAACAACCTTTTGACATTACTACATACAACCAGCCTAAGGCTGCGTTGCCACTGTGATCTTTTACTAGGGAAATTCCTAGTACGTACAACATTTATTGACTGATCACCGAACACCCAAGAAATCCTTGTGGAAATTTTTTCCTGCCCCAGCCTCTATTTGATGGCTTAATTCTAACTTTTTAAAATTCTATAGTTTCAAACATTTTAAAAAATAAAAAGGTGGACCAAAAAGGAGTTACAACCATCAAAAAAGCTTGTCTTATCTGCAGAGAAAACTGACAAAAGTGTCCAGATTTATTTAAACATTTGCTAACAAACCGTGGCAACGAAACAAATCAACCCCACTTTGGCCAAAATGTGAAAATGTCACTGTCATTTATATTTGATGATTTAATATCTCATAAACAAATAATTTCTTTCACTTGTTGGATAAAACATTGTATGGCACTCGTGCGTTATGTTTCACAATTTAAAAAAAAAAATAAGTTTAACATCCAGTATCTACAAAATAATGCACTTTCGGACTCATGAAATTAGCTCAGGAATATGCCCCCGCAATAAGGAATCACCCTGTGTAATGTATTGGCTATGTGCAACATCCGAACAGTGACATCTGGTGTCTGGTGTCAGCAACTGGCAAAACTGTGGGCTATTTTCATACATGATTAAATGGTAATAAAGAGAAAAATACCTGATACGACCTCCAGTGACTATCAGTACGAATAATTTTCATCAGGTTCATTTGATAATCATTATTTCTATCAATTAAATAGAAGATAATTGTAATTACAATACTTACGTGTATAATTTATCGTTTTTAGTGTTTTGACGTTGAAAATTGAGGTTATAAAGATGTAAACATCAACTACACTGTTGCCAACTTTGCAGAATTCTCAGTAGTTCCGGTGATTTTGAATGAAGGTCGCGAAGTATAGATTTATAATTTTGCAGAAATCAATACGGTAGGTTGCAATAAACATTATAAGGAAGAGACAATAGGCAAAAAACAATAAAGAAGTAGTAAAAAAAGAGTACAAGTGAAGAAACGAAGCCTCTTGAAACGGAAATCCATCACGGATCCTGGGGGCAGCAAAATAAGGCGGGGGCCCCACTTTGAGCCCCATGAGGCGGAGCCCTACCACAAGGCAGAAATCCCCAAAACGAGTGTTGGCTCCATTTTGAGAATTGGGGCCCCCTTGAGGCGTAGCCCTACCACAAGGCAGAAATCCCCAAAAACGATTTTGGCTCCATTATGAGACACGGGGCCCCTTGAGGCGGAGCCCTACCACATTATGAGATTCGGCCCCCCCTTGAGGCAGAGCCCTATCACAAAGCAGAACTCCCCAAAACGAATTTTGGCTCCATTATGAGATCCGGGGGCCCCCTTGAGGTGAAGCCCTATCATGGGGCCCGAGGACAAAAGCGAGGTGGAGCCCCACTATGGGGCCTAGTGGCCTCCAGAGTGGAGGAAAAGGTTCAAATACCATCAGGAAGGAAGACAGTAAGATGAAGATGAAGATGTATCAAGAAAACCAAAAAAACAAAATGCTCCTCAAAATAGTGGAATAAATTTAGTTGATTATCACCTATGATCTCCCTAGAGCTCGAATTATTTCCGGAAATTTTGTCAAGTTGCGAATTTTTTGAAAATTTCCTACCAGTCAATTCTAACCAATCATAGGCTTGCATTTTGTTATGTTGCTATGGCAACGACCTAATTTTATCGGAAATTTCCCTGCTCATAATCACGTGACTGAAAGATTAATAAGTGGAAATCTCCCTGGCTTTGCATCTGGATGTAGTTCCCATATGATTACAGTGTTGCCGTCCCCACTCTCCCTAACAATCCCAACCCAACCCAACTTTAACAGACAGAGATAAGGCAAACGGCAACACTGTGGTTGGTGCATGGGAGCTACATCCAGCCGCGAGTGCTTGACAGCTGTTAAAAACAATGACAAATATTTTTGATAAATGATTTATTTTCAACTTCCAATACAAAGTTGCAATGTTATCAATTATGGACAAGATTGGTTATAACTTCCAAATGTTTTATAAAATCCTTATTCCCTTCTTTCTTCCTCAATGGCGAGTAGAGTAAGGAGCCGTTGGTTTCTTCCACTAAATGCGAGGTGAGTCCTGGGTTATGTTTTTTCCAATGATCAGTTTTGGCATGAAATTTTCTTGCCGAATCTCCCGCGAGCTCTAATTAAAAATCCGGAAATTTGTTCTCGTTGCGAATTTTTCAAGAAAATTTTCAAAAAATTCGCAACTCGACAAAATTTCCGCAAATAATTCGAGCTCCAGGGAGATAATAAGTGAAAAATTCGCAACGAGAACAAATTTCCGGATTTTAAATTAGAGCTCGCGGGAGATTCGGCAAGAAAATTTCATGCCAAAACTATTTGAGAAGATTTAATAGTAGCGGCTGGATGTAGCTCCCATGCACCAACGACAGTTGGGTTGGTTTGGGATTGTTAGGGAGAGTGGGGACGGCAACACTGTAATCATATGGGAGCTACATTCAGATGCAAAGCCAGGGAGATTTCCACTTATTAATCTTTCAGTCACGTGATTATGAATAGGGTGATTTTCGATAAAATTAGTTAATTGTCATAGCAACATGTTAAAATGCAAGCCTATGATTGGTTAGAATTGACTGATAAGAAATTTTCTTTTAAACCCAATTTTTTCATTCGCTTCTAGTGGAGTAGGCAACACTGCGCGCCCACAAAACTGCAAATTTTGTCCGCTAGTTGCGCGGGATCGTTTCTCGTATCCCCACCTATCAGTTGCACATAGCAAATACTTACTAATTGAATGTTATGAAAGCATATCTTACTCAAAAAGTGTTTTCTCAAAAACTCTTGGCTCCCTCACACTTTTTCTTGGAAAATTACTAATAATAAAGTGTATAGGTACCTGCTTTCCAGTGAGATTTGAAAATTTTCAAAATTTATAATCACATAGTGTCATGGAACCAGGAATGTCTTTTATGTATATGAGCAAAGTTTGTTATTACTTTAATTTTTGTGTTAATTTTCATTAAAAATATATTTTTCTCTGTATGAAATGCAAACATTTCCAAAAATACATAATACGCCACTGAAGTGAGAAGGTAGGAGGACATAACACAAATAGTGTAAAAATCTCACAAAAACAAGGCAAATTGAGCACTTAACACAAAGACAATTAATATGAAAGCAACACCGCATAAGCTAGACAAGACCCAACAAATAAGAACATAGACGAGAAAACATGAATTAATGAATGTGAAATCGATACGTAGTAAAAGCGACTGGCAGATCGCAAATACCTGATCTTGTTGCCAGATTGTCCAGGCATTTGAGATGAGATGATAAATTATTGTTAAATTAATCGTGCCAGAATGAAAAATACATATTTGGATGCCAAAAATATCATTTTTGTTGTATCTTTAAACATGCACTATTAGATAAGAGTTGCATTAAGGGGCAATTGAACTAAAAACTTATATCTTCTTATTTGCCACAATAAAACCTTTAACTGTCATGAATTTCATCTTGCAGCTTCATATGGAAACTAGACGACAAACACCCGGCATTTTCAGTGGAACCATTAACCGGCTTCGTCCTGCCTAACAAAGATTTCAACATCAAAATCACCTACTTGGCCAAAACCAATCAATGCGACACCAAATCTAAAGTAAGGGCATCACGTAACCCCTTCATTTTTAACCATTTTACAGATTAAATGCACCATTAAGGAAACCCAACAGACATTCGACCTTATCTTGAGGGCAAACTCCGTCCAACTGCCTCAACCAACTGAAACAATTTCAATGACTTGTCCTGTAAGGAGTACCTTTACGGCTGTAGTGCCCATAAATAACACCACTTCCGAGCAATTGAGTTTAAACATTGACATAAGCCCTGGGGTGTTTACAACGAAACGCCTTCTGGTGGCGGCGCCTTTCACTAACACCCCCATTACTGTCACCTATGCGCCAATCAGAATGACTTCTACACCGGATAAGGTACTGGCAACATTGTATTCTGTCACTTGTCACATGGCTCCGCCCACAGGGGTCAATGCTGGTCAAATATCCAGACGGCACCGGCCAATTGTATTGTCTAATTGGCACAGCGGACCCGCCCATTGCGGAAAAAAGGATAGAGCGCGAAATTCACGCCAAACAAAATTACTATGAATTTTTGACAGTTGACAATTGGCTTGAAACAACTCAAACATTCAAAATGCGCACAGAACTGGCGTCACCATTGACGGAAAAAACGCTCTTTAAGACGTTCGGCATCAGAACAATACAACTAGATGGATCAGAACGTTACAAGTACAAATGGGGGATCTATGTGGTTAATGAAGGTTATTTGGAGGTTAGGGTGTTTTTTACGAATCCCCGCACAAAGGAGTATCGGGTTTTTGAGGTTAGTTTGAGGGTATTGAGTGCTGGGCCCGTGGACACGGTAAGGTTTGATGGGCGGGTACGGGAGGTTTGTACTAGGTTCATTGAGTTGGAGAACCCCATCGACCAGGAGGTTTGTTTTAACTTGGAGATGTTGGAACGGCTCAATGTTAAGTTTCCACGGATGGTTGTGATGGACGCATACACTACTGTAAGTTAATTTTTTTTTAATTTCATTAAAAAAATCAACAAATGACGGTTTTTTTCATTATTCAATTCATCGTTCATTGATTTACTGCTCCATTTTTTCAATGTTTTTATGATTTGGGTATTCATTACAGCATTGCTTTATTGTTTAATTTTCCATTGGTTCATTGTCTGATTGTACTGATTTATTTCTATATAATTCAGTAGTTCATTGACTCATTTTTTCATTGCTTCTATGTTTTATTGTTTCATTTCTCCACTGTTGCATCTTCTTTTTGCTTCTTTTTTCATGTTTTCATTGTTTTATTATTTGAAATTCTCATTACTTCATTGCTTCATTGTTTGATTTTTATTTGTTATTTCCTCGGATGGTGACGATGGAAGCGTACACCACTGTTAGTCGATTAAAAAAAAAAATATCATTATATTAACACAAAGGTGGACCCTTTTTTTTAATAATTTGGGTATTCATTACATCATTGCTTCATTGTTTAATTATTCATATCTGCTGACTCATTTCTTCACTACCTACTGCATTTTTGTTTGTTTTTCTTTTCCATGTTTTCAAGCTTTTTTTTATCGACTCTCGACTCATTTCTCATCTGCTGTATTTTTATTGATTAATTTTTATCGAAACATACTTCATTACTTAAATTTTTAACTTTCCGTTGGTTCATTTTCTCATTTCCTCTCTGCTCCATTGTTTTACTGATTTATTTCTATATGCTTTCAGTAGTTCATTGCCTCATTTCCTCATTGCTGCGTCTTATTGCTTCCTTTTTCATGTTTTCATTGTTTTATTAATTGAAGTTCTCACTACTTCATTGCTTTATTGTTTGATTTTTATTTGTTGTTTTCCCGTATGGTGATGATGGAAGCGTACGCCACTGTAAGTTGATTTCAAAAAATAGTATCATTATAAAATCAACACATGAAGGTGGACCCTGTTTTCATCAACTTATTTCCTTATTGCTTCATTGTTCTATTGATTTACTGCTTCATTGTTTTAATAATTTGGGTATCCATTACATCATTGCTTCATTGTTTAATTTTTTATATCTACTCACACCACTCACTGCATATTTTTTATTCCCTTTTCTGTTTTTTTATAACTTTATTGTTCAATTCTTTCATTTGTTCATTGCTTCATTGATTTAACGACTCAGTTCTCCAGTTTTCATTGACTCATTTCTTAACTGCTGCATTTTCTTATTGATTCTTTTTTTCATTGTCTAATTTATGATAAGTTGTATAACTTCATTACGTTATTGATGCTCTGCTGCATTTTTATTACTTCATTTTTCCATTGTTTTAGTTCATTGCTTGATTGTTTCATAGATTATTTTTTTTTCAATACATACTCCTTTGCTTCATTGATTCATCTCTTTATCGATTTATTACTACCCATATGGTTTCATTACTTAATTGTTTAATTTTCCGTTGGTTCATTGTCCCAATTCCTCACTGCTTCATTGTTTTACTGATTTATTTCTATATGTTTTCAGTAGTTCATTATTTTATTGATTGGTGTTCTCATCACTTCATTGCTTCATTGTTTGTTGTTTGATTGGGTGCTGATGATTAACGCGTATAAGTTATTAAAAAAAAAACATTATTTAAAAATTCAACAGATGAAGGTGGACATATTATGGACGCCCCTGTTGGCGGGACAATTCAAAGGAACAATAACGGCAGTTTGTGACCAACTAGGGACGTACGCGTACAATTTGAATCTCAAAGCAGCGCCACCATTTCACGAACAATCCGTGGGTTTGGTAGCGGAAATTGGCGAAAGCACCACCAAGGACATCATTTTCAAAAACATACTAGACAAAGCGGTTGATTTTACCTACACGGTACGGGTTGCCAGGGTTGCGCTTTAATTTAACCATCACCAATAGATAGACAATGGGGATTTCTTCATGGCCAAGTGTCTCCCCATAGCGGCAAAGGACACATCAACCATCACTGTTGGTTTTGAACCATCCACCATGACCACTACAAGTGCCACCTTGCGGCTGGTGTCTACCATAGCGGGAGAGTACATGTGAGTATACACCTTTTTTTTCCTTTCTCATTCCCCCTGTAGATATCCCCTACAAGGTGACGTTAAACC
The DNA here is from genome assembly GCA_958502075.1 of Orchestes rusci. Taxonomy (NCBI): domain Eukaryota; kingdom Metazoa; phylum Arthropoda; class Insecta; order Coleoptera; family Curculionidae; genus Orchestes; species Orchestes rusci. The sequence continues at coordinate 112,903,616 of OY293304.1, read as the reverse complement.
CCCCTCTGCCAAAGGTCCCTTCAAGTTCGCCCCCCGCACCTCCTTGTCCATTGACTTTCGCAATCCCTTCAAGCAAAGGAAACTTTTCAATTTTTTCCTGGACTCGGATGCGTTTTACTCGGATTTGTCCGAGCAGGAAATTGACAGTGAACAAGTGGCAACATGTCAGATATGGGCCAGATCCTCAGAAGGGGATTTCGACGTGATTACTGGAAAGTTAATTGTTTTCACTCCCGATTTGCCACAAGTGCAATGGAAGTACTATTTGGAACTTGCTGATGTTGTGTAGAATATACTGGTTTTAATTAACGGCAACGTTGTACTATTGTTTGTGACATTTGTGAGTGACAGTACCACATTGCCGGATTGTGTTTGTTTTCTTGGAAATGTACTTTAATTGTTCTAATTGTTTTTTTTTGTTAATTCACTGCTTTATTGTTTCATTGACTCATTTCTTCATGTTTTTGATTCACATTTGCATGTTTTCATTGCTTTATTTTTTCATTGTCTTGTTTGTGTATGTTTTCATTATTTCACTGCTTTATTGTTTGATTTTTCTATTTGTTCATTGTCTCATTTCCTCACTGTTTCATTGATTAATTTCTTCACTACCCACTGCATTTTTGTACTGTTTCCTTTTTTCATCCTTACTTCATTGATTTATTGATTCATTTCATCATGTTTTAAATTCTATAACGATAGAATACAATTAATTGCTTCATTTTCTCATTGTTTAATTTTATAAAAGTTGTATTACTTCATTGCTGCATTATTTCATGCTTCCTTCTTCAATGTTTTCATTGCTTTATTTCTTCAAGTTTTCATCACTGATTACATCATTGACTTACTGGTTAATTTTTTCACCTACTCATTTCCTCATTGTATTATTGAATCATTTTTTTTTTCATTGTTTTTGAGTATTCATTACATCATTGCTTCATTGTTTAATTTTCCATATCTACTGTTTCATTTTTTCACTACCTGCTGCATTTTTTATTGTTTCTTTTTTCCGTGTTTTCATTGCTTCATGGTTCAATTCTTTCATTTGTTCATTGCTTCATTGATTCAGTTCTCCATGTCCTCAATACTATTATAATACATTACAATCTGTTGTTGATTTTTTTTCATCGACTCATTTCTTGACTGCTGAATTTTTATTGCTTCATTTTTCCATGTTTCCATTGTTTTATTTTTTCAAGTTTTCATCAGTCCATTGCTTGATTGTTTCATTTTTTCAATACATACCTCTTTGCTTCATTGATTTAACACGAGACATATGTTTCCATTACTTCATTGCTTTAATGATTCATTTCTTCACTGCTGCATCTTCTCATTGTTCCCTTTTTTATTTTTTCAACTACCCATATGTTTTCATTACTTGGTTGTTTAATTTTCCGTTGGTTCATTGTTTTAGTGATTCATTTCTTCACTGCTGCATCTTCTTTTTGCTTCATTTTTCTGTTTTCATTGTTTTATAAATTGAAGTTCTCATTACTAATTTGCTTCATTGTTTGATTTTTTCATAATTTGTTTATTGCTGATGACGACAACAAAAAAATTAAAGTGGATCAACTTCAACTTTTCATTGTTTCATTTTCTCATTGTTCAATAATTGATTTACTGTTGCATTTTCTTATTGCTTCTTTCATGTTTTCATTATTTAATTTTTTTATATTTTCATTTTTTCATTGCATCATTGCTTATTTTTCTCAAATTTGAAATAGGATGATTGGTAAGAAATTTATGGTTGGCACGTCAGCAAACTTCGATCAGTCACAACTTGTCTAATTGTTGTTGGATTTCAACAAATAAGGCAGTGATTTATAGGAAATTTCAACCTCTATCCGATGGTTTTTTCAAAATTGAAATAGGTTGATCAATAAGAAAGTTGTGGTTGCCACGTCAGCAAACTTCAACCGGTCATAACTCGTTTAAATGTTGATGGATTTTGACAAACAAAAAAGTGATTGACAGAGAAGTTCAACCTCTATTTGATAGTTTTTTCAAATTTGAAATAGGTTGTTTAGTAAGGAGGTTAGGGTTGCCACGTCAGCAAACTTTAATCTGTCATAGCTCACTTGATGTTTGATGGATTTTGACAAACAAAACAGTGATTTATAGAGAATTTCAACTTCTATCAGATAGTTTTTTTCAAATTTAAAATAAATTGCCTAGTAAGGAAGTCAGGGTTGCCACGTCAGCAAACTTCAACCGGTCATAACTCGTTTAAATGTTGATGGATTTTGACAAACAAAAAAGTGATTGACAGAGAAGTTCAACCTCTATTTGATAGTTTTTTCAAATTTGAAATAGGTTGTTTAGTAAGGAGGTTAGGGTTGCCACGTCAGCAAACTTTAATCTGTCATAGCTCACTTGATGTTTGATGGATTTTGACAAACAAAACAGTGATTTATAGAGAATTTCAACTTCTATCAGATAGTTTTTTTCAAATTTAAAATAAATTGCCTAGTAAGGAAGTCAGGGTTGCAACGTCAGCAAACTTCAACCGGTCATAACTCGTTTAAATGTTGATGGATTTTGACAAACAAAAAAGTGATTGACAGAGAAGTTCAACCTCTATTTGATAGTTTTTTCAAATTTGAAATAGGTTGTTTAGTAAGGAGGTTAGGGTTGCCACGTCAGCAAACTTTAATCTGTCATAGCTCACTTGATGTTTGATGGATTTTGACAAACAAAACAGTGATTTATAGAGAATTTCAACTTCTATCAGATAGTTTTTTTCAAATTTAAAATAAATTGCCTAGTAAGGAAGTCAGGGTTGCCACGTCAGCAAACTTCAACCGGTCATAACTCGTTTAAATGTTGATGGATTTTGACAAACAAAAAAGTGATTGACAGAGAAGTTCAACCTCTATTTGATAGTTTTTTCAAATTTGAAATAGGTTGTTTAGTAAGGAGGTTAGGGTTGCCACGTCAGCAAACTTTAATCTGTCATAGCTCACTTGATGTTTGATGGATTTTGACAAACAAAACAGTGATTTATAGAGAATTTCAACTTCTATCAGATAGTTTTTTTCAAATTTAAAATAAATTGCCTAGTAAGGAAGTCAGGGTTGCCACGTCAGCAAACTTTAATCTGTCATAGCTCACTTGATGTTTGATGGATTTTGACAAACAAACGAGTGATTTATAGAGAACTTCATCCGCTATCAGATGGTTTTTTCAAATTTATAATAAGTTGACTAGTAAGGAAGTCAGGGTTGCCACGTCAGCAAACTTCAATCAGTCCAAGCTCGCTTAATTATTGATGGATTGTGACAAACAAAACAGCGATTTATAGAGAACTTCAACCGCTATCAGGTAGTTTTTTCAAATTTGAAATAGGTTGTTTAGTAAGGAAGTTAGGGTTGCCACGTCAGCAAACTTTAATCTGTCATAGCTCACTTGATGTTTGATGGATTTTGACAAACAAAACAGTGATTTATAGAGAACTCCAACCGCTATCCGATGGTTTTTTCGAATTTAAAATAAGTTGACTAGTAAGGAAGTCAGGGTTGCCACGTCAGCAAACTTAAATCTGTCATAGCTCACTTGATTTTTGATGGATTTTGACAAACGAAACAGCGATTTATAGAGAACTTCATCCGCTATCAGATGGTTTTTTCAAATTTAAAATAAGTTGACTAGTAAGGAAATCAGGGTTGCCACGTCAGCAAACTTTAATCTGTCATAGCTCACTTGATGTTTGATGGATTTTGACAAACAAAACAGTGATTTATAGAGAACTTCAACCGCTATCAGATGGTTTTTTCAAAATTGAAATAGGTTGATCAGTAAAGAAGTTATGCTTGCCACGTCAGCAAACTTTAATCTGTCATAGCTCACTTGATTTTTGATGGATTTTGACAAACAAAACAGTGATTTATAGAGAACTTCAACCGCTATCAGATGGTTTTTTCAAAATTGGAATAGGTTGTTCAGTAAGGAAGTTATGCTTGCCACGTCAGCAAACTTTAATCTGTCAGAGCTCACTTGATTTTTGATGGATTTTGACAAACAAAAAAGTGATTGACAGGGAATTTCAACCTCTATCGGATAGCTTTTTAAAATTTGAAATATGATGACCAGTAAGGAAGTTAAGGTTGCCACGTCAGCAAACTTTAATCTGTCATAGCTCACTTGATTTTTGACGGATTTTGACAAACAAAACAGTGATTTATAGAGAATTTCAACTTCTATCAGATAGTTTTTTTCAAATTTAAAATAAATTGCCTAGTAAGGAAGTCAGGGTTGCCACGTCAGCAAACTTTAATCTGTCATAGCTCACTTGATGTTTGATGGATTTTGACAAACAAAACAGTGATTTATAAAGAACTTCAACCGCTATCAGATAGTTTTTTCAAATTTGAAATAAGTTGACTAGTAAGGAAGTTAAGGTTGTCACGTCAGCAAACTTCAATCAGTCAAAGCTCGCTTAATTATTGATGGATTGTGACAAACAAAACAGCGATTTATAGAGAACTTCAACCGCTATCAGATAGTTTTTTCAAATTTGAAATAGGTTGACTAGTAAGGAAGTCAAGGTTGCCACGTCAGCAAACTTCAATCTGTCATAGCTCGTGTAATTATCAAGGGATTTTGACAAACAAAACAGTGATTTATAGAGAATTCAAAACTCTATCGAATGTTTTCTTCAAATTCAAAACAGGACCAATCATTGATGGGTTTTGGTAAAACAGAGATCTATAGATAATCTAAATCTCTATCGAATGAATATCTTGATTTGCACACAGTTTTTTGGGACAGATGTCCTTACATTGTCCTTTTGGAGAAACGTTAGAAGTTCGGGATCATTTTCTTTTCAGCGGCCCAACAACAAATTTCCTCCTCTTTCCAATGGATGGAGGCTAGATTCATTATCTCTTAGGGTTGTGGAGTTAATGAGGAAAACTTGAGGCCACTATATTAAATGTAAGTGTACACATTTTTGTTCGTCTGCAGGTATCAATAATTTACAGATGGAAGTAAAAGCGAACACGTTGCAACCGGTACGAGCGGATGAGTCACCAACACCACAATTCTGCCGCCACATCGGCAACGCCGCCTCCAAAACCGCACCGCCCTCCGCCGAGCAAATCTGTCGGCATTTCAGCAAACGCGATCAGACCATCGTCGAGTGCAGCCGGGCCTGTGCCTTACTCATTATTCCGTACCGAAACGCGATGATTCGGTTGTGTGAATGAAAAATCGAAAAACGGGTGCAAACTTATCCTTATTGTTTCTACACGCTTGCACACGTCAGTCACAAAGCGCATCTTTTTACAATGGCTTTGACGACGGATCTACGCGCTTTTCTACAGGGTAGTTGTGTTTTGTTGGCCGTTGTTATTTTGTTCGCGAGGGTGGCTTTGGCCAATCCGAGAAGTTGCGAAGCAATTCGGAAAGATGTCGAGTTTCGGGGGTTTCCCGGGCAGCAGGTGCTTGATATGCCGCAAAATGGTAAGTAAAAAAAAATTTAAAGTGAAGTAGATCAATGAAACTAATATTGCAATTAATTATCACCTTGAATTGGATTGTTAAAAATCCAGATTAGATTATAAATATCATTCAGATAATGTAAATTTGTTGATGGGTTGTCAATTATTTTATGCAAATTTATTCAATTTCTCGTTGACCTTATAAAAATGTCATCGTCAGGGATTAATAGCAAAATAATCCCCCCGACCATTGACCATATAGGCGTCATTTTATGGGCACTTTTATGGGTTAGTTTACGCACCCTAGGCGCCCTATCCTATTACCGAAATAGTAGACGAGATTAGAGGCTGTAAAACGACAAATTTGCAACATTTTGTTTTTATTACCAATTTCAGGGTCATTGTTGGGCAAAGGGTCAGCAACCTGTTTGGAATTTGCCATACCCTTTTTGTACCTAAATGTTTTTGCTGATTGTGGCGATCGGATTATCTTTCTTTTAGCCGAAATGAGGTTATTCTCGGAATTTGTTTAGGTACATTGTACCTGTGTGCGAAATTCACTTTTGTTTGTTTTAAGCTTTGTTTTTCTTTTTTGGTGGGTTTGTGAAAGGCATAAATCATGTAAAATATTGCAAATTTTCTCCTCTTTCCAATGGATGTTGGCTTTCTTCATTATCTCCAACGGTTTGTGAGTTATTGAGGAAAATATGGGATGACTACACTGGACGTTATTGGTTGTCGTAAGCTAAAGGGTTGTTTTGTTCGTTGACAAGGGTTTTCCCTAAGGGTTTGTAAAGGGCGCAACCCATATAAAATAAGGCAAATTTCCTCCTCTTTTCAATGGATCTAGGCTCGCTTCATTATCTCCAAGGGTTTGTGAGTTATTGAGGAAAATATGGGATGACTACACTGGACGTTATTGGTTGTCGTAAGCTAAAGGGTAGTTTTGTTCGTTGACAAGGGTTTTCCCTAAGGGTTTGTAAAGGGCGCAACCCATATAAAATAAGGCAAATTTTCTCCTCTTTCCAATCGATGTAGGCTTTCTTCATTATCTCCAACGGTTTGTGAGTTATTGAGGAAAATATGGGATGACTACACTGGACGTTATTGATTGTCTCAAGCAATAGGTTAGTTTTGATCGTTGACAAGGGTTTTCCCAAAGGGTTTGTGAAGGGCGCAACCCATATAAAATATAGCAAATTTCCTCCTCTTTCCAATGGATGTAGGCTCGCTTCATTATCTCTAACGGTTTGTGAGTTATTGAGGAAAATATGGGATGACTACACTGGACGTTATTGGTTGTCGTAAGCTAAAGGGTAGTTTTGATCTTTGACAGGGGTTTTCCCAAAGGGTTTGTGAAGGGCGCAACCCATATAAAATATAGCAAATTTCCTCCTCTTTCCAATGGATGTAGGCTCGCTTCATTATCTCCAAGGGTTTGTGAGTTATTGGGGAAAATATGGGATGACTACACTGGACGTTATTGATTGTCTCAAGCAATAGGTTAGTTTTGATCGTTGACAAGGGTTTTCCCAAAGGGTTTGTGAAGGGCGCAACCCATATAAAATATAGCAAATTTCCTCCTCTTTTCAATGGATGTAGGCTCGCTTCATTATCTCCAAGGATTTGTGAGTTATTGGGGAAAATATGGGATGACTACACTGGACGTTATTGATTGTCTCAAGCAATAGGTTAGTTTTGATCGTTGACAAGGGTTTTCCCAAAGGGTTTGTGAAGGGCGCAACCCATATAAAATATAGCAAATTTCCTCCTCTTTTCAATGGATCTAGGCTCGCTTCATTATCTCCAAGGGTTTGTGAGTTATTGAGGAAAATATGGGATGACTACACTGGACGTTATTGGTTGTCGTAAGCTAAAGGGTAGTTTTGTTCGTTGACAAGGGTTTTCCCTAAGGGTTTGTAAAGGGCGCAACCCATATAAAATAAGGCAAATTTTCTCCTCTTTCCAATCGATGTAGGCTTTCTTCATTATCTCCAACGGTTTGTGAGTTATTGAGGAAAATATGGGATGACTACACTGGACGTTATTGATTGTCTCAAGCAATAGGTTAGTTTTGATCGTTGACAAGGGTTTTCCCAAAGGGTTTGTGAAGGGCGCAACCCATATAAAATATAGCAAATTTCCTCCTCTTTCCAATGGATGTAGGCTCGCTTCATTATCTCTAACGGTTTGTGAGTTATTGAGGAAAATATGGGATGACTACACTGGACGTTATTGGTTGTCGTAAGCTAAAGGGTAGTTTTGATCTTTGACAGGGGTTTTCCCAAAGGGTTTGTGAAGGGCGCAACCCATATAAAATATAGCAAATTTCCTCCTCTTTCCAATGGATGTAGGCTCGCTTCATTATCTCCAAGGGTTTGTGAGTTATTGGGGAAAATATGGGATGACTACACTGGACGTTATTGATTGTCTCAAGCAATAGGTTAGTTTTGATCGTTGACAAGGGTTTTCCCAAAGGGTTTGTGAAGGGCGCAACCCATATAAAATATAGCAAATTTCCTCCTCTTTTCAATGGATGTAGGCTCGCTTCATTATCTCCAAGGGTTTGTGAGTTATTGGGGAAAATATGGGATGACTACACTGGACGTTATTGATTGTCTCAAGCAATAGGTTAGTTTTGATCGTTGACAAGGGTTTTCCCAAAGGGTTTGTGAAGGGCGCAACCCATATAAAATATAGCAAATTTCCTCCTCTTTTCAATGGATGTAGGCTCGCTTCATTATCTCCAAGGGTTTGTGAGTTATTGGGGAAAATATGGGATGACTACACTGGACGTTATTGATTGTCTCAAGCAATAGGTTAGTTTTGATCGTTGACAAGGGTTTTCCCAAAGGGTTTGTGAAGGGCGCAACCCATATAAAATATAGCAAATTTCCTCCTCTTTCCAATCGATGTAGGCTTTCTTCATTATCTCCAACGGTTTGTGAGTTATTGAGGAAAATATGGGATGACTACACTGGACGTTATTGATTGTCTCGAGCAATAGGTTAGTTTTGATCGTTGACAAGGGTTTTCCCAAAGGGTTTGTGAAGGGCGCAACCCATATAAAATATAGCAAATTTTCTCCTCTTTCCAATCGATTTAGGCTTTCTTCATTATCTCCAACGGTTTGTGAGTTATTGAGGAAAATATGGGATGACTACACTGGACGTTATTGATTGTCTCAAGCAATAGGTTAGTTTTGATCGTTGACAAGGGTTTTCCCAAAGGGTTTGTGAAGGGCGCAACCCATATAAAATATAGCAAATTTCCTCCTCTTTCCAATGGATGTAGGCTCGATTCATTATCTCTAACGGTTTGTGAGTTATTGAGGAAAATATGGGATGACTACACTGGACGTTATTGGTTGTCGTAAGCTAAAGGGTAGTTTTGATCTTTGACAGGGGTTTTCCCAAAGGGTTTGTGAAGGGCGCAACCCATATAAAATATAGCAAATTTCCTCCTCTTTCCAATGGATGTAGGCTCGCTTCATTATCTCTAACGGTTTGTGAGTTATTGAGGAAAATATGGGATGACTACACTGGACGTTATTGGTTGTCGTAAGCTAAAGGGTAGTTTTGATCGTTGACAAGGGTTTTCCCAAAGGGTTTGTGAAGGGCGCAACCCATACAAAATAAGGCAAATTTCCTCCTCTTTTCAATGGATGTAGGCTCGCTTCATTATCTCCAACGGTTTGTGAGTTATTGAGGAAAATATGGGATGACTACACTGGACGTTATTGGTTGTCGTAAGCTAAAGGGTAGTTTTGATCGTTGACAAGGGTTTTCCCAAAGGGTTTGTGAAGGGCGCAACCCATATAAAATAAGGCAAATTTCCTCCTCTTTTTAATGGATGTAGGCTCGCTTCATTATCTCCAAGGGTTTGAGAGTTATTGAGAAAAATATGGGATGACTACGCTGAAAAATCAACTCTTCATGTTTTGCATTATATCTTTAAAATTCATCAAAACTTTTTTGTAGACAATAAAATTCCCTACAAGAGAAGTTTTTGCATAGTCTCAGTATACAGGGTAGGAAAGTATGGATCAGCCTCCCCATGACAGAATAATAAAACTCACATCCATCCAAACTTTTCTCGGCAAAAATCCAGCAGGGGCCTGTCACACTAAATCCCGTTACCCTTCCCAATACACCCTTCGATAGACCCTCCAAAAAAATCGATACAATCACATCAAACGCCCCATAGACACCAAATAGCAAATCTCAAGTACACTCAAGACATTTAGACCACTCGAAAATCTCTTGTGAAAATAAAAAATTATGTTTATGAAGCGAATTCGAGGGTTGGCTTCCCCCACCCTCACCGCCCGCCGGCCCTTTAGGCCCTTTGCTTTTGCCGCCCGTCACCTCCGAACGTTTGAATCAATTTTGTACAAAGATTGGGTCACAGAGAGGGAGTTAGAATATTTAGTGAAGGTTTGTCAACACTGTAAATATGCCCGCAAATCGTGTCATTCCGCCCCTGTTTGTAAGAACGGTGCATCTGCCGCTTCGGAATTTCAGTGAAGAAAGAAGAAAGAACCCAAACAAAGGGAAACAACACGCCTTTTTGTGGCAATATTTACGGGTTTTTTTGGCCGGAAGTCGACACATTTATCACATTTTTGTTCATGTGAATAGCTCAATGATTAATAAAATCATTAATTATGTTGAATGGGAAATTAAGAACTGATTCATTGAATTTGGGGTGCAATAAAATTTTGATTATTGAGGGGGTGATTTGAATTGTATTTTGATGGACAAAATTAATAGGTTTACCAAACCTCAAATTTGGACTCAGAAGTCATCATTGTGTCCTCTATTGAGGGAGATCATTCCAAACCTCCCACAAGCACTGGAATTTTGTTCAGGGAGGACATCAGTGGAAAACACAATTTTATTCATAACGCACTTTGAGGCTGCCTCTAATATCAACCAGACCACTTAGAGGCCTCAAATTTGGATTCAAAATTCATCATTGTGTCCTCTATTGAGGGAGATCATTCCAAACCTCCCACAAGCACTGGAATTTTGTTCAGGGAGGACATCAGTGGAAAACACAATTTTATTCATAACGCACTTTGAGGCTGCCTCTAATATCAACCAGACCACTTAGAGGCCTCAAATTTGGATTCAAAATTCATCATTGTGTCCTCTATTGAGGGAGATCATTCCAAACCTCCCACAAGCACTGGAATTTTGTTCAGGGAGGACATCAGTGGAAAACACAATTTTATTCATAACGCACTTTGAGGCTGCCTCTAATATCAACCAGACCACTTAGAGGCCTCAAATTTGGATTCAAAATTCATCATTGTGTCCTCTATTGAGGGAGATCATTCCAAACCTCCCACAAGCACTGGAATTTTGTTCAGGGAGGACATCAGTGGAAAACACAATTTTATTCATAACGCACTTTGAGGCTGCCTCTAATATCAACCAGACCACTTAGAGGCCTCAAATTTGGATTCAAAATTCATCATTGTGTACTTTATTGAGGGAGATCATTCCAAACCTCCCACAAGCACTGGAATTTTGTTCAGGGAGGACATCAGTGGAAAACACAATTTTATTCATAACGCACTTTGAGGCTGCCTCAAATATCAACCAGACCACTTGGAGGCCTCAAATTTGGATTCAAAATTCATCATTGTGTCCTCTATTGAGGGAGATCATTCCAAACCTCCCACAAGCACTGGAATTTTGTTCAGGGAGGACATCAGTGGAAAACACAATTTTATTCATAACGCACTTTGAGGCTGCCTCTAATATCAACCAGACCACTTAGAGGCCTCAAATTTGGATTCAAAATTCATCATTGTGTCCTCTATTGAGGGAGATCATTCCAAACCTCCCACAAGCACTGGAATTTTGTTCAGGGAGGACATCAGTGGAAAACACAATTTTATTCATAACGCACTTTGAGGCTGCCTCTAATATCAACCAGACCACTTAGAGGCCTCAAATTTGGATTCAAAATTCATCATTGTGTCCTCTATTGAGGGAGATCATTCCAAACCTCCCACAAGCACTGGAATTTTGTTCAGGGAGGACATCAGTGGAAAACACAATTTTATTCATAACGCACTTTGAGGCTGCCTCTAATATCAACCAGACCACTTAGAGGCCTCAAATTTGGATTCAAAATTCATCATTGTGTACTTTATTGAGGGAGATCATTCCAAACCTCCCACAAGCACTGGAATTTTGTTCAGGGAGGACATCAGTGGAAAACACAATTTTATTCATAACGCACTTTGAGGCTGCCTCAAATATCAACCAGACCACTTGGAGGCCTCAAATTTGGATTCAAAATTCATCATTGTGTCCTCTATTGAGGGAGATCATTCCAAACCTCCCACAAGCACTGGAATTTTGTTCAGGGAGGACATCAGTGGAAAACACAATTTTATTCATAACGCACTTTGAGGCTGCCTCTAATATCAACCAGACCACTTAGAGGCCTCAAATTTGGATTCAAAATTCATCATTGTGTCCTCTATTGAGGGAGATCATTCCAAACCTCCCACAAGCACTGGAATTTTGTTCAGGGAGGACATCAGTGGAAAACACAATTTTATTCATAACGCACTTTGAGGCTGCCTCTAATATCAACCAGACCACTTAGAGGCCTCAAATTTGGATTCAAAATTCATCATTGTGTCCTCTATTGAGGGAGATCATTCCAAACCTCCCACAAGCACTGGAATTTTGTTCAGGGAGGACATCAGTGGAAAACACAATTTTATTCATAACGCACTTTGAGGCTGCCTCTAATATCAACCAGACCACTTAGAGGCCTCAAATTTGGATTCAAAATTCATCATTGTGTCCTCTATTGAGGGAGATCATTCCAAACCTCCCACAAGCACTGGAATTTTGTTCAGGGAGGACATCAGTGGAAAACACAATTTTATTCATAACGCACTTTGAGGCTGCCTCTAATATCAACCAGACCACTTAGAGGCCTCAAATTTGGATTCAAAATTCATCATTGTGTCCTCTATTGAGGGAGATCATTCCAAACCTCCCACAAGCACTGGAATTTTGTTCAGGGAGGACATCAGTGGAAAACACAATTTTATTCATAACGCACTTTGAGGCTGCCTCTAATATCAACCAGACCACTTAGAGGCCTCAAATTTGGATTCAAAATTCATCATTGTGTACTTTATTGAGGGAGATCATTCCAAACCTCCCACAAGCACTGGAATTTTGTTCAGGGAGGACATCAGTGGAAAACACAATTTTATTCATAACGCACTTTGAGGCTGCCTCAAATATCAACCAGACCACTTGGAGGCCTCAAATTTGGATTCAAAATTCATCATTGTGTCCTCTATTGAGGGAGATCATTCCAAACCTCCCACAAGCACTGGAATTTTGTTCAGGGAGGACATCAGTGGAAAACACAATTTTATTCATAACGCACTTTGAGGCTGCCTCAAATATCAACCAGACCACTTGGAGGCCTCAAATTTGGATTCAAAATTCATCATTGTGTCCTCTATTGAGGGAGATCATTCCAAACCTCCAACAAGCACTGGAATTTTGTTCAGAGAGGACATCAGTGGAAAACACAATTTTATTCATAACGCACTTTGAGGCTGCCTCAAATATCAACCAGACCACTTGGAGGCCTCAAATTTGGATTCAAAATTCATCATTGTGTCCTCTATTGAGGGAGATCATTCCAAACCTCCCACAAGCACTGGAATTTTGTTCAGAGAGGACATCAGTGGAAAACACAATTTTATTCATAACGCACTTTGAGGCTGCCTCAAATATCAACCAGACCACTTGGAGGCCTCAAATTTGGATTCAAAATTCATCATTGTGTCCTCTATTGAGGGAGATCATTCCAAACCTCCCACAAGCACTGGAATTTTGTTCAGGGAGGACATCAGTGGTAAACACAATTTTATTCATAACGCACTTTGAGGCTGCCTCAAATATCAACCAGACCACTTAGAGGCCTCAAATTTGGATTCAAAATTCATCATTGTGTCCTCTATTGAGGGAGATCATTCCAAACCTCCCACAAGCACTGGAATTTTGTTCAGGGAGGACATCAGTGGAAAACACAATTTTATTCATAACGCACTTTGAGGCTGCCTCAAATATCAACCAGACCACTTGGAGGCCTCAAATTTGGATTCAAAATTCATCATTGTGTCCTCTATTGAGGGAGATCATTCCAAACCTCCCACAAGCACTGGAATTTTGTTCAGAGAGGACATCAGTGGAAAACACAATTTTATTCATAACGCACTTTGAGGCTGCCTCAAATATCAACCAGACCACTTGGAGGCCTCAAATTTGGATTCAAAATTCATCATTGTGTCCTCTATTGAGGGAGATCATTCCAAACCTCCCACAAGCACTGGAATTTTGTTCAGGGAGGACATCAGTGGAAAACACAATTTTATTCATAACGCACTTTGAGGCTGCCTCAAATATCAACCAGACCACTTAGAGGCCTCAAATTTGGATTCAAAATTCATCATTGTGTCCTCTATTGAGGGAGATCATTCCAAACCTCCCACAAGCACTGGAATTTTGTTCAGGGAGGACATCAGTGGAAAACACAATTTTATTCATAACGCACTTTGAGGTTGTCTCAAATATCAACCAGACCACTTAGAGGCCTCAAATTTGGATTCAAAATTCATCATTGTGTCCTCTATTGAGGGAGATCATTCCAGACCTCCCACAAGCACTGGAATTTTGTTCAGGGAGGACATCAGTGGAAAACACAATTTTATTCATAACGCACTTTGAGGTTGTCTCAAATATCAACCAGACCACTTAGAGGCCTCAAATTTGGATTCAAAATTCATCATTGTGTCCTCTATTGAGGGAGATCATTCCAGACCTCCCACAAGCACTGGAATTTTGTTCAGGGAGGACATCAGTGGTAAACACAATTTTATTCATAACGCACTTTGAGGCTGCCTCAAATATCAACCAGACCACTTAGAGGCCTCAAATTTGGATTCAAAATTCATCATTGTGTCCTCTATTGAGGGAGATCATTCCAAACCTCCCACAAGCACTGGAATTTTGTTCAGGGAGGACATCAGTGGAAAACACAATTTTATTCATAACGCACTTTGAGGCTGCCTCAAATATCAACCAGACCACTTGGAGGCCTCAAATTTGGATTCAAAATTCATCATTGTGTCCTCTATTGAGGGAGATCATTCCAAACCTCCCACAAGCACTGGAATTTTGTTCAGAGAGGACATCAGTGGAAAACACAATTTTATTCATAACGCACTTTGAGGCTGCCTCAAATCTCAACCAGACCAGTTAGAGTCCTCATTATTGGGTCCTCTATTGAGGGAGATCATACTAAACCTCCCACAAGTACTGGATTTTTGTTTAGAGTGGACACAAAACTCAACCAGACCAGTTAGAAGGCTCAAATTTGAACTCAATGCAACCAGCAACAAATTAACACCGTGAAACAATTAAAAACAAAAATAGTACCACAAACGTGGCCCCATTGTTTAGACGATTCAAAGCTGTAGCACGTGTATTTGTTTCCGTTTCGAATTTTATTGGTACACGTGTTTCCGATGTTTGGACCGAGAAAACCATAAATAATAAATCGTGTAAACCCTACAGTTTTCAACTGCAAAGTGCAAATATTAAAAACGATAAAAACGCCTTTTGTCGAGCCGAAAAGGAACGAAGGATTAGAAATTCAAAAAGAACCGACCGACGGAAAGAGTGGAGAATAAGGAGATAAAGAATATTTGAGTTTACGGTACAGTGTATTCAATTCACCGAGGTAAACATTTTCATTATTAAAAAGCAGAGCCGGGTTTGTGTGCATTTTTGAGTTATCAACCCCAGGCACTTCCATAATATGTTTATAGCTCTACGTCGAATAATGACAACGTCAACGTATCTAAAATCAAAGACATTTGTACCAATTGATGATATGATTTTTAACGACATTTCTGAAAGAATCTGTCGCCATCAGTCACTGTCGACTTTAACATATCAGTGGTACAAACAGACAAGCGAGAAATTCCCGCGCGCCATTGCTTACATTCCGGTTGGGTTTTTGTTTATTTTGCTCTGTCTCATAAGTCTATCTTCAACGTGCTTTGCTTTATCTCGAAAGTTCAAACAAACTTTCATAAACACCTTTATGATGGCTGCCTTTTATATACATGTATGTCTCATGGAAGCGACTTTGTTTTATACATATATATAGGAGTGGATTGTCATGTGACCTACTTAGGCCAACATCGCATTTGCTCCTCATTGAATAATTTTTGTGTTTTTGACCAAACAACATAACAAATCAACTTCATATTTGGCAGAAGTGGACTTTTAAATACACTTTTCCATTCCACATGCACAAATCACTGGAAATTTATTCCAGCAAGATTTTGTGATTTTTTTTAAATAAATTAGTAAGGAGATTTAATTATTTAGTACGCTATTTTGACCAAACCACTTGACAAATCAACTTCATATTTGGCAGAAGTGGACTTTTAAATACTCTTTTCCATTCCACATGCACAAATCACTGGAAATTTATTCCAGCAAGATTTTGTGATTTTTTTAAAATAAATTAGTAAGGAGATTTAATTACTTAGCACGCTTTTTTGACCAAACCACGTGACAAATCAACTTCATATTTGGCAGAAGTGGACTTTTGAATACACTTTTCCATTCCACATGCACAAATCACTGGAAATTTATTTTAGCAATATTTTGTAAATATTTTTAAATAAATTAGTAAGGAGATTTAATTACTTAGCACGCTGTTTTGACCAAACCACTTGACAAATCAACTTCATATTTGGCAGAAGTGGACTTTTGAATACACTTTTCCATTCCACATGCACAAATCACTGGAAATTTATTTCAGCAAGATTTTATGATTTTTTTTATATAAATTAGTAAGAAGATTTAATTACTTAGCACGCTTTTTTGACCAAACCACTTGACAAATCAACTTCATATTTGGCAGAAGTGGACTTTTAAATACACTTTTCCATTCCACATGCACAAAACATTCGAAATTTATTTCAGACAAATTTTGGGATTTTTTTTTATCAAAAATGATGTACTGCTCTGCATGGAGATATCAACTTCAAACTCTGCACAAAACTAGTTGACTATATTATCAACATTAAATAATTTTTGTGTTGATGTCAAATGATTGGTTTTCATTATACAGGATGTTTTATAGCGCGCTGTCGATATTTTCAAAAATTCACTTCTCTTCCAATTATGGAGATATCAACTTCAAACTCCGCAAAATAATAGTTTGTTACATTATAGGATGTTTGCATGGCTTATAATAATATTTCCATACTGGCAACGTTGTATATGAATTTTTCCACGATAAGCAAGGAATAAATGACATTAAAAATTCTTTTCCAGATTCGTGAGTGCACTTTGCATGATGGCATGTGGAACATTTCACATGTCTGACATTGAATCATGACTTTATTTTTCAAGATTCCACCATTTTATGGTTATAAACATGCAAAACTGGTTTTCCAACAAAAAAGCACATTTCTGACAATAAAACGTCTCTCAAGCTGGACGCTCGTTTTTCAATTAAATCCGCTTTAATTAAAACACTCAGGAACTGTCTTTTACAAACTGAACATTCCCGGTCCGATAAATTTCTTGCTCGCTTCCGTTTCATTAATGTGTCGATTGGAACAAGAAAAAAAGCAGAGGAAATTGAAACGTGTTTCCAATAATTAATTTTGTGACAAAAACAGAAGAAGTTGATGTCTCAGATCAGTTCAAGTAAATTGTTTCACATTGCATCAGGAACATAAATGTTCAAAAATGGCTTTAATGCAGGGAATATGGCAAGATGGAGATTTTATCGGAACAGAGAGGCTTAATTCCGAGCAAAAGGTTAAACCTTTTGTAATTTAATCTTTGCCTTTCTCGGCGTTCGCATTGCGGCTCGTTCCACTATCTATATCTACCTTGACGGAAATGGACTGGAATGGGAAAAGTGTAAATTCACCTTTTCCAATGAATTTTCAAATCCAAAAATCCCCGTTACTAAAAATCCATCATTAGCTTGGCACCCCTATGACGTCATAACTCATTATGACAGTAACAAGGACCATTTGTCATGGAATGTAATAAAACGTTCTACGTTATACCAATCTTGACGTAACAATGATGTCTGGTGGAACTGTCAAATTTTTGCTTGGCAAACAAGAATCAGATGTTACCATGCATCCACATTGTATTTAACGTGAGCGGGACTCTGACCACAAATTGAATGTAAATGATAGCATATTATTCCCGTTTGCCAAGCTGAAATTTGACAGTTCCAATTCGAACACCTTAAAATACGATGACAAATTAACATTGTGCTAAAAAACGCGCAATGCGACGTTGCCACTTATGTTTGAATAGTGCCATTCTTGCGCAATGTTTTTGATGTTCGGCAGTTACTTGAACGAGATACTTTTTATTTTGAGGTAGTCTGATCAGTTTGGTCATTTTGAGTATGATCTCCCTCAATAAAGCACACAATGATGACTTTTCATTCAAAATTTGAGGCCTCTTACTGGTCTGGTTGAGTTTTGAGACGACCCTAAAGTACTCTATGAATAAATATGTGATTTAAAATGCAAACAACATAACCTCAAAATGTTTTTAAGCGATATTTATTCACTAAAATCAACTTAGTCAAGAAAAATGGTAGTTTTGTCTTTAGACATGAATAATTTTAAAAAAATACGTATTTTTTCCTAGATGTGTCACTTTTCTTGAAAAAAAATCTTATCAAAAAGATACAATCAAACACTTTTATAGATATTCGACCCTTACTTGACCGAGTTCAAAGCACTGAATTATGACATTTTTCCAGACACGTTTTTTGACTTATGTCACTTTTATCGAAATCCTGGGAGACGAGTTTGGACTCCACCTACTGTTGTGACGTCACGACAGGAGTCTATAGATGAAGGCAAACCATTTCGGTCTAATATTCCGCAACGAACTATATTTAACTCTCCAGGAATCCCGGATCTAATTACAGTCGGGATTTCTGTGTAACGAGGTAAACGATCCACTCGAGCCAAACATAACGCGTGTAGAGAATAATTTATGAGTTGCCTCAAAATGGGGGGAAGCCGTTATCGACTAGTTTTCCACACGCAGGAAAGCCGCACACGAAGCAATCCATTAAAACCCGCTTTTAATCTGCCATCCTGCTAAAAATGTATGTCACTTTTTTTGTATGCAACAGAAATTAAATTGATTTTTTTTAATTGCAAACTCTAGAAAATTGCAAAAAAATCGATACGTATTTTTTTATTTCGTTGAAATATTAATTCTCAAAAAGTTATAAGTTCGGTATATATATATATATATATAGATATACTGACTCGGTAATTTTAGAAGCGTTATATCTCCGTCAATTTTCGACCAACAAGAAAAAGAAAAAACATGTGTCTCCTTATTTTTCTTGGACTTTCGAACACCCATATTGTCCCATTTCATCAGTCGTTGTGTTGCGGATTATTGATAATAAACACGCGGGCTTATGCATAAGAACCTATATGGGCCCTTAAGGCAGGCAATGCCGGCGACCATTGAATCCGTTGGTAAAGGTGGTTTGGGTGGTTTATAGCGCCATTCAGGTATAAGTCGTCTGGAGTGGTTGACCGAGACTGGTTATCGTGGGAGAGAGAGAATGGCATCTCAGGAATGCCAATGTTTTAGCGCTACCTAATTAGTTATTATACCGGCCCGGTTGCCGGTTGGTCGAGAGATTTGGGCACAAACAAACCATAAAACCACAATTTGATGCGTCACGGTGTGGTGACAAATTAATCAAGGTTTTGTTCAAAGCGGCTCACACGTTTTTAGTTTTATTAATTAAAATTGATTTTTTCATAGATTAGATGGTTCACATCATCTTCAAAGGCGCGTTCTTGTGGTTGATCAGACAAATACACTGTTTTAACTGTCATTTTCATTTTTCTTCAAATACATATTGACACTGTTTTAACTGTCATCTCTATTTCGGAGGCGCTTTCTTGTGGTTGATTCAATAAATACACTGTTTTGACACTGTTTTCAAGAGTTTTCTTCGAAAAATTACACTGTTTTGACTGCCATCTGTGCTAATTCTTCCATATTTCTTGTGGTTTATCCGAGAAATACTCTATTGTAATAGTTTTTGACTGAGATGGAATTTTTCCAAATACACTCTGTATGTTGTTCTGAAGTTTTTGGATATTACAACTCTTACTTTTTAAAATTTCAACATTCGTTAAAATGAAACGGAAACTCTTGAAACTGTTTCCTCAGTCTGACCATGACCAATCCATATACGTTTCGTCCTACTAGGACTCATCAGTATGGCTATGGGTCTAAGTCAGACTGAAGAGAACAGTTCCAAGTGGGTTAGTGTCGAGCTGACAAGTGGGGGAATTTCCATCCTACGATTGACAAATCCTGCCGATAGATGGCGCTATGTACTACAACAGTTAACAATTCGTTAAAATATTGATATATTTCAACTGTATCTTCCGTTTTGACATTTGAAAATATCGGATTTTATTAATTTTTGAAAATTTGAAAATTTATTATGAATCACCCTCTGTATGTTGATTTGAAGTTCTCACAATTCAATGAGTTATACGGGGTGATTTTTGAATATGTCTTTCACTTTTTAAAATTTCAAAATTTTTTGAAAAATAACGGAGATACGTTTTTTTTTTTTAAAAATATTTTATTTTCGGTCTTTAAATCACCCTGTATATGATTCTCGTTATTGAATTTAGATATACAGTATACTGGGTGATTTTTGAATACATCACTTTTTGAAATTTCAAAATTTGTTGAAAAATAACAGAGATGAGAATTTTTGAAAATTATTATTTTTTTCGATGCCAAATTCACTTAATCTTGAATGACCCTGTATGGTGTCTCAAGGTTCTAGTAATCGAATTTTTATATACAAGGTGATTTTTGAATATTTAAACCATATCACTTTTTGAAATTTCAAAATTAGTTGAAACATAGCAGAGATATACATTATTGATCACATAGTTTTATTTTTTCAATGTGAAATATGCTTAATTTTCAGTCACCCTGTATACCTCTGACTGTTTCATATTTCAGAGGCGTTTTCTTGTAGTTGATTCGAGAATCCAATGTTTAAACTGTCATTTTCATTGACGCTGTTATCTTTGAATAATGACACTGTTTTGACTGTCACCTTTATTTTGGAGGCGCTATCTGGTGGTTGATCCGAGAGACTCTGTTTAAATTGATTTTGACAGGTATGTTAGGAAAATGACACTGTTTTGACTGTCATCTTCGTTGATTGTTTTATATTTCAGAGGCGATTTCTTGTTGTTGATCCTGTCATCTTCATTTGACACAGCTCTGACAATTATTTCTGGTTTCTGTTTTGATTGTCATCTTTATTTCTGAGGCGTTTTCTTGTGGTTGATCCGTGAACTACACAATTTCAACTGCCATCTTCATTGACACTATTTTAACTGTCATCTCCATTGATTGAGGCGCTTTCTTGTGGTCATCTGACACCTTATTTGAGAACCGCACCGTAAACAAACCACAAATTCATCCGTCACGGTGTCTAGTGACAAATTAATCATTATGTTGCCGAACAGTAAAATCACACAGATCTAAATCAAGTCGGACGTGTACTTTATGTTTGTCGTGATCTCACGTCACAGATTTGGTTCATGGTACGTGACGTTTTCATTCAACACGTGATAATATTTATCGCATTCTTTCACCAGTATATAAAATCACCAATACCAGGTAAAAATATGGTTGTTCTGAAAATTATACCTGGGTGACCGGATGCTCGGCATTCCGATTTGGTGAAACATGTTTGGCTGTTTTGGAATACTTGTTGGGGCAGGTTAGAACACGATATTGTGGAATTTTATGTATGAATTAAAAACATGACAACACTGCCGTTGGATTTGACATCCGTCATTAGGTCTGCATTATGTCATATCTATAAAATGGAATCCCAGATTGAACACATGCAAAGTGTTTTTCGCAAATTACGGTTCAAACAGCCTAAACACGGAGGCGGAGTTTATTTTAAGTGCCCGAAGTGAATCATCGTTTCCTTTGATATTCGGAATTTACACGACCGGTGTTTACTTGTAAAAAAAAACAGATGTCTGGGAATGTCGTTTCGTTTTTCAGTGGCACTTCCATGCTATTGAATTGATCAACTGTCAACTTCATTGTTTGATATGTCATATAGGCGTTTTCTTGTGGCTGATCCGATAAATGGCGACAAAATTGTTAACTACAAATTCAGCGTAAAACAAACTTTTACGATAAGAAGCAGTTTCTATGAAAAGGCACGAGACCAACATAAAGCTGTTTTTAATGCGGTTCATGTTACAAGCTGCAAACTAGACGGTTTTGTTCGTTGCACCAAAGTGTCACGTTGGGTGAATCTTTTGTGCAATTCGATCTTTCAATAACTAATAAAGAACTCAACGGCCGGCGGTTTGGAAGAAGATTTGTGGTTTGTGTGAATCATCAATTCGGCCACGCCTGCGGGGTTTTGGGGCCCCATTCAACATGATGAATGAGTCTGCATGGTTTCGTGTTTCAATGGGTTTTCTTAATCCGGATTAGTCTGCTAGATTGAAGATTCTTCTTCTTTAAGGACATGAATAAGAAATTTGAATTATTGTCTCCATTGTTTCTGGGACGTTTTGATTTGTATGTATTATGCCCATTGAATTTTAATGCTTGTAATAGATATGTGTGATGAATAAATCAACATTGCAGTAGTGGAATTAATGAATTTTAAATTTTCCTATTTCAGTTGTTTTTCTTTTAATAAAACGTATCACTTTTTGAGGGAATTTTTTCAGTTTTTCAGGTTCATTTACACATTTTATTGTATTTTATTTCCACTTTTTCTCAATTTCTTTTATTATTTTATTCGTCACTTATCCACTCTTTTTTTATTTTTGAGGTTTTTAATCTAGTCTGTTATAAATTTTTCAGGTTTTTTAATTTTTAAAAAAAAAGTTGTTGGGGACAAGAATTTTTAATCCACTGACCTCCTCAATCTCCTAAAGTCCTGGACGTAACTCAATGAAATTTGCCATGTTTATTGAGGTTAATTATGGGAGGTTTAGTATTTATTTTGAAGTTAATCCATTGAAGGAAATGAGGTAAACAAGGGAATTTTATATGAAAATGGTAAGGCTTCAAGCCGACGACATCCACCAACCTCCTCAATCTCAGCAACGCTTTTATGGTACTCAATGAAGAAAATCCATTGAGGCAAATGGGGTGAATAAGGGATTTATATATGAAAATGGTAAGGCTTCAAGCTGACGACATCCACTAACCTCCTCAATGTCAGCAACGCCTTTATGGAACTCAATGAAATTTGGCAAGGTTATTGAGGTTTTCTATTCAATTTGAAAGAAATTTCGTAAAAATAAAATATACCCTGCATAATTTTATAAAATAATTTTTTAACCAAAAATTTTTTTTCCAGGTGAGTCCCAACCAACACAGACATTAAACTACAGAAGAATGTCAATAGAAAGGTAAAAAAATGACACAGGCGCCACAAGTAAATAAATCATTTACGGTAAACGTTTGACAGATTTCTACCTGTCGAAATTGCCGACAAAAGTGAAAAATATCACGAGTTGGTACGAAGATAAAAGGTGCGATAAAGAGGTAGAAAAACTTCATTAGGGGCAGGTCAATTTTGAATACTTTGAAAAAATTTGATATTACTGAAATTTTGATTAGAGTGAAAAACATTACAAGCTGGCAACGAAGCTTTGACGATTCCTCATACAACACGCCCGAGACAGCGTTGTCACTGTGAACTGTTTTTTTGGAAATTAACGTGTGAATTGATTGGGGAATATTTTACCTGATCCCACCCTGTCTCATGGAATTCCTAAAAGCAATATTCAATGTTTCTTGGTTTTAAGAAACCAATTCTCGAATTCGACGAAAGATTTAAAATTTGTTTTTCGCCCACGCTGGCCTTTGAAGTCTATCAACTATGCAAATATTTATCGCTTTGTGAATCGATAAAATAATGATCAAACAACATGGTTGAATGTTAAAATTCAGAACAGAAAGTTAGACGAGATCTCGATGACGGGACGTCTTAATCAGCAATTTTCTCGCCGTTCTGGTTTATTTTCTGTAAATGGTAAAAACTTGCTGTATTTAATGTGTGGCTTATCTTTAATTACGATCTAAGAAACACGACGCAAACATGCATATCTTTAATGAACGGTAATGGCAGAGAGGTGGGATAAGCTTGAATAAGTAGATTGTCAAACATGGGGTTGTTGTACTCATGCGCAGCCAAATGCATGAAGAAGTAATAATTCTGTAACAGTAATGTGGTAATTCCCTGAAGAATCCTAGAAATTCTTCTACGGAAGTAATAATTCCGTACAACAATGTCGAGACGAATTACAAAAAAATTGCATTATTATAAAAGTGAAAATTTCTGGAAAATGCTAGTAATTTTTCCTTAATCTTCAAAAATATCGGGGAATTAATGGAAAAGAGACATTAATTCCCTAGCTATAATGTCATAATTCCCGGAAAAATTCTAGAAATTCCTTTACAGAATTGATAATTCCATTAGAACAATGACGAAATTGATTGATTATAGTCGCAGTTTTTGGATAAAAATTAAAATTACCTAAAAAAAGTAATTTCAGAAAACGATCAAGAATATTCTTGTGAAAATAGTAATGCCCTTTAAAAAGTCGTAAGTCCCGGAAAAACCCTAAAAAATCCTTTACAGAATTAATTAATTCCAACGAAATTCCTTGAGTAATGTCGTAATTCCTGAAGATATTTTGAAACAAAAAAAAAAGTTATTTTGGAAAACGATCATGAATATTCCTGTAAAAAAATAGTAATTCTCTTTAAAAAGTCGTAAGTCCCGGAAAAACCCTAGAAAATCCTTTACAGAATTAAATAATTCCAACGAAATTCCTTGAGTAATGTCGTAATTCCTGAAGATATTTTGAAACCAAAAAAAAAAGTTATTTTGGAAAACGATCATGAATATTCCTGTAAAAAAATAGTAATTCCCTTTAAAAAGTCTAAAGTCCCGGAAAAACCCTAGAAAATCCTTTACAGAATTAAATAATTCCAACGAAATTCCTTGAGTAATGTCGTAATTCCTGAAGATATTTTGAAACCAAAAAAAAAGTTATTTTGGAAAACGATCATGAATATTCCTGTAAAAAAATAGTAATTCCCTTTAAAAAGTCGTGAGTCCCGGAAAAACCCTAGAAAATCCTTTACAGAGTTAATTAATTCCAACGAAATTCCTTGAGTAATGTCGTAATTCCTGAAGATATTTTGGAACAAAAAAAAAATATTTTGGAAAACGATCATGAATATTCCTGTAAAAAAAAAGTAATTCCCTTTAAAAAGTCGTAAGTCCCGGAAAAACCCTAGAAAATCCTTTACAGAATTAATTAATTCCAAGGAAATTCCTTGAGTAATGTCGTAATTCCTGAAGATATTTTGAAACCAAAAAAAAAGGTATTTTGGAAAACGATCATGAATTTTCCTGTGAAAAAATAGTAATTCCCTTTAAAAAGTCGTAAGTCCCGAAAAAACCCTAGAAAATCCTTTACAGAATTAATTAATTCCAAGGAAATTCCTTGAGTAATGTCGTAATTCCTGAAGATATTTTGGATAAAAAAAAAAATTATTTTGGAAAACGATCATGAATATTCCTGTAAAAAAATAGTAATTCCATTTAAAAAGTCTAAAGTCCCGGAAAAACCCTAGAAAATCTTTTACAGAATTAATTAATTCCAACGAAATTCCTTGAGTAATGTCGTAATTCCTGAAGATATTTTGGAACAAAAAAAAAAAGTTATTTTGGAAAACGATCATGAATATTCCTGTAAAAAAATAGTAATTTCCTTTAAAAAGTCGTGAGTCCCGGAAAAACCCTAGAAAATCCTTTACAGAATTAATTAATTCCAAGGAAATTCCTTGAGTAATGTCGTAATTCCTGAAGATATTTTGGAACAAAAAAAAAATTATTTTGGAAAACGATCATGAATATTCCTGTAAAAAAATAGTAATTCCCTTTAGAAATTCGTAAGTCCCGGAAAAACCCTAGAAAATCTTTTACAGAATTAATTAATTCCAACGAAATTTCTTGAGTAATGTAATTCCTGAAGATATTTTGAAATTCAAAAAAAAAAAATCCCAGAAATTCCTTCACAGAATTAATAATTCTATCTCGTCGTCGAATAAGTCGTAATCTTCATAATTTAGAGGAATTTCTGGAAAAGAATGATATTTCCGTATGACTATATTATAATGACATTTTTTTTTTGAAAAGTCATAACTGTCGGAAAATTTCTTTACAGAGGTAATTCCGCATCAACAATGACGGAATTACACTTGATTCAAGTTGTAATTCCGGGAAAAACTTGAACATTTCTGAAAAAAAAGTAGTAATAGTTTTGGAGAATAATCATAAATATTTTATCAAAAAAATTGTAACTCTTTCTAAAAAGAAAAAAAAATGTAATTCCTGGAAGAGTAATATTTGCTTTCGTCAATTTTCATCTGATAACTGAGCATGTTCATTATTATAAACAATTTTGGCGTTTTTAGCTGGAAATTTTCGTCAAAATATTTTTTTTTTTTCATGAAAAGAATCTCAAAACAGCATCAAAAAGACAAACAACTGGCAAGTGAAGAAGTTAACCCCACGTTGGACGTCAAAATGCATTGTTTTTTATGGACAGAATACCAAAAAAACTTCAAAAAAACGAAAAACTAACTTCTGAAGAAGTTAACCCCACGTTGGACGTCAAAATTGATTAATCATGAAAAGAGTCTCAAAACAGCGTTAAATAGAAGAAAAACTGGCTAATGAAGAAGTTGGCCCCACGTTGGACGCCAAAATTCATTTGAACACGACAAAAAAATGTAATAAAAGATACAGATAAACAAAATAAGTACTTCCAAAAATCAGACTAAAAAAGTAAAACAAAGCAATGACAAAAGTTACAGAAAATATAAAACTCAAGAAAAATAAATAAAAACGTCCAACGTCTACCGTCTGTCCTAATAAAACACCCGTATAAAAAACGAATAGACCCCTCATTGAACATTAGTAGCAATTTTTCAAATAAAATGGTTCCCTTTCACAATAATTAGTTACCAAAAGGTCCGACCCCAAGAATGCGGCTCCGTTTCGCTTCACCTGTCTTTTCTTTAATGCGCAAGCCGCAGGTGTGTGGTCCAGGGTCCTTTACAAGCAGTATTGACTGAAGAACTGAAGTGCCTTTGACGTTGTGTTTTAACAACTTTGTTGATCGTTGAAAAATTCAATCGGCCGGATATGCTCAGGTGCGCAACCATTGAACATTGATATTTTCTGAAAATTTTATCATCACTTTGTTTTACTTTTTACATCTTTTTTAGTTTGATTTTCCGTTTTGGAAGTACGTAATTTGTTTGTTTTTATTTTTTTTACATTTTTTTGTCATGTTTAAATCTTGTTAATTTTGCCTCAATTCATTTGGTTTTGTCGTTTTTTTACTTTTTTCTGCTATTATTGGTCCATTGTTTTTTGCTGTGATTCTCTTCCTGACACACCAATGAATTTTGGCTTCCAACGTGGGGTCAACTTCTTCATTAGCCAGTTTTTCTTCTATTTGACGCTGTTTTGAGTTTTTTTTTTCATAAACAACAAATAATTTTGATGTCCAACGTGGGGACTTACTTTTTTACTAGAAAGTTTTTCGTCTTTTTGAAGTTGTTTTGGGATTCTCTTCATAAGAAAAACAATGAATTTTGACGTATAACGTGGGGCTGACTTCTTCACTGGTCAGTGTTTCGTCTTTTTAAAGTTTTCTCAGATTCTTATCTTGAAAAACAAATAATTTTGACGTTCAACGTGGGGCCAATTCTTTCTTAAGCCAGTTTTCCGTCTTATTGAACTTGTTTTGGGATTATGTCCATAAAAAACAAATAATTTTGCCGTATAACGTGGGGCTAACTTCTTCACTAGGCAGTTTTTCTTTTTTTAAAGTTGTTTTCAGATTCTTTTCTTTGAAAAACAATTTATTTTGACGTCCAACGTGCGGTTAAATTCTTCATCACTCATTTTTTTTATCTTTGAGGTTGTTTTTAGATTATTTACTTGAAAAACAAATAATTTTGACGACCAACGTGGGGACTAACTTTTGTACTAGACAGTTTTTCGTGTTTTTTGAAGTAGTTCTGGGATTATGTCCATAAAAAATAATGCATTTTGACATCCAGCGTGGGGCTAACTTCATCACTAGACAGTTTTTGTCTTTTTGAAGTTGTTTTGGGATTCTCTTCATTAAAAAAACAATGAATTTTGACGTATAATGTGGGACTGACTTCTTCCTAGTTAGTGTTTCGTCTTTTTTGAAGTTGTTCTGGGATTATGTCCATAAAAAAGAATGCATTTTGACGTCCAACGTGGGGTTAGATTCATCATTAGTCAATTTTTTTTTATCTTTATGAGGTTGTTTTAAGATTATTTTCTTGAAAAACAGTTAATTTTGAGGTCCAACTTTTTTACCAGCCAGTTTTTCGTCTTTTTGAAGTTGTTTCGGGATTATCTCCATAAAAAAGAATGCATTTTGACGTCCAGCGTGGGGCTAACTTCATCACTACACAGTTTTTGTCTTTTTGAAGTTGTTTTGGGATTCTCTTCATTAAAAAAAACAATGAACTTTGACGTATAACGTGGGGTTAGATTCTTCATTAGTCATTTTTTTTTTATCTTTATAAGGTTGTTTTTAGATTATTTTCTTGAAAAACAGTTAATTTTGACGTCCAACGAGGGGTCCAACTTTTTTTCTAGCCAGTTTTTCGTCTTTTTGAAGGCGTTTCGGGATTATGTCCCTAAAAAAGAATGCATTTTGTCGTCCAGCGTGGGGCTAACTTCATCACTACACAGTTTTTGTCTTTTTGAAGTTGTTTTGGGATTCTCTTCATTAAAAAAAAACAATGAACTTTGACGTATAACGTGGGGCTGACTTCTTCACTAGTCAGTGTTTCGTCTTTTTAAAGTTGTTTTCAGATTCCTTTCTTTGAAAAACAATTAATTTTGACGTTCGACGTGGGGTTAGATTCTTCATTAGTCATTTTTTTTCTTCTTTATGAGGTTGATTTTAGATTATTTTATTGAAAAACAGTTAATTTTGACGTCCAACGTGGGGTCCAACTTTTTTACTAGACAGTTTTTCGTCTTTTTGAAGTTGTTTTGGGATTCTCTTCATTAAAAAAAACAATAAATTTTATTTTGACGTATAACGTGGGGCTGACTTCTTCACTAGTCAGTGTTTCGTCTTTTTAAAGTTGTTTTCAGATTCCTTTCTTTGAAAAACAATTAATTTTGACGTCCGACGTGGGGTTAGATTCTTCATTAGTCATTTTTTTTCATCTTTATGAGGTTGATTTTAGATTATTTTATTGAAAAACAGTTAATTTTGACGTCCAACGTGGGGTCCAACTTTTTTACTAGACAGTTTTTCGTCTTTTTGAAGATGTTTTGGGATTCTTTTCATTAAAAAAGACAATGAATTTTATTTTGACGTATAACGTGGGGCTGACTTCTTCACTAGTCAGTGTTTCGTCTTTTTAAAGTTGTTTTCAGATTCCTTTCTTTCAAAAACAATAAATTTTGACGTCCGACGTGGGGTTAGATTCTTCATTAGTCATTTTTTTTCATCTTTATGAGGTTGATTTTAGATTATTTTATTGAAAAACAGTTAATTTTGACGTCCAACGTGGGGTCCAACTTTTTTACTAGACAGTTTCTCGTCTTTTTGAAGTTGTTTTGGGATTCTCTTCATTAAAAAAAACAATGAATTTTATTTTGACGTATAACGTGGGGCTGACTTCTTCACTAGTCAGTGTTTCGTCTTTTTAAAGTTGTTTTCAGATTCCTTTCTTTGAAAAACAATTAATTTTGACGTCCGACGTGCGGTTAGATTCTTCATTAGTCATTTTTTTTCATCTTTATAAGGTTGTTTTTAGATTATTTTCTTGAAAAACAGTTAATTTTGACGTCCAACGAGGGGTCCAACTTTTTTTCTAGCCAGTTTTTCGTCTTTTTGAAGTTATTTCGGGATTATCTCCATAAAAAAGAATGCATTTTGTCGTCCAGCGTGGGGCTAATTTCATCACTACACAGTTTTTGTCTTTTTGAAGTTGTTTTGGGATTCTCTTCATTAAAAAAAACAATGAATTTTATTTTGACGTATAACGTGGGGCTGACTTCTTCACTAGTCAGTGTTTCGTCTTTTTAAAGTTGTTTTCAGATTGCTTTCTTTGAAAAACAATTAATTTTGACGTCCGACGTGGGGTTAGATTCTTCATTAGTCATTTTTTTTCATCTTTATGAGGTTGATTTTAGATTATTTTATTGAAAAACAGTTAATTTTGACGTCCAACGTGGGGTCCAACTTTTTTACTAGCCAGTTTTTCGTCTTTTTGAAGTTGTTTTGGGATTATGTCCATAGAAAAGAATGCATTTTGACATCCAGCGTGGGGCTAACTTCATCACTAGACAGTTTTTGTCTTTTTGAAGTTGTTTTGGGATTCTCTTTATTAAAAAAAACAATGAATTTTATTTTGACGTATAACGTGGGGCTGACTTCTTCACTAGTCAGTGTTTCGTCTTTTTAAAGTTGTTTTCAGATTGCTTTCTTTCAAAAACAATAAATTTTGACGTCCGACGTGGGGTTAGATTCTTCATTAGTCATTTTTTTTCATCTTTATGAGGTTGATTTTAGATTATTTTATTGAAAAACAGTTAATTTTGACGTCCAACGTGGGGTCCAACTTTTTTACTAGACAGTTTTTCGTCTTTTTGAAGTTGTTTTGGGATTCTCTTCATTAAAAAAAACAATGAATTTTATTTTGACGTATAACGTGGGCTGACTTCTTCACTAGTCAGTGTTTCGTCTTTTTAAAGTTGTTTTCAGATTCCTTTCTTTGAAAAACAATTAATTTTGACGTCCGACGTGGGGTTAGATTCTTCATTAGTCATTTTTTTTCATCTTTATGAGGTTGATTTTAGATTATTTTATTGAAAAACAGTTAATTTTGACGTCCAACGTGGGGTCCAACTTTTTTACTAGACAGTTTTTCGTCTTTTTGAAGTTGTTTTGGGATTCTCTTCATTAAAAAAAACAATGAATTTTATTTTGACGTATAACGTGGGGCTGACTTCTTCACTAGTCAGTGTTTCGTCTTTTTGAAGTTGTTTTCAGATTCCTTTCTTTGAAAAACAATTAATTTTGACGTCCAACGTGGGGTTAGATTCTTCATTAGTCATTATTTTTATCTTTATGAGGTTGTGTTTAGATTATTTTGTTGAAAAACAGTTAATTTTGACGTCCAACGTGGGGTCCAACTTTCTTACTAGACAGTTTTTCGTCTTTTTGAAGTTGTTTTGGGATTCTCTTCATTAAAAAAAACAATGAATTTTATTTTGACGTATAACGTGGGCTGACTTCTTCACTAGTCAGTGTTTCGTCTTTTTAAAGTTGTTTTCAGATTCCTTTCTTTGAAAAACAATTAATTTTGACGTCCAACGTGGGGTTAGATTCTTCATTAGTCATTATTTTTATCTTTATGAGGTTGTGTTTAGATTATTTTGTTGAAAAACAGTTAATTTTGACGTCCAACGTGGGGTCCAACTTTTTTACTAGACAGTTTTTCGTCTTTTTGAAGTTGTTTTGGGATTCTCTTCATTAAAAAAAACAATGAATTTTATTTTGACGTATAACGTGGGGCTGACATCTTCACTAGTCAGTGTCTCGTCTTTTCGAAGTTGTTTCCAGATTCTTTTCTTTGAAAAACAATAAATTTTGAAGTCCAACGTGGGGTTAGATTCTTCATTAGTCATTTTTTTTAGGTGGTTTTCAGATCATTCTCTTGAAAAACAGTTGATTTTGACGTCCAACGTGGCGAATAATTTTTTCACAAGACAGTTTTTTGTTTTTTTGAATTTTTTTTGGGATTCTCTTCATTAAAAAAAAAACAATGAACTTTGACGTATAACGTGGGGCTGACTTCTTCACTAGTCAGTGTTTCATCGTTTTAAAGTTGTTTTCAGATTCTTTTCTTTGAAAAACAATAAATTTTGAAATCCAACGTGGGGTTAGATTCTTCATTAGTCATTATTTTTATCTTTATGAGGTTGTGTTTAGATTATTTTGTTGAAAAACAGTTAATTTTGACGTCCAACGTGGGGTCCAACTTTCTTACTAGACAGTTTTTCGTCTTTTTGAAGTTGTTTTGGGATTCTCTTCATTAAAAAAAACAATGAATTTTATTTTGACGTATAACGTGGGCTGACTTCTTCACTAGTCAGTGTTTCGTCTTTTTAAAGTTGTTTTCAGATTCCTTTCTTTGAAAAACAATTAATTTTGACGTCCGACGTGGGGTTAGATTCTTCATTAGTCATTTTTTTTCATCTTTATGAGGTTGATTTTAGATTATTTTATTGAAAAACAGTTAATTTTGACGTCCAACGTGGGGTCCAACTTTTTTACTAGACAGTTTTTCGTCTTTTTGAAGTTGTTTTGGGATTCTCTTCATTAAAAAAAACAATGAATTTTATTTTGACGTATAACGTGGGGCTGACTTCTTCACTAGTCAGTGTTTCGTCTTTTTGAAGTTGTTTTCAGATTCCTTTCTTTGAAAAACAATTAATTTTGACGTCCAACGTGGGGTTAGATTCTTCATTAGTCATTATTTTTATCTTTATGAGGTTGTGTTTAGATTATTTTGTTGAAAAACAGTTAATTTTGACGTCCAACGTGGGGTCCAACTTTTTTACTAGACAGTTTTTCGTCTTTTTGAAGTTGTTTTGGGATTCTCTTCATTAAAAAAAACAATGAATTTTATTTTGACGTATAACGTGGGGCTGACATCTTCACTAGTCAGTGTCTCGTCTTTTCGAAGTTGTTTCCAGATTCTTTTCTTTGAAAAACAATAAATTTTGAAGTCCAACGTGGGGTTAGATTCTTCATTAGTCATTTTTTTTAGGTGGTTTTCAGATCATTCTCTTGAAAAACAGTTGATTTTGACGTCCAACGTGGCGAATAATTTTTTCACAAGACAGTTTTTTGTTTTTTTGAATTTTTTTTGGGATTCTCTTCATTAAAAAAAAAACAATGAACTTTGACGTATAACGTGGGGCTGACTTCTTCACTAGTCAGTGTTTCATCGTTTTAAAGTTGTTTTCAGATTCTTTTCTTTGAAAAACAATAAATTTTGAAATCCAACGTGGGGTTAGATTCTTCATTAGTCATTATTTTTATCTTTATGAGGTTGTGTTTAGATTATTTTGTTGAAAAACAGTTAATTTTGACGTCCAACGTGGGGTCCAACTTTTTTACTAGACAGTTTTTCGTCTTTTTGAAGTTGTTTTGAGATTCTCTTTAACATTAATTTCAAGGTTTTTTGGGGTTTAATCAGTGAAAGATGAATGCATTTTGCCATCAGGCGTGGGGCCTACTTCTTCACTAGCAAATTTTAATTTTTGAGTTTTTTTTCATCAATTTTTTCATATAAAAAAACAATTAATTTCAGCCCCCAACGTTGTTAAAGAATGAAGGAAACAACAACACAAAAATAAACCATCAAAACGCAAAATAAACACAACTCCTCCCACTCCCACTCTCACACATCTCTAACCGTGTTATCGACCTCTTTTGAGTGTCACCTTCATAACTAATTTACACGTTGTTTGTCTTCCGCACCAATCAACTTCAAATGCGGCTACACGAACGACAACCTCAAATTTTAATTAGCGCCATTTGGACGTTGCTTTGCGTATAGTTCGATAAATAGCGTGAAGTATTTTATTCACGCTCTACACCCTTCGTGACTGTGACTAACAAGAGGCTTCTATTGGCAACACTGCTTACTGTTTGACATACGATCTTGAAGCATATTTCCGCTAAAGTGAAGCGCTTTCAAAAGACAGCGCACAATGTTGCCACTTGTCCATTGAAATTGGTCCATGATGGGCATTGTCTCCATTGTGCTGTTCATCATTCATAAAACTAAATGGGTATTTTCTCAGTACGAATAAAAGAACAAGACAGGCAAATTCCTGCGAAATCTTCTCACGGTTCAGTATCGAGGCTGCACCGGTCCCTTATTAATTTTATTGCCATCTCCACACAAAGTCGGAGCATGCACTCATATTTTTACCATTTATATTCAGGTGTCAATTAGTGCCGTTTTGCAGGAGTGCTAACAGTGCAGGATTCAATTATTTTCGATTTTTTGGTACAAAGATGGAATAATTATTTTCACTTGAATCGTTATCAGCCATAAATCCAGTAGCGACAGCTTTATCTTTATCTTATCGGGATGATCGATAATGTCATTTAATACATCGATAAGAGTGATGAAAAAGAATCACACGTGAATAATGGATTTTTTGTCAATAAAGCTGGGCATTGCCCTTATGTGGATAAATCTAATCGATAAAAAACCAATTGAATTGAATTGATGGACGACGGCAACATTGCACGACATGAGCGGCACAAGGCGATAGCTCAGTGTGTTGTTGCCAGGTTGATTTTTCGTACTTGGATAAAAGACATCAAATGAGGATCCAATAGTGGAAATGTTTTTCCAAAACACTTTATCCAACGCGAGAAATCTGGCAACTTCGTTAAAGATAATCTAATCATTATGGTGCGACATATCAAATAAAGGTAGTTTTGTCTAACTAAAACAATGGTGCAAATATTTTTCCCAAATAATTCACCCAATAAGGCGCGAAATTTGGCATCTATGTAATTGATGATTTTTTCTTTATGATGCGACATATCAAGTAAGGCTAGTTTTGTCTGACTAGAACAATGATGAAAATATTTTTCCAAAACACTTTGAAAAAAAATGTAATTTTTTTTTTCAAAGTTGTAATCTTCGAAAATATATTGGAATTTCTGTAAACAAGTAATAATTCCGTAACAATAACGTCGGAATGCTTTGGAAAAATATAGTGATTCCCGGAAAAATCACAGACATTTCCTCATAGAATTAATCATTTCATAAGAACAATAATGATGAAATTCTTGGAGATATATTGAAATTCCATTATGGAAAAGGATCATGAATATTCCTGTGAAAAATGGTAATTCCCTTTAAAAAGTCGTAATTCCCGGAAACATCCTTGAAAGTCATCCACAGACTAAATAATTCCATTGGAAGACTGACAAAATTCTTTGAACAATGTCGTAATTCCTGGAGAAAAATTAAAATTTCCAAAAAAAAAGCAATTCCGGTAAATGATCAAGAATATTCCTGTAATAAAATAGTAATTCCCATCAAGAAGTTGTAATTCCCGGTAACATCCTTGAAAGTCATTCACAGAATTAATAATTCCGTTGGAAGACTGACAAAATGCTTTGAACAATGTCGTAATTCCTGGAGAAAAATTAAAATTCCCAAAAAAAAAGTAATTCCAGTAAATGATCAAGAATATTCCTGTAATAAAATAGTGATTCCCTTCAAGAAGTTGTAATTCCCGGTAACATCCTTGAAAGTCATTCACAGAAATAATAATTCCGTTGGAAGACTGACAAAATGCTTTGAACAATGTCGTAATTCCTGGTGAAAAATTAAAATTCCCAAAAAAAAAGTAATTCCGGTAAATGATCAAGAATATTCCTGTAATAAAATAGTAATTCCCATCAAGAAGTTGTAATTCCCGGTAACATCCTTGAAAGTCATTCACAGAATTAATAATTCCGTTGGAAGACTGACAAAATTCTTTGAACAATGTCGTAATTCCTGGAGATAAATTAAAATTCCCGAAAAAAAGTAATTCCGGTAAATGATCAAGAATATTCCTGTAATAAAATAGTAATTCCCTTCAAGAAGTTGTAATTCCCGGTAACATCCTTGAAAGTCATCCACAGAATTAATAATTCCGTTGAAAGACTGACAAAATTCTTTGAACAATGTCGTAATTCCTGGAGATAAATTAAAATTCCCGAAAAAAAGTAATTCCGGTAAATGATCAAGAATATTCCTGTAATAAAATAGTAATTCCCTTCAAGAAGTTGTAATTCCCGGTAATATCCTTGAAAGTCATTCACAGAATTAATAATTCCATTGGAAGACTGACAAAATTCTTTGAACAATGTCGTAATTCCTGGAGAAAAATTAAAATTTCCAAAAAAAAAGTAATTCCGGTAAATGATCAAGAATATTCCTGTAATAAAATAGTAATTCCCTTCAAGAAGTTGTAATTCCCGGTAATATCCTTGAAAGTCATTCACAGAATTAATAATTCCTTTGAAAGACTGACAAAATTCTTTGAACAATGTCGTAATTCCTGGAGATAAATTAAAATTCCCAAAAAAAAGTAATTCCAGTAAATTATCAAGAATATTCCTGTAATAAAATAGTTATTCCCTTCAAGAAGTTGTAATTCCCGGAAAAATCCTTGAAAGTCATTCACAGAATTAATAATTCCGTTGGAAGACTGATAAAATGCTTTGAACAATGTCGTAATTCCTGGAGAAAAATTAAAATTCCCGAAAAAAAGTAATTCCGGTAAATGATCAAGAATATTCCTGTAATAAAATAGTAATTCCCTTCAAGAAGCGGTAATTCCCGGTAATATCCTTGAAAGTCATTCACATAATTAATAATTCCGTTGAAAGACTGACAAAATTCTTTGAACAATGTCGTAATTCCTGGAGAAAAATTAAAATTCCCAAAAAAAAAGTGATTCCGGTAAATGATCAAGAATATTCCTGTAATAAAATAGTAATTCCCTTTAAGAAGTTGTAATTTCCGGTAATATCCTTGAAAGTCATTCACAGAAATAATAATTCCGTTGGAAGACTGACAAAATGCTTTGAACAATGTCGTAATTCCTGGTGAAAAATTAAAATTTCCAAAAAAAAAGTAATTCAGGTAAATGATCAAGAATATTCCTGTAATAAAATAGTAATTCCCTTCAAGAAGTTGTAATTCCCGATAACATCCTTGAAAGTCATTCACAGAAATAATAATTCCGTTGGAAGACTGACAAAATGCTTTGAACAATGTCGTAATTCCTGGAGATAAATTAAAATTCCCAAAAAAAAGTAATTCCAGTAAATTATCAAGAATATTCCTGTAATAAAATAGTAATTCCCTTCAAGAAGTTGTAATTCCCGGTAACATCCTTGAAAGTCATTCACAAAATTAATAATTCCGTTGGAAGACTGACAAAATGCTTTGAACAATGTCGTAATTCCTGGAGAAAAATTAAAATTCCCAAAAAAAAAGTAATTCCGGTAAATGATCAAGAATATTCCTGTAATAAAATAGTAATTCCCTTCAAGAAGTTGTAATTCCCGGTAACATCCTTGAAAGTCATTCACAGAATTAATAATTCCGTTGGAAGACTGACAAAATGCTTTGAACAATGTCGTAATTCCTGGAGATAAATTAAAATTTCCAAAAAAAAGTAATTCCAGTAAATTATCAAGAATATTCCTGTAATAAAATAGTAATTCCCTTCAAGAAGTTGTAATTCCCGGTAACATCCTTGAAAGTCATTCACAAAATTAATAATTCCGTTGGAAGACTGACAAAATGCTTTGAACAATGTCGTAATTCCTGGAGAAAAATTAAAATTCCCAAAAAAAAAGTAATTCCGGTAAATGATCAAGAATATTCCTGTAATAAAATAGTAATTCCCTTCAAGAAGTTGTAATTCCCGGTAACATCCTTGAAAGTCATTCACAGAATTAATAATTCCGTTGGAAGACTGACAAAATGCTTTGAACAATGTCGTAATTCCTGGAGATAAATTAAAATTTCCAAAAAAAAGTAATTCCAGTAAATTATCAAGAATATTCCTGTAATAAAATAGTAATTTCCTTCAAGAAGTTGTAATTCCCGGTAACATCCTTGAAAGTCATTCACAGAATTAATAATTCCGTTGGAAGACTGACAAAATGCTTTGAACAATGTCGTAATTCCTGGTGAAAAATTAAAATTCCCAAAAAAAAGTAATTCCAGTAAATTATCAAGAATATTCCTGTAATAAAATAGTAATTCCCTTCAAGAAGTTGTAATTCCCGGTAACATCCTTGAAAGTCATTCACAAAATTAATAATTCCGTTGGAAGACTGACAAAATGCTTTGAACAATGTCGTAATTCCTGGAGAAAAATTAAAATTCCCAAAAAAAAAGTAATTCCGGTAAATGATCAAGAATATTCCTGTAATAAAATAGTAATTCCCTTCAAGAAGTTGTAATTCCCGGTAACATCCTTGAAAGTCATTCACAGAATTAATAATTCCGTTGGAAGACTGACAAAATGCTTTGAACAATGTCGTAATTCCTGGAGATAAATTAAAATTTCCAAAAAAAAGTAATTCCAGTAAATTATCAAGAATATTCCTGTAATAAAATAGTAATTCCCTTCAAGAAGTTGTAATTCCCGGTAACATCCTTGAAAGTCATTCACAAAATTAATAATTCCGTTGGAAGACTGACAAAATGCTTTGAACAATGTCGTAATTCCTGGAGAAAAATTAAAATTCCCAAAAAAAAAGTAATTCCGGTAAATGATCAAGAATATTCCTGTAATAAAATAGTAATTCCCTTCAAGAAGTTGTAATTCCCGGTAACATCCTTGAAAGTCATTCACAGAATTAATAATTCCGTTGGAAGACTGACAAAATGCTTTGAACAATGTCGTAATTCCTGGAGATAAATTAAAATTTCCAAAAAAAAGTAATTCCAGTAAATTATCAAGAATATTCCTGTAATAAAATAGTAATTCCCTTCAAGAAGTTGTAATTCCCGCTAACATCCTTGAAAGTCATTCACATAATTAATAATTCCGTTGAAAGACTGACAAAATTCTTTGAACAATGTCGTAATTCCTGGAGAAAAATTAAAATTCCCAAAAAAAAAGTAATTCCGGTAAATGATCAAGAATATTCCTGTAATAAAATAGTAATTCCCTTCAAGAATTCGTATTTCCCGGAAAAATCCTGGAAATTTCTTCACAGAATTATTCAAAATTTCCTTGAATAAAGTCGTGATTCCAGGATAAACTTTAAAATTCCTAAAAAAAAGATTTCGGAAACAATCATGAAAAAAAAACAGTAATTCCCTAAAAAAAAAATGTAATTCTTATGAAATAGTCGTAATCTTCAAAAATATCGAGAAATATTTAAAAAAAAATAATAATTCCGTAACTATAATGTCGAAATTCTTTAAAAAAAGGAAATTGTTTTACAGAAATAATAATTCCGCATCAACAATGACGGAATAACTGGAGTTAAGTTGTAATTCCGTGAGAAACTTGAAAATTCCTGTAAAAACGAAGTCATTCCGGAAGACAATGAAAATGTTTTTGCAAAAAAAAATGTAATTTTATTGAAAAAGTCATAATCTTGGAAGATATCCAAGGAATTTCTGAATGGAAATGATAATTCCGTGACGATAATGTCGAAATGCCTTGAGAAAGTCGTAATTTTCGGAAAAAAATCCTTCACAGAAGTAATAATTTCACAACAATAGTTACGAAATTCCTTGAGTAACGTGTAATTCCTGAAAAAACTTTAAAATTCCTGCAAAAAAAATAATTAATTTCAAAACAAATCATTAATATTAATGCAAAAAAATGGTAATTCCCTCCAATAAGTCGTAATTTCTAGAAATAAGTGTTTTGGAAAATTACCTAAAGCGAGAAATCTGGCAACTCTGTTATTGATGAATTTTCATTATAGTGCGGCAAATTAATTTAAAAAAATTATACAAAACAACGATAAATTTTGATTGAAAAATCCCCCTCTATGGAGATTTTCCAAAACTCACGAACATCGGCAACATTGTATGACGCAATTTGCTTCGCGCTACAGACCAAGGCGATGTTGCCAAGTGGATTTTCCATACTTGGATATAGGCATTTGTCTTCCAATCTCAGTTAAAGAGGTCATCTTCAAAAACTATCAAAAAGAATAAAAAAATTACAACAAATTCTTGAAAAAAAAAATTGCAACCCGGCAACAGTGCATTGACATTTTGACATAAATCACGCGTAAAACAGCGTTGCCAATGTGAGGTATTTTTGAGAAATTTCTTGGGCTGAGTATCGAGGTAAACACGTGCCGGCTGGAAAATTGCATGTTTGAGGAAAATTTAGACAAAAAAATGTATGTTCCAAGTTCACATGAAGAAATAAATAAAAATGTATTTGGATTATCGAGGTAAACACGGTACGACACATAAAACTCATTCATCATCCTGCTTCCATCGACATCAACACCACGGGTACCACCAACGATTTTATTAGTCATTATGATGCATTAGACGTGTGTGTACACGTCCCAGGTCAAATCTACTAATTTATGTTTGCGCAGAACACACAAAAACTCGTTTAGAGGGTTTTTTTTTATCAGTTTGAGTAGCCGATGGGAACGCAACTATCCGATTTCAAGATAACTGGTTTGGTTGACACATTTTTTAACGGAATGTTTGACTGCGTTTACATGGTTGGTTTGTGAGTGAAGCAATCTGACAACGTCGTCCAACCAACCGATTTGCTGAATCAGAATGAGCCAATGCAAATCATTAAAGATAAAACGGACTTTCTCACACAAGTAGGACGTTGAAACCATTAAAGACCTACACCGAAGAGGAGGCCCAATTCCACGAAGAAATAGCATTGACCATTGTTGTCTCTCGGGGGGTGAAATGTATAGGTGTGGATGCATACTTGCATAATTCCTTGTGTGGTCTCATGGTTCCGGATGAGTCAATTGAGACAAGTACAGGAAACCTTCATTCAATTGTCATATTTACGCCGCTCAAACATTAATATAAATGTCGAGTTAATTGACTTCAAATTAAATCAACAGATTTTGTGTCTTCGCATTTTGGATAAGATTAACCTATCGCATGTGAACAGACAAAATGCTGCGAGGGCTGGACAAAAAATAAAAAAAGGACGTCAGAAATAATCTGACGGCGTTTATATCAAAAACTGTAACCCCCATCAAAAAACTTTTCAAATAAAAGTTGTTCTCTGATTGATTTTCTACAGGATTTGTCTGAACAATTTTTTTGTCAGAGGTATTATCTTCAAGATATTGGTGAAAGTATGCGCTTGGAGGCTATAGGGAAAGATGGCGTCGGACAAAATTTGATGGCTGTTATATCAAAAACCATAACTCCCATCAAAAAACTTTTCAAATGAAGGTTGTTCTCTGATTGATTTTCTACAGGATTTGTCTGAACAATTTTTTTGTCAGAGGTATTATTTTCAAGATATTGGTGAAAGTATGCGCTTGGAGGCTATAGGGAAAGATGGCGTCGGACAAAATTTGATGGCTGTTATATCAAAAACCATAACTCCCATCAAAAAACTTTTCAAATGAAGGTTGTTCTCTGATTGATTTTCTACAGGATTTGTCTGAACAATTTTTTTGTCAGAGGTATTATCTTCAAGATATTGGTGAAAGTATGCAGTTGGAGGCTATAGGGAAAGATGGCGTCGGACAAAATTTGATGGCTGTTATATCAAAAACCATAACTCCCATAAAAAAACTTTTCAAATGAAAGTTGTTCTCTGATTGATTTTCTACAGGATTTGTCTGAACAATTTTTTTGTCAGAGGTATTATCTTCAAGATATTGGTGAAAGTATGCGGTTGGAGGCTATAGGGAAAGATGGCGTCGGACAAAATTTGATGGCTGTTATATCAAAAACCATAACTCCCATAAAAAAACTTTTCAAATAAAAATTGTTTTCTGATTGATTTTCTACAGGATTTGTCTGAACAATTTTTTTGTCAGAGGTATTATTATCTTCAAGATATTGGTGAAAGTATGCGCTTGGAGGCTATAGAGAAAGATGGCATCAGACAAAATTTGACGGCCGTTATTCCGAAAACCGTAACCCCAATAAAAAAAACTCGCATAAAAGTTGTTTTCTGGTTGATTGTCTACAAGATTTATCGGGATAATTTTTCCTCTCTATGTCAAATGGTTTGATAATGACAGCTTCAGAAACTTTAAAAATTTCCTAAATTAACCATCACAGTTTTTGAATATTTAAAACCCCTGCTTTAAATTTGTTGAGAAGCTTGAAATTGATTCTAGTGATTGAGAAAGGTTTGAAATATATTTCAGCCAAATTTCAAATCTCTATGTCAAGCGGTTTGAAAATGACAGCTTCGGAAAGAGACCTTTAAAAATTTCCCAAATTAATCATCACAGTTTTTGAAAATTTAAAACCCATGGTTCAAACTTGTGGAGGAGCTTGAAATTAATTCTTGTGATTGAGGAAGGTTTAAAATATATTTCAGCCAAATTTCAAATCTCTATGTCAAGCGGTTTGAAAATCACAGCTTCGGAAAGAGACCTTTAAAAATTTCCCAAATTAATCATCACAGTTTTTGAAAATTTAAAACCGATGGTTCAAATTTGTTGAGAAGCTTGAAATTGATTCTAGTGATTGAGAAAGGTTTGAAATATATTTCAGCCAAATTTCAAATCTCTATGTCAAGCGGTTTGAAAATGACAGCTTCGGAAAGTGACCTTTAAAAATTTCCAAAATTAATCATCACAGTTTTTGAAAATTTAAAACCCATGGTTCAAACTTGTGGAGGAACTTGAAATTAATTCTAGTGAATGAGGAAGGTTTGAAATATATTTCAGCCAAATTTCAAATCTCTATGTCAAGCGGTTTGAAAATGACAGCTTCGGAAAGTGACTTAAAAATTTCCAAAATAAATCATCACAGTTTTTGAAAATTTAAAACCCATGGTTCAACCTTATGGATGAACTTAAAATTGATTCGAGTGATTGGGGAAGGTTTGAAATAAATTTCAGCCAAATTTCAAATCTCTATGTCAAGCGGTTTGAGAATGACAACTTCGGAAAGTGAACTTCTCAAATAAAAGTTGCTCTTCAGTCGTAAATAAAAGAAAAAAAATAAACTGTCCGTCCCTGTACTAATGACCAGCTGAAGGTCCGCATTCCATGCACCTTGCAAAGAGGTCTCTTTCACGACGTGCGTCTGAGTTATTTTTATTTATCGGTATCGGTTGTTGGGCGATAAAATCGGCATCAGGGCAGTCTGAGCGGCATTTTTGGCCCGTTTAACCTCCTACGCGAGTTCAGATGCGCAACGTTGCCACAGATTATCACTAATTAAAGTCAAACGCCTTTTGATGTATTCATTCTTCAATTGTTAATTGTAAATCGGTGCTAAGGCGATTAAATGGAAATCGCTCTTCATTAGTTCCAAATGTCTATGTAATGGTGTTAATATGCATGGTTCATTAGGATTAAGATTATACCTTCCGCGTATGATACATTTGCATATGGACTAAGTAGATGGAGCAGAGGCGGATTTAGTTTAACATAATGCGGATCTGGTCAAAAAACTCCCCAGAAAAACTTTACACTGGCAACACTGCCTTGGGGGTGTTGTATGTAGAAATGTCAAACCACTGTTGCCGGGCTGTAATATTTTTATTTATTACTTTTTTACGCTGTCTTATGTCTGAGTTTTTAATAATTTGTCGGTGTTTTTTTCACTATACTGTGTTTACCTCGATACTGTGTTTTTTATCCTTTTTATGATTTCTTCAGGGTTTCGAGGATTTGTAAGAATTTCTTGTTTTCAAGTAGTAGAGTTCATTGCTGATTGGTCGATTTTTTACACCGTACCGTCTTTACCTCGATATCATGAATATTGAAAATTTCTTTCTAGTTTTGGATAGGTAGTTTTAGACATTTTTTTGATCCATCCACCCATCTAGTGACTATATTTTTAATAGGATAATTATTCACATCGAACCATGTTTACCTCGATAGCATGAATATTGCTGATTTCTTCTTGCTTTCAAGTAGCTTTAGAGATTTTGTCTCATCACCCGTACACCCGTCCAGTAAGAATATTTTAGATTGGTTTTCAACATCGTACCGTGTTTACCTCGATAATACGTACATTGATGATTTTTTTTTAGTTCCAAGTAGTTTTAGAATTTTTCATTCAATCACCCGTCCAGTGAATATTTCAATCGGTAGATTTTTCACTCCGTGCCGTGTTTACCTCGATATCATGAATATTGATAACTTTTTTTTACTTCAAGTAATTTTAGGGATTTTTCCCATTAAAATACTTATCTGTTGAGTATATTTTTTAATCTTCCACACCGGACCGTGTTTACATCGACATCTGGAATATTGATCATTTCTTTTTGGTCTTAAGTAGTTTTGAAGATTTTTCCACGTCCATCTATAGTAACCAGTGATTGGTTAATTTTCCACACCGTACCGTGTTTACCTCAATATCATGAATAATAATGATCTTTTATTGGCTTTCAGGATTTTTATAGTTTTTTCCACTTATCTAACGAGTACATTTTTGATGGACGATTTTTCACTCCCTGCCGTGTTTACCTCGATTT
Organism: Orchestes rusci; assembly: GCA_958502075.1. Taxonomy (NCBI): domain Eukaryota; kingdom Metazoa; phylum Arthropoda; class Insecta; order Coleoptera; family Curculionidae; genus Orchestes; species Orchestes rusci. Next base: position 112,859,673 of record OY293304.1, on the reverse strand, counting down.
GACTCGAAAGATTGTTACATGTTACATAAATCGACACTCTATATCACACTAACCGTGTTCACCTCGATAAACTACATCAACTCGTACTGTGTCGCATTTTTCCATTTTAATATCATTTGCACAAGAATACAATAAAATTGTAGTTGCTGTGTTTACCTCGATATTTCAGCTAAAAAATACGAGTACATTATATATGGTCATCTGTCGTTATTTTCACCAATACAACGATGGTAATGCTGTGTTTACCTCGACACTGGCCACAACCAAGCTTTTACAAATAATTTTTTTTGTAGGTTATGTCTGCGGTGAAGGCAGCTGTTGCAACGAAAACCTCGAAAAGGACTTTCTAACCTACACTCAAACATCCATAGAAAAATTCCTCAAAGACGCCGTGCTCAAGGTGGCAACGTTGGTGGAGACCCGAGCGAAAAAATTCGACGGTAAGCGCTTATCTGTCTGGGCAAACATTGACAAGACATCGAATGTCATTTTATTTACTTTCATATCAGCTTGTTGATTATACTGACAGCTGCATGTTGGATTTATCTTGTCTGTCTGATGATGATCAAAGATGTCGAAACGTCCGACTTGCAGCTGTATCAACATAGGCTAGATTGTTTCCCATGCACTATATACTTAACGGTATGCCGACATCATGTGCGATAAAACGTGTGAACGCGGCTTTATGTTTTGTACGTATCAATAGAACATGCCTCATTGTTAATAAATGAAAATGATGAATGCGGACAAATGTCAATTTTTATCAAAAATTTGAATATAAATCTTGATTTCACAAAATCAGCTATGAGTTGACGAATGAAACCATGCCCTTGGACTATTTCCTGATTTAACTGATAAGTCTGCAAATTTTTATTCAAACATACAGATTTCTATTTCTTGTATAGAAAATAACCACAAAAAGTTACAATCCGTCTATTATTATACTTGGTTTACGTTGAATTTCATTTCGAAGTGGAACTGTCAAATTTCCGCTTGACAAACAAACGAGAATCATATGATATCATTTACATTGAATTTCTCAGTCACGCTTACGCCAAATGTGGATGGTAGCATATGATTCCCGTTTGCCAAGCGGAAATTTGACAGTTCCAATTCGAAAACAAATTCAATGTAAACCTTACATTATGGTCACCCAGATACCAAAGTATAGGCAATCCTCAATACAGCTGAACAATTGACTACGTTTACACCGTATATTTTGTTGCAGATATATTCAGGGAAATGTTGACGCGATCAAAACAAGAGTTCCACGACATGTTCAACAAAACCTACGGAAAAATCTACCTGCAAAACGCCAAAGTGTTCAGTGATTTTTTCGACGAATTGGAAAATTACTACAAAAAAGGGACAGTGCGACTGTCCGAAACCATGGACACTTTTTTTGGGATTTTATATCAAAGAATGTACATGGTCATCAATGCGCAGTATAATTTAGATGACAAGTATATGGCTTGTGTTAATGATCACATGATCGAAATGAAGCCCTTTGGTGACGTGCCGCACAAGCTGACGCAACAATTGAAGCGATCTTTTATAGCCACGCGCATGTTTTATAAGGCGCTTGCGCGCGCAGCTGAGACAGTGCGCGAGACGACATCTATACGTCTGGATGAAAGTTGCGCACGCGAGCTGACGCGCATGCAAATGTGCGGCGTATGCCGAGGCGAACAGGGGGCGGGCAGTTGCTCTCGATACTGCGCAGACACCCTAAGTTTGTGTCTGCGCAACCATATTAAACTTACTGACAGTTGGGATCGATTTGTTGGTGAGTTCCACTTATAATAATGACATAATAACCAAAATTCAATAATGTAGATTCAGTGGATAAAATAGCCGACCGCCTTTTGGGCCCGTACAACGTGGAGGCGGTGGTGCAGCCGTTGAACATCAAAATAAGCGAAGCCATCATGAACTTCCAAGACATAGGGAAAGATGTGTCAGCGAAAATCCAGTCGAAATGCGGCGCAGTCGAGTTAAAGCGCATGACAAGAAATGCAGGCTATCCGCCCGAGGACAATCCCAACATGGAAATTCGCTACAAAACGATGAAAATCGGAAAAAACAAAAAGAACAAGAAGTTTCAGGAAAAAGTTGATTTGACGCCCACGTTGGATAAGCTGATTGAAGAGATTAAATTGGTAAGGAAATTTGTTCCTAACAGTTTACATTCTAAATGCCATGTCCCGAACATAAACAAACCATTATTAGGCAAACATGGTGTAAATCAAGCCGCTGCTGTTTCTGGCTTTTTCACCAGATCATTTGTCAGTTTGTTTGTTTATAGGTTTTGTAAGCAACCTATACAATGTGAAAGGTCTTTTTTTCTATTTCCGCCTATAGCAGCAAGACTTTATATTTTGCTCTTCTTTTTACTTTGTGGCGACTTCAACTTTATCTGGTCCACCACTGTGTCAGCCCCACAAGAACACGGCTCAATGTTCATGACTCAAATGACAGTTGACATGTTGGAATGAACATTCAGCCGTGTTCTTTTGGGGCTGACACAGTGGCGGACTAGATAAAGTTGAAGTCGCCACAACTTTACCTTTGGCAAAAGCAACCGAATTCTTCTTAATTGCTTTCAAAGTAAATTAGAAAGTTTCACAAATTAATCACGTTGAATTTAATGAGGTATGACAATAATTATTTATTAAAAAAAAGATATTTGAGGCATAACTCGGTTTGTTGAGTCGTGACAGCCCCCCAAAGTTGTAACTTAAAAAATTAAATTTGACATAGTATAACACCCTGTATGATAAAAACCAAAAATCCCGTGAAACTTTTTTCCCATTTTCCATTCAGTTCTTTAAAACGCTGTAACTTTTGAACGAATCGACCGATTTTGATGAATCCTATGCCATTTTGTAGGGAATTCAATCAACTTTCCTCAAGATTTTTTTCTTGTTTTTTTTATTCCTGCAAATTTTGCAAAATTTGATATTTGATTTTTTGAAAATGTTCGATCAAATTCTTTAAAATGCTCTATCTTTTGAATGAATGGACCGAATTTGATGAATCCTACGCCATTTTGTAGGGAATTCAATCAACTTTTTTCAGGAATTTTTGTGATTTTTTATCCTTGCAAATTCTGACGAAATTCAAAAAATTCGTTTTTTTGTAATTTTCCATCAAATTATTCAAAACGCTGTAACTTTTGAACGAATGTACCGATTTTGATGAATCCTCCGCCATTTTGCAGGGAATTTGATCAATTTTTCGCAAGAATGTTTGTGATTTTTTATCCTTGCAAATTTTGTCGAAATTTTAAAAAAATCGATTTTTTGCCATTTTCCATCAAATTCTTTAAAACGCTGTAACTTTTGAACGAATGTACCGAATTTGATGAATCCTACGCCATTATCAACTTTTCTCAAGATTTTTTTTTGTGTTTTTTTATTCCTGCAAATTTTGACAAAATTAGAAAAATTCGATTTTTTGTCATTTTCCATCAAATTCTTTAAAACGCTGTAACTTTTGAGATAATGGACCGATTTTGATGAATCGTACGCCATTTTGTAAGGACTTTAATCAACTTTTCTCAAAAATTTTTGTGATTTTTTATCCTTGCAAATTTTGTCGAAATTTAAAAAAATCAATTTTTTGTCATCTTCCATCAAATTCTTTAAAACGCTGTAACTTTTGAAATAATGGACTGATTTTGATGAATCCTACGCCATTTTGTAGGGAATTCAATCAACTTTTTTCAGGAATTTTTGTGATTTTTTATCCTTGCAAATTTTGACGAAATTCAAAATATTCGATGTTTTGCCATTTTCCATCAAATTCTTTAAAACGCTGTAACTTTTGAAATAATGGACCGATTTTGATGAATCCTACGCCATTTTGTAAGGAATTTAATCAACTTTTTTCAAAAATTTTTGTAATTTTTTATCCTTGCAAATTTTGACGAAATTCAAAATATTCGATTTTTTGCCATTTTCCATCAAATTCTTTAAAACGCTGTAACTTTTGAAATAATGGACCGATTTTGATGAATCCTACGCCATTTTGTAAGGAATTTAATCAACTTTTTTCAAAAATTTTTGTGATTTTTTATCCTTGCAAATTTTGACGAAATTCAAAATATTCGATTTTTTGCCATTTTCCATCAAATTCTTTAAAACGCTGTAACTTTTGAAATAATGGACCGATTTTGATGAATCCTACGCCATTTTGTAAGGAATTTAATCAACTTTTTTCAAAAATTTTTGTGATTTTTTATCCTTGCAAATTTTGACGAAATTCAAAATATTCGATTTTTTGCCATTTTCCATCAAATTCTCTAAAACGCTGTAACTTTTGAAATAATGGACCGATTTTGATGAATCCTACGCCATTTTGTAAAGAATTTAATCAACTTTTTTCAGGAATTTTTGTGATTTTTTATCCTTGCAAATTCTGACGAAATTCAAAAAATTCGATTTTTTGATATTTTCCATCAAATTCTTTAAAACGCTGTAGCTTTTGAACGAATCGACCGATTTTGATGAATCCTGCGCCATTTTGTAAGGAATTCAATCAACTTTTCTGAAGAATTTTTGTGATTTTTTATCCTCGCAAATTTTGACGAAATCCAAAATATTCGATTTTTTGCCATTCTCCATCAAATTCTTTAAAACGCTGTGACTTTTGAAATAATGGACCGATTTTGATGAATCCTACGCCATTTTGTAAGGAATTTAATCAACTTTTTTCAAAAATTTTTGTGATTTTTTATCCTTGCAAATTTTGACGAAATTCAAAATATTCGATTTTTTGCCATTTTCCATCAAATTCTTTAAAACGCTGTGACTTTTGAAATAATGGACCGATTTTGATGAATCCTACGCCATTTTGTAAGGAATTTAATCAACTTTTTTCAAAAATTTTTGTGATTTTTTATCCTTGCAAATTTTGACGAAATTCAAAATATCCGATTTTTTGCCATTTTCCATCAAATTCTTTAAAACGCTGTAACTTTTGAAATAATTTACCGATTTTGATGAATCCTACGCCATTTTGTAGGGAATTCAATCAACTTTTTTCAGGAATTTTTGTGATTTTTTATCCTTGCAAATTTTGACGAAATTCAAAATATTCGATGTTTTGCCATTTTCCATCAAATTCTTTAAAACGCTGTAACTTTTGAAATAATGGACCGATTTTGATGAATCCTACGCCATTTTGTAAGGAATTTAATCAACTTTTTTCAAAAATTTTTGTGATTTTTTATCCTTGCAAATTTTGACGAAATTCAAAATATTCGATTTTTTGCCATTTTCCATCAAATTCTTTAAAACGCTGTAACTTTTGAAATAATGGACCGATTTTGATGAATCCTACGCCATTTTGTAAGGAATTTAATCAACTTTTTTCAAAAAAATTTGTGATTTTTTATCCTTGCAAATTTTGACGAAATTCAAAATATTCGATTTTTTGCCATTTTCCATCAAATTCTCTAAAACGCTGTAACTTTTGAAATAATGGACCGATTTTGATGAATCCTACGCCATTTTGTAAGGAATTTATTCAACTTTTTTCAAAAATTTTTGTGATTTTTTATCCTTGCAAATTTTGACGAAATTCAAAATATTCGATTTTTTGCCATTTTCCATCAAATTCTTTAAAACGCTGTAACTTTTGAAATAATGGACCGATTTTGATGAATCCTACGCCATTTTGTAAGGAATTTAATCAACTTTTTTCAAAAATTTTTGTGATTTTTTATCCTTGCAAATTTTGACGAAATTCAAAATATTCGATTTTTTGCCATTTTCCATCAAATTCTCTAAAACGCTGTAACTTTTGAAATAATGGACCGATTTTGATGAATCCTACGCCATTTTGTAAAGAATTTAATCAACTTTTTTCAGGAATTTTTGTGATTTTTTATCCTTGCAAATTCTGACGAAATTCAAAAAATTCGATTTTTTGATATTTTCCATCAAATTCTTTAAAACGCTGTAGCTTTTGAACGAATCGACCGATTTTGATGAATCCTGCGCCATTTTGTAAGGAATTCAATCAACTTTTCTGAAGAATTTTTGTGATTTTTTATCCTCGCAAATTTTGACGAAATCCAAAATATTCGATTTTTTGCCATTCTCCATCAAATTCTTTAAAACGCTGTAACTTTTGAACGAATTGACCGATTTTGATGAATCCTGCGCCATTTTGTAGGGAATTCAATCAACTCTCCCCAAGATGTTTTTTTGTTTTTTTTATTCCTGGAAATTTTGTAGAAATTTAAAAAAATCGATGTTTTGCCATTTTCCATCAAATTCTTTAAAACGCTGTAACTTTTGAACGAATGGATCGATTTTGATTAATCCTGCGCCATTTTGTAAGGAATTCAATCAAATTTTCTCAAGAATTTTTTTGATTTTTTATCCTTGCAAATTCTGACGAAATTCAAAACATTCAATTTTTTGTCATTTTCCATCATGTCCGTTAAAACGCAGTAGCTTTTGGGCCCATTTCAATGAATCTCGTGAAAGTTTGGAAACTTCAAATAAAAACTTTATAGCAACTCTCAGTAAAATTCGAAGTTGATATCTCACAAACCAAGAGAGCCATGAAAATTACTCATTTAACACAACAAAATAACCTTCGTCAGTTCTAGTCACAACCCCATATCCAAACTCAAAATTATTTTTCCAGAAAGTAAAAAACACCAAACACTTCTGGCTCCAACTACCCTACCAGTACTGCAACAACGAAACCATCTCAGCCAGCCCCAGCGACGACGGCAACTGCTGGAACGGTACCATGGTGGGCACCTACGACCAACCCAAACCCAAACTGGAACCATCCGAAGCAACCGTCGTCAACTCCCACATTTTCGTCCTGGACGGTCTCAAGGACAAACTGGAAAAAGCCTTTCACGGACAGGACGTGGACTTCATGGACGACACCGAAGAGTCGTTTGATGGCAGTGGTTCGGGGTCAGGCGATGGTGACGAGGAGGAGGATGAGGTGCATGAGGACGTACGGATAGTGGAGGAGGAGGTTACACCTCCTCCCGTCAGTAGCACAACCAAGCCGGAGGTTGTGAGGACTTCTAGTGCGAATTCCATGTCGCTTACCAGAGCGCTTGTTTCCTATTTATTGCCCATGGTGATGGTTTGGTTCGGTGGTGCCATCAAGGATTTGCTGTGATATTTGTGTATTTAGTGATAAAAATGGACTTGAAGCCAAGGTAGTATTAAAGTATGCCAACCAGGGGGCATTGTATACGTCTTTAGTTATGGCCCAAGAAGTGTGATATTATATGTTATAATTGTTCATGTGTGACATTGACAGGTGTCATTTGGCCTGTCAGAAATAATCATTAATTGTAATTATTGTAAATATGCTTTGAAGACGTCAAAACACAAGGTTTCCGTACTTTAATCACTTTGTGTTGTGTACATGTAATGGTTAATTAAAACAGAAGATGGTTTTTAAAAAACTATTTATTTATTTTGTACAAAATAAAAACAATTAGATATATTAGGTGGGTTTGATTTCAGTCGTAGCCCATGCGGGATGGGCGGGTTTTTACCCAAACGTAAGCGACGATTAAAACGAAAACCACCGCTAAAGCGGGATAAACGATGGTTTTGAGTTGTTTCTGCGATTCCTGGTACTCCTTGGAGAGTTTTTGTTTCTCTTTGGAGGTGAGCTTCGGTTTGCCGCCTTTCATTTGTTTGGGCATGTCTGGAAGGAAGTTTTACTTCATTGACCAAAACTCAAAATCCATCAAAGATAACGTTTTGATTTTTGCACCAGTTCGGGATGAAATTTTCTATAAATAACTATTAAAATCTATACAGGGTGTTATGGAAAAGTTTGGAGAAAATTTAGGTGAAAAATTACTATTGCATGAAATTCCCAGAAAATTTTTATTTCAGAAATAAAAATCATAAATGAAAATCCGTTAAAGATATCGATCTGATTTTTGCACCAGTGAATTCAGCATGAAATTCCCTACAAACAAGACAGATTAAATATACAGGGTGTTACAAAAATTATGGAGAAATCTTTGGTCAAAGAATAAAATGTAAAAATGACAAAGTTTTACAAAAAAAATCATAAATCAAATTCCGTTAAAGATATCGATTTGATTTTTGCACCAGTGAATTAAGCATGAAATTCCCTACAAACAAGACAGATTAAATATACAGGGTGATACGGAAATTATGGAGAAATCTTTGGTCAAAGAATAAAATGTAAAAATGACAGTTTTACAAAAAAAAATCATAAATCAAAATCCGTTAAAGATATCGATTTGATTTTTGCACCAGTGAATTCAGCATGGAATTCCCTACAAACAAGACAGATTAAATATACAGGGTGATACGGAAATTATGGAGAAATCTTTGGTCAAAGAATAAAATGTAAAAATGACAGTTTTACAAAAAAAAATCATAAATCAAAATCCGTTAAAGATATCGATTTGATTTTTGCACCAGTGAATTAAGCATGAAATTCCCTACAAACAAGACAGATTAAATATACAGGGTGATACGGAAATTATGGAGAAATCTTTGGTCAAAGAATAAAATGTAAAAATGACAGTTTTACAAAAAAAAATCATAAATCAAAATCCGTTAAAGATATCGATTTGATTTTTGCACCAGTGAATTCAGCATGAAATTCCCTACAAACAAGACAGATTAAATATACAGGGTGATACGGAAATTATGAAGAAATCTTTGGTCAAAGAATAAAATGTAAAAATGACAGTTTTACAAAAAAAAATCATAAATCAAAATCCGTTAAAGATATCGATTTGATTTTTGCACCAGTGAATTCAGCATGGAATTCCCTACAAACAAGACAGATTAAATATACAGGGTGATACGGAAATTATGGAGAAATCTTTGGTCAAAGAATAAAATGTAAAAATGACAGTTTTACAAAAAAAAATCATAAATCAAAATACGTTAAAGATATCGATTTGATTTTTGCACCAGTGAATTCAGCATGGAATTCCCTACAAACAAGACAGATTAAATATACAGGGTGATACGGAAATTATGGAGAAATCTTTGGTCAAAGAATAAAATGTAAAAATGACAGTTTTACAAAAAAAAATCATAAATCAAAATCCGTTAAAGATATCGATTTGATTTTTGCACCAGTGAATTCAGCATGGAATTCCCTACAAACAAGACAGATTAAATATACAGGGTGATACGGAAATTATGGAGAAATCTTTGGTCAAAGAATAAAATGTAAAAATGACAGTTTTACAAAAAAAAATCATAAATCAAAATCCGTTAAAGATATCGATTTGATTTTTGCACCAGTGAATTAAGCATGAAATTCCCTACAAACAAGACAGATTAAATATACAGGGTGATACGGAAATTATGAAGAAATCTTTGGTCAAAGAAAAAAATGTAAAAACGACAAAGTTTTACAAAAAAAATCATAAATCAAAGTCCGTTAAAGATATCGATCTGATTTTTGCACCAGTGAATTCAGCATGGAATTCCCTACAAACAAGACAGATTAAATATACAGGGTGATACGGAAATTATGGAGAAATCTTTGGTCAAAGAATAAAATGTAAAAACGACAAAGTTTTACAAAAAAAATCATTAATCAAATTCCGTTAAAGATATCGATCTGATTTTTGCACCAGTGAATTCAGCATGAAATTCCCTACAAACAAGACAGATTAAATATACAGGGTGATACGGAAATTATGGAGAAATCTTTGGTCAAAGAATAAAATGTAAAAATGACAGTTTTACAAAAAAAAATCATAAATTAAAATCCGTTAAAGATATCGATTTGATTTTTGCACCAGTGAATTCAGCATGAAATTGCCTACAAACAAGACAGATTAAATATACAGGGTGATACGGAAATTATGGAGAAATCTTTGGTCAAAGAATAAAATGTAAAAACGACAAAGTTTTACAAAAAAAATCATAAATCAAATCCCGTTAAAGATATCGATTTGATTTTTGCACCAGTGAATTCAGCATGAAATTCCCTACAAACAAGACAGATTAAATATACAGGGTGATACGGAAATTATGGAGAAATCTTTGGTCAAAGAATAAAATGTAAAATTGACAAAGTTTTACAAAAAAACTCATAAATCAAAATCCGTTAAAGATATCGATTTGATTTTTGCACCAGTGAATTCAGCATGAAATTCCCTACAAACAACATCAATTAAATATACAGGGTGGTATGAAAATTATGAAGAAATCTTTGGTCAAACAATAAACTGTAAAAATGACAAAGTTTTACAAAAAAAAACATAAATCAAAATCCGTTAAAGATATCGATTTGATTTTTGCACCAATGAATTCAGCATGAAATTCCCTACAAACAAGACAGATTAAATATACAGGGTGATACGAAAAATTATGGAAAAATCGTTGAGCAAAGTTTCTAGTTGAATAAACACAACACCTTATTATTAAACGTATAATCCACACAACATTCACAATTCGCTCTTTTTCTCCCTATTCTCCAACTCGCTCTCCAATCTCTCCCTAGCTCTCACAATCTTAGACAGAAGATAAAACGAGGTTTTCTTATTGGCTTCACACAAAGTTTTATATCTGCTATCGATTTCTTCGCGCGATAATGTCGCCACATCCAATATTTGCTTGGCCTCCTCCACGGTGAGCCCCATTTTGAGATTTTCCGCTTTTTCCTGTGGGGGTTTGGGGCCCAATCTTCGGGCCGACTGTTGGGAGGCCTCTATTTCTTGTTTGAGCGCTTTGACGAACGCACGACCGACTATTTGGGTGCCGGCTATGATTATTTGAATGAGATGCCTGGACATGGTTTAGTGGACATAACCTGGAGAAGTTTGGTGGGTTGATGAAAAAATTGATACTGGCAACATTGCACAACGACTACTGTTAAAGGGGTGAGGGAAGTGGGCTTTAGAAAGCGTTTATCCGATTTGACCCTTAAAAACCTACCTGATTAAATATATTTGAATTAATTCAATCTAACAATAAAATAACACCGCCAAACACACAAAACAAGCCATTTAAACACAGTTAAATCCAAAACATAAGGTCCAAAACTAATCGAAATTCCTGAAAAGAATAGTTGACCAAAACCACTCTAAATACTCACTTGAATGCGATTAATTAGCACGCCAAATTAGACACACTTATTAGCAGTGGAAAATGAGAAAACTCAGGTTTTCCGGATTACGTGTATTGAGGAAGAGAGATTTGACAGCCACGCCACGACATCAAAACAACAGGTAGTTGTTTGACTTGTTTGGATGTTTGGACGTCAATGAACTCGAGGCGCTTATCATTTATGCCTGGTTAACTGTCAAATTTCCGCTTGGCAAACGGGAATCATATGGTACTATCCACATTAGTGTTAGCGTGCCTTTGAACACAAACACTATGTAAATGGTAGCGTATGTTTCCCGTTTGCCAAGCGGAAATTTGACAGTTCCAATCCGAAACGAATGTTAATCTTACATCAAGCAAATAGCAAAAAGAGGCTCTATTGTGAGGTTTACATTGAATCTGTTGTCGAATTGAAACTGTCAAATTTCCGCTTGGCAAACGGTAATCATATGCTACCACCACATTGGATTTGTGTTCAAAGTCACGCTTACGCCGAACTCATTGTGAATTGTGCTATATGATTTCCCTTTGCCAAGCGTAAATTTGACAGTTCCACTTCAAAATGAAATATAATGTAAACCAGGCATATTACTACATTGATATTTTTGAAGCGTCATTCCTAGCTCCAGTGCCGTTCTGTCGCGGCGCCTAGTCGAAGTGTCGCCTGCGACAGAATGGGTCTTTGTTGATGTTGAAGGCATTCTCGATGAACAGGCAAGGAAATGAAAAATAATAAAGTAAATAGCGTCAACTTTTTATGGAAATCAATTGTTTTTTTTTTCAAAAATCCCGATGCGGGCCTCATTTATTAGTCCAGTCAATTTTTATAGTTTTTCTGCCTTTCCGATTCTAATGCTTTATGAGGGCAGATACAGCTTGTTCAATGCTTTTCTGCGGTCACGTCACAGTATTTGACGTTTGGCAGTCTGTCGTAAATTGATCGCTCCACTCCACATGTGACATTTGTCAAAATTAGCCTAGTTTACACCCATAACTCGTTTAGTTCGGTCCGATAGGACCAAGTAGCCTAGTTTACACCAATAACTCGTTTAGTTCAGTCCGCAAGGACCAAGTCGGTGGGGATAGTACGGTAGGACCAATGCTTGCTTCTCGCCCGTTTATACCGTCTTGCAACGCGTGAACTAAATGAGTACGCGCGCAATTCGTCAAATGTCAAAAACAAGTCGGAATTATTCATCAACACAATTCGTAACCAAAAAAAACATGAGTAAGTACGCTCAGATTGCCTTAGAAACTCAGAACCAACACAATTCACAATAATAACAATCAACATATCCTCATAATTTTGATCCAGATCGAATCAAATTTAGTTCGGTAAACCTGCTGGCGAATACCGAACCAAGAGTGGACCAGCTTAGTCCGCAACTGTTTACACCATTCGAAATATTTGGTTCTGATATAGTTCGGATTTAGTCCTTGGTCCGCGGACCGTGTTGTCGGTGTAAACTAGGTTAGTATGTGGGGATAGTACGGAAGGACCAATGCTTGCTTCTCGTCCGTTTACACCGTCTTGCAACGCGTGAATTAAATGAGAACGCGCGTAATTCGTCAAATGTCAAAAACAAGTCTAAATTTCGACCAACACAATTCGTAACCAAAAAAAAGCATACGTAAGTACGCTCAGATTGCCTTAGAAACTCAAAACCAACACAATTCACAATAATAACAATCAATATAACCTCATAATAATTTTGATCCAGATCGAACCAAATTTAGTTCGGTACACCTGCTGGCGAACACCGAACCAAGAGTGGACCAGCTTAGTCCGCAACTGTTTACACCATTCGAACCAAATATTTGGTTCCGATATAGTCCAGACGTACAGTCTGTTCATGGCTTTCCTGCGGTCACGTCACAGTATTTGACGTTTGGCAGTATATCGTAGATTGATCGCTCCACATGTGAAATTTGTCAAATTGATCTGAAACACCCTCGTCCAGACGTACGTGATTTTTTTTTCAATGTGTAAGAGAGAGACGGAAAAGTATGACGTAACCGCAAGAAAGTCATGAACAAACAGTACGTGATTTTTTGTGTGTAAGAGAGAGACGGAAAAGTATGACGTAACCGCAGAAAAGCCATGAACAGACTATACCTCAAAAGCCAACGGTGCCTGCATAAAAATTGTTAGTTTTTGAGATCCTCCACAAAAAAGGTCTCCTGACGTATTTTGCTGAATGGAAAAGAACTATTTTTGTTTTGCCCTCATTTCGCACATTCGAAAGTGACATCTCAAAAAACGTAGTTTTTCAGGAAACGAGTTTTTATTTTATTTTTCTTCAAAGCTATTTGAATTTCAAGATAACGAAATACCGACACTGGTGTCATCTAGCGGACGAGTGTTGACGCTTAGATGTGACACTATTTCCATATAGTTATTATAGTTTCAGGGTTGATTGTCGATGTTAACCTCAATATTAAAAAATTTTGAGATATGTCACTGTTCTTTCAAAGTCTTGCATTGAGCATGAGACCTTGTTAGGAAAACTTGAGATGTATGGTTTTCGGGGCTTTTTTCACCGTTGGCTACAGTCCTATCTATATGGACGAAGACAGAGAGTTATCTTCAAAAATTATATCTCAAAATAAGGAGAGGTTTGTTCTGATGGAGTCCACAGAAATCAATTCTAGCACTCCTACTATTCCTGGTTCACGTCAGTGATCTACCAAAAGCTATTATAAAACATGTAACATGTACCTCTTTTCTGGACGATACAACTTTACTGTGGTGTGATAGGGATTCTGGGAAACTACGAGTGATGGTTGTCTATCACTCAAGTGCAATGGGGAAGTTACGATGGGTGGAGAAAAGGTTGAGAGGACGTTTGAGAGGGGACTCTTGGGAGTTTGATGGCCATATTTCGATCCTATCTATCAAGCTTTCTAGATGAGTGGAGAGGCTTGGGTGTCGCTGTCGCGAGGAATTTTTACCATACGCTCATAGAATCTCACCTAAACCACTCAAAATAAATTACAATAATCATGGCAAATTTCATTGAGTTCCATCAAGGAGTTTTCGAGATTGGGGAGGTCAGTTGTGGACATAAAATTCTTGCCATTCACCTACATCGCTTCCACACTTTCCATGTCATTCGGATTTTTTCTAATCAATAGAGAGAACCTCCTACAGTGAACCTCATCAATGAACTTGATAGATTTCAATGAGTTCCATAAAAGCCTTGCTGAGATTGAGGAGGTCAGTGGATGATGTCAACTTCCAGGTCCTCTCTTATCTCTTCTCTTATCAGCCTGGTTTTATCCAATCCATTTCTGTTTGTTTGTAGGCGGTTCTCATCCAGTTTTTCCCGGCGATTTTCTGGTATGTCGTCACTGCCAATACTTCTTTTGCACTCTCTTGGGTGCCATGATGCTATTTTCTGTGTCCATCTTTCTATATCCTGTCTTGTCAGCTCTGCTCACATCTGATAATCTTTTTCTTCTTCTGATTTCCTCTATATTATATTCCGTGGTTTTTTCGATAAGAGTATGTATTGTCTGCAGATGGCCTTATTGTACTGAAGCCTTTGTGAAATCAGGCCTGTTCTGGAGATTGATATGCGTCCATTTTGTGTGTCAGTCGGTTGGTGATTATCTTTGTAGAGGCTCATTGGTCGGTTTATAGTTTCCTAAGCTATATCCATCTCCCTTCTTATACAGTAAGATGAATTCTACATTCTCTCATGCTTCGGGTTTTTTCTTATGTTTTTGTTAATTTATTTGTTAATTTCCTTATATTCTCGGTCTATATTTCGTCGTTTTTCCATAAGGTTCTTGGTATACCGGCTGATCTTGCTACTTGTTTTTGTTTTTGAAAAAAATTTCTTTTGTTGTTGGTTGTATGCTGATATTTATGTGTTGTGTTAATTTGTTGATTCCCATTGCTTCCTGGTCTTCATTACTTTTAGTTTTATTCTTTACAATGTTTTCGAATTTCTTTCCGTTTTTTTTTCAGTATTTCAATTGTTGGAAAAGGGTCTTCTTCTTATTAGTTTATTTTTTTCACTGTTCAAACTGGATAAGGACAGTGATATCATCGCAAATGGATTTTTTGTTGGTTATAATATAGTCTATTTCATTTTTCGTGATACCATTCGGGCTTTTCCAGGTTGATCTTCTTTTCAAAGGATTTTCAAAAAAGGAATTCATACAATACAAGTTTTCGGTGGTTCCGTGCTTTCTACCAATTTTGATCAACTTTTGTGTGATTTTTAATAAATTCTAATAATCATTTCGTTTAGTAAATAATAAGTACGTAATTTTTGATCCATATAATGATTTCTTCCCAGTTTTTTTATCTCAAAATCAAAATACACCTTCCAGAGAAATAAAGAGACTTTCTCGTCTCTTCAATCTTTTCAAATGATAAAATAAAAACAAAGTTGTTTTTTCGAATATTTCCAGAAGTAAGTGGCGTATTCGACTCCTAAAGTGGACAAATTCTCTCCAATTTAATCGACCACGTATCACCAAATTCAAATCTTTGTGTACTTTTTATACGTACGCTTGTAATCAAAATAGAATCTATTGATCGGCCCTCGTATAGGTGACTAGAAAAAGGCGCTTTTCTAGTTCGCGCATATGTAAACCTCGTTCTTACGTGGAGATACTTGGCAACGTTGACTTCTGTCATTAGCATCAGTCACTAGTCAGACGTCAGGACTTAAGCTACAGAAAAACACTCCTTAGAAAAAACAAAATTCTCTTAAAATCCTACACTTTACATTACAGAATAATCTTAAAATACTAAAAACGTTAAATATAAAACGTACATAAACATATGTAAATCACAAATTCAACTTATTCAAATCGGGAATGAGCTGCTGAACAACACCAGGCACGGTTTTCCTGTTATAATCCATAAACCGAAAGTCGTCCATATCGTAGACAACATCGATAATGCGCGGAATCGACTCGTAAATGTCTTGAAACATCAATTCATCAAAATGTTTTTTAAGAGTGATAAGATAAGCGCCCAATTGCGCAGCTGCTGTTTTAACTTTATCCACTACAGGCCGATCACTCCAACTGGGATGCGGCATACATAAGGCACGTTCCACAATCGACTCTGGCAGATTCAAATAGTGCACCAAACATTCGGAAATATTACGCTCATCCAGGGGCTCTTTAGCTTGTTTTTGCAGTAGAAGATCAACGATGTGAAGATCGTAGACGTTAGTTAAGTTGATGGAGTAGAACTTATCGAGTACATCAGCCAGACCGGCACTTTTGTGGATTATTTTCCGCACTTTATGGTCCTCCAGTAGAGGTTTCAGCCAGGCGTAGAAGTGTTTTTCACTAGGTAGTTTGATAAAATCAAAAGTGTAGATTCTATCCCATGTGCTTATAATGAGAAGTTGCACAAACTCCGGTGTTCTTTGCTTGTCCGCCCCTGCAAACGCTATGGAAATCGTCTGACAATGCCCAATATGTTTAATGGCATCCTTAAATACTCTTCCAGTGTTACACACATAAACAGACGATCGTATTAGTTGTTTTAAACGCAGATATTCCGCCTCTGATATCTTGATTGCTTTGCTGGTTTCTTTAGCGGGGGTTTTGTGTTTAACCTCGTTGCACGTGAGTTTGTGGATTTTTTCGATTTCGTTGCGGTAAAACTCCAAAATTCCGCCGTAATTTGTAGATTCTTTGAAGCCATTGTGCTGGATTACTTTGATAAGGACGACTCTGTCTTTGCCGCCGTCGCCGTAAACTCCCTCGAAAATTTGCTTGTTTCGTAGTTCCAAAATAATGCGGTCGCCTGTTTTGTATATTGTGTTGTAGCCTTCAGTCATTGTTTTTGAGTTTTTGTGGATAAAATTAACTAAAGTTTGTTTTGGTTTTGAGTTGACTGATTGAAAAACAACTTCATACAGAGTGGATAAGGACAAGTGACAGATTGTTTGAACTGTGCGCATTGTTGCCAAATTTTCTCTTTTAACAACTACGAGTGTTCAACAAAAAGTACGGTTTCAAAAAACGCATGGCTTTGTCTAACATCACAAACATTAATACATGTCAACCACCAAATCCACTTTTTAACCTTACCTTTTTAAATTTTTAAAAAAGCACAAAATCTTCAAAAATTCTCTTTTGTGTCGCTGTATTTTTGCCCCATTTTCAATCCTCAAATGCTTCAAAATCTGTCAGATTCTAAGAAAAAGGGTTTTAAAATGTACTGAAAAAGAGGGTGGGTTTGGGCATGTTCAACATCTTTTGTAATAACATGTATCAATTTACCTACCACGGGCAGAGATAAGGGGCAAGCCATATTCTTGTTTCCAATGTTTTTGTGGATTTCATAACATTTTTATCAAATAGGTGTGATTGTTATTTTAGTGTAGAATAGTGTAGTGCAGATTGCAGATGTAACTTATAAGCCTAGTTTACACCGACAACTTGGTCCGCGGACCAAGTACTCAATTCGAACTATATCAGAACCAAAGTTCGAATGGTGTAAACAGTTGCGGACTAAGCTGGTCCGCTCTTGGTTCGGTACTTGCCAGCAGGTGTACCGAACTAAATTTGGTTCGATCTGGATCAAAATTATGAGGTTATGTTGATTGTTCCTATTGTGAATGGTGTTGGTTCTGAGTTTCTCAAGGCAATCTGGGCGTACTTACTTATGTTTTTTTCTATCACGAATGGACAATTTGCACATTTTTTGAAAATATGAAAAATATAAGGATTAGTATGTACTGATCCCATTGATAGTTAAAAAATCAACCAACGACTTCTAATAATGTAGTAATTACCGATTAAAGAGCGCCAATCAACATCCACTACGTCACAGAATACACTATCTATCTCCGTCTGGCGTATTGACTGTGATGACTCTCTCTCTCGGAAGAGTAATATGGCCCCACCCCTTTTGCGATCATGCAGTGAAATTCGCGTCTTCTTTTTCAATTATTGAGTATACTTTTGGGTATTTCGGAAAAATTTCTTCGCTGATGACTTCCAAATAATGTCTAGAATACGTATATAAAATTTCAAGTCATTTGAAAATGTATGCAAATTGTCCATTGTGTTGATAAATAATTTCGACTTGCTTTTGACGTTTGACGAATTGCGCGCGTACTCATTTAGTACACGCGTTGCAAGACGGTGTAAACGGACGAGAAGCAAGCAGTTGTCCTACCGTACTATCCCCACCCACTTGGTCCTATCGGACCGAACTAAACGAGTCATCGGTGTAAACTAGGCTATAGATAACAGTAGGGAGTTTTTGAAACCCTTGTTAATTAATAACTTTATTAACGTATCCCTCTGTACTAAGCATGCGCAGAAAACAGAACAATAATAACGAAGTGGTCCCAAAAAAGAGAGTTTGAAATTAGTATTTAACGTTTGACATTTGGTCATCACTATCATCATGGCGGAAATCTGTCACTTAAATTTCGAAGTGAAATTGAGTGTAATGCCTGGTTTACATTCAATTCCATTTTGAAGTGGAACTGTTTGGAAAACGGGAACCATTTGCTACCATCCACAATGTATTTAGCGTAAGCCTGACTATGAACGCAAATACAATGTATATGGTATGGTAGCATATGGTTCCCGTTTGCCAAGCGGAAATTTGACAGTTCACTTCGAAATGAAATTGAATGTGAACCTTACATTCATTACCCCGGCAAAACACCGACTGGAATGATAGACAGATCACTCGCATCAATTAGTACACTGTTGCCAAGCTGTGAAACATAGGATCAATAATTTCTGTTGAATTATTTAATAAAAAGACAAGAATCTCACAATTACATTCCAGTGCAACTGTAACCATTTTTCACAATTTAAATTGCACTTTGTATGTTTCACGATTTCTGTGTAATAATCAAATAATACTGTATATATCAATATCACAACATGACAAAATAACAGATGGTTCTTGAGCGAACGTTAAGGTTCTGTAGATAACGTAACACGTTATCGGTTAATAGACAGTTGAAGTTCAGCCAAGACGTAGACGTTAACGTAATACGTTAACGCATAAAGTTCACGTCTACGTAATGATCCAAAAGCTAGTTGAAGTGTGGCATTCGACGTACGTGAAACGTAGCGAGTTGAGTTAACCTAATTTGTTGTGTTTACATATAGTTTTTCGACCTGTTAAAGTAGAAAAAAAGTGATGTTTGTGACAATTTGGTTATTGAATTTTGAGGCCCACTAAAAATATGACGTGTAATGTCCAAAATTGATTCGTTGGCAGATTATCCAAGATCGGATACTCGATCGGCAAACCTCGGATTACGTATAAGGGATGAGGGAAGTCACGCAAGGTTACGTATGTCCGTAAACGCAAACGTGAAAAAAAACGAAGTGCGCTTGCCCAGATGTCAATCACCACGTTTACGTCTACGTCAATGAATGCACTTCATTTATCTAATAACTGATTTGGTTATTTCCACTCCTCAGCGCATGCTCAGAATAACCGGCAACGTTAATAACGGATGAAATAAGAGCTTCAAAAACTCCCTGGTGTAAAGGAAATTCACCAAACGCGTAAGTACACTTGGTGCAAATATTCTAACCTAAAAAACAGACAAATATTCCACAAACACCGATGGATTCTCCCCTCCAAATTTTCTTTATCGTTATTTTAGGATAGATTATAGAAGATTTGTTTACAAAATAGGCTCCCCGCCGTATCCTACACTACACTACACTTGTTACACCTACACCTCCTCTTGGCCTGGTTTAACTAGTGCAGTAATGTGCATCTTACACTGATATAACAAACACACTTCACTGGTTTGCACTAACCTAACCTTGTAACAAACACCGCAGTGTAGTAAAGTGTGCACCAGTGGAGGATGATAAACACTATAGGGACAAAAAAACTAATCCAAATATTTATTGGAAAAAATTTTTCGCTAGAAAAAACATCTCCACAAAATCGTTATACAGGGTGTCAGTGAAAGGTCTTCAAAATCTTACCACATATTCCTGAGGTCAAAATAAGTTGATTTAAAGCAGCTCACCTCATTCTAAAATGTCCATGTTTTCTAGATACAGGGTGGTAAAAGTCAAAAAATAAAAATTGAATATTTCGAACTGCAGCGCCCTCTTAAGGTCACAATGAAACGGTATCCATATTCAGGATTCTCACTTATGTTCACATATTTTGAAAAATTCGATTTTTATTGTTCCTTTTCACCACTAAGAAACAGATCAATTTCAGACAAAGATATGTTTTCTTATTTTGACGTCAGGTATATATGGTGTAATATGTAAAGACCTTTCACAGACATACTGTATGTATATGCTTATTTTTATTAAAAAAATTGATATTTTCGAGTTCGACTGTGTTTCTCTTTGAAATTTATCCCACATGTCATCGATGATTAAACAGAAAATCAGAGGAAAATAGTGGTTTTGTTTGAGTTGGCAACGTTCAACACGAATGACATACGTCATACTTCCTCTCTGCATAAAGCCGCTCAGAAGAAGTTCGTTTTGTAGTTGACGACAGATTTTGTACCATAAGTCGAGACATCGCCTTCCTATTGGTCAAAAATCTGTCGCCAGCAACAGAACGGAACTCTGAAAAGTGAATCCTGACTTTGATGTTTTGCGGCGTTTTCTTTTGGGAGTTATAAGGCCGTGTACGCACTTAACTTGGCATAGTCGTTCTTTGTCTTCACTCAACATTGTTCAACTTTCACAGCAAAAAACTCCTATGATTTTAATGATATCAACTTGATATTTTACTGTATTTCAAATGAATTTCACATGAAAATTCACTCAAAAATATATTTTGTGATTTTTTTAGATTTTATAAATCAAATTTTACATTGCTCAACTTTGCCAGCGAATAACTCCTATGATTTTGGTGATATCAACTTGATATTCTACTGTGATATAACACAGACTATATCAAGTGAACCATATGAATTTTACTTAAAAATTCCCTCTGAAAGTTATTTTGTGAATTTTTAAAGATTTCATAGATCAAATACAACGCTCAACTTTGTCAGCTAATAACTCCCATGATATTGGCGATATCAACTTCATATTTCACGCGGCAACACTGTCGACTCTTACCTGACCAATCAGTGTGTACCATGCCCACTAGTATACCATAAATGAACCAATCAGAATAAATTTGAAATTATATCAACAATCTTTTATTTCGATTACTCTTACAAATAAACTATACAGGGTGCTACAAATTCAAGTGGGGCAAGATTCACTAGAATTACAGACAAAAATTAAATTGAGCCCCGCATACAAATTAACCGCACCCTGTATAGACCTTATAATTAATTTCTATATAAAACTCACGATTTATACAAAATACAAACAAATGTACAATTTACGATTTCAGAGCCCAAAACAGGAAATAATACCTGAATAAATACTTACAGTTAATGGCAACCTGGTGTGGAAAAAACATTTACAAGGACTGTGAATTCAATAAAACAACATAAACTGAAACTCACCCCTAGTTGAACTGTTGGAAACTAAAGCTGGCATCACTGTACGTAGTCGACGTGGCAACAGTGGAAAACGTAGCCTCACCCTCCTGAAACGTAGCGACTTCGTGTTTGTCCGCCTCCCCAGCCAAATTAAACCCGCCCAAACTTTCCGTTTTCAATTTAATCTCCTGTCCATCAGCCCCCTGAATCACCGTGGGCAATGTAACCAGCCCCAATTGCGCCCCAGAAAACTCCATCAGTTTATTACCATCGATAATCAGTGGCGCCACCTCAGTCTGCAACTTCAAATTGCCCATAATCCCCATTAAAATGCGCGATGGTTGTTGCGGCTGTTCGGGCTGCGGCTCAGCCACGGCCTGCTTTTCCAGCTTGATTTGCCGAGTTTTGCCGAACGATTTAAATTTAATCGGCATTGGTTCGACTGCCGATGTAACCGGCTCCACCCGATGTCCACCTTTTAAATCTGGTTGTGTTTCCATCCAATGATTGGTCTGTCTTCTGTGGTTTTTCAGCTGCCCGGATTGGATGAAACGGGCCGGACACACCCCGCAGGCATAAGGCCGCGCCCCTGTGTGACGACGCATGTGCAACGCTAGATCATTTGATTGGGTAAACGCGCGCGAGCAAATATTACATACATAGGGGCGTTCCCCTGTGTGAACTCTGCTATGGCGCAGCTGCAATGGACACGTCAAATAATGACGTAAAGCGGCGTTGCCAACTTACCAATTTGTTGCTCTTATTGAAGGATTTGCCACATAACGTACACAAATACGGCTTTTCTCCTGAATGGGTGCGTTCGTGGCACTTCAAATCATGCGAACGTGGAAACCCTTTGCCGCATTCGCTGCACTTGTACGGACGTTCCCCTGTGTGTCTCCGCATGTGCACGATCTACAAACTATATTACCCCGCACGTTCATTCAATTACTCACCATATTACTAGAATTATTAAATTCCTTGCCACAATAGACGCACAAGTGCAACTTGGAATTATCCTTCATCCCCGTATGGATTCTTTGGTGCGTTTTCAAATTATCCAAACGATTAAATGATTTGCCGCACTCAATACACACGTGTCGTTTGTCCTGCATAAGGTGCGTTTTTGTGTGACGTGCCAGTAGGTCTGATCTGTAAGGCAAATCAGAGCATGCGCATTGAATTGTATGTGTGGGCATACCGTGAAAATATGGAATCACAAATTGAACACTTGTGCTGGCCTTCGTTGGTTACTTCTTGATGCAGGCGCAGATGGCGAATCAAATGTTCGCCTCTGCTGAAGGGTTTGTTGCACGTTGTGCACACGTAGGGTTTGTTGATGTGTTGCGCTTCGATGTGTTCTTTTAGTAAGTCCTCAGTATAGTAGGCCTGCAATGCGATATTGTTTGGGGACGCAACCGGCTTACCATGGAATTCTAACCTAACTTCTTTTGAAACTGATGTAAGTTTGAATGATGGTGTAAATCGCCATTCAGTCCATCAGTCACTCATTGACTGACGTGACGAACTGAACCAGAGCCGTCTATATTGTAATACAAGCCCTGAGATAATGGTTTTGGCAACACCGCGTGTGGTCCTGATTGAAGTTAGGTTCACTTCTAGTTCCAACTCTTACCACCGAACCAATAACATATAGAAGGTTCACTCTATGTAAAGTAGCATCAAAAGACAGTACGACGAGTCATTCGGGAGCACATCGAACGTACCAAAATCCGTTGACAAATGACAAAGTTAGCTGTGCCACGTCAGCAGACTTTGCGACGTTGTAGCTCGTTTATTTATCGACCGATTTGAATGAATGAAATGTCATTTTAAAGAACTTGAAATTGTCTATCAGATATTCTTTGGTTGATCAAAATCCGTTGACAAATAACAAAGATAGCTGTGCCACGTCAGCAAAGTTTGCAACGTTGTAGCTCGTTTATTTATCGACCGATTTGAATGAATGAAATGTCATTTTAAAGGACTTGAAATTGTCTATCAGATATTCTTTGGTTGATCAAAATCCGTTGACAAATGACAAAGTTAGCTGTGCCACGTCAGCAGACTTTGCGACGTTGTAGCTCGTTTATTTATCGACCGATTGGAATGAATGAAAAGTCATTTTAAAGGACTTGAAATTGTCTACCAGATATTCTTTGGTTGATCAAAATCCGTTGACAAATAACAAAGTTAGCTGTGCCACGTCGGCAAATTTTGCAACGTTGTAGCTCGTTTATTTATCGACCGATTTAAATGAATGAAATGTCATTTTAAAGGACTTGAAATTGTCTATCAGATATTCTTTGGTTGATCAAAATCCGTTGACAAATAACAAAGTTAGCTGTGCCACGTCAGCAGACTTTGCGACGTTGTAGCTCGTTTATTTATCGACCGATTTGAATGAATGAAAAGTCATTTTAAAGGACTTGAAATTGTCTACCAGATATTCTTTGGTTGATCAAAATCCGTTGACAAATAACAAAGTTAGCTGTGCCACGTCAGCAGACTTTGCGACGTTGTAGCTCGTTTATTTATCGACCGATTGGAATGAATGAAATGTCATTTTAAAGGACTTGAAATTGTCTATCAGATATTCTTTGGTTGATCAAAATCCGTTGACAAATAACAAAGATAGCTGTGCCACGTCAGCAAAGTTTGCAACGTTGTAGCTCGTTTATTTATCGACCGATTTGAATGAATGAAATGTCATTTTAAAGGACTTGAAATTGTCTATCAGATATTCTTTGGTTGATCAAAATCCGTTGACAAATGACAAAGTTAGCTGTGCCACGTCAGCAGACTTTGCGACGTTGTAGCTCGTTTATTTATCGACCGATTGGAATGAATGAAAAGTCATTTTAAAGGACTTGAAATTGTCTACCAGATATTCTTTGGTTGATCAAAATCCGTTGACAAATAACAAAGTTAGCTGTGCCACGTCGGCAAATTTTGCAACGTTGTAGCTCGTTTATTTATCGACCGATTTAAATGAATGAAATGTCATTTTAAAGGACTTGAAATTGTCTATCAGATATTCTTTGGTTGATCAAAATCCGTTGACAAATAACAAAGTTAGCTGTGCCACGTCAGCAGACTTTGCGACGTTGTAGCTCGTTTATTTATCGACCGATTTGAATGAATGAAAAGTCATTTTAAAGGACTTGAAATTGTCTACCAGATATTCTTTGGTTGATCAAAATCCGTTGACAAATAACAAAGTTAGCTGTGCCACGTCAGCAGACTTTGCGACGTTGTAGCTCGTTTATTTATCGACCGATTGGAATGAATGAAATGTCATTTTAAAGGACTTGAAATTGTCTATCAGATATTCTTTGGTTGATCAAAATCCGTTGACAAATAACAAAGTTAGCTGTGCCACGTCAGCAGACTTTGCGACGTTGTAGCTCGTTTATTTATCGACCGATTTGAATGAATGAAAAGTCATTTTAAAGGACTTGAAATTGTCTACCAGATATTCTTTGGTTGATCAAAATCCGTTGACAAATAACAAAGTTAGCTGTGCCACGTCAGCAGACTTTGCGACGTTGTAGCTCGTTTATTTATCGACCGATTTGAATGAATGAAAAGTCATTTTAAAGGACTTGAAATTGTCTACCAGATATTCTTTGGTTGATCAAAATCCGTTGACAAATAACAAAGTTAGCTGTGCCACGTCAGCAGACTTTGCGACGTTGTAGCTCGTTTATTTATCGACCGATTTGAATGAATGAAAAGTCATTTTAAAGGACTTGAAATTGTCTACCAGATATTCTTTGGTTGATCAAAATCCGTTGACAAATAACAAAGTTAGCTGTGCCACGTCAGCAGACTTTGCGACGTTGTAGCTCGTTTATTTATCGACCGATTTGAATGAATGAAAAGTCATTTTAAAGGACTTGAAATTGTCTACCAGATATTCTTTGGTTGATCAAAATCCGTTGACAAATAACAAAGTTAGCTGTGCCACGTCAGCAGACTTTGCGACGTTGTAGCTCGTTTATTTATCGACCGATTTGAATGAATGAAAAGTCATTTTAAAGGACTTGAAATTGTCTACCAGATATTCTTTGGTTGATCAAAATCCGTTGACAAATAACAAAGTTAGCTGTGCCACGTCAGCAGACTTTGCGACGTTGTAGCTCGTTTATTTATCGACCGATTTGAATGAATGAAAAGTCATTTTAAAGGACTTGAAATTGTCTACCAGATATTCTTTGGTTGATCAAAATCCGTTGACAAATAACAAAGTTAGCTGTGCCACGTCAGCAGACTTTGCGACGTTGTAGCTCGTTTATTTATCGACCGATTTGAATGAATGAAAAGTCATTTTAAAGTACTTGAAATTGTCTACCAGATATTCTTTGGTTGATCAAAATCCGTTGACAAATAACAAAGTTAGCTGTGCCACGTCAGCAGACTTTGCGACGTTGTAGCTCGTTTATTTATCGACCGATTTGAATGAATGAAAAGTCATTTTAAAGGACTTGAAATTGTCTACCAGATATTCTTTGGTTGATCAAAATCCGTTGACAAATAACAAAGTTAGCTGTGCCACGTCAGCAGACTTTGCGACGTTGTAGCTCGTTTATTTATCGACCGATTTGAATGAATGAAAAGTCATTTTAAAGGACTTGAAATTGTCTACCAGATATTCTTTGGTTGATCAAAATCCGTTGACAAATAACAAAGTTAGCTGTGCCACGTCAGCAGACTTTGCGACGTTGTAGCTCGTTTATTTATCGACCGATTTGAATGAATGAAAAGTCATTTTAAAGGACTTGAAATTGTCTACCAGATATTCTTTGGTTGATCAAAATCCGTTGACAAATAACAAAGTTAGCTGTGCCACGTCAGCAGACTTTGCGACGTTGTAGCTCGTTTATTTATCGACCGATTTGAATGAATGAAATGTCATTTTAAAGGACTTGAAATTGTCTATCAGATATTCTTTGGTTGATCAAAATCCGTTGACAAATAACAAAGTTAGCTGTGCCACGTCAGCAGACTTTGCGACGTTGTAGCTCGTTTATTTATCGACCGATTTGAATGAATGAAAAGTCATTTTAAAGGACTTGAAATTGTCTACCAGATATTCTTTGGTTGATCAAAATCCGTTGACAAATAACAAAGTTAGCTGTGCCACGTCAGCAGACTTTGCGACGTTGTAGCTCGTTTATTTATCGACCGATTTGAATGAATGAAAAGTCATTTTAAAGGACTTGAAATTGTCTACCAGATATTCTTTGGTTGATCAAAATCCGTTGACAAATAACAAAGTTAGCTGTGCCACGTCAGCAGACTTTGCGACGTTGTAGCTCGTTTATTTATCGACCGATTTGAATGAATGAAAAGTCATTTTAAAGGACTTGAAATTGTCTACCAGATATTCTTTGGTTGATCAAAATCCGTTGACAAATAACAAAGTTAGCTGTGCCACGTCAGCAGACTTTGCGACGTTGTAGCTCGTTTATTTATCGACCGATTTGAATGAATGAAAAGTCATTTTAAAGGACTTGAAATTGTCTACCAGATATTCTTTGGTTGATCAAAATCCGTTGACAAATAACAAAGTTAGCTGTGCCACGTCAGCAGACTTTGCGACGTTGTAGCTCGTTTATTTATCGACCGATTTGAATGAATGAAATGTCATTTTAAAGGACTTGAAATTGTCTATCAGATATTCTTTGGTTGATCAAAATCCGTTGACAAATAACAAAGTTAGCTGTGCCACGTCAGCAGACTTTGCGACGTTGTAGCTCGTTTATTTATCGACCGATTTGAATGAATGAAATGTCATTTTAAAGGACTTGAAATTGTCTATCAGATATTCTTTGGTTGATCAAAATCCGTTGACAAATGACAAAGTTAGCTGTGCCACGTCAGCAAACTTTGCGACGTTGTAGCTCGTTTATTTATCGACCGATTTGAATAAATGAAATGTCATTTTAAAGGACTTGAAATTGTCTATCAGATATTCTTTGGTTGATCAAAATCCGTTGACAAATGACAAAGTTAGCTGTGCCACGTCAGCAGACTTTGCGACGTTGTAGCTCGTTAATTTATCGACCGATTTGAATGAATGAAATTTAATTTTAAAGTACTCAAAATTGTCTATCAGATATTCTTTGGTTGACCAAAATCCGTTGACAAATGACAAAGTTAGCTGTGCCACGTCAGCAGACTTTGTGGCGCTGTAGCTCGTTTATTTATCGACCGATTTGAATGAATGAAATGTCATTTTAAAGGACTTGAAATTGTTTATCAGATTTTTTTGGTTGATCAAAATCCGTTGACAGATGACAAAGTTACCTGTGCCACGTCATCAAACTTTTTAGCAGTATAGCTCGTTCATTTATCAACCGATTTGAATGAATTAAATGTCATTTTTAAGTACTTGAGATTGTCAATCATTCAAAAAAATGTAATAGACTTAGTTCAGGCTCATTTTGGTTCATTTACGATATTTTCGGTTAGTTTGGGTTAGCAAATGGATCCGAACCAACTCAATCAACCCAAAATGATGTGAAAAAACCTAGATTAACGCGAATGAACATAAACTAACGCAAATAGACTCAAATCTATTCAAACAAACCTAAACTGACGCAAATGGACCTGAAATTATTCAAAAAACCTAAAATAATACGAATGAACCAAAAAATCCTAAGTTAACGCAAATAGACCCGAACTTACTCAATCAATAATAAATGATGTGAACAAACATGAACTAACGCAAATGAACCTAAACGCACCTAAATAGACCTGAGCTAATGCAAAAAATCCAAAATAATGAAAGAAAATTTAAACTAACACAAATGAACCCCAACGAAAATACACTTAAACTTACGTAAACTAACGCAAATAAAAAAATCCAAAATTACGAACTTAACCCAACTCAAATTACGCAAGAAAACAATCTTTTCCCAAATCAAAGTAACGAAAATTTTCCAAAA
Organism: Orchestes rusci; assembly: GCA_958502075.1. NCBI lineage: Eukaryota > Metazoa > Arthropoda > Insecta > Coleoptera > Curculionidae > Orchestes > Orchestes rusci. The sequence goes on along the minus strand of OY293304.1, from coordinate 112,831,176 downwards.
AACTCGTGCGCCACCCCCTGGATTTATGTGGTAGAAGGACCACAAAGCCTATCGGGAAGACAGTGAAGAAAAATAATCCAGAGGGTGGCGCCCGAGTTTTCCAGTATAATAATCCCACCGCCGATAAAATCAATTTCCATGTACATACCTGCTCACACCTGTCACATTTATGCGTCAAAACAGCCCGATGAAACGTCATATGCCTTGTCAAATGATTGGCCCGCGCAAACTCAGCCCGACACACGTGACATTTATGCACCTTCCGATTCTTTGGTTTATCCGCGTCGATTTCGTCCAACGCCCCCTCGTCAGCCTCCAAATCGACGTTGCCATTTTCCTGATCGATGACGTCTTTTACGTCAACTTCGTCGCCATTTTCGACTAGTTTATCCGGCGCACTGACGTCACTTTCCACATCCGACATGCCATGCTCGATTTGCATGTGATGCACGTAACTTTTTTTGTATTTGAATTTGCGATCGCAAAACTCACATTCTCTTACCTGGAATTAGTCAATAAAATTATTTAAAAAAAAAAGAAAAAAAAAAAGAAAAAAAAAAAAAAAAAAAAAATGAACTCTACTTTTCAATGAACAAATTCTTACTTTTTTATCGGACTTTAGCTTGCTTTTACCGTTGAAAATACAATGGATTTCCTTCAAATGTCGCGTCAAATGGCTGGGTTTGGTGAAACTTTTGTCGCAATGCTCACACTGAGACAACTCAAGCCCGGTGTGTTTGCGCAGGTGCACCTTTAACCCCTGATAAGTGGTCAGGATTTTGTGGCACTCTTTGCACTCGTACAAGGTGGCATCTTTTTTCTTGTCGTCTACAATGACGTCATCATTGAAGTCATTGTTGTCGTCATCGGAAAAGGGAAACTGACTAAGGGGCACGTCCATTGAATCGTCCCCTTCTTTGATGTCCAGTTCTTCTGTTATTTGTTCATCCTTCTCTTTCTTCACAATCAGCACTATTTTTTCTTTATTAACATCGTCATGCTCGGTCATGTGTCTGAACAAGTCGGAACATTCTTCAAATTTGGCCTCGCACACTTTGCAACTGTGCGGCTCCATTTTGTCTTTGTCGTGATTTTTCATATGACGTACAAGATGGTTGGTTCTGGTATATTTAGACGGGCACAGCGGACAATGTCTGTAACAACGATTAGTATGTAATATTGTCAATGTCATTAAAAAAATAAAACACGCAACGTTTGGCGCCCGAGCAGGGACCATTGTTGTCGTTTGCCCATAAAAATTTGGTCCAGTCTATGATCAATAAATAATTATAACTTATGATATAAATTGAAATTAACCCCGTTCCAGTGGAAGAGGTCTTGGTCAATGCCTATTCTGACATATTTTTTCTCATTGTAACAAGCTAATTTTACGCTTATTACTTCTTACCGATGATATTACAATTAAACTAACCCAATTAAAAGTTATTCAGAAAATACACGTTTTTCTGAGTCACCTGTTGACATTTTTGAACAGTTTTTTTTTCTAGTTACAGACAAGGCCTTGACTGATGTCCTTCACTTTATAGGAAGTTTTAGAATAAAATTGATCAGAAGTATTGAACAAAAAGTTCTATTTAAAGTAAAAAAACTATATGATGAGGTTATGTTTCCATAGTTTCGTTATTTCTCAATGAATTTCGTTCAAATTCGGTAATCACGTTTTATTTGGATTCGGTTGGGATTAAGTGAGGTTAGGTTTGCATAATCTCGTCAACAAATTTGAAAAATAATTGATTTGGTGAGGTCGACAGATCTTGGTGCCATAACATACAGAGGGAAAAAAAAGAATGTATCAGCAACGTGAGATTTCTCAAGATGGCTCTTTGGCTCCGAGCCGCGCGAGCTTTTGGTTCAGAAATACACGTTTTCCTGAAACACCTGTTAACATATCCAAACAATTTTTTTTTAAAATTATATACAAAGCCTTGATAGATGTCTTATACTATATGGGAAGTTTTGGATTTGATCAGAAACATAGAAGAAAGTCTTGCTCAGTTGGTCATCTTCAACTATCATTTTCTCAACTTTGTACTGATTTTATTTGGTCGAGTCGTGTATTGAACATTCAGTGAGGTTAAGTTTTTCAAAATTTCATTATTCTTTCATTTTATTTCCCAAAAACATCCCAACTAGAACCTATACATACCAGATTAAAACAAAAACCGTTGGAAAATGATAAAGCGATGCAAACATAACCTCACTAAAACTACTTAAAAAAAAAAATTACATTAAATCCCATACAGAACCTAGATACTACAAGCTGAACAAAATTCTTCAAAAGATAACGAAATTATGCAGACACAACCTCAATAAATCATTTTTTTTTCATATAATTATATTTATTGATTATTATTATTAACATTTCAAACAGCTGTATTTTTTCTGTTTTTGAAGGTATGTATCAAAATGAAGCAAAGCAAAAAACATATTGTATGGTTATCCTTATCTATGCAAACATAACCTCATCGACTCATCTATTTTTTGTATGCCCATCACACAAAAAAACGAACAGTGAAGTAAATATGAAGCGTGTAAAAATCCATTATGCTTTTTTTTGCCCCTTGGCAACGTTGCATCAGACGGGCTGTTAAAGAATAATTACAGTTCCGTCAACCAGTTTCTCATTCACCACCTGTTGATAAATGACATTGACAATATGACAATGTCAAATAATTCCATAAAAATGCGATTTTTGTTTGAAATGATTGTATTGTCATCGATTCTTGACAAGTGTGCAAAGTTTCAAATCAATCTGGGCATTCGAAGTCGGTAAAAATCGAGTTCCAAGATTCTATTACAAACAAGCATACCACAAGTGGTATGCTTTTTTTGCACCTCGGCAACGTTGCATTAGACGGGCGGTTTAAGAATAATTACAGTTCCGTCAACCAGTTTTTCATCCACTACCTGTTGATAAATGACATAGACAAATGTCAAATAATTCCATAAAAATGTGATTTTTGTTTAATTGAAAAATCATGATTCAATTTTAGCTTATCTGGGCATTTGATTGGGAAAAATTCGAGTTCCAAGATTCTGTTTCAAACAAACAAACAAACAAAAATACAAGTAAATCTGATATAAAGCGTGTAAAAATCCATTGTGCTTTTTTTGCCCTTTGGCAACGTTGCATCAGACGGGCTGTTTAAGAATAATTACAGTTCCGTCAACCAGTTTTTCATCCACTACCTGTTGATAAATGACATAGACAAATGTCAAATAATTCCATAAAAATGTGATTTTTGTTTAATTGAAAAATCATGATTCAATTTTAGCTTATCTGGGCATTTGATTGGGAAAAATTCGAGTTCCAAGATTCTGTTTCAAACAAACAAACAAACAAAAATACAAGTAAATCTGATATAAAGCGTGTAAAAATCCATTGTGCTTTTTTTGCCCTTTGGCAACGTTGCATCAGACGGGCTGTTTAAGAATAATTACAGTTCCGTCAACCAGTTTTTCATCCACTACCTGTTGATAAATGACATAGACAAATGTCAAATAATTCCATAAAAATGTGATTTTCGTTTAATTGAAAAATCATGATTCCATTTTAGCTTATCTGAGCATTTGATGGGGGGAAAAATCGAGTTCCAAGATTCTGTTTCAAACAAACAAACAAACAAAAATACAAGTAAAGCTTATATAAAGCATGTAAAAATCCATTGTGCTTTTTTTGCCCTTTGGCAACGTTGCATCAGACGGGCTGTTAAAGAATAATTACAGTTCCGTCAACCAGCTTCTCATTCACTACTTGTTGATAAATGACAGACAAATGTCAATTAATTCCATAATTTTGTTTGATTAAAAAAATATTAATTACGTTTTAGTTCTTTTTCAGGTTACATACCTAATGCCATCTCCCGTGTGTTGTCTTAGATGCACATTCAGTCCTTTTTTCGAGGTAAACTCCTTCATGCAATATGTACAAGTGAGCATGGTTTCGGACAACTTTTTCCGTTTTGCCAGGGGTAAGTCATCATCTTCATCCTCCCTGTCAGATAATGTAGATTGAAGATCAGGTACATCGGGTTGTACAACAATATCTTCCTTTTTTGCTTCATCTTTTTGATGCGTCAACTCTCGTAAAGCCTGATCTGATTTTTCGCATTGAAGCTTGAATTCATAGGCTGTGCTTAGTTTATCTTCGCACGAGTTGCACAGAAGATATGGTAGACCGTCTCCGGATTGGACCTGAATTTTTACAAAACGGATAAACAACCTAATTCGATTAATGCTAATTGGTACCTCAATTTCAGCACAAGCCATAAGCATTTCCGATAGAAGCACAGTGTCTGTCTTTTCGAACACATTTTGCATGTCGCCACTCTCGCACATGCACGAGCGGCATATTTTGTCGATCATCAGTTGGATAACTTCCTCGTTATCCATTTTTGGTGGGTTTAATGGAAATATCATAAGAAAAACATCACTATTTTGTAGATCTAATTCATTGGAGTTTCCACTTTATTCTGTTGACAAGGGCGACAAATGACGGGACAACAAACAATGTTGACAGATGACAGTCATGACGGATATGTTAGTCGATAGTGAACTATCGACTATCGATCTTTTTTTACAGGTCGCGTTCAAATCGTAGTACAGTGACTCGATATAAAATACAGGGGGTTCCGCATAAGAACCGACACAGAGCAGGAACATGAAGAGGAGCTCAAAATATTATGATTAAACGCAACTTACCTATATAATACCAGGTTGCTCGAAGTTATACGCCTCGCGGGTTTCCTGCCATAATCGCAAATTTACATGATACATACAAAAAATGAGAAGTCAAATCAAATCAAATCAAAATTGCTTTATTGTCGAAAATATGAATGTATTTGTGACAAAGCAGTCCTAACTAATAATAATTTAAAAGTAGTGGTTACGTACTAAAAATAAAAGTTTCAAAAATCTAAACAGTAGTACAAAACATCATGAAACCAACAAGAGTATTAACAAAAATACATACATACTTAAGGAAACTTATGAAAAAAATCCTTTAACAATTTGGTGACTGATTTGCCGACTAGAAAAATGTTAGTGGACAATTAAAAGCACTTTTGGAAGATGGTTGTATATTTTGATGCTTTCATATATTATGGAATGTTTAACCAACCCAAAGCTATAACTAGTCAGTCTGTCAAGATTTCAGTACTTTTTGTGAATCAGAGAAACTCTCTCTAAAATAAAGAGACATGGTAAGGACAGGGACCATGCATCTTAGAAAGAGGTTTGCAAGACTCTATTTTTGACCCTGAAAAGAAACCTTACAGCTCTCTTCTGTAGAACAAAAACTGACTGAAACAGGGCACGACTGCAAAAACCCCAAAAAAGGGACTTCCATATCTCAAACGGCTTTCAACAAGGGCAAAGTAGGCTACAAAACATCCGGCTGCCAACTTCCTGTGCAAGGTTTCAATGTGCGAAGAGAACCTTAGCCTATCATCAATGTAGAGTCCCAGATATTTTACAAAACTGTCTTTCGCTCGAGATTGTGGCCACGCAGGGGAATTGAATTTGACTGGTATTTGAAACTGAACAAATTTGTCTTCGTAACATTGAGGCGTAATTTATTCGAGATTCGAGTCACACCACTCCTTAACTAGTTGCATCTTATGCGCAACAGATAACTTCCACCAGTGGGTGATAATTTTATTATCCATTAATTTTGAAACGAAAGAATGACGAGACAGAACGACGGGAAAGAATGACGGTATTGAATGCTAGTCTGTGGGCACTCAATTTCACCTGCTTGATGCCAGAATGAGATTGAAGTTCCCGCTGTACTGTATGTATTATTTTCTATACTTTTCTATCGCCTGCGGCCCATCTGTTAATGCCCTTGCGTTTGAAATACTATTTTTCTATTGGCCGCCTACATGTTGGTTAAGACTTTCTAACCCTAGTTACCAAGAACATAAGAATGAGACGGTTTTTGTCGGTTTGCTCTTTGTTTGTTGCAATGATTTTAAACACAATTTTGTAATTTCGCAATAGTTATTTACGTTACTAAGGCGGTAAATGACTTTTTAAATTACGAGTCAAGATGAGGCGACGAAGGAGCCGAGTCTAGAATATCTAGACGGGTAGTTTAATGATATTTAACGGCTGTGTATCGTACATTGTTTTGTTTCATACTGTAATAACTATTTTTAATCGGTTTAAAGTGCTTTCTTCTCAAACCACACACTTAGGGTGGCAGTCCACCTCACATTCGTACCATGAGATGGCGCCAGCCAGACCATGTAACAACTTATGTTTGTCCTATCTGTCCTTATGTTAAGTGAACAAGTTGCAAAATGGACCAAATTTTGCATAAAAGCTGCGAAGCGCAAATCGGCGGAAAGGTATCAAAAGGAATTTGAGGCTTTCTGTGAATGGCGCAAAATCTTCCGTGTAGATAGGACAGTGAACGAGAATATCGTGTTTGGCGCCAGCCAAACCGTGTTACCAATGCAATTTCACAGTCTCTGATGATGCAAAATGTCATTTTTGGAGTAGTCAAGTAATTTTTTTTACAGTCTCTGATGATGTAAAGTATCATTTACCGGACTGGTTTTGGGTCCGGTAAATGATACTTTACGGTACAGTATGAAATAAATAATCTTTTCAGCATGGTAAAACATCAGTTATCATGATATGCATAATAAAACATCCTTATTCAAAGTGCAAATTTTGTATCCAATACCATATTATACCTATAAGTTTATAATTCATAACATTTTGCTAAATTTTTTGGATCAATTGGAGTGGTTCAAAAAATATTTTTCTGCAAAAAAAATACATGGATGAAACTTTCATAGAATCAAAGGCCGAACAACTTCTTTTCAAAACTTTTTTCATGATACCTAAAAAAAGGTTTTTTCCTACAGCCGTGCGGAAAATTCAATTTTCCGCACCGATATCCGTGTGGAAAATCGGATCTCCCGCACCAGTGCGGAAAAATTTTTCCGCACGGATATGTCAAAATTAACAATATCATAAGCAAACAGCAACCAGGTTTCCAGGTAACTATGGTCGCTTAGTTACACATTTCGACATTCATTATTATTTATTTGTCATTAGCTGCATCAGAAACTTTTAAATTACGAATTATATCCTTATTTCCGCACGTCTGTAGAAAAACTATTGTACCTAACACTTGCGGAAAATGTTTTTCCGCACTTGTTAGGTAAATAGCTATTGCTTTAAAAAAATGTTTAGGAAACCACCTTTTCAGCGCAAAACTTACCAGGACTTCGAGTCAGATCTTTTGGTTGGATGTTCAGGAGGCAGTCCACAAGCATCTCTGAAAATATAATTGTTTGGTTTTTTTTTTGCCGACCTCTATAAGCTGACGACAACTTTATACTGGGCTAGAGTCAATAGACCATAAAAGAAACTCATTTTTTTTATATACCTATATAGACCGTTCCGCATCGCAAAAACTCCAATCACAGACCGCGCCAATTGAATTAGAATTGAATTTAATCAAATTCGCTTCACCTGTGTGCCGGCGGGCGTAGCGAACGTGTTAAACTTATTTCAGTATTGCTGGTTTTATGTCAAGGTCCTTTTTTGTAGAGAATTTCTTGCTCTTTATTTTTTGTAACCACGCAAAAATTAAGTCATTCGTCTCACGAAAAGCGAGATATTTGACAAAATAAGAATTTTATTACCTTTGATCTTGGATAACTTGAAACGCATGCGCGATATTGATGGGGACTTTTTAGACATTGCTTCCAAAGTTAAAATGAAGATGTAGACAAAATTTGAGCTGACTCGGATTTTTTCCGCAGATGCTGCTTTTTTCGCACAGTGATAGGATCTTTTTAACAATATTTTTTTATCAAGGAAACATTCGAGCATTCGATACATTTATTCATGGACATACAGGGTGTTTATTAATTGGATGCCGATATTTTTAAGATAGAGGTTGTAAAATAAAAAAAAACTTTCTTTTATCATTACTTACTATTCCAGATTTCTTTTTGAAATTTGGTACACGTCTTCTATGCATCAATATGCATGAGAATGTAAGAGAGGGCACCACTGATTTAAAAATATTGGAAGACACAGCAGAGGGTATCAATCCAAATAAGTAGATTTTACTTTAAGCGAAAACCATGCGCCAGACGAGAACAAATTGTCTCAGAAATAAAGATTTCAAAAATATTTTTTATTTTAAAAGGGAGCAGTGAAGTACAAGTTTTCTCTCCAAAAATATTGAGTGCAAAACCCGTACGGACGCCACTGGTAAAAATAATAAAACTGTTTGCACATCACTAAATTCATATTGATGTACCAAATTTTATGAAGATATCTGGAATACTATCAAAATCATTTGTTTTTTAAAATTTCAACAACACCTGTATCTTGAAAATTATTGTCGATAGTCTAATCCTTAGTCGATATCGACATCTTGAACAACCCAACAAAACACACCTCAATAAAGAAGACATTGTGAAACCATAACCTCACAATTACGTTTGTTTACCTTCAGCCTTCTGTTATGGCTGAAAAAAAAGAATCAGCCCCCGGCGAAGGCCTACGTTCCTTGAGGTCCACAACAGCCTTCCGCGTAGTCAATTTCGAACTTTACACAAAACCTGTAAGTGTCCTTTATTAATTTATTAACTCATTAAATTCCAACATTTATACAGAACATTGTAATAATGGGGCTAGGCCTAGCAGCCCTAGCCGGATCCCTAGGCTATCTGGCTTACATGAGACACAAATACGAAGGCCTAGGCTATTATGGGGCTATAAAACAAGACGGTAGTGAAGAATTCCTTAAGAAAAAGTCTAAATGGGATTAATTATTTATTTGTGAATTATGTAAATATACTTTTATCGCCTATCCTTGTCGTCTTTTTCCTGATTAGCCGCTAAAACCGCACCGGGCGCTGGATAAGGCCGTTGTTGGAAAAGCACCCCCGATGCGGTGTTGTCAGCGTGTGCTTTATTCGTCTCCAGTCCATCGCTCCATGTCCCTCTTGGTATATCAGAGTACGAGGCAGGATCCATCGGATCTAACGGTTCTTCTCTTCGTCGTTTTTCCCGATCTCTTCGGTGTCGGTCCTCTCTGTCGCGCTTGCGCCTGTCATCTCTGAAGTTGACATAAGTGACAGACCGCAACGTTGCCACAACTCACCTATCTCTGTCCCGTCTGTCATGCTTGCTTCTATAACGCTCATCATCGTCAGAATCACGATCTCTATCCCTATCGCGTTCCGCATAAATCGAATCCATTAATTCTTTTTGTTTTCGATCTTTTAAATCTTGAGCGCGCAACTCGCGCAGCTTAGCGGCACTTTTCGTAACTATCGCTTTAGGGTGTTTGGGCGGCAGCCACGATACCAAGTCGTTTTCTATGTTCCAGTAGTAAAATCGACCGCTGAAATGTCAATTAGTTTTTGACGGGAGGCAACATTGCCAAACTTACACTCCCTTGTCAAATATTTCCGTCCAGTTCAACGGCAATGGATATTTGACCAATAGTAATTGCATGCTGCGAGTGTACTTGGTTTCGGCTGCTTGAACACCTTTCCAGTTCGAGTCGCACCACACGGTACATTCGTGGTAAATGTTGTTTTTGTTCGGACAAGCTGATGCGCCTTTAAAGTCGACGATTTTTCTGTATTCGGTTGTCGGAGCAGATTTCTGTTGTTTTTCTGTAATGAGTTAAAATGGGCAAATCTTGTAGCTTGTGACGTCATAAGCTAGATACGATGTTGCCAGAGTTTTTTTTTTTAGTACATTTTATGGGAAAAATGAATTATTATTGTCAAGTTAAGCAGTATATCTTGAGGAAACTACTGGAGATATCAACGTCAAATTTGGCCGAGCAATACTGCTGAGTATACTTTTTAAAGTGATATCAGCAAGACAATAACAATCCTGCATAATATGAAAATTTGTCAATTTTTTCAAAAATGTGTTGTTTTATTGTCAACTTCCGGAGACTATTATGAGGAAACTTATTGAGATATCAACTTCAAATTTGGTTGAGCAATACTGCAAGGTATACTTTTCAAATTTACATTTGCAAATCCATTAATATATAAATTGAGAAATTTCTTAAATGTGTAAACATTTAATTGTTTTATTGACAACTTCAACAGGCCGTCCTGAGGAAACTAATTGAGATATCAACTTCAAATTTGGTTAAACAATACTGCAAAGTAAACTTTTTACAGTGACATGCGCAAATTCATCAAAATCCTGCATAGAAAAATTTGAGAAACTCCTCAAAATTGTTTGAAAATTTGATTGTTTTATCATCAAAATCCGCAGTCTATCCTGAGAAAAGTAATTGAGATATCAACTTCAAATTTGGTTGGGTAATACCGCAAACTATACTATTCAAAGTAACATGCGCAAATCTATCAAGATCATGCATAGAAAATTTTGAGAAATTCCTCAAAAATGTGTAAAAATTCAATCGTTATGTTGTCAACTTCAGCAGGCCATCCTGAGAAAACTGATTGAGATATCAACTTCAAATTTGGTTAAGCAATACTGCCGATTATACTTTTCACAGTGACATGCGCAAATCCATCAAAATCCTGCATAGAAAAATTTGAGAAATTTCTCAAAAATGTGTAAAAATTTCATTGTGTTATTGTCAACTTCAGCAGGCCATCCGGAGGAAGCTGATATCAACTTCAAATTTGGTTGAGCAATACTGCAAAGGATACTTTTCACAATGACATGCGCAAATTTATCAAAATCCTGCAAGAAAAATTTGAGAAATTTCTTAAAAATGTGTAAAAATTTAATTGTGTTATTGTCAACTTCAGTAGGCCATCCTGAGGAAACTGAATGAGATATCAACTTCAAATTTGGTTGAGCAATACTGCAAAGTATACTTTTCAAAGTGACATGCGCAAATCCTTCAAAATCCTGCATAGAAAAATTTGAGAAATTTCTTAAAAATGTGTAAAAATTTAATCGTGTTATTGTCAACTTCAGCAGGCCATCCTGAGGAAACTAATTGAGATATCAACTTCAAATTTGGTTAAGCAATACTCCCAATTATACTTTTCACAGTGACATGCGCAAATCCATCAAAATCCTGCATTTAAAAATTTGAGAAATTTCTTCAAAATGTGTAAAAATTTAATTGTGTTACTGTCAACTTCAGCAGGCCATCCTGAGGAAACTGATTGAGATATCAACTTCAAATTTGGTTGAGCAATACTGCAAAGTATACTTTTCAAAGTGACATGCGCAAATCCATCAAAATCCTGCATAGAAAAATTTGAGAAATTTCTTAAAAATGTGTAAAAATTTAATTGTGTTATTGTCAACTTCAGCAGGCCATCCTGAGGAAACTGATTGAGATATCAACTTCAAATTTGGTTGAGCAATACTCCCAATTATACTTTTCACAGTGACATGCGCAAATCCATCAAAATCCTGCATTTAAAAATTTGAGAAATTTCTTAAAAATGTGTACAAATTTAATTGTGTTACTGTCAACTTCAGCAGGCCATCCTGAGGAAACTGATTGAGATATCAACTTCAAATTTGGTTAAGCAATACTGCCGATTATACTTTTCACAGTGACATGCGCAAATCCATCAAAATCCTGCATAGAAAAATTTGAGAAATTTCTTAAAAATGTGTAAAAATTTAATTGTGTTATTGTCAACTTCAGTAGGCCATCCTGAGGAAACTGAATGAGATATCAACTTCAAATTTGGTTGAGCAATACTGCAAAGTATACTTTTCAAAGTGACATGCGCAAATCCTTCAAAATCCTGCATAGAAAAATTTGAGAAATTTCTTAAAAATGTGTAAAAATTTAATCGTGTTATTGTCAACTTCAGCAGGCCATCCTGAGGAAACTAATTGAGATATCAACTTCAAATTTGGTTAAGCAATACTCCCAATTATACTTTTCACAGTGACATGCGCAAATCCATCAAAATCCTGCATTTAAAAATTTGAGAAATTTCTTCAAAATGTGTAAAAATTTAATTGTGTTACTGTCAACTTCAGCAGGCCATCCTGAGGAAACTGATTGAGATATCAACTTCAAATTTGGTTGAGCAATACTGCAAAGTATACTTTTCAAAGTGACATGCGCAAATCCATCAAAATCCTGCATAGAAAAATTTGAGAAATTTCTTAAAAATGTGTAAAAATTTAATTGTGTTATTGTCAACTTCAGCAGGCCATCCTGAGGAAACTGATTGAGATATCAACTTCAAATTTGGTTGAGCAATACTCCCAATTATACTTTTCACAGTGACATGCGCAAATCCATCAAAATCCTGCATTTAAAAATTTGAGAAATTTCTTCAAAATGTGTAAAAATTTAATTGTGTTACTGTCAACTTCAGCAGGCCATCCTGAGGAAACTGATTGAGATATCAACTTCAAATTTGGTTGAGCAATACTGCAAAGTATACTTTTCAAAGTGACATGCGCAAATCCATCAAAATCCTGCATTTAAAAATTTGAGAAATTTCTTAAAAATGTGTACAAATTTAATTGTGTTACTGTCAACTTCAGCAGGCCATCCTGAGGAAACTGATTGAGATATCAACTTCAAATTTGGATGAGACATGATACAAATTATAATTTTCAAACTCACATGCGCAAATTTATCATAGTTCTACAATATGCAAATTTAACGAATTTTTCAAAAATGTATACAATTGAATAGTTACATTGTTATCTTTCCTAGGCTATTCTGAGTATACTAAATGAGATATCAACTTCAAATTTGGTTGAGCAATACTGCAAAGTATACTTTTCAAAGTGACATGCGCGAATCCATCAAAATCCTGCATAGAAAAATTTGAGAAATTTCTTAAAAATGTGTAAAAATTCAATTGTGTTATTGTCAACTTCAGTAGGCCATCCTGAGGAAACTGATTGAGATATCAACTTCAAATTTGGTTGAGCAATACTCCCAATTATACTTTTCACAGTGACATGCGCAAATCCATCAAAATCCTGCATTTAAAAATTTGAGAAATTTCTTCAAAATGTGTAAAAATTTAATTGTGTTACTGTCAACTTCAGCAGGCCATCCTGAGGAAACTGATTGAGATATCAACTTCAAATTTGGTTGAGCAATACTGCAAAGTATACTTTTCAAAGTGACATGCGCAAATCCATCAAAATCCTGCATTTAAAAATTTGAGAAATTTCTTAAAAATGTGTACAAATTTAATTGTGTTACTGTCAACTTCAGCAGGCCATCCTGAGGAAACTGATTGAGATATCAACTTCAAATTTGGATGAGACATGATACAAATTATAATTTTCAAACTCACATGCGCAAATTTATCATAGTTCTACAATATGCAAATTTAACGAATTTTTCAAAAATGTATACAATTGAATAGTTACATTGTTATCTTTCCTAGGCTATTCTGAGTATACTAAATGAGATATCAACTTCAAATTTGGTTGAGCAATACTGCAAAGTATACTTTTCAAAGTGACATGCGCGAATCCATCAAAATCCTGCATAGAAAAATTTGAGAAATTTCTTAAAAATGTGTAAAAATTCAATTGTGTTATTGTCAACTTCAGTAGGCCATCCTGAGGAAACTGATTGAGATATCAACTTCAAATTTGGTTGACCAATACTGCAAAGTATACTTTTCAAAGTGACATGCGCAAATCCATCAAAATCCTGCATAGAAAAATTTGAGAAATTCCTCAAAAATGTGTGAAAATATAATTTTTTGTTGTCAACATTCGCAGGCTATCCTGAGGAAACTAATTGAGATATCAACTTCAAATTTGGTTAAGCAATACTCCCAATTATACTTTTCACAGTGACATGCGCAAATCCATCAAAATCCTGCATAGAAAAATTTGAGAAATTTCTCAAAAATGTGTAAAAATTTAATTGTGTTATTGTCAACTTCAGCAGGCCATCCTGAGGAAACTGATTGAGATATCAACTTCAAATTTGGATGAGACATGATACAAATTATAATTTTCAAACTCACATGCGCAAATTTATCATAGTTCTACAATATGCAAATTTAACGAATTTTTCAAAAATGTATACAATTGAATAGTTACATTGTTATCTTTCCTAGGCTATTCTGAGTATACTAAATGAGATATCAACTACAAATTTGGTCGAGCAATACTGCAAAGTAAACTGTTTAAACTGACACGCTCAACTGAATCAAAATCTTATTTAAAAAAAATTGTCAAATTCAAATCGTCAACTTTCGTTGGCTATTCTGAGAAAACTACATGGGATATCAAGTTCAAATTTGGTTGAGCAATACTGCAAAGTATACTTTTCAAAGTGACATGCGCAAATCAATCAAAATCCTGCATATTTATTTGTTACGTCCAACTCCATAAAAACAAAATAAAATCTTATAATCGATTTATTAAATCCATCAACCCTACATAGGATAATTCAACATAACATCCTGCCTGGCCAACTCCAACAACATAGGATCATCGAAGAACTTATTAATAGACACATCCTGACTCAACCCCTTCCTCCTTCTGGTCTTAATCATAAACTCCCTGGCCAAATGCGTAGCAGGCTGCGGCTCCAACGGCCTAATAACTATGGACTTATCCAGCGGATCTCCAGGGACAATCTGCCAATGATGAAACTCGGACAAACTAAACGCCTGCCCCTGTGTGTGTGTACGCAAATCAGTCTCAAACCCAAAACTATCTATAGCAGGAATGAAGGCTTTGATGGTATATAACGGAGATCCTGGGACAGGGGCGTCCTGGGTAACATGTCCACGCCGTTTGGCTAGGACTGTGTAGACAGATGAAACACAATCTGCGGGAGCTTGGACTTCTACGAACAAATACGGTTCCATTAGTCTGGGGGTGGCCATGAGGAAGGCTGAGTACACAACACGTCTGGCTGTGGGGATGATTTGACCTCCGCCCCTATGTAAGGGCTCTTGACTGATGATGGCGTCCAGGATTTTAAACTTGGTGTTTCTTATAGGTTCCTCACATAGGGGTCCTTCACGTGTACCCCACTGGAAACCCTGCACTATTGAGTCTTTGACCGAACTTAGTAGGCCCTTGTCTACTTCAGAGGGAAGAGTGTCGTCTACTAGAATATTAGGCCCGGTGTTATCAGGCCCAAAGGCCCATATACTCCTTGCAGCCAGCAAATCCCAGTCGTATTTAGTCTGGAAGAATTCTCCCAGTTTTTTTTTGTTCCAGCCAATGTGGACGCTTTCATTTTCTATATCCTCAGCCAAGCCCTTTTCCAGGGGCTCCGCTATCATGGTGAGTTTATTTTTTTTGTTGGGGGTTTCAGCGAAACATTTCAAACTTGAAGTTTCCACTACTGTTTCGCAAAAAGCAACTACAGGGTCGGCGACTTTAATGTCAATTTCCGAGTACATTTTGCGCAAGTCGTGCATGACACAGTCCAAGTATAACTCGCCTGTGCCCAGGATGACATGTTCGCCTGATTCTTCTACTTTGGTGTTCAACAGAGGATATGATTTATTAACCTTCCTCAATCCATCCAACATTTTGGGGAGTTCCGACGGGTTAATGGGTTCTACTGCGATTTTAATGATGCTTTGCGTGTTGAATTTTAACGGTCTGAATATATAAAGCTCGTCCGATATTGCCAAGTCTGTTATAGTGGCTGTTTTGACAATGGGTTGGTCTATACCCTCAATCAAAACCCAGTTTCCCGCAGGAACTCTATTGAGTTCCACTTTGTATCTTGATTCGTAAATCCACAAACGTCCTACTGTGAGGATTCTACTATCTTCTTCATCCTGCAGTGTATAGTTTTCTCCTAATATGCGCACATCGGTGCCGGCATGGAGCGTCCCGCTCATCACTCTGGCTAGTACTTGGAAAAAAGTACAATCATCAGTGGGGTACATTTTCGTACTGTGTACCATTAAAACACCTTCCTGGTCACAACTAGCCATATCATCATACATTTTACTGGTATTAGGACCTGTATATATGTGGTCCAGTTTAGTCTTGGCGTTTTCCAAAGGACTCCTGATGTGCTCCACAACCATGTTGACAAACCCATTGAAGTCGCCCAAAAATCTGTTGCACACCAGTCGCAATAGAGGGCGTATGTTCAATTTCATTTCCTGCTTTGTCAGCTTAATTCCCAATTCATCAAGGACTGATGGAAGTGTCGTATCTACATCACCAACCACTTGGGCAAATACCTTATACAGGGGCTCCAAAATAAATTCGACAAAGCTCCGTTGTGCTGAACTATGCGGCGCTTTTTTAATAAACTTCCTGTTTTTGGGGTTAAAATAAATATCCCCCCATAAACGCCGGGAGAATTCTTCAATATTTACTTCGTCATAATATAAATTATATACATTGGCAAATGATTTAAGGGTAAAACACACTCCATACTGTGCGCTGGCAAAACACACATTTCCCAAGACTGGTGATACAATTTGTGGATTAGTCATGTCAGAGTATAACGTTAATAATCCATTAACCTCCTCAACAATGTGCCTCAATTTATAATAGGCGTCCTGAGGTGGTAGTTTTAACTCCAAAATAAGCCTGTCGATTTTATTAATGCAAATCGTCACCTGCATCTGCTCTTGTACGGCGTGCTTAAGCAAACGCTCGGTGTTGAGCATCACGCCCTCTGCCGCATCAATGAACAACACTACACCATCACACAAACGCATCGCTGCACTGACTTCGTCACTAAAATTCACATGACCGGGCGTATCGAAAATGTTCATCAAGTAACTTTTGTTTTTTATATCTTGCATTACCAATGTTACAGGGACGGATTTTATCGAACATCCGCGTTCTTGTTCCGTGAATAAGGTGTCGGTGTAGCGCAGGTTGCGTTCCTCATAGTCCTGGTGACAAGGATGTGTTTGTCTTATCAAACAATCCACGAATGTTGTCTTGCCATGGTGTAGATGGCCAATTAACGCCACATTCCTGATTAGTGACGTATTATCCATTAAATCAGCCAAAAACTCCATGCTGTATAAAGTTTCCGGCAATTCTTGTTCTTTTAACTGGAATTTTTTCTTTTTTACTGGCTCTATGAGGGGTACATCCAATGCCTGAGTGTCCTCTTCCTGCACGATTGTTTCAACGTCAGGCCCAAATACTTGCTCGGCTGATGGGTAGTATTGTTTGTCCTCGTGCAAAACAATGGCCATAGGTTGGGGCTCATCTTCCATTTGTTCGTCGTCGTATTCTTGTTGGTCTTCGTCGATTTCCTGACGTTCTTCTTCGTCGTCTTCGTCTTCATCGCTGTCCAGTTCGGGGCCGATGTAGTTGCCGAATTCGTCGTATAGGTCTGCGTCCATTTTTCGGGGAAATTGAAGAGAAATGCGTAAACGTTTTGTTGACGAAAAATTACTATACAGATTGAGGTTATGTTGATTGGACGCCACGGAATGGTTACATGTAGACTTGTCTCACAGGCGGTGTTGCCATTCTTGAAAATTGCACGTACTTCAAGTTGCGTACCGAAATTTACAGGGGAGGATCAAAATCATTTCAAGCGGCATTTCGATTGTCATACGAGGAAAGGAAAAATTAGTAGTAGATATTTTTAACAACCAATATCTATCCGATATCATATTATGATTATATTATACAGGGTGTTTCATTATTATTGCGAAAAAATTCAGGGTGAGTTTCCCCACTTAAAAATAATAAGAAAACTTCATATAAAGGTGTGTCTGGAAATGCTTCGTTACAGAGCTACAGGGTGTTGAAGTTTTATTTTTATTTTTGTTTTTCCTAAATAATATTTGAATCAATGTCTATATTTTCATAAAAATCGGTATTTGAGGGTTTTTTTTATGCGGAATCCGAATTTTATCTCAGTTTGGCTCTAACTTGTAGAGGGCGCCACCTACACTCATTTGTCCTGACATGTACAGCCATAACTTTTTTGGACGTAACCGTATGACATATTTGAGTGAAAAAACATATTTCTCCTTTATTTTTATGCAAAAAAGGCATACTTGTTAAAAGTCGCTACGTGCCACCATTTTCGAGATATTTGGATTTGAAATAATTAATACATGGGATTTTGAAATTATGGCGAAGGTAACCTGCTAGAAGTTATAACATATTACGCATCAATGCTTCATATTTTCAGTGAAAAAGATAAAAGTCGACTTGTGTGTGATGTTATCAACAACTTTCATGCAAATATTATTTAAACAAAAACAAATAAAAAAACTGAAAAAAAATAAATTAAATGATAACTTTAACACCCTGTAGCTCTGTAACGAAGCATTTCCGGACACACCTTTATATGAAATTTTCTTTTTATTTTTAAGTGAGGAAACTTATCCTGTATTTTTGGCACTATCAATGAAACACAATGCTCGGCCATAATTTCATTATCATATGTATTCATTATTTCAAATCCAAATATCTCGAAAATAGTTCCACGTAACGACTTCTAACAGTTTTACATTTTTTGCATAAAAATAAAAGAGAAATATGTTTTTTGTACAACCTACACGTAAAGTCCACTTTTCAATGCATGCAAAGCAGGCGGAAAGTCGCTAATTTTGGCAACCGGGCCTAAAAGTACTTTCGCGCCCGCGGGCGCAAAAGTAGGTCGCTTAGCAACGGTTCCTTGGATCCCAACGCCTCTGAATCTAATAACCACGTGACGGTCTAGCATACTTAAAGGAACTTATCACGTGACAATCTCGGTGACAATGAATGCGCACCACAAAAGAATACAGGAACACGACTATTGTAACCATGAATACCATGATTGACAGTTGTCACTCGTCGTTATCTGACTTGTCGGCAGTGAAGTGCAGTGTATCGGATCGACTATTTATTTTTGATTTTCATAAGTATTCAAATGATTACAAACTGGTTGTACAAAAAGCACTGTTTGCATCACGGACGAAAGATGATTTTGACTCGGCTAATATCTGCCCTCGCTTCGCTCGTGCTGCTACTTATACCCTCGTCAAAATCATCTACTTTCCGCCCTTGATACAAAATGTACTATTTTCACTCAAATATGTCATACGGTTACGTCCAAAAAAGGTATGGCTGTACATGTCAGGACAAATGAGTGTAGGTGGCGCCCTCTACAAGTTAGAGCCAAACTGAGATAAAATTCGAATTCCGCATAAAAAGAAATCCTCAAATACCAATTTTTATGTAAATATGTGGTTCAAATATTATTTAGAAAAAACAAAAATAAAAATAAAACTTCAACACCCTGTAGCTCTGTAACGAAGCATTTCCGGACACACCTTTATATGAAGTTTTCCTATTATTTTTAAGTGGGGAAACTCACCCTGAATTTTTTAGCAATATTAATGAAACACCCTGTATATTACTACTTGTGATATCAGTTGTTATTCATAGTGTTAATTTTTAAGATCACGAAATACAACAATAGGCTCTCGTAAACTTGACGACCCACAAAATTTCACAGTTTTTCTCAACTTTATACAAAGTTTACATCAAATAGAGGCGAAAGGAACATAAAAATTGGCCTAAAACGAACTGTTTCTGGCAATTTATAAACAAAAAATGCCATTATCCCCTAATAATTATACATGATTCCACTTGAAACACACACATACAAACCCATTAAGGTACCTTGGGATAATTTGTGAATGAACATGTGTCCGCAAACGTCTCATTAAAAAAAAACAGAATATTTAAAGTGGAAAAAAAATCCGATCTTTTCTCCGTAGTTTCGGAACGCCTCTACCATATACTCCTGAGGTCGAAATATGTCGATTTACCGAAATTTATCTTGATGCAAATTTGCACCGTTTCCGAGATACAAGGTCAAGTTTAAAATTAAAAATCGATTTTTCTCATTATTTTGGATACTTTTTCACATATTGCTTCGAAAATTGGTATGCGGAGGTTTCGTAGAATAAGAAATTGAATTATGGAGTCCGTTTTACTATGGCCGCTAGAGGGCGCCTTACACTGCACATTTTGTGATTTAAAACTATTTTTCCATTGTTTTTTTTTTCATCTTATCAAACAAGATTCTCCAGACAATTTAAAGTGGAAAAGGTGCTCTTGTCAAAGTTCGCTCGAGTGAGCCATTTTCGAGATATTTCAATTTAAAGAGTTCCATGCCACATCGAAAGATTCCTTTACGCGAAAGTATCAACACATTATTTACAAAATTAGCATATTATGTTCCTGAAGTCAAAATAAGAAGTTCAAAATTGCACTGTCAAGAAGGGGAAGGGGAACTCTTCAAATGAAAATATCTCGAAAACGGCTCACTTGAGCAAACTGTGACAAGAGTAGCTTTTTCACTTCAACTTCTTTTTCAATGAATGATAAAAAAAAACACTGGGAAAATAGTTATGACCATATTAAACCACAAAGTGTGCAGTGTAGGGCGCCCTCTAGCGGCCACAGTAAAACGGACTTCATGATTAAATTTCTCATACCACAAAACCCCCGTATACCAATTTTCGAAGCAATATAAGAAAATGTGTCCAAAATAATGAGAACAATCGATTTTTGATTATAAACTTGACCACCCTGTATCACAGAAATTAATAGATATCAGTAAATCGACATATTATATTAACCTCAGGGGTATATGGTGGTTTTATCCACACTTTTTAGAGATATGCCCATTTTTCACTGAATGCAGCCATTGAGATCTGTAGCAAACATGACAACGCTGCACCCATGGATTTATTCAACATTCAATTTCACTTCAAAGTGAAGGTGACAGATTTCTGCTTGGCAAACGGGAATCATATGGTACCAACAACAATGAATTTGTGTTCAAAGTCAGGCAAGCGGAAATCTATCACTTCGAAGTGAAATTAAATTTATCTTAAGCATTAAATTGTATTTTTGCTGTGATAATTATTAATTAAAAGTACATCAAAAGCAGAGGAAGAAAGAGGAAAGCGTTAATCTCTAACTAAACTTAATATTCGGTTTACAAGTTATGTGCAATGTAGGCTGTAAACTTACGTGCAATAATCCCTCGTTTAGCCAATTTGGCTGCCAATGCCGCTGGAAGAGGCATTTTTGCTTCACAAACACAGATTTTAGTTTTTCAGAGGTAATTTGAGGAAACAGATAAACATAAACAATCTTTCGTTGTTAGTGGGGTTATGTTTGATTGCACTATGAACTCTTCTTTTTTTGGTATTTACTACCATGGCCGGTTGGGCGTTGTTGCCAATGTACACGAGGCGCTTATAATTCATTCCTTGGTTTATTGTGGAACAATTATTTATAAATGGGAAAAGTGTAAAGTTGGGGAAGATTTATTTTTATTTGAGACATTTTCCTGTTTCAATAATCGTTTTTAAAATATTTGGAAAAACGTTATTTTAAATCTTTAGTTATTGTCCGAGCCAATTATCACTTATAATCTCCCTAGAGCTCGAATTATTTCCGGAAATTTTGTCGAGAAAAATTCGCAACGAGAACAAATTTCCGGATTTTTAATTCGAGCTCGCGGGAGATTCGGCAAGAAAATTTCATGCCAAAACTATTTGAGAAGATTTAATAGTAGCGGCTGGATGTAGCTCCCATGCACCAACCACAGTGTGAGATTGTTAGGGAGAGTGGGGACGGCAACACTGTAATCATATGGGAGCTACATTCAGATGCAAAGCCAGGGAGATTTCCACTTATTAATCTTTCAGTCACGTGATTATGGGTAGGGTGATTTCCGATAAAATTAGGTCGTTGCCATAGCAACATGTTAAAATGCAAGCCTATGATTGGTTAGAATTGACTGGAAGGAAATTTTCACTAAAACTATGCATCGTTTAGGAATAAAATTATAGAAAATCAAATTGCAAATAATTTTTATTTGAAAGATTTTCCAAACTTACCCTTGAAAACGACATCTACCAAGACTCCAACCACCTAAATTATGATTTTTTTCATAAATCTGATGATGGTTCGTAATAAAAAAAAAACAACAAGCACAAATAAAACATACATAAAATATATTCATTAATAGAAATATAGAGTATATTTTTGATTCTATAAAGGACGGATACATTGTAAATACCTAAAAAAGCACATAGCAGAATATAAGACACTTTTGTATTTATTGTAATGGCTAATGGCACTTAACATTACTGGAATCACTGTTCTCTACACACGGATAAAAACAAATAAAATATACACCTGTTTGGTTAAAAATCAAATTTTGTACTGCAGAGGGAATGCATAAAATATCGTTTTTTGTCAGATCAATTTAATTTACTTAGCCTAAAGTTGAGTGGTAATCACGGATTTGCGGATAATCGTTGTTTCTGTGGTGTTCACTTTGGCCACAGGCGATGAGATTACTTCCTGCGACACCAGCCAGGGGGACAATTTGCTTAGATTCGGACTCATAGGGGTGGGGGATTTTTCCGGTGAATCTGTATCTTCGTTTGACTGTGGATTGAAGATTATTGCAAAAAACATTCCAAACATTGAAAATAAATTAACCATCGCTGTGGGCCCTCTACCACACAAATCCAGAGGGTGGCGCCCGAGTTTTTATAAAATAGCGCCGTGGGCACTCTAACACACGAATCCAGAGGGTGGCGCCCGAGTTTTCAAAAAATACTACACCGATAAAAGCCAGATCATTTTAAATATATTGGGATTGCCTATGAAATGGAATGAAAATTTTGCCAGTGGCGTAGTTACAAGAGCGGAAAAATTGTCAAAAATAAATTATTTCAATAAAAAATCTCTAATATTCAAGTGAACAGGTTAACTTCTTCACAAAAAAAAGATTTTCATCAAAAAATATACCAGTGGCGTGGAAAATGAATGATAAAAATTCTGACATCATCTTACAATTTTTCAAATGAAACATGTCATGTGACACCTCATTTTAAAGGTATTGGAATTGCCCATGCAATGAAATATACGTTTTCAAAATTTTGCCAGTGACGTAGTTACAATAACGAAAAAAATACCAAAATTTAATATTTTAATGAAACTTTCTCCTAACTCAACTGAACCTATGCCAACTGAATTATTTCCATTCAAAAAAATACATCAGTAGCGTCGAAAATACGCACTGATCCCGAGGGTGGCGCCCGAGTTTTAAAAAAACTTTTCCTTTCCAACACCAATAAAAGCCACATCATTTTAAATATATCGGGATTGCCTATAAAATGGAATAAAGATTCAGAAAATGATGCCAGTGGCGTAGTTACAAGAGCGGAAAAATTGTCAAAAATAAATTATTTCAATAAAAAATCTCTCACATTCAAGTGAACAGGTTAACTTTGTCACAAAAAAAAGATTTTCATCAAAAAATATACCAGTGGCGTGGAAAATAAATAATAAAAATTTTGACATCATCAATTTTTCAAATAAAACATGTCATATGACACCTCTTTTTACCGGTATTGGATTTTCCCATGCAACGAAATAGACATTTTGAAAATGTTGCCAGTGCCGTAGTTACAATGAGGAAAAAATACCAAAATTTAATATTTTAGTAAAACTTTCATCTCACTCAACTGAACCGGTCAGTCTAGATACAGAACCATTTTCATGAAAAAAAAACATCAGTGGCGTGGAACATGAGTAAGAGAAATACCAAAATGTAATATTTTAATGAGACTTTCTTCTTACTCAACTGAACCGGCAGCCTCGATGCCCAAGAAATTATTTTCATTCTAAAAAATACATCAGTGGCGTGGAAAATAAGCACTGATCCAGAGGGTGGCGCCCGAGTTTATGGAAAATATATTTTTCCTTTCCATCCCCGATAAATGATAAAATTGTAAAAATATTGGAGATGCCTATGAGATAAAATAGAAATTTTAAAAATGTTGCCAGTGGCGTAGTCACAATAACGGAAAAATGCCAAAACTTAATCATTTCAATGATTAAACATCTCACACAATAGAGTGAACAGGTCAGCTTTAAAAAAAATATATATTTTATTACAAACATATATCAGTGGCGTAGAAACTGAGTAATACAAATTCTGACATCATCTTACATATTTTTAGACAAAACAAGTCATGTGACAAGGAATTGGAATTGCCCACAATGAAAAAGATATTTTAAAAAAAATTCCAGTGGCGTGGTTACAATGCCGACGAAATACCAAAACTCGATATTTTAATTTAACTCTCTTCTTACTCAACTGAACCGACAGCCTCGATGCCAACGAAATTATTTTCTTTAAAAAAAAATATATCAGACAATGAAATGGAAATTTTGAAAATTTTGACAGTGGCGTAGCGTAGACACAAAATCGAAAAAAAAACAAAATTAAAATATTTCAATTACACATTCTACACAATCATTTATCTGCTCAAAATATTGATTTTCATTCGAAAAAATATACCAGTGGCGTGCCAATGAACAATAATAGAACTTCTGACAAAACAATTCTCATATAAATAACTAAGCCAGTGGCGTAGAAAACAAGCATTCAAAATTCTGACATCATCCCACAATTGTTCACATTAAATTATGTCGAGTGACACTAAATGAATTCAAATTGCCTGTACAGTGACATGGGAATTTTGAAAATATTGCCAGTGGCGTAGTCACAATAAGGAAAAAATACCAAGATTCAATTTTTTCTCCTCACTCAACTAAACCAGTCAGCCTCGATGCAAACAACATTATTTTCATTCAAAAAAGCACACCAGTGGCGTGGAAAATGACCATTGAAAAATTTAACATCTCGCATTTTTTTAGATAAAATAAGTCATGTGACACCTTATTTTGAAAGTATTGCAATTGTCTATAAAATAGAATTAAAATTTTGAAAATTTTGCCAGTGGCGTAGTCACAATAATGAAAAAATGCCAAAAGTTATTTTTTTCAATGAAACATCTCCCACATTCAAGTGAAAAAGTCAACATCTCAAAAAAACGATTTTCTCAAAAATATATCAGTGGCGTGGAAAACGAATAATAAAAATTGTCACATCATCCCAAATTTTTTCAAATGAACTAGGTCATGTGACATCTCATTTTAAAGGTATTGGAATTGCCAATACAATGAAATATTTTTTTTTCAAATTTGGCCAGTGGCGTAGTCACAATAACGAAAAAATGCCAAAATTAAATTATTATTATTATTAATCATTGCTCACAATCAGTGAACAGTTCAACTTGTTCTCAAAAAAAAAAGGATTTTTGTCAACAAAAATGTACCAGTGGCGTGGAAAATTGTCAATACAAATTATCACACCATCCAACATTTTTTAAAATAAATCACGTCATGTGACACCTCATTTTGAAGGTATTGGGACGGCCTATTGAATAAAATGAAAATTTTGGAAATCTTCCCAGTGACGTAGTCACAATAAGGGAAAAAACTCACCTCCAAACTATTATTCCCATTAACATCACTCCTCTCACTCCCCTCACTCTTCACCTCTTCATCCCCTCCCGACACATCCATAAACGGATTGTTCTTGTGAAAAACGATACTATTCGATCCGCTGAACGGATTCAAATTGTCATCTTTCAAAAACTTGGCAAACGGATTTTTAGTCTCCTCCTCCTTGTCTGCTGTCTCATTGGCCACTTGACACAGCTCTGAATACAACCAATCAAAACCCTCGGTTTGCGCATGAGCAACTCACCCAGTTTGCCGTCATTCAAACTTTGTCCGAAAAATGTTACCGTTATGGGCGTGGTGCACCGCTTCACTGGCTCCTTGATTGGTTCGATACTGGGCGGTCCGCTCACTGTTAGGGTCAGTTTATCGCCTCCCTGATACAGATAATTAACGGTTAACGGTGGCGAATATGAACAAAATGACCAGAACGCATAAGGTCATCAGCGCTAGTAGAATGTAAGTGCAGACACAATGAATTTCGACTGTCATTATGACATTTTGAGGTTGGAATGGGTTAGTTTGGTAAACAACTGCTAGGTGTCGAGGAACTATCACTAACATGACTTGGCAAGGTCATAGATAAAGGTATTTTATTGAATTCTGTAACCAGCTTGGTTATATTGACAGATTTTCATTGTCCAACTTTGACAATCAATAACTCCTATGATTTTTGTGATATCAACTTGAAATTTGGCAGGGACATCGATAAAGGTGTTTTGGATGGATTCTGAAAATTGTATGGAAAAACTATGAGTGGGCGAAATTTTATTGATTTTTCTGTCCAGCTTGGTTGAATTAGCAAATTTTCATTGTCCAACTTTGACAATCAATAACTCCTATGATTTTTGTGATATCAACTTGAAATTTGGCAGGGACATCGATAAAGGTGTTTTGGATGGATTCTGAAAATTGTATGGAAAAACTATGAGTGGGCGAAATTTTATTGATTTTTCTGTCCAGCTTGGTTGAATTAGCAAATTTTCATTGTCCAACTTTGACAATCAATAACTCCTATGATTTTTGTGATATCAACTTGAAATTTGGCGGGGACATAGATAAAGGTGTTTTGGATGGATTCTGAAAATTGTATGGAAAAACTATGAGTGGGCGAAATTTTATTGATTTTTCTGTCCAGCTTGGTTGAATTAGCAAATTTTCATTGTCCAACTTTGACAATCAATAACTCCTATGATTTTTGTGATATCAACTTGAAATTTGGCGGGGACATAGATAAAGGTGTTTTGGATGGATTCTGAAAATTGTATGGAAAAACTATGAGTGGGCGAAATTTTATTGATTTTTCTGTCCAGCTTGGTTGAATTAGCAAATTTTCATTGTCCAACTTTGACAATCAATAACTCCTATGATTTTTGTGATATCAACTTGAAATTTGGCAGGGCCATGGATAAAAGTGTTTTCAATGGTTTCTGGAAATTTCATGGAAAAGTTATGAGTGGGCGAAATTTTATAGATTTTTTTGTCCAGCTTGGTTGAATTAGCAAATTTTCATTGTCCAACTTTGACAATCGATAACTTCTATGATTTTTGTGATATCAACTTGAAATTTGGCAGGGACATAGATAAAGGTGTTTTAAATGGATTCTGGAAATTGTATGGAAAAACTATGGGTGGGCGAAATTTTATTGATTTTTCTGTCCAGCTTGGTTGAATTAGCAAATTTTCATTGTCCAACTTTGACAATCAATAACTCCTATGATTTTTGTGATATCAACTTGAAATTTGGCAGGGACATAGATAAAGGTGTTTTAAATGTATTCTGAAAATTGTATGGAAAAACTATGAGTGGGCGAAATTTTATTGATTTTTCTGTCCAGCTTGGTTGAATTAGCAAATTTTCATTGTCCAACTTTGACAATCAATAACTCCTATGATTTTTGTGATATCAACTTGAAATTTGGCAGGGACATAGATAAAGGTGTTTTAAATGTATTCTGAAAATTGTATGGAAAAACTATGAGTGGGCGAAATTTTATTGATTTTTCTGTCCAGCTTGGTTGAATTAGCAAATTTTCATTGTCCAACTTTGACAATCAATAACTCCTATGATTTTTGTGATATCAACTTGAAATTTGGCAGGGACATAGATAAAGGTGTTTTAAATGTATTCTGAAAATTGTATGGAAAAACTATGAGTGGGCGAAATTTTATTGATTTTTCTGTCCAGTTTGGTTGAATTAGCAAATTTTCATTGTCCAACTTTGACAATCAATAACTCCTATGATTTTTGTGATATCAACTTGAAATTTGGCAGGGCCATGGATAAAAGTGTTTTCAATGGTTTCTGGAAATTTCATGGAAAAGTTATGAGTGGGCGAAATTTTATAGATTTTTTTGTCCAGCTTGGTTGAATTAGCAAATTTTCATTGTCCAACTTTGACAATCGATAACTTCTATGATTTTTGTGATATCAACTTGAAATTTGGCAGGGACATAGATAAAGGTGTTTTAAATGGATTCTGGAAATTGTATGGAAAAACTATGGGTGGGCGAAATTTTATTGATTTTTCTGTCCAGCTTGGTTGAATTAGCAAATTTTCATTGTCCAACTTTGACAATCAATAACTCCTATGATTTTTGTGATATCAACTTGAAATTTGGCAGGGACATAGATAAAGGTGTTTTAAATGTATTCTGAAAATTGTATGGAAAAACTATGAGTGGGCGAAATTTTATTGATTTTTCTGTCCAGCTTGGTTGAATTAGCAAATTTTCATTGTCCAACTTTGACAATCAATAACTCCTATGATTTTTGTGATATCAACTTGAAATTTGGCAGGGCCATGGATAAAAGTGTTTTCAATGGTTTCTGGAAATTTCATGGAAAAGTTATGAGTGGGCGAAATTTTATAGATTTTTTTGTCCAGCTTGGTTGAATTAGCAAATTTTCATTGTCCAACTTTGACAATCGATAACTTCTATGATTTTTGTGATATCAACTTGAAATTTGGCAGGGACATAGATAAAGGTGTTTTAAATGGATTCTGGAAATTGTATGGAAAAACTATGAGTGGGTGAAATTCTATTGATTTTTCTGTCCAGCTTGGTTAAATTAGCAAATTTTCATTGTCCAACTTTGACAATCGATAACTCCTATGATTTTTGTGATATCAACTTGAAATTTGGCAGGGACATCGATAAAAGTGTTTTGAATGGTTTCTGGAAATTTTATGGAAAAATTTTGAGTGGGCGAGATTTTATTGATTTTTTTGTCCAGCTTTGTTAAATTAGCTGATTTTCATTGTCCAACTTTGACAATCAATAACTCCTATGATTTTTGTGATATCAACTTGAAATTTGGCAGGGACATCGATAAAAGTGTTTTGAATGGTTTCTGGAAATTTCATGAAAACATTCTGAGTGGGCGAAATTTTATTGATTTTTCTGTCCAGCTTGGTTGAATTAGCAAATTTTCATTGTCAAACTTTAACAATATAACAATCAATAACTCCTATGAGTTTTGTGATATCAACTTGAAATTTGGCAGGGACATAGATAGAGGTATTTTAAATGGATTCTGTCAGTGGACAAAAGTACAAAAAATGTTCATTATCCAACTTTGACAACCAATAACACTTATATGATATTTGCGATATCAACCTCAAATTTGGCAGGAATATAGATAAAGGTGTTTTAAACGAATTCTAGAAATTACCTGAAAAAATTCTGGGCAAAAAAAATCTTATTAATTTGTTTGTCAACTTGGTTACAATGTTAAAAAAAATAATTGTCCAACTTTAACGACCAATAATTCTGAAGATTTTTGTAATATCAACTTGAAATTTGACATTGACATAGATAAAGATATTTTACAGATAAAATAACTCACCACAGACACAAACGTAGCCGCATTCATATGCTCCTCCTCTTTGGGCGTGGCCGCTTGCACAAACATCTGATTGGTCAACTTGCTACTTTGCAGCTCCTCCTCCATTTTAGCTGAAACCTTCATAAGCCACGTTGCCACATCAACCTGCACTTACCTTTCAAAATGTTACATTTAATTTGACTGGGCGGCAACGGCTTGGCGGTGTTGCTGACTTTCGTGATGTTATTGGGAATTTCCGCAGGCAACGATTTGGAGCCACTTGTACTGTCTGCATCTAAAGGTCGCTGTCAGTATAATAAATAAAAACACAACCAATCACCTTCGAGTTTGTTGCGGGACTCATCCCTGGCCACGCCCAACGACTCCTTGGCCAAGGATTTGAGCAAAAAGTCCAATTGACTGTCAGCATTGGAACAATTACTAGTAGGCGTGGCCCGGCTTTGCGACAGGGCGGGGCTGTGTAACGAGTTATGACCAATGGAGGCTTTGCCGAAGCTGCTATTCAATCCCAACGAACTCGGCCTGGTGGGCGTGGACGGAGTTAGACTAGTCAAATCGTCTTTAACTTGACAATAAATGGGCTCGTCACTGCTACATCCAGCTTCACTGTCACCAGTCTGCGCAGCTTGTTGTTTTTGTCTATCGCGCAGCACGTGACTCTGTCGTCGTCCATAACGTTGACTGGGTTTTCGTTCTAGTTGTACCGTGCGCCGGGCGCGGTTTTGATACGTGCTTTGGTACTCTGTGCGGCCGGAGTACCGGAATCTCGAACCCATTCTGAAGAAATTCTGTCGCGCTGATGGACCTTTGACCGGCGCGCGCAGCCGGAAAAAGCCGTGGTGTTCTACGGCGCATTTCCACAAGTGTTTGCAGGCTTTTTCGTTGTGTAATCTGGAAATTATTATGAGGGTGTTTGTGATATCAACTTCACACTCTCCCTTGATGTTTAATAGGGTTATATTTGGTGAATAGCAATCAACAGCTGATGGATTCTATAATTTTTGCAATATCAACTTGAAATTTGGATATGACATACATGCAGGTATTTTCTATTGGTTCTACGAAAAAAAACAGTGGGCAAAATTTTATTTTTTTTGTGACGTATTATAATAATTCGTGTGGTATCAACTTCAAACTATCTCACCCTATACAGGGTGTCCGGAAAAATGTGGGAAATCTCTCGGATCCAGATAGAACATTGAAAAATAAGATGACAAGTTCTCGTAAACTTTTTTCCTAGAGGCCCTCTCTACGGAGATACGGGCCCCGAAGGGACGCCACTGGAAATCAATTTTTCTTAAATAACTTTTTAACCACTTGAAATAATTTGTTGAAAATTTGATATAATTAGCTTGTTTAGTTTACAGGGGCGGACTAGGTTGTACATTTTAATGCTTAAATTTTTAACACCCTGTATGATGAAGACTTGAAAAAAATAAATTTAGACAGCCTGAACTTTAGGCTACAAAAAAGGTACTCCTGTTCACTATCGATAAAATGAATCGTTTTCGAGAAAAAACATATTTTTATTGAAAAAAACCATGACGAAGTGGTGCCCTTGACGAAATTATTTTAAAAAATGTGAGCCTATGCTTTTTTCGAATTTTGCATTGTTTTTAAGATTAATTTCATAAACATTTCGAGGAAAATAAAGGTTTAAATTTTTTAATTAATTTCGTCAATGACATCACTGGATTATGGCTATTTTCGATGGTTTATTCAATAAAAATATATTTTTTCTCGAAAACGGTTCATTTTATCGATAATGAACAAGAGCATCTTTTTTGTAGCCTAAAGTTCAGGCTGTCTAAATTTATTTTTTTCAAGTCTTTATCATACAGGGTGTTGAAAATTTAAACATAAAAATGTACAACCTAGTCCGCCC
This sequence comes from Orchestes rusci, assembly GCA_958502075.1. Classification (NCBI taxonomy): domain Eukaryota; kingdom Metazoa; phylum Arthropoda; class Insecta; order Coleoptera; family Curculionidae; genus Orchestes; species Orchestes rusci. The sequence goes on along the minus strand of OY293304.1, from coordinate 112,800,127 downwards.
CTGGTAAACTAAACAAGCTAATTATGTTTTAAGGGCAGTATTGTAAGAGGTAATGTTTACTGTCTATCATATTAAATTTTCATCAAATTATTTCAAGTGGTTAAAAAGTTATTTAAGAAAAATTGATTTCCAGTGGCGTCCCTTCGGGGCCCATATCTCCGTAGAGAGGGCCTCTAGGAAAAAAGTTTACAGGAACTTGTCTTTTTATTTTTCAATGTTCTATCTGAATCCGAGAGATCTCCCATATTTTCCCGGACACCCTGTATAATACATAATAGGTTATACAATAACCAGCGAAAACATAAAATCAAAAATTCGCAAATATGAAAATTCACTAAAACGCATAAACCAAAATTTTAAATCAACTAAACCTAAAATCCACAAAATTGTAAACCCCATTCCTGCAAAACCTAACCTAAAATTCGCAAAATGTTATAATCACAAGACCCAAAATCAACGAATAAAACATTGTGAAACTTCAGATTGTAGAACCTAAATTTCACGGAACCTTAAATTAGCCGAACCTAGACCTAAAATCCCTACTCAAATCCGTTAAACCTAAAATTTGCGTGTCATGAAATCCGTGTAACTAAAATCCTCAAATTCGCGACATTCAATAATCGCGAGACCTAAAATCTGCGAATCCAAAACCGTGAAACCAGAAAACGCTAAACCTAAAATCCGTCGAACCTAAATCATACCAAAATCCGAGAAGACTAAAATTTGTTAAACCTATAAACCACAAAAACCTAAATCTGCGTGTCATTGAATCCGTGAAACCTAAAATCCCCGCAAAAACCTAACCTAAAATCCGAGCAAACCTAAAATCCATAGAAGATAATGATAATACACAAAACTTAAAATATGCATGTCATGGAATCTTTGGAGCCTAAAACCTAAAATCCCTGCAACCCCTAATTTAAAATTTCCAAAATTCAACCATCGCGAGACCTAAAATCAACGAATCCAAAACCGTGAAACCAGAATATGCTAGACCTAAAATCTGCGAAGCTCAGGATCGACAGAATCGTGAATCCCAAAATACGAAAACCTTAAATTTGCGTGTCATAAAATCCCTGAAACTCAACATCCCTGCAAAAACCTAACCCAAAATTCGCAAAATTTAATAACCGCGAGACCTAAAATCTGCGAATCAGAAACCGTGGAACCAGAAAACGCTAAACCTAAAATCTGTCGAACCGAAATCATACCAAAATCCGAGAAAACTAAAATTTGTTGAACCTAAAAGCCACAAAAGTCTAAATCTGCGTGTCATTGAATCCGTAAAACCTAAAATCCCCGTAAAAACCTAACCTAAAATCCGATCAAACCTAAAATCCATAGAGGATAAAGATAATACACAAAACCTAAAATATGCGTGTCATGGAATCTGTGGAGCCTAAAACCTAAAATCCCTGCAACCCCTAATTTAAAATTTCCAAAATTCAACCATCGCGAGACCTAAAATCAACGAATCCAAAACCGTGAAACCAGAATATGCTAGACCTAAAATCTGCGAAGCTCAGGATCGACAGAATCGTGAATCCCAAAATACGAAAACCTTAAATTTGCGTGTCATAAAATCCCTGAAACTCAACATCCCTGCAAAAACCTAACCCAAAATTCGCAAAATTTAATAACCGCGAGACCTAAAATCTGCGAATCAGAAACCGTGGAACCAGAAAACGCTAAACCTAAAATCTGTCGAACCGAAATCATACCAAAATCCGAGAAAACTAAAATTTGTTGAACCTAAAAGCCACAAAAGTCTAAATCTGCGTGTCATTGAATCCGTAAAACCTAAAATCCCCGTAAAAACCTAACCTAAAATCCGATCAAACCTAAAATCCATAGAGGATAAAGATAATACACAAAACCTAAAATATGCGTGTCATGGAATCTGTGGAGCCTAAAACCTAAAATCCCTGCAACCCCTAATTTAAAATTTTCAAAATTCAATCATCGCGAGACCTAAAATCAGCGAATCACAAACCGTGAAACCAGAAAATGCTTGACCTAAAATCTGCGAAGCTCAGGATCGACAAAATCGTGAATCTCAAAATACGCAAAACCTAAAATCCACAAGATCGTAAAACTCTAAATTCGTGGAACCTAGAATTCCTCCAAAAACCTAACCCGAAATTCGCAAAATTTAATAACCGCGAGACCTAAAATCTGCGAATCAGAAACCGTGGAACCAGAAAACGCTAAACCTAAAATCCGTCGAACCTAAATCATACCAAAATCCGAGAAAACTAAAATCTGTTGAACCTAAAAACCACAAAAACGAAGAACCCTAAATCTGCGTGTCATTGAATCCGTGAAACCTAAAATCCCCGCAAAAACCTAACCTAATATCCGATCAAACCTAGAATCCATAGAAGATAAAGATAATACACAGAACCTAAAATATGCGTGTCATGGAATCTGTGGCGCCTAAAACCTAAAATCCTTGCAACCCCTAGATTTAAATTTCCAAAATTCAACCATCGCGAGACCTAAAATCAGCGAATCCAAAACCGTGAAACCAGAAAATGCTAGGCTTAAAATCTGTCGAACCTAAATCATACCAAAATCCGAGAAAACTAAAATTTGTTAAACCTAAAGACCACAAAAACCTAAATCTGCGTGTCATGGAATTCGTAAAACCTAAAATCCCCGCAAAAACCTAACCTAGAATGCGATGAAACCTAAAATCCATAGAATCGTAAAGATAATACACAAAACCTAAAATCCGTCGAACCGAAATCATACCAAAATCCGAGAAAACTAAAATTTGTTAAACCTAAAGACCACAAAAACCTAAATCTGCGTGTCATTGAATCCGTAAAACCTAAAATCCCCGCAAAAACCTAACCTAGAATGCGATCAAACCTAAAATCCATAGAATCGTAAAGATAATACACAAAACCTAAAATCCGTCGAACCGAAATCATACCAAAATCCGAGAAAACTAAAATTTGTTGAACCTAAAAGCCACAAAAGTCTAAATCTGCGTGTCATTGAATCCGTAAAACCTAAAATCCCCACAAAAACCTAACCTAAAATCCGATCAAACCTTAAATCCATAGAATCGCAAAGATAATACACAAAACCTAAAACCTGTGGAGCCTAAAACCTGAAATCCCTGCAACCCTTGATTTAAAATTTTCAAAATTCAATCATCGCGAGACCTAGAATCTGCGAATCAGAAACCGTGGAACCAGAAAACGCTACCTAAAATCGATAGAACCTAAATCATACCAAAATCCGAGAAAACTAAAATTTGTTAAACCTAAAAACCACAAAAACCCTAAATCTGCGTGTCATTTAATCCGTGAAACCTAAAACCCCCGTAAAAACATAACCTAAAATCCGATCAAACCTAAAATCCAAAGAAGATAAAGATAATACACAAAACCTAAAATCTGTGGAGCCTAAAATATAAAATCCCTGCAACCCCTTATTTAAAATTTTCAAAATTCAATCATCGCGAAACCATAAATCGTGACACCAGAAAAAACGTCAAACTAATATGTCCGTTTGTCTGCGTTAAATCCGCAAAACCTAAAATCCCCAAGATCGTAAAACTTTAAATCCGTGGAACCTAGAATCCCTGCAAAACCAAACCTAAAATTAATAACCGCCGAACCAAAAAAAACGAAAAAAAACCTTAAATTTGCAAAATTCACAAAAACCTAAAATCCGTGTAACATGAAATTTGCGGAATCACTAGACCTAAAATCAGCGAAACCATAATACTTGAAATTCACAAAATCGCTAGACCTAAAATCGGTACATACAGGGTGTTTCCTAACCTCTGTGACAAAATGAAAGGGGTGATTCTTCGCTTAATTTTAAGACGAAAATGTAGTATAACTTTTTTTCGAATTTCGCTTTGTTTCCAAAATACAGGGTGTTTGATTTTTTTTTTTGATTAGTTTTTTATTTTTAACTTTTTTTTATTTATTTAGTGTTTTTGAATTCTCCATTAAAATGATTATAATTGATTGCTGTATTTGTTAGAAAATTCATCATCAGCGATAAAATTACTTTTTGCGTCAAAACTCACTCAACTAGATTTAATTTTTTATCTCAAAAATTAGGCAAGATACGATAAAAATTCAAGAGATCAAAAAGTTGCGTTTTTAGTTGAATAACCTGAGAAAAAAATGCAAATGACACAAAAAGTCAGTGGCGTACATTTTTTTACCAATAATATTGGTTGAAGTGCCGCTCGGGACGCCACTGTATTCGATAATTTTTATTTGTTCATGGCAAAATGAGCCCGTTATCACTATAAATACCGTTACCAAACTTCAACAAAATCGAGTGAAAGATAAATTAATTGAAAATAAAAAACTAATAAAAAAAAAAATTAAACACCCTGTATTTTGGAAACAAAGCGAAATTCGAAAAAAAGTTATACCACATTTTCGTCTTAAAATTAAGCGAAGAATCACCCCTTTCATTTTGTCACAGAGGTTAGGAAACACCCTGTATAATCTGAACTATTACTCACCTAAAAACAAATGTATGCTCCTGCTCCCTGCCCTCATCATCATCCTCAACCACCACCAACGTCAATTTTTTCTTCTTAAAATTCAACTTGCTGATTTTCGGCCAAAAAAACAACCCAATCTTAATATTCGGCTCTTCAAACACCAAAATCCCCGTCGGCGTCAATCCCAATCTATACTCCATACTATCCTTCCCCTGCAAACTCCCTATAAACTCAATCTAAAATCGTTTATTTAAAATTACCAAAACCGTGTGCATATCCACGCCGTACATCTCCAGCCATTTAACCTCGTTTAAATAAGCCTGTTCGGCACTGGCCGGCGTCAAACCTTTGTATTTTTTAAATTCTTCCAAAATTTCAATTTCCATTTCTTCACTTTGATTGGGCACGAAACGAAATTCGGACACTGTTGCCGCTGTGTGCTGCGTATCATCGTAGTCGCCCAATTCAGACTGTAATGCGTAAGCAGCCAGTTTGACGGCAACATCGTGCGGACACTCGAGCCGTCCATCAAAAATGTCCAGTTTAAGTTGCAAAAAAAATTGATATCTTGTCAATTCTTCACGTAAATTGTTCGGTTCTGACGAGTAGAATTTCACTTTCAGTCTTAACGTATAAGGGGGGCCAACTGTAATTAATTTTTTATATTAATATAAAATAGGAAATGAGGCTTAAAGTTACTTTTAATTTGTTTTTTTACAGTTTTGGTGGGGTCCAGCCAGTGTTTCACGTGATTGGCGTCGGTGAATTGCAAGCCGAAATAGTCCTTTTCGATTAGGTCCAGCGAATAGAACACTTGCTCGTACAGATCTCGGGCTTTGGCTTTTTTCTGTCAAAGAACACATAATGTAAGGTTGGCACGCGTGTGACGTCATAATAAGTATTTGATGGAAAACGTCAAAAAATCGAATATTTCGAATTTCGTCAAAATTTGCAGGAATACAAAAATTACAAAAATTCCTGAGAAAAGTTGATTACATTCTCTACAGAATGGCGTAGGATTCATCAAAATCGGTCCATTCTTTCAAAAGTTACAGCGTTTTAAAGTATTTGATGAAAAATGTAAAAAAATCGAATATTTCGAATTTCGTCAAAATTTGCAGGAATAAAAAATTACAGAAAATCTTGAGGAAAGTTGATTACATTCTCTACGAAATGGCGTAGGATTCATCAAAATCGGCCCATTCATTCAAAAGTAACAGCGTTTTAAAGTATTTGATGAGAAATGTAAAAAAATCGAATATTTAGAATTTCGTCAAAATTTGCAGGAGTAAAAAAATACAAAAATTCTTGAGGAAAGTTGATTACATTCTCTACAAAATGGCGTAGGATTCATCAAAATCGGCCCATTCATTCAAAAGTAACAGCGTTTTAAAGTATTTGATGAGAAATGTAAAAAAATCGAATATTTAGAATTTCGTCAAAATTTGCAGGAGTAAAAAAATACAAAAATTCTTGAGGAAAGTTGATTACATTCTCTACAAAATGGCGTAGGATTCATCAAAATCGGCCCATTCATTCAAAAGTAACAGCGTTTTAAAGTATTTGATGAGAAATGTAAAAAAATCGAATATTTAGAATTTCGTCAAAATTTGCAGGAGTAAAAAAATACAAAAATTCTTGAGGAAAGTTGATTACATTCTCTACAAAATGGCGTAGGATTCATCAAAATCGGCCCATTCATTCAAAAGTAACAGCGTTTTAAAGTATTTGATGAGAAATGTAAAAAAATCGAATATTTAGAATTTCGTCAAAATTTGCAGGAGTAAAAAAATACAAAAATTCTTGAGGAAAGTTGATTACATTCTCTACAAAATGGCGTAGGATTCATCAAAATCGGCCCATTCATTCAAAAGTAACAGCGTTTTAAAGTATTTGATGAGAAATGTAAAAAAATCGAATATTTAGAATTTCGTCAAAATTTGCAGGAGTAAAAAAATACAAAAATTCTTGAGGAAAGTTGATTACATTCTCTACAAAATGGCGTAGGATTCATCAAAATCGGCCCATTCATTCAAAAGTTACAGCGTTTTAAAGTATTTGATGAGAAATGTAAAAAAATCGAATATTTAGAATTTCGTCAAAATTTGCAGGAGTAAAAAAATACAAAAATTCTTGAGGAAAGTTGATTACATTCTCTACAAAATGGCGTAGGATTCATCAAAATCGGCCCATTCATTCAAAAGTTACAGCGCTTTAAAGTATTTGATGAGAAATGTAAAAAAATCGAATATTTAGAATTTCGTCAAAATTTGCAGGAGTAAAAAAATACAAAAATTCTTGAGGAAAGTTGATTACATTCTCTACAAAATGGCGTAGGATTCATCAAAATCGGCCCATTCATTCAAAAGTAACAGCGTTTTAAAGTATTTGATGAGAAATGTAAAAAAATCGAATATTTAGAATTTCGTCAAAATTTGCAGGAGTAAAAAAATACAAAAATTCTTGAGGAAAGTTGATTACATTCTCTACAAAATGGCGTAGGATTCATCAAAATCGGCCCATTCATTCAAAAGTAACAGCGTTTTAAAGTATTTGATGAGAAATGTAAAAAAATCGAATATTTAGAATTTCGTCAAAATTTGCAGGAGTAAAAAAATACAAAAATTCTTGAGGAAAGTTGATTACATTCTCTACAAAATGGCGTAGGATTCATCAAAATCGGCCCATTCATTCAAAAGTTACAGCGTTTTAAAGTATTTGATGAGAAATGTAAAAAAATCGAATATTTAGAATTTCGTCAAAATTTGCAGGAGTAAAAAAATACAAAAATTCTTGAGGAAAGTTGATTACATTCTCTACAAAATGGCGTAGGATTCATCAAAATCGGCCCATTCATTCAAAAGTTACAGCGCTTTAAAGTATTTGATGAGAAATGTAAAAAAATCGAATATTTAGAATTTCGTCAAAATTTGCAGGAGTAAAAAAATACAAAAATTCTTGAGGAAAGTTGATTACATTCTCTACAAAATGGCGTAGGATTCATCAAAATCGGCCCATTCATTCAAAAGTAACAGCGTTTTAAAGTATTTGATGAGAAATGTAAAAAAATCGAATATTTAGAATTTCGTCAAAATTTGCAGGAGTAAAAAAATACAAAAATTCTTGAGGAAAGTTGATTACATTCTCTACAAAATGGCGTAGGATTCATCAAAATCGGCCCATTCATTCAAAAGTTACAGCGTTTTAAAGTATTTGATGAGAAATGTAAAAAAATCGAATATTTAGAATTTCGTCAAAATTTGCAGGAGTAAAAAAATACAAAAATTCTTGAGGAAAGTTGATTACATTCTCTACAAAATGGCGTAGGATTCATCAAAATCGGCCCATTCATTCAAAAGTTACAGCGCTTTAAAGTATTTGATGAGAAATGTAAAAAAATCGAATATTTAGAATTTCGTCAAAATTTGCAGGAGTAAAAAAATACAAAAATTCTTGAGGAAAGTTGATTACATTCTCTACAAAATGGCGTAGGATTCATCAAAATCGGCCCATTCATTCAAAAGTTACAGCGTTTTAAAGTATTTGATGAGAAATGTAAAAAAATCGAATATTTAGAATTTCGTCAAAATTTGCAGGAGTAAAAAAATACAAAAATTCTTGAGGAAAGTTGATTACATTCTCTACAAAATGGCGTAGGATTCATCAAAATCGGCCCATTCATTCAAAAGTTACAGCGCTTTAAAGTATTTGATGAGAAATGTAAAAAAATCGAATATTTAGAATTTCGTCAAAATTTGCAGGAGTAAAAAAATACAAAAATTCTTGAGGAAAGTTGATTACATTCTCTACAAAATGGCGTAGGATTCATCAAAATCGGCCCATTCATTCAAAAGTTACAGCGTTTTAAAGTATTTGATGAGAAATGTAAAAAAATCGAATATTTTGAATTTCGTCAAAATTTGCAGGAGTAAAAAAATACAAAAATTCTTGAGGAAAGTTGATTACATTCTCTACAAAATGGCGTAGGATTCATCAAAATCGGTTCATTCTTTCAAAAGTTACAGCGTTCTAAAGTATTTGATGAGAAATGTAAAAAAATCGAATATTTAGAATTTCGTCAAAATTTGCAGGAGTAAAAAAATACAAAAATTCTTGAGGAAAGTTGATTACATTCTCTACAAAATGGCGTAGGATTCATCAAAATCGGCCCATTCATTCAATAGTTACAGCGTTTTAAAGTATTTGATGAGAAATGTAAAAAAATCGAATATTTTGAATTTCGTCAAAATTTGCAGGAATAAAAAAATACAAAAATTCTTGAGGAAAGTTGATTACATTCTCTACAAAATGGCGTAGGATTCATCAAAATCGGCCCATTCATTCAAAAGTTACAGCGTTTTAAAGTATTTAATGAGAAATGTAAAAAAATCGAATATTTAGAATTTCGTCAAAATTTGCAGGAGTAAAAAAATACAAAAATTCTTGAGGAAAGTTGATTACATTCTCTACAAAATGGCGTAGGATTCATCAAAATCGGCCCATCCATTCAAAAGTTACAGCGTTTTAAAGTATTTGATGAGAAATGTAAAAAAATCGAATATTTTGAATTTCGTCAAAATTTGCAGGAGTAAAAAAATACAAAAATTCTTGAGGAAAGTTGATTACATTCTCTACAAAATGGCGTAGGATTCATCAAAATCGGTTCATTCTTTCAAAAGTTACAGCGTTCTAAAGTATTTGATGAGAAATGTAAAAAAATCGAATATTTAGAATTTTGTCAAAATTTGCAGGAGTAAAAAAATACAAAAATTCTTGAGGAAAGTTGATTACATTCTCTACGAAATGGCGTAGGATTCATCAAAATCGGCCCATTCATTCAAAAGTTACAGCGTTTGAAAGAATTTGATGAAAAATGCAAAAAAATCGAATATTTTGAATTTCGTCAAAATTTGCAGGAATAAAAAAATACAAAAATTCTTGAGAAAAGTTGATTACATTTTCTACAAAATGGCGTAGGATTCATCAAAAACGGTCCATTCTTTCAAAAGTTACAGCGTTTGGAAGAATTTGATGAAAAATGCAAAAAAATCGAATATTTTGAATTTCGTCAAAATTTGCAGGAATAAAAAAATACAAAAATTCTTGAGGAAAGTTGATTACATTCCCTATAAAATGGCGTAGGATTCATCAAATTCGGTCTATTCTTTCAAAAGTTACAGCGTTTTAAAGTTTTTGATGAAAAATGTAAAAAAATCGAATATTTTGAATTTCGTCAAAATTTGCAGGAATAAAAAAATACAAAAATTCTTGAGGAAAGTTGATTACATTCCCTATAAAATGGCGTAGGATTCATCAAATTCGGTCCATTCTTTCAAAAGTTACAGCGTTTTGAAGAATTTGATGAAAAATGCAAAAAAATCGAATATTTTGAATTTCGTCTAAATTTTCAGGGATAAAAAATTACAAAAATTCTTGGAGAAAGTTGATTACATTCTCTACAAAATGGCGTAGGATTCATCAAAATCGGTCCATTCTGTCAAAAGTTACAGCGTTTTAAAGTATTTGATGAGAAATGTAAAAAAATCGAATATTTAGAATTTCGTCAAAATTTGCAGGAATAAAAAATTACAGAAAATCTTGAGGAAAGTTGATTACATTCTCTACGAAATGGCGTAGGATTCATCAAAATCGGCCCATTCATTCAAAAGTTACAGCGTTTGAAAGAATTTGATGAAAAATGCAAAAAAATCGAATATTTTGAATTTCGTCAAAATTTGCAGGAATAAAAAAATACAAAAATTCTTGAGAAAAGTTGATTACATTTTCTATAAAATGGCGTAGGATTCATCAAATTCGGTCCATTCTTTCAAAAGTTACAGCGTTTGGAAGAATTTGATGAAAAATGCAAAAAAATCGAATATTTTGAATTTCGTCAAAATTTGCAGGAATAAAAAAATACAAAAATTCTTGAGAAAAGTTGATTACATTTTCTACAAAATGGCGTAGGATTCATCAAAATCGGTCCATTCTTTCAAAAGTTACAGCGTTTGGAAGAATTTGATGAAAAATGCAAAAAAATCGAATATTTTGAATTTCGTCAAAATTTGCAGGAGTAAAAAATTACAAACATTCTTGAGAAAAGTTGATTAAACTCCCTATAAAAGGGCGCAAGCTTCATCAAAATCGGTCCATTCGTTTAAAAATTACAACGTTTTGAAGAATTTGATGGAAAATCGAATATTTCGAGTTTTGTCAATATTTGCAGGGATGAAAAATCGCAAAATTCATGTGAAAAGTTGATTAAATTCCCTATAAAAGGGCACAAAATTCATCAAAATCGGTCCATTCTATCAAAAGTTACAGCGTTTCAAAGTATTTGATGAGAAATGTGAAAAAATCGAATATTTTGCAGGAATAAAAAATCGCAAAAATTTTTGTCAAAAAATGATTAAATTCCATCACTGTTAAAAGCCTCATCTGCTCAAAACACTACTTTTAATAAATAATGTAAGGTTTACATCCAATTTGTTTTCGAATTGGAACTGTCAAATTTCCGCTTGGCATACGGGAATCATACGCTACCATTTACATCGAATTTGTGCTCAAAGTCACGCCTACGCCAAATTCACTGTGTGCCACTTCGAAATGAAATTGAATGTAAACCAGGCATAAGGTCAGAATAAGCATAGAAAAATCCTCATTACATTCCGTGACAGCGTTGCCGGCTTGGCCTTGGTAAAACAAGGGGTTGTTACAGGATGTATTTAAAAACAGTGTGGAGTGGTTATATGAAAAGTTTAAAAAAACAAGCTATCTTTAACAATTTCTATTACTATAAAATGAAAAAATTAACACAGTTTAAACTACGTTCAAACAAAAATCCAAATCCAAAAACCACAAAAGAAAAGATCTAAGAGTGTCCAGATTTTTCTCGGGACTGCCTTCGTTTGTTGTACTTCCACATCAATTTTTTGAATTTGTTTGACAAGTGCTTGGCCTCCTTTTTAGCAACATCATTACCAAGCCGAGCCCGTTGGAGGAGTTCGTCCCTCATCCCTCCCTAACATCCTCAATGTACAGGGTTATTCATTATATTTTGACACCCATCTACAGCTCTTATTGCGAGTGATAGAAAAAAACTTTAAATACAAAAGTTTTGGTTTTTTTCACGTAGTATCTTCTGGTGATAGCGGAATCAACAAATCGAAATCATAACATAGAAAAAATTCATTAAGTCATATTTTTTTAAATGGAACACCCTGTATATTATTGACTAAAATGAAAGATCTCTTTAATCTGATTTCAAATATATATGGTTTGTAGGCATTTGGTTCAGTCACTTTGAAACTATTTGAATTTAAAAAATATATTTTTTTAAACTACAACAAATATTCACAACACTAACTTAATCATATAAACTATCAACATTCCATTAAAAACGAAGCTACATGTTTTCTACATAACCCCCATAACCAAAACTTTTGTATTGTATATTGTATTTGAAGTCGATTCGAAAACTTACAGTGTGATTATAGTCAAAGAAAAGCTGAATGTAGGATGGAACCGATGTCCAATTTATAACGACTATGGGATACTGAGATGTTTTAATTGCTGCAAGTACGGACATTTGAAGAACGATTGCAAAGAAAATCTCGCTTGTCCTAAATGTAGTGGTGATCATGAATTGAAAAACTGTACGAGTAATGTAACTAAGTGTATTAATTGTCTGGTGTCAAATAATAAGTACGGATTGAAACTAAATGTGGATCATGTAGTTTGGGACGTACAACACTGTGATGTTTATAAACGTTTCGAGCAGATCCAAAAAAATAAATATAATAAATAGCAATTAGAGGAAGGCGCTGTTTTGGATTCCGGTCTTGTGTATTTAAACTGTCAGGGTTTCAAAAATAACAAAGACAATATCATCGTTTTTGTAAATGATTGGAAGCCAAAAATTGTTTTCCTGTCGGAGACTCACGTATCAGCGGAGATTGACATGTGCGAGTTGAAAATTGACGGCTACAACATCGAGCAATGTACGACCTCAAACCCGCGAACTGGAGGAGTGATGGCATTAGTGAGGAAGGACTTAAAATATAAACTTATAACGGTGGAATGTGTTCAAAATTATGTGTGGTTATTGTCGATACAGACTATCTGGACTGGACTAAAGGTGTTGTGTAGTGTCCTGTATCATCCGCCGCAACAGGAGAATGCAAAATTTTTGGAATACTTCGATGGCTACTTGGATAAGGTTAGTGATTTTAATGGCACCAACATTATTATGGGTGATTTTAACTTCGATATTTCGAGAAGCTCTTTTTATGGGGACAAAATACTGAAAAACATCTATTCAAATGGTTTTACACAAATTGTGAAATCTCCAACTAGGATAACAGACAGAAGTCAAACATTAATTGATTACATTGTTACCAATAATAAATTGCTGAAGGCTTCCGTCCACTTAACCCCTAAAATTAGTGATCATTCCATTTTGTCACTGAATATTGAAGGAGCCAACAACCAAAATATTGGAATTGCCGTGAAGAGAAGATGCATGCGTGGGTATAACACAGAACTATTACAAAATTCAATATTGAACACCTCTTGGAATAACAATATCGTAGATGTAAATATTTTGGCAAATGCACTCGTGAATAATGTTCGTACTTTTCTAGATGAAATGTGTCCTGTACAAACAATACATGTTGATATCAAATATTCCCAAAAAAACTGGATTACTTATGAAATAGTCCAGATGATGAAAGAACGAGATATAATGTATCAGAGAGCAGTGTATGAAAAAAATGAGCATAGTTGGAATGATTACAAACAAATTCGAAATTTAATAGTTGATAAAATTAGAATCGAAAAAGAGAATTACTATAGAGGGGTAATTGATGAAAATAAAAATAACTCGAAGGAAATGTGGAAGCATTTAAAAACTTTACTTCCGGAAAAAAAGCCATCTGTAGTGAATGAAATCCTATTTGGCGACGACCTAATCACTGACAAAGGGAACATAGCAAACAAATTCAATGATTATTTTATTGACAGTGTCGATAAAATTGTGTCCAGTATACCTCAACCGACATACATACAAAATAATGGTTTAGAAAGCCCTGTGTATCCAGAATTTTTCTCTTTTGAAGCCGTTACAATGTCAAAACTTAAGGTACATGTTAAAAATATGAAAAATGTTGGAGGTGGAGAAGATGGCATATCAACACGTGTTTTAAAGGATATATTTGGTGTAGTCGGAAATCGTCTATTGGACATCATAAATGCATCCCTCTCAACAGGAACATTCCCGGAGAATTGGAAAACCTCAACTGTGATTCCTGTGCCAAAGATTACAAATACGAAACGACATGAGGAGTTTAGGCCGATAAATACTGTACCTACATATGAAAAACTCTTGGAACTTGTGGTTAAAGAACAAATACAGCAGCACTGTGATAGGAACAGCATCCTGGTGTCAAATCAGTCTGGTTTCCGAGAGCGCCATTCATGTGAAACTGTGATTGTTGGTTTATGTAGTGATTTCCTCAAACATGTGGATTGTGATAAATATGTACTGGCTGTATTCTTAGACTTTAGGAGAGCCTTTGAAACTATTGATAGGAGTATACTGTTACAGAAATTAGAGGGGTTTGGTATAGTAGGCTCTGTTCTCGATTGGTTCAGGTCATATTTGTCAAACAGAACCCAAGCTGTTAAATTTGGAGGCAGTATTTCTAACCTGAAGTTTACTCGTCACGGCGTACCACAGGGAACTGTCCTGGGTCCATTGTTGTTCTTATTATACATTAATGACATTGTCACTATCACGGAGAACAGTAAAATCGAACTATTCGCAGACGATACTATGTTGTATGTGGTGGGGGATGATTTGAACCAGGTACAGCTTGAAATGAACAATGACTTGAAGAAACTGTATAATTGGCTTTGTACCAATAGATTAAGCATAAATACGGCCAAATCAAAATATTGTATTTTTGCCAAAAAGCATAAACTAAGATCTATTGACGTTTCAAATTTGAGAGTTGAAATTAACAATGAATGTTTAGTGTATGAACAACAAATTAAGTATTTAGGAGTTATACTAGACTCCGAATTGAGTTTCCGTCCTCATGCTGATTATACAATGAGGAAATTTTCCCAAAAGATCGGATTTATCTCCAGAGTAGCTAAAAACCTGTCAATGTATTCAAAATTATTGTTGTATAATAGTATAGCAGCTCCCCATCTCGAATTCTGTTCCTCTTTATTGTACAGCCTACCAAGTTATAAAATTAGAGAATTTCAAGTGATTCAAAACAGAGCGATGAGAACAGTTTTAAAATGTAATAGGTACACTCCAATTAATCTTATGTTAGACGTTAGTGGTATGTTGTCTATCAGACAAAAAATAATGTTTAATGTTAACACCTTTATTTATAAAATTAGAAATAAATTGTTACCGAACTACATCTGTGATAGAGTAAAATGTTTTAAGAACATCCATAATTACCAAACTAGAAACTGTGATGATTTTATGTTAGTCAATAGAGGAAATTCTAGTCAGATGATGAGTAATTCAATCTTAAACAGAGGTCTCTCCGGTTACAATAAAATGCCGAGCCATATTAAGAACTGTGATAACTTAACAACTTTTAAAAAACTGTTGAGGGAATATGTGTTGCATGAATTTTAATTGTTTAAAATATGTTTGTACTTATTTATTGATTGTTATTATACACTTTTTATCTTTTTATAATCATTATGCCATTATTATTATTTATATTGTTTTTGTATGTAGCTATATAAGCTAAATAAAGACATTATTATTATTATTATTATTTAAAGTTTTTTTCTATCACTCGCAATAAGAGCTGTAGATGGGTGTCAAAATATAATGAATAACCCTGTACCGGGGAAGAGGATATTTTGAAGATTGACGTCGGGGAAGGTTTCCTGATGGTTGAGATTTTGGAAGGTTTTTCGATTGTTGAGGTTGAGCTTGAAAAAGGTTTTCGACTTGTTCAGGTTGGATTTTAAGAGGTTTCCGGATGATTGAGTTTGGGAATTTGGGGGATTTTCGGTTTGTTGGGGTTGAGAGAGGTTTTCTTGGAAGAAATCCACCACTATCTTTGTTAAATTAAAAACTAATTGTGATATTTTATTTTCTGTGAAGACTGTAGCGCGATCATCTAAGTTTGTAGGTTTCTTGAAATTTTGGCAAAGCCATCTTGATCCGTGATTTGATGTCTTTTCATTGTGTTGGAAGTGGTGGCAACAACATTGGTAACATGATCCATAGAGCCTTGATTATCGATCAATAAAGATCCATTTGATAGAACTGGTTCTAAATCTTCGTTGGATCTACAATTTTTGTCACAGTTGGATTGAGGCTTCTTTTCACTGGTTTCGTCCACTTTAGAATCTTCACACTTCAAAGATTCAAGAGCCATTTCACTAGAATGGCATCGGTTGATGTGATCAACATTTTTGTTGAGCACAGTCATTTGGGCTTCCAATTCATTGATCCTGCTTGAAAGATTTTCAACGAGGCACTGAAGAGTGTCCATTGTTGCCAGCTTTAGCTTCTCAACTGGTCACTGGTGTCCAATTTAATTAGCCATTAGGTACTTATGACGGAATTTGATATTTTTTGAAGATTAAACGAAAATTTGCTAAATATGGCATCAGTGAAAATAAGCATAAGTGGCGTCCTCTTCAAGCTAGAACCATATTAAACTCAAAAAATCCTTATTAGTTCAGATATTACATACAGGGTATCCCGAAATTAGGTTGAAATATTAAAACAGTATATTCTACACTGAAAAATAAAATAGTTAAAAGCTATACGGAAGTTTCTTTAAAAACGCTTTGTTTCCGACATATACAGGGTGTCAAAGTTTAATTTTTTTTCTAACAAAAATCGGTATCCAGAGTGTTTTTGACATAATAAATTCAAATTTGATATTATTACTCTATTTTGTATGTGGCGCCATCTACAAGTATTTTTACTGTTTCAAATATTCATAACTTATTTGTCGAACACTGTATCTTTGTTTTGAGTAAAAATAATGATTATGAAGTCATTTTTAAATAAAAACGATGAACCATTTTCGAGAAAAAACATTTTTATTGAAAAAACCGAGGAAAAAAACATCAAAAATAGCCATAATGCAGTGCTGTCCTTGACGATTTTTTTTTAAATTCATTTTCCTCAAAATGTTTATGAAAATTAATCTGAAAATTTCCTACCAGTCAATTCTAACCAATCATAGGCTTGCATTTTGTTATGTTGCTATGGCAACGACCTAATTTTATCGGAAATTTCCTTGTTCATAATCACGTGACTGAAAGATTAATAAGTGGAAATTTCCCTGGCTTTGCGCATCGGGATGTAGCTCCCATATGATTACAGTGTTGCCGTCCCCACTCTCCCCAACAATCCCAACCCAACCCAACTTTCACAGACAGAGATAAGGCAAACGGCAACACTGTGGTTGGTGCATGGGAGCTACATCCAGCCGCGAGTGTTTGACAGCTGTTGTAATGACAAATACTTTTGATAAATGATTTATTTTCAACTTCCAATACAAAGTTGCAATGTTATCAATTATGGACAAGATTGGTTATAACTTCCAAATGTTTTATAAAATCCTGATTCCCTTCTTTCTTCCTCAATGGCGAGTAGAGTAAGGAGCCGTTGGTTTCTTCCACTAAATGCGAGGTGAGTCCAGCCGCTACTATTAAATCTTCTCAAATAGTTTTGGCATGAAATTTTCTTGCCGAATCTCCCTAGAGCTCGAATTAATAATCCGGAAATTTGTTCTCGTTGCGAATTTTTCAAGAAAATTAGCAACTCGACAAAATTTCCGGAAATAATTCGAGCTCTAGGGAGATTATAAGTGAAAATTTCCTACCAGTCAATTCTAACCAATCATAGGCTTGCATTTTAACATGTTGCTATGGCAACGACCTAATTTTATCAGAAATCACCCTACTCATAATCACGTGACTGAAAGATTAATAAGTGGAAATCTCCCTGGCTTTGCATCTGAATGTAGCTCCCATATGATTACAGTGTTGCCGTCCCCACTCTCCCTAACAATCCCAACCCAACCAAACTGTGGTTGGTGCATGGGAGCTACATCCAGCCGCTACTATTAAATCATCTCAAATAGTTTTGGCATGAAATATTTAATATTCCAATCTAATTTCGGAACACCCTGTATTTAAACAAATAATAATAAAAAATGTAGCTTTGCAACGAGACATGTTTATGGGGAATTTTCTCCTCAATTTAAGCATTATAAAATAAATTAAACACCCAATAAAGCTTGCTAAAAACAAGAAAGTTTGGCAACAGTGTACCGATTGATTTCGCGCTCTACCTCCGTATAAAAAAAATTGTTTTGTAAAGAATAATTTCATAATTCACAATTCTTATAATAGATGCAGATAGGATAGGAACCTTAGAAACAGACCCATTTATTATTTATTATCAATCTCTGAGTAAAAAAATACAAAAAAAAAACGAAAATCAAAATTCCAACGCCCTGAAGTTAGAAAAAATCCAAAATCTATCAAATTCCATCTATAGCGCACAAAAAGCACTTCACAAACTGTAAAAACAATTTTTTAACAATCTAACGAACAATAATTATTTAAACGAAAAGTTAGGTTAACTTGAAAAGTGGATGTGACTGAGTACAACCCAACGTGGTTATACCATTCCGTTACACGCCTTAACTCCCCGATCATTCTTAGTAGATTTGGTGAGCATATGGATATATCAAATTATCATCATATCACAAACCCTGCACAAACTGTAAAATCCGTTTTAACGAACAATTTTAAAAAAGATAGGTAAACTTCAGGTATTTTTCTTTATTCTACACTTTTTACAGTTTTTAGACTTTTTGGTGTAAAATTTGACAGACGTCATGACTGCCTGTCAAATTTTACACGTAAAGTGTAGCATAAAGAAGAATACCTTTTAAAACTCCCCGGTAATTTTGAGTGAATTTGGTGAATAGGTATCGATATCGATATAATAAACTATCGAAAAATCTACATTTGCATAAAACTCATAACAAAACACATTAAATAATCAAAAATCCTTGAATCTACGACAAAAGAGAACGAGAGTAACAACCATTGTTCATTGATATTCACGTTCTCACCCACAATTTCAATAAAATGTTACGAAATAACTCTTTTTACATCATCATTTAATGCCAAGCCATCTAAATCGGATTTCTTGTTGGGCTTCAATGACGTGTTTTATATTTAAAATCAATTAAAATGCTGAAAGATTGATTTTTTGTTTTGAATCCGCACTGGAAAGTAAAGTTCATGATCACAAGGCCAATGAACTGGGTGTACGAAATTGTGTTGATATTGATTTGTCGTTGTTCGAGTTTAATAATATTTTACTGTACTGTTTTTCCTGGAATAAATGTGTAAAAACAAGTGAAAATTTTTGGTTTATGGCATTTTACCCTTAAAATATACTTTTTACGGGAGTGCCCCCCGTATTGATAGTTTTCCAGATATCGCCGATTATTTGAAAAAATCTTATTTACAAAAAATACAGTTTTTGATATTTTAAACAAAAACTATAGGTTTTACGGAAAAACTTTATTCTACATAAAAGTTGAGGCATGCCCAGATATATACTATGACCAAAAACAGTGTCCCCTGTGTAGATTGTTTTCCAGATATTGCCGATTATTTGAAAAAATCTTATCCACAAAAATACTGTTTTTGACATTTAAAACAAAAACTATAGGTTTTACGGGAAAACTTTACTCCACATAATAGTTGAGGCATGTCGAGATATACACTATGGCCAAAAATAGTGCCCCTCGTGTAGATAGTTATCCAGATATTGCCGATTATTTGAAAAAACCTCATTTCCAGAAAAAAGTTTTGGACGTTTGAAACAAAAACTTTAGGTTTTACGGGAAAACTTAATTCTACATAAAAGTTGAGGCATGTCCAGATATACACTATGACCAAAAACAGTGCCCCCCGTGTAGATTGTTTTCCAGATATTGCCGATTATTTGAAAAAATCTTATCCACAAAAATACTGTTTTTGACATTTAAAACAAAAACTATAGGTTTTACGGGAAAACTTTATTCCGCATAAAAGTTCAGGCATGTCGGGATATACACTATGGCCAAAAATAGTGCCCCTCGTGTAGATAGTTATCCAGATATTGCCGATTATTTGAAAAAATCTTATCCACAAAAATACTGTTTTTGACATTTAAAACAAAAACTATAGGTTTTACGGGAAAACTTTATTCCACATAGAAGTTGAGGCATGTCGAGATATAAACTATGGCCAAAAATAGTGCCCCTCGTGTGGATAGTTATCCAGATATTGCCGATTATTTGAAAAAATCTCATTTCCAAAAAAAAAGTTTTGGACGTTTGAAACAAAAACTGTAGGTTTTACGGGAAAACTTAATTCTACATAAAATGGCAGGCATGTCCGGATATACACTATGACCAAAAACAGTGCCCCCCGTGTAGATTGTTTTCCAGATATTGCCGATTATTTGAAAAAATCTTATCCACAAAAATACTGTTTTTGACATTTAAAACAAAAACTATAGGTTTTACGGGAAAACTTTATTCCACATAAAAGTTGAGGCATGTCGAGATATAAACTATGGCCAAAAATAGTGCCCCTCGTGTGGATAGTTTTCCAGATATTGCCGATTATTTGAAAAAATCTCATTTCCAAAAAAAAAGTTTTGGACGTTTGAAACAAAAACTGTAGGTTTTACGGGAAAACTTAATTCTACATAAAAGTTGAGGCATGTCCGGATATACACTATGACCAAAAACAGTGCCCCCTGTGTAGATTGTTATCCAGATATTGCCGATTATTTGAAAAAATCTTATCCACAAAAATACTGTTTTTGACATTCAAAACAAAAACTATAGGTTTTACGGGAAAACTTTATTCCACATAAAAGTTGAGGCATGTCGAGATATACACTATGGCCAAAAATAGTGCCCCTCGTGTAGATAGTTATCCAGATATTGCCGATTATTTGAAAAAATCTCATTTCCAAAAAAAAAGTTTTGGACGTTTGAAACAAAAACTGTAGGTTTTACGGGAAAACTTAATTCTACATAAAAGTTGAGGCATGTCCAGATATACACTATGACCAAAAACAGTGCCCCCCGTGTAGATTGTTTTCCAGATATCGCCGATTATTTGAAAAAATCTTATCCACAAAAATACTGTTTTTGACATTCAAAACAAAAACTATAGGTTTTACGGGAAAACTTTATTCCACATAAAAGTTGAGGCATGTCGAGATATACACTATGGCCAAAAATAGTGCCCCTCGTGTAGATAGTTATCCAGATATTGCCGATTATTTGAAAAAATCTCATTTCCAAAAAAAAAGTTTTGGACGTTTGAAACAAAAACTGTAGGTTTTACGGGAAAACTTAATTCTACATAAAAGTTGAGGCATGCCCAGATATACACTACGACCAAAAACAGTGCCCCCCGTGTAGATTGTTTTCCAGATATTGCCGATTATTTGAAAAAATCTTATCCACAAAAATACTGTTTTTGACATTTAAAACAAAAACTATAGGTTTTACGGGAAAACTTTATTCCACATAAAAGTCGAAGCATGTCGAGATATACACTATGGCCAAAAATAGTGCCCCTCGTGTAGATAGTTTTCCAGATATTGCCGATTATTTGAAAAAATCTCATTTCCAAAAAAAAAGTTTTGGACGTTTGAAACAAAAACTGTAGGTTTTACGGGAAAACTTCATTCCACATAAAAGTTGAGGCATGTCCGGATATACACTATGACCAAAAACAGTGCCCCCTGTGTAGATTGTTTTCCAGATATTGCCGATTATTTGAAAAAATCTTATCCACAAAAATACTGTTTTTGACATTTAAAACAAAAACTATAGGTTTTACGGGAAAACTTCATTCCACATAAAAGTTGAGGCATGTCGAGATATACACTATGGCCAAAAATAGTGCCCCTCGTGTAGATAGTTATCCAGATATTGCCGATTATTTGAAAAAATCTAATTTCCAAAAAAAAAAGATTTGGACGTTTGAAACAAAAACTGCAGGTTTTACGGGAAAACTTCATTCCACATAAAAGTTGAGGCATGTCCGGATATACACTATGACCAAAAACAGTGCCCCCTGTGTAGATTGTTTTCCAGATATTGCCGATTATTTGAAAAAATCTTATCCACAAAAATACTGTTTTTGACATTTAAAACAAAAACTATAGGTTTTACGGGAAAACTTTATTCCGCATAAAAGTTCAGGCATGTCGGGATATACACTATGGCCAAAAATAGTGCCCCTCGTGTAGATAGTTATCCAGATATTGCCGATTATTTGAAAAAATCTTATCCACAAAAATACTGTTTTTGACATTTAAAACAAAAACTATAGGTTTTACGGGAAAACTTTATTCCACATAGAAGTTGAGGCATGTCGAGATATAAACTATGGCCAAAAATAGTGCCCCTCGTGTGGATAGTTATCCAGATATTGCCGATTATTTGAAAAAATCTCATTTCCAAAAAAAAAGTTTTGGACGTTTGAAACAAAAACTGTAGGTTTTACGGGAAAACTTAATTCTACATAAAATGGCAGGCATGTCCGGATATACACTATGACCAAAAACAGTGCCCCCCGTGTAGATTGTTTTCCAGATATTGCCGATTATTTGAAAAAATCTTATCCACAAAAATACTGTTTTTGACATTTAAAACAAAAACTATAGGTTTTACGGGAAAACTTTATTCCACATAAAAGTTGAGGCATGTCGAGATATAAACTATGGCCAAAAATAGTGCCCCTCGTGTGGATAGTTTTCCAGATATTGCCGATTATTTGAAAAAATCTCATTTCCAAAAAAAAAGTTTTGGACGTTTGAAACAAAAACTGTAGGTTTTACGGGAAAACTTAATTCTACATAAAAGTTGAGGCATGTCCGGATATACACTATGACCAAAAACAGTGCCCCCTGTGTAGATTGTTATCCAGATATTGCCGATTATTTGAAAAAATCTTATCCACAAAAATACTGTTTTTGACATTCAAAACAAAAACTATAGGTTTTACGGGAAAACTTTATTCCACATAAAAGTTGAGGCATGTCGAGATATACACTATGGCCAAAAATAGTGCCCCTCGTGTAGATAGTTATCCAGATATTGCCGATTATTTGAAAAAATCTCATTTCCAAAAAAAAAGTTTTGGACGTTTGAAACAAAAACTGTAGGTTTTACGGGAAAACTTAATTCTACATAAAAGTTGAGGCATGTCCAGATATACACTATGACCAAAAACAGTGCCCCCCGTGTAGATTGTTTTCCAGATATCGCCGATTATTTGAAAAAATCTTATCCACAAAAATACTGTTTTTGACATTCAAAACAAAAACTATAGGTTTTACGGGAAAACTTTATTCCACATAAAAGTTGAGGCATGTCGAGATATACACTATGGCCAAAAATAGTGCCCCTCGTGTAGATAGTTATCCAGATATTGCCGATTATTTGAAAAAATCTCATTTCCAAAAAAAAAGTTTTGGACGTTTGAAACAAAAACTGTAGGTTTTACGGGAAAACTTAATTCTACATAAAAGTTGAGGCATGCCCAGATATACACTACGACCAAAAACAGTGCCCCCCGTGTAGATTGTTTTCCAGATATTGCCGATTATTTGAAAAAATCTTATCCACAAAAATACTGTTTTTGACATTTAAAACAAAAACTATAGGTTTTACGGGAAAACTTTATTCCACATAAAAGTCGAAGCATGTCGAGATATACACTATGGCCAAAAATAGTGCCCCTCGTGTAGATAGTTTTCCAGATATTGCCGATTATTTGAAAAAATCTCATTTCCAAAAAAAAAGTTTTGGACGTTTGAAACAAAAACTGTAGGTTTTACGGGAAAACTTCATTCCACATAAAAGTTGAGGCATGTCCGGATATACACTATGACCAAAAACAGTGCCCCCTGTGTAGATTGTTTTCCAGATATTGCCGATTATTTGAAAAAATCTTATCCACAAAAATACTGTTTTTGACATTTAAAACAAAAACTATAGGTTTTACGGGAAAACTTCATTCCACATAAAAGTTGAGGCATGTCGAGATATACACTATGGCCAAAAATAGTGCCCCTCGTGTAGATAGTTATCCAGATATTGCCGATTATTTGAAAAAATCTAATTTCCAAAAAAAAAAGATTTGGACGTTTGAAACAAAAACTGCAGGTTTTACGGGAAAACTTAATTCTACATAAAAGTTGAGGCATGTCCAGATATACACTATGACCAAAAACAGTGCCCCCCGTGTAGATTGTTTTCCAGATATTGCCGATTATTTGAAAAAATCTTATCCACAAAAATACTGTTTTTGACATTTAAAACAAAAACTATAGGTTTTACGGGAAAACTTTATTCTACATAAAAGTTGAGGCATGTCCAGATATACACTATGACCAAAAACAGTGCCCCCCGTGTAGATTGTTTTCCAGATATTGCCGATTATTTGAAAAAATCTTATCCACAAAAATACTGTTTTTGACATTTAAAACAAAAACTATAGGTTTTACGGGAAAACTTTATTCTACATAAAAGTTGAGGCATGTCCAGATATACACTATGACCAAAAACAGTGCCCCCCGTGTAGATTGTTTTCCAGATATTGCCGATTATTTGAAAAAATCTTATCCACAAAAATACTGTTTTTGACATTTAAAACAAAAACTATAGGTTTTACGGGAAAACTTTATTCTACATAAAAGTTGAGGCATGTCCAGATATACACTATGACCAAAAACAGTGCCCCCCGTGTAGATTGTTTTCCAGATATTGCCGATTATTTGAAAAAATCTTATCCATAAAAATACAGTTTTTGACATTTAAAACAAAAACTATAGGTTTTACGGGAAAACTTTATTCTACATAAAAGTTGAGGCATGTCCAGATATACACTATGACCAAAAACAGTGCCCCCCGTGTGGATTGTTTTCCAGATATTGCAGATTATTTAAAAAAATCTTATTTATAAAAATACAGTTTTTGATATTTCAAACAAAAACTATAGGTTTTACGGGAAAACTTTATTCCACATAAAAGTCGAGGCATGTCGAGATATACACTATGGCCAAAAATAGTGCCCCTCGTGTAGATACTTTTCCAGATATTGCCGATTATTTGAAAAAATCTTATTTACAAAAAATACAGTTTTTGATATTTTAAACAAAAACTATAGGTTTTACGGGAAAACTTTATTCCACATAAAAATTGAGGCAAGTCGGGATATACACTATGGCCAAAAATAGTGCCCCCCATGTGGATTGTTTTCCAGATATTGCAGATTATTTGAAAAAATCTTATTTATAAAAATACAGTTTTTGATATTTTAAACAAAAACTATAGGTTTTACGGGAAAACTTTATTCCACATAAAAATTGAGGCAAGTCGGGATATACACTATGGCCAAAAATAGTGCCCCCCATGTGGATTGTTTTCCAGATATTGCAGATTATTTGAAAAAATCTTATTTATAAAAATACAGTTTTTGATATTTTAAACAAAAACTATAGGTTTTACGGGAAAACTTTATTCCACATGAAAATTGAGGCAAGTCGGGATATACACTATGGCCAAAAATAGTGCCCCCCATGTGGATTGTTTTCCAGATATTGCAGATTATTTAAAAAAATCTTATTTATAAAAATACAGTTTTTGATATTTTAAACAAAAACTATAGGTTTTACGGGAAAACTTTATTCCACATAAAAGTTGAGGCATGTCGGGGTGTACACTATGGCAAAAATATGGGCCCCTCGTGTGGATAGTTTTCCAGATATTGCCGATTATTTGAAAAAATCTCATTTCCAAAAAAAAGTTTTAGACGTTTGAAACAAAAAAACTGTAGGTTTTACGGGAAAACTTAATTCTACATAAAAGTTGAGGCATGTCCGAATATACACTATGACCAAAAACAGTGCCCCCCGTGTAGATTGTTTTCCAGATATTGCCGATTATTTGAAAAAATCTTATCCACAAAAATACTGTTTTTGACATTTAAAACAAAAACTATAGGTTTTACGGGAAAACTTTATTCTACATAAAAGTTGAGGCATGTCCAGATATACACTATGACCAAAAACAGTGCCCCCCGTGTAGATTGTTTTCCAGATATTGCCGATTATTTGAAAAAATCTTATCCACAAAAATACTGTTTTTGACATTTAAAACAAAAACTATAGGTTTTACGGGAAAACTTTATTCTACATAAAAGTTGAGGCATGTCCAGATATACACTATGACCAAAAACAGTGCCCCCCGTGTAGATTGTTTTCCAGATATTGCCGATTATTTGAAAAAATCTTATCCATAAAAATACAGTTTTTGACATTTAAAACAAAAACTATAGGTTTTACGGGAAAACTTTATTCTACATAAAAGTTGAGGCATGTCCAGATATACACTATGACCAAAAACAGTGCCCCCCGTGTGGATTGTTTTCCAGATATTGCAGATTATTTAAAAAAATCTTATTTATAAAAATACAGTTTTTGATATTTCAAACAAAAACTATAGGTTTTACGGGAAAACTTTATTCCACATAAAAGTCGAGGCATGTCGAGATATACACTATGGCCAAAAATAGTGCCCCTCGTGTAGATACTTTTCCAGATATTGCCGATTATTTGAAAAAATCTTATTTACAAAAAATACAGTTTTTGATATTTTAAACAAAAACTATAGGTTTTACGGGAAAACTTTATTCCACATAAAAATTGAGGCAAGTCGGGATATACACTATGGCCAAAAATAGTGCCCCCCATGTGGATTGTTTTCCAGATATTGCAGATTATTTGAAAAAATCTTATTTATAAAAATACAGTTTTTGATATTTTAAACAAAAACTATAGGTTTTACGGGAAAACTTTATTCCACATAAAAATTGAGGCAAGTCGGGATATACACTATGGCCAAAAATAGTGCCCCCCATGTGGATTGTTTTCCAGATATTGCAGATTATTTGAAAAAATCTTATTTATAAAAATACAGTTTTTGATATTTTAAACAAAAACTATAGGTTTTACGGGAAAACTTTATTCCACATGAAAATTGAGGCAAGTCGGGATATACACTATGGCCAAAAATAGTGCCCCCCATGTGGATTGTTTTCCAGATATTGCAGATTATTTAAAAAAATCTTATTTATAAAAATACAGTTTTTGATATTTTAAACAAAAACTATAGGTTTTACGGGAAAACTTTATTCCACATAAAAGTTGAGGCATGTCGGGGTGTACACTATGGCAAAAATATGGGCCCCTCGTGTGGATAGTTTTCCAGATATTGCCGATTATTTGAAAAAATCTCATTTCCAAAAAAAAAGTTTTAGACGTTTGAAACAAAAAAACTGTAGGTTTTACGGGAAAACTTAATTCTACATAAAAGTTGAGGCATGTCCGAATATACACTATGACCAAAAACAGTGCCCCCCGTGTAGATTGTTTTCCAGATATTGCCGATTATTTGAAAAAATCTTATCCACAAAAATACTGTTTTTGACATTTAAAACAAAAACTATAGGTTTTACGGGAAAACTTTACTCCACATAATAGTTGAGGCATGTCGAGATATACACTATGGCCAAAAATAGTGCCCCTCGTGTAGATAGTTATCCAGATATTACCGATTATTTGAAAAAACCTCATTTCCAGAAAAAAGTTTTGGACGTTTGAAACAAAAACTTTAGGTTTTACGGGAAAACTTAATTCTACATAAAAGTTGAGGCATGTCGAGATATACACTATAGCCAAAAATAGTGCCCCCATGTGGATAGTTTTCCAGATATTGCAGATTATTTAAAAAAATCTTATTTACAAAAATACAGTTTTTGATATTTTAAACAAAAACTAAAGGTTATACGGGAAAACTTTATTCCACATAAAAGTTGAGGCATGTCGGGATATACACTATGACCAAAAACAGTGCCCCCCGTGTAGATTGTTTTCCAGATATCGCCGATTATTTGAAAAAATCTCATTTCCAAAAAAAAAGTTTTGGACGTTTGAAACAAAAACTGTAGGTTTTACGGGAAAACTTAATTCTACATAAAAGTTGAGGCATGTCGAGATTTACACTATGGCCAAAAATAGTGCCCCCATGTGGATAGTTTTCCAGATATTGCAGATTATTTAAAAAAATCTTATTTACAAAAATACAGTTTTTGATATTTTAAACAAAAACTAAAGGTTTTACGGGAAAACTTTATTCGACATAAAAGTTGAGGCATGTCGAGATATACACTATGGCCAAAAAAAGTGCCCCCCTTATTGATAGTTTTCTAGTTATTGGAGTTTATCTGAAAAACTTACCGAAAGCTCTACACTTAAATCCGTTCCATCCAACAAAATCACTTTGCACTGAATCAAGTGTTTATTCACATTTTTCGTTTTGCCATCCGTCCGATCGGCCCCCGCATTTCTACCTTTGCGGCCACTCAAAAATCGAAACATTTTTCCCATTTGGGGGCCCCGGAATCGCCCCCTATTTACACGTTTTCTAGGTTAGACGTGTTGCACTTTGACGGCGTTTTATAGCATTTGTAATTAATACGCGGCCAATTAGCGTTAATTGTTTAGGCTGAAAACAGACACGCGTAACATTTAGTCGGACGCCATATTTTGTTTATTTTTATTAGATGACAGGTAATGTAATGTAAGGTTTACATTGAATTTCACTTCGAAGTGGAACTTTCACATTTCCGCTAGCCAAAGGGGAGTCATATGCTACCATCTACATTGTGTCTGACGTAAACGTAACTTTAATCACAAATTCATTGTAGTGGTAGCCTATGATTCCCGTTTGCCAAACGGAAATTTGACAGTTCCAATTCGACAACAAGTGTAGCGCGGTTAGTGCGGTGTTGTCACGTTTTGACGGCTGGATATGTATCTTAGTAGAGATACGAGGGCGGGTTAACAAATTCATTTGAGCATTTCAACTTTTATCTCGGTTCTTGTGTCTATCCCACGCATTTAATGTTTTTTTTTTTGTACTTGGTTTCCCTGATGACTGTACAACGCTAAACCACAAATTCATTGACCAAAAATAACCTTACTTACACTTACCTATATCCAAAATTGTTCGTTAGATAGCGTCAAAGATTCAAAAAAATTGTGGTTTTTCCAACATTTTTCAAAAACCTGCCAATCGTTCGTCCAAGGTTCAGGCTATCTAAATGTATTTTTTTCAAGTCTTTATCATACAGGGTGTTGAAAATTTAAGCATTAAAATGTACAACCTAGTCCGCCCTTGGTAAACTTAACAAGCTAATTTTGTTTTAAGGGCAGTATTTTAAGAGGTGATGTTTACTGTTATATATTTAATTTTCATCAAATTATATCAAGTGGTTAAAAAGTTATTCAAAAAAAATTGATTTCCAGTGGCGTCTTTTCGGGGCCCGTATCTCCTCTAGGAAAAAAGTTTACGGGAACTTGTCATCTTATTTTTCAATATTTTATCTGAATCTGAGAGATCTCCCACATTTTCCCTGACACCCTGTATAACGTATGACATTGTTATATGTCAGTTTATTAACATTCATTCTCAAATTTAATGACTGACATTTGAATGAAACAAAAGCACAAAAGTGCCCACAAACTTGCTATAACTTGATAGACTTGTCAACAACGCACTGCGCTTCATATTAACTAACGTATGACATATTATATCGACTGTAACCATTAATAAGGACATATGACGTCATTGAGAGTACACTATCTAGAATAATAATTGAATTGCAAATTTCGATTCATGCATATGGAAATTTAATGACAAGAAATGAGGACGAGTTATTGATAAAACCCCGATAAATTGGTAGTTTGCAAAAATGTTTGCAGGATTGAAGTTGTTAATTTTATTGTCCATCACACAAATAATAAATGCCCGTCCAGTTGAACTAGAATCTCGTAAGTTAAAAACAATTAAATTAATTTATAAAATCGTCCATTATAGGAGGAATCGCAGACGTACTAAATCCGCAAAATCTAGCCAATGCTACAAACTTGGGTATAAAAAATAATTATTCAAATAGAACAAAATTATCACAAAATTTTTAGTTCCAGGAAATCTTTTGCCCACAATTTCCAACCCTTTTAACCAAACGCAAGACTTAAACAATCGTTTAAAAGACGTTAAATTGTTCTTTGAAACTCGCCAAGGAATGGTAATGCCGGCCAGTGTGTTGACAGGAGGATTTACGAGTTTCCTGGGCAGTTTGAGTAGCATGGGAAACTTTTTTGGCAATTTGGCAACATTGAATCCTGTCAGTGGAGGGTGATAATTGTCAGTTTGACAACAGAGCATGGCGCTACATATTGAATGACATGACATTGAAATACATAATCAGTAATTGAAATGTTTTTTTCTTATGAATATAAAAACTTACCTACCTGGCAACGTCGCATTGCGCTACACATACAAGTCACCAGTCAATTTGGATAAATAAAACACAAATTTCTGTTAAATGTGATTTTTTTAAGATTTTCACATAATTAACACGACAAAAACATAAAATATTTTAAAACCATTCCCAGCAAACACTATGTATTAAAAATACAACATATTGCTTATATAGAGTTAAATAACATTTGCCGGTCTTTATTGTTTTAAACACATGTTTTTAAGACATAAAGACCGTTAATAAATATATTTGGGAGTATAAATAATCGAATTCCTTTAAAAACACACTAAAACAGTGTGACTTTTGTTAATGAAATCACGGTTAAAACACCAAAATAGTCGTTTATGGCTGCAAATTTAAATTTGCTTAAAATAATGTTGTTCAACAAGGCACAAGTGCAAATTAACAATTGCTTTTAGTGCAATTATTTACGAACACCCTGTATTGAGGATTGGTTATGATTGGTCAACATTCATAAGGCCGTTTGTGAAAATTTCACATAAACCTAACCTAAAAATTCGCTAAAATACCGGTTATTGAGCAGATAAAACATACTTTTTGTTAGTCCAGTCTAATAATCACCTAAACTAAGTTATTGCTTGTAAACAGTACAAAAAATCACAAATTCATTCTGTAGCCTCGTTAAAGTAGATTTTTGTTACAACAATATCGCCGGTGCTCAACGTTTGAGTGCCGCAATTCGAATGATTTTCCTTGGGCCTGATGACGTCCGATTCGGTGAAAAGGCTCGAAACGTAGTCGTTGGTCGGTGACAGAACGCGTTCTGGTTTTAGGCCGTTTAGTTTGGTGACGTGGCACGAGCATGCGCACTTTAATTCGGTGGAGTCGGTGGGAAGTAAGGCTGCTGAACTTAGTATTGATTCTGGAATAACAGAGTTGCCATATTTCTCGGTTTTTTAAGGAAAAAAGTTTGTTCATTGTATAAGTCAGACAAAACTAGCCTTGTTTGATATGTCGCACCATCATGAAAAAATCATCAACTTCAGAGTTGCCAAATTTCTCGCTTTTGGTGAGTGTTTTGGAAAAAAATGTTTGCTCCATTGTTCTAGTCAGACAAAACTAGCCTTGTTCGATATGTCGCACTATTATGAAAAAGTCATTAATTACAGAGTTGCCAAATTTCTCGCGTTGGGTGAGTGCTTTTGGATTTTTTTTTAATTCATTGTTTTAGTCAGACAAAACTAGCCTTGTTTGATATGTCGCACTGTAATGAGAAAATCATCAATTTCAGAGTTGCCAAATTTCTCGCTTTTGGTGAGTGTTTTGGAAAAAAATGTTTGCTCCATTGTTCTAGTCAGACAAAACTAGCCTTGTTCGATATGTCGCACTATTATGAAAAAGTCATTAATTACAGAGTTGCCCAATTTCTCGCGTTGGGTGAGTGTTTTTGGAATTTTTTTGATTCCATTGTTTTAGTCAGACAAACCTAGCCTTGTTTGATATGTCGCACTGTAATGAAAAAATCAATTTCAGAGATGCCAAATTTCTTGCTTTTGGTGAGTGTTTTGGAAAAAATGTTTGCTCCATTGTTCTAGTCAGACAAAACTAGCCTTGTTCGATATGTCGCACTATTATGAAAAAGCCATTAATTACAAAGTTGCCAAATTTCTCGCGTTGGGTGAGTGTTTTTGGACATTTTTTTATTCCATTGTTTTAGTCAGACAAAACTAGCCTTGTTTGATATGTCGCACTATTATGAAAAAGTCATTAATTACAGAGTTGCCAAATTTCTCGCGTTGGGTGAGTGCTTTTGGATTTTTTTTTTAAGTCATTGTTTTAGTCAGACAAAACTAGCCTTGTTTGATATGTCGCACCATAATGAGAAAATCATCAATTTCAGAGTTGCCAAATTTCTCGCTTTTGGTGAGTGTTTTGGAAAAAATGTTTGCTCTATTGTTCTAGTCAGACAAAACTAGCCTTGTTCGATATGTCGCACTATTATGAAAAAGCCATTAATTACAGAGTTGCCAAATTTCTCGAGTTAAGTGAGTGTTTTTGAAAAAATGTTTGCTCCATTGTTTAAGTCAGACAAAACTAGCCTTGTTTGATATGTCGCACCATAATGAGAAAATCATCAATTACAGAGTTGCCAAATTTCTCGCTTCAGGTCAGTGTTTTTGGAAAAATTTTTGCTCCATTGTTTTAGTCAGACAAAACTAGCCTTGTTTGATATGTCGCACCATAATGAAAAAATCATCAATTTCAGAGTTGCCAAATTTCTCGCTTTGGGTGAGTGTTTTTGAAAAAATGTTTGCTCCATTGTTTAAGTCAGACAAAACTAGCCTTGTTTGATATGTCGCACCATAATGAGAAAATCATCAATTACAGAGTTGCCAAATTTCTCGCTTCAGGTCAGTGTTTTTGGAAAAATTTTTGCTCCATTGTTTTAGTCAGACAAAACTAGCCTTGTTTGATATGTCGCACCATAATGAGAAAATCATCAATTACAGAGTTGCCAAATTTCTCGCTTTGGGTGAGTGTTTTTGAAAAAATGTTTGCTGCATTGTTTTAGTCAGACAAAACTAGCCTTGTTTGATATGTGGCACCATAATGAAAAAATCATCAATTTCAGAGTTGCCAAATTTCTCGCTTTGGGTGAGTGTTTTTGAAAAAATGTTTGCTCCATTGTTCTAGTCAGACACAACTAGGCTCACTTGATGTGTCGCACCATAATGAAAAAGCCAAACTTTCTTTTTCAGATCAGCTTTTCATCTACATAATAAAAAAAAATCCTCACCTAATTTATCGATTTTATCCAACCTGTCGATTTTATTGTCGTTCAAAATCGAGTCGACCATCTGCATAGACTCGGTCAAACTCGTCGGCTCCGAGTTGCGCGGTGACGTCATATCGCTGCAACTTCATCAATTACCTTTACCAACAATAATTAAAGATAATCACCTGTCAAAACTAGGATAACCATCGTCATTATCCCCGTCATCGTCCGAACTATCATTGTCCCGTTCCTGTCCCAAACTTTCCAATTTTTCCAGTTTTTTCGCCACTTTGGCCGAGGATTTCAATTTTTCTTTTTCCTCTTCAGTCAGTTCGATATACCTCAATAATCGGACCTCGCGGTTGCTCAGAACCACGCTTTTAGCAGCCTGCGCCAATTTGGCCCTGAGCTCTTTTACCTCGGTTTCAGTCTTTCTTTGTCTTTTTTTTAGTTTTACGTCGTCTGGGTTTATGTGTAGATAAACCTGACAAAAAAAGAATGGTGATGATTTTTTGACAAAATTGTCCATCAGAGATTCTTTGCCTGATCAAAATCCGTTGACAGATGACAAAGTTACCTGTGCCACGCCAGCAAACTTTGCAGCGCTGTAGCTCACTTATTTATAAACCGATTTGAATACATGAAATGTAATTTAAAATTACTCAAAATTTTCCATCAGATTATTTCTAGAGAGTTTGAGGAGTGATTAATGTAAATTTCAACATTCCACCTCAATTGTGGAGGTTTGGAGGGACTCGTAAGGTTGGAAGGTCATATTTCTACACCAGATTTTGAGAAGTCAATTGAGAAGATCAGATGCTTACCTGTTCCTCACACAACTCCACCATAAGCCCCCGATTCTCCTCCCGAATCCCATTCACCATGGCAAAGAAAATTTTATCACTAACCAAACTCAAAACATCCGCAGAAGCGTACAAAACCATCTCCCTCGTCAACGGTCTCCTCGACCAATACTTCTGGTCCCTCCTGCATAACCCCCGTTACAAACACCCCCATCAACCCCCCAATAAACTCACCGATAAATATTTTTCAACTGATCCTTCATGGGGTTCAATGGAGCCCCATAAACCTCGCACAGCGCATTCAGCGCCACACTCTTCGCCTTATACACCGGCTTTCCAGAGTCCTGGAACGTTAAGACCGCATGCGCCGCTTGCGTGTCAAACACGCAACTTAAAGTTATGGCAAATTGCCGATAGAGGTTGACAGAGTCGTTGCGACAATCATGGACGATTTTTATCACGTCCGGACTTTCCAGGATTCTGCGCAGACCGGCTTCGATCATTTGCGGACAGGAAATCAAGTCGAACACGTAAGCGGATCCGGACATTGTGGCGATTTGCAGGAGTGTTAGTTGGCCTTTAACGCCCAAATTGATGCCCTCGCAGTCGAAACCTATGATTATTTTGTCGTCGGTGTATGGCCAGGTTGCAGAGGGTTGAGGCTGGAAGGAAATGGGACATAGTGCGCATGTCTAGCTTTTCTGGTTTGAAATGTGTGCTCCATTGTTTTAGTCAGACAAAACTAGCCTTGTTTGATGTGTCGCACCATAATGAAAAAATCATTAATTACAGAGTTGCCGAATTTCACGCTTTGTGTGAATGTTTTTGGAAATTTTTTTACTCCATTCTTTTAGTCAGACAAAACTAGCCTTGTTTGATATGTCGCACTGTAATGAAAGAATCATCAATTACAGAGTTGCCAAATTTCTCGCTTTGGAAGAATGTTTTTGGAAATATTTTATTCCATTGTTTAAGTCAGACAAAACTAGCCTTGTTTGATATGTCGCACTGTAATGAAAGAATCATCAATTACAGAGTTGCCAAATTTCTCGCTTTGGGTAAATGTTTTTGGAAAATTTTTTATTCCATTGTTTTAATCAGACAAAACTAGCCTTGTTTGATATGTCGCACTGTAATGAAAGAATCATTGATTACAGATTTGCCAAATTTCTCGCTTTGGGTGAATGTTTTTGGAAAATGTCTTACTCCATTGTTTTAGTAAGAAAAAAACTAGCCTTGTTTGATGTGTTGCACCATAATTAAAAAATTAATAATAACAGAGTTGCCAGATTTCTCGTTTTAGATTATTTTGGAAAAAAAATTGCGGTAATGTTTAAGTCAGAAAAAACTACCCTTCTTTGGTGTGTCGCACCATAATGAAAATATTATAACTAACGGAGTAAACATCAAATAAAAATACTCACCCTCACCCTTTTACTGCCCATAATCTCATCAACAACCATCTGACACTCTCTTACACTGCAAATCACCCTCGTATTCTGAAACAACTTCACCTTCCACTGATCACTATGAGCCTGCTGACTCAACAACTGCCGATCCCGCCCTGTATTCTCCTGCAACGTCTTCAACACCAAACTGTTGATTCTCTGCTTCAAACTCTGATTGTAATTAGTGGCTTTGCCGCTAGGCGGCAGCGCATCAGTCACCACATCTTTACATATCCGAAAATTAAGTTCTTTATCGCCATTTTGCTGCTGCGGCGCCGGCGGCTCGGGACTCATCGACTGCGGTTCCGATATCGGTCTATTGATGCGTGGATTCTTTAACCGATCGGCCAACGAACGTGGACTGGGCGGGGCGTTTGCCACAGGCGAGGGCGGGGCATTCGCCACTGGCGAGGGCGGTTTCACCTTTGGCTCCTCCCTCTTATGTTCTTTAATCAAATCGACCTGCGCAATGATATGTTTCTGGTTGATTTTCGGCGTTTGCAGCAACGTAACCAAATTCGTTTGCAAATGGAAACTATCTGAGAACAACCTCAGAAAACTAGTCAACTGCGTGGGGTTGTTGAACAGATTAGACCACGTGGTCTCCGGCAGGTTAACGCTGACCAATTGGAACAGTTGTTCCACTAAAATAGGCCCTTTAGCTTCGATGCACTGCGCCAAAAAGTCCAACAAAGTTTGCGTTTCCTGCGGATCAATGTGGACTTCCGGATGGAAGTGCAACTCGGCATTGGGCCATTGGGCTTTGACTTGCTCGTAATTGGGCAAAAGGACGGTTTCTTTGTCGTCATCAATGCGAAAAGTGTCCGGATGTTTGAGCAAAAACTCACGGAATTCGTGGAAGTGTTGGCCGGACACGTGACGCACCTCTGGGGAGGCTTGAGATCTGCGCAGGCGCATTAGTTCGAGTTACTGATCAATGTACCTCACCTGTGTCCTAGAAGACTTCTTATTGGTACTTCGGTTCCTTCACCGTATTGGAGGAGTTTTTCGGAAAAATATTCCACGGCTTGGGTATCGTAGTCTTTACCTCCTGGAAAATGTTGACATTATCAGAGAATGTCAATATTTCATGAACGGTAGACATTTTGACAATAAAAATTGGTGAGGAGGAATGTTTGGGGATGATCTTTCCATTGGTGACATTTTTGGAACTGTCAAGGTGAAATTTCAAGGTTATAATACTCAAAATTTTGGAAATTCATTTTTCCTCGATGAGATTTGGATTGATTGTCATATTTCAAGACATTTTTGTTCTTGGAAAAATTTTATAGGCAATTTAAAAATTGATGACGTGGCATATTTTCCACAATTAAAGTTCAATATTTCATGAACGGTTGATAATTTCACAATGAAATTTGTTGAGAAGGGGTTTTTGGGGATGCTCTTTACATTAGTGACATTTTAGGAACTGTCAAAGTGATATTTCGAAGTCAAAATCCCCAATATTGTGAAAATTAATTTTTTATCGATGTGCTATGGATGGATCGTCCTATTTTGAGACATAATTGTTCTTAGAAAATTTTTGAAAATATCAATAATAACAGCTCTGGAAGCAATTCAAAAAATTGATGACGTGGCACATTTTTCCAAAATTCAAATTTAAATTTTTGATGAACGGTTGTCATTTTGGCAATGGAATTTGGTAGGAAGGGGGTTTTCGGGATACCATTTCGATTGGTGACATTTTCGAAACTGTCCAAGTGACATTTCAAGGTCAAAATACACAATGTTTTGGAAATTAATTTTTTTCGATGTGACATGAATAGATTGTCATATTTCAAGACATTTTTGCTCTTGAACAAATTTTGAAAATATCGAAAATAGCAGTGCTAGAGGCAATTTAATAAATTGATGACGTGGCATATTTTCCAAAATTAAAATTCAATATTTCATGAACGATTGACATTTTGACAATGAAATTTGGTAAGCAGGGGTTTTTGGGGATGCTCTTTCCATTGGTGATATTTTTGGAACTGTCACAGTGACATTTCAAGGTCAAAATACACAATGCTTAAGAAATTAAATTTTTTTCGATGTGACATGAATAGATTGTCATATTTCAAGACATTTTTGCTCTTAAACAAATTTTAAAAATATCGAAAATAACAGTGCTAGAGGCAATTTAATAAATTGATGACGTGGCATATTTTCCAAAATTAAAATTCAATTTTTCATGAACGGTTGACAATTTCACAATGAAATTTGGTAAGCAGGGGTTTTTGGGGATGCTCTTTCCATTGGTGATATTTTTGGAAGTGTCACAGTGACATTTCAAGGTCAAAATACACAATGCTCAAGAAATTAAATTTTTTTCGATGTGACATGAATAGATTGTCATATTTCAAGACATTTTTGCTCTTGAACAAATTTTGAAAATATCGAAAATAGCAGTGCTAGAGGCAATTTAATAAATTGATGACGTGGCATATTTTCCAAAATTAAAATTCAATATTTCATGAACGATTGACATTTTGACAATGAAATTTGGTAAGCAGGGGTTTTTGGGGATGCTCTTTCCATTGGTGATATTTTTGGAACTGTCACAGTGACATTTCAAGGTCAAAATACACAATGCTTAAGAAATTAAATTTTTTTCGATGTGACATGAATAGATTGTCATATTTCAAGACATTTTTGCTCTTAAACAAATTTTAAAAATATCGAAAATAACAGTGCTAGAGGCAATTTAATAAATTGATGACGTGGCATATTTTCCAAAATTAAAATTCAATATTTCATGAACGGTTGACAATTTCACAATGAAATTTGGTAGGCAGGGGTTTTTGGGGATGCTCTTTCCATTGGTGATATTTTTGGAACTGTCACAGTGACATTTCAAGGTCAAAATACACAATGCTTAAGAAATTAAATTTTTTTCGATGTGACATGAATAGATTGTCATATTTCAAGACATTTTTGCTCTTGAACAAATTTTAAAAATATCGAAAATAACAGTGCTAGAGGCAATTTAATAAATTGATGACGTGGCATATTTTCCAAAATTAAAATTCAATTTTTCATGAACGGTTGACAATTTCACAATGAAATTTGGTAAGCAGGGGTTTTTGGGGATGCTCTTTCCATTGGTGATATTTTTGGAACTGTCACAGTGACATTTCAAGGTCAAAATACACAATGCTTAAGAAATTAAATTTTTTTCGATGTGACATGAATAGATTGTCATATTTCAAGACATTTTTGCTCTTAAACAAATTTTAAAAATATCGAAAATAACAGTGCTAGAGGCAATTTAATAAATTGATGACGTGGCATATTTTCCAAAATTAAAATTCAATATTTCATGAACGGTTGACAATTTCACAATGAAATTTGGTAGGCAGGGGTTTTTGGGGATGCTCTTTCCATTGGTGATATTTTTGGAACTGTCACAGTGACATTTCAAGGTCAAAATACACAATGCTTAAGAAATTAAATTTTTTTCGATGTGACATGAATAGATTGTCATATTTCAAGACATTTTTGCTCTTGAACAAATTTTAAAAATATCGAAAATAACAGTGCTAGAGGCAATTTAATAAATTGATGACGTGGCATATTTTCCAAAATTAAAATTCAATTTTTCATGAACGGTTGACAATTTCACAATGAAATTTGGTAAGCAGGGGTTTTTGGGGATGCTCTTTCCATTGGTGATATTTTTGGAACTGTCACAGTGACATTTCAAGGTCAAAATACACAATGCTTAAGAAATTAAATTTTTTTCGATGTGACATGAATAGATTGTCATATTTCAAGACATTTTTGCTCTTAAACAAATTTTAAAAATATCGAAAATAACAGTGCTAGAGGCAATTTAATAAATTGATGACGTGGCATATTTTCCAAAATTAAAATTCAATATTTCATGAACGGTTGACAATTTCACAATGAAATTTGGTAGGCAGGGGTTTTTGGGGATGCTCTTTCCATTGGTGATATTTTTGGAACTGTCACAGTGACATTTCAAGGTCAAAATACACAATGCTTAAGAAATTAAATTTTTTTCGATGTGACATGAATAGATTGTCATATTTCAAGACATTTTTGCTCTTGAACAAATTTTAAAAATATCGAAAATAACAGTGCTAGAGGCAATTTAATAAATTGATGACGTGGCATATTTTCCAAAATTAAAATTCAATTTTTCATGAACGGTTGACAATTTCACAATGAAATTTGGTAAGCAGGGGTTTTTGGGGATGCTCTTTCCATTGGTGATATTTTTGGAACTGTCACAGTGACATTTCAAGGTCAAAATACACAATATTTTGAAAATTTCTTTTTTCTCGACGTGCTATGTTTAGATTGTCATAATTCAATGCATTTTTGTGGTTTGAAAATTTTTGAAAATATCAATAATAACAGCTCGAGAAGCAATTCAAAAAATTGATGACGTGGCACATTTTTCCAAAATTCAAATTCAATATTCCATGAACGGTTGTCATTTTGGCTAATGGAAATTGGGTAGTAGGGAGGGGTTTTTGGGGATACCCTTCCGATTGGTGACATTTTCGAAACTGTCAAAGTGACATTTCAAGGTCAAAATACACAATTTTTGGGAATTAATTTTTTTCGATGTAACATGAATAGATTGTCATATTTCAAGACATTTTTGCTCTTAAACAAATTTTGAAAATATCGAAAATAACAGTGCTGGAGGCAATTTAACAAATTGATGACGTGCCACATTTTCCAAAATTAAAAATCAATATTTCCTGAACGGTTGACATTTTGACAATGAAAATTGGTGAGGAGGGGTTTTTGGGGATGCTCTTTCCATTGGTGATATTTTTGGAACTGTCAAAGTGACATTTCAAGGTCAAAATACACAATGCTTTAGAAATTAAATTTTTTTCGATGTGACATGAAGAGATTGTCATATTTCAAGACATTTTTGCTCTTAAACAAATTTTGAAAATATCGAAAATAACAGTGCTGGAGGCAATTTAACAAATTGATGACGTGCCACATTTTCCAAAATTAAAAATCAATATTTCCTGAACGGTTGACATTTTGACAATGAAAATTGGTGAGGAGGGGTTTTTGGGGATGCTCTTTCCATTGGTGATATTTTTGGAACTGTCAAAGTGACATTTCAAGGTCAAAATACACAATGCTTAAGAAATTAAATTTTTTTCGATGTGACATGAAGAGAATGTCATATTTCAAGACATTTTTGCTCTTGAACAAATTTTGAAAATATCGAAAATAACAGTGCTAGAGGCAATTTAATAAATTGATGACGTGGCATATTTTCCAAAATTAAAAATCAATATTTCCTGAACGGTTGACATTTTGCCAATGAAAATTGGTGAGGAGGGGTTTTCGGGGATGCTCTTTCCATTGGTGATATTTTTGGAACTGTCACAGTGACATTTCAAGGTCAAAATACACAATGTTTTGGGAATTAATTTTTTTCGATGTGACATGAATAGATTGTCATATTTGAAGACATTTTTGCTCTTGAACAAATTTTGAAAATATCGAAAATAACAGTGCTGGAGGCAATTTAACAAATTGATGACGTGGCACATTTTCCAAAATTAAAAATCAATATTTCCTGAACGGTTGACATTTTGCCAATGAAAATTGGTGGGGAGGGGTTTTTGGGGATGCTTTTTCCATTGGTGATATTTTTGGAACTGTCACAGTGACATTTCAAGGTCAAAATACACAATATTTTGAATTTTTTTTTTCTCGACGTGCTATGGATAGATTGTCATAATTCAATACTTTTTTGTACTTTGAAAATTTTTGAAAATATCAAAAATAACAGCATTAAAAGTAATTATTATAAATTGATGATGTCAATAACTCCCAAGCTATTCAAGTCACAGAGTTGCAATTTTCAGGGAATGTGGCTGAAATGATTGTTAAAAAGTGAAGGAAGTTTGACAGCTGCCACTCAATAAATCAGCAAGTTATGAACAATTTTATAATTAAAACAACGGTAATTAATGCAAATTATGAAACACTGTCCCTCTCATGAATCCATAATGAGACACTTATTTACCCATAATTGTTTTCAGATTGCCAATGGCATAATAAAAATTCCATTGTTATTTTTGAATTATTGCATTTTCAAATTCCGATTCATACTTTCTCTTTATAACTATTGGGAAAAATCTATTGAAATTGAAAGGACTTAACAATATACAGGGTGTTAACTACAACTTAACTCACCGGTAGCACTCTTACTGCCGATATTCTGGAACGAACTAATAGTCACATATTCGCCCTCCATGGAAAAAAGGGCCGGATATTGAGTGAGAAACTTTTTTAGTCCACTCTGCGAGCCCCCCGCAATTTGCCTCATTTCCTTGGTAAAACCTTTAGAGCCAAATTGGCAACTTAAATCGTGCAACGTCCGGGGCTCCCCTTTATCGAGAAGTCGTTCGAAAAAGAACAACAAAGTCATGTTTCGTGCCAATTCATATTGCATTGCTTCCATTATAATATTTTTGCCAATTTACACGACATACAGCTTAATTAACTACACTTACTATACGTGCCTAGCCTTAAAAAATTGTAAATAATAAAAAAACAGTAAGTACGTTTGATGAGTTGTAACTTTTACTTGATAATTTCCGTGTTGTAAAATGAGGGGGGCGGGTTTTTTT
Organism: Orchestes rusci; assembly: GCA_958502075.1. Classification (NCBI taxonomy): domain Eukaryota; kingdom Metazoa; phylum Arthropoda; class Insecta; order Coleoptera; family Curculionidae; genus Orchestes; species Orchestes rusci. Next base: position 112,758,530 of record OY293304.1, on the reverse strand, counting down.
TTATATACACAAACACTAGACGCGAGGTTTTTGAAGTTGTGGAAATTTTGAGGGAAAACAAACGAAAATGGGGAAAAAAATTGGGAAAAACTTATCAATTAGATTTAAAACGTCAAAATGGCTCGCGCCATCTTGAATTCTCTTTATGGTGCGGTGTTGCCAGGCTTATAGGCCATGTGTTCGTCGTCGGTGAAGTAGAGGCGTGTTCTTGTTGTCCGTACATACGAGGTGTAATGAAAAAGTACTGGTATGCAAGTTTTAATTATTTATACAAGGTGTTCGGAAATATTATCCTGTACTGTATTTTTTTCGCATAAGTCTTTCCTTGTTTATTGCCTGAGGCCCAGCTGTTAATGCGCTTGCGTTTGAAATATATTCACACATAATCAGGAAAAAATCACTTTTAAAATATCTAATCATATACAGGAAAGTAGGGAAGTGCGTAATTGTCCCGACACTGTTTCATCCCGACAGTAAAAATCCCGACAGTATTGCATCCCGACAGTTAAATGTCCCGACAGTAATTCTTCCCGACAGTTATTGTTCCCGACAGTAAATTATCCCGACAGTATTTTTCCCGACAATATTTTTCCCGACAAATTTGGAACGTAGCCGAAAACAAAAATATCGACAGCAGCGTTGCCGCTTGTAATTTTATTTTCGTATTCTATCGTATAAGAAATTGAAATCATGAATCTCATTAAACATAGAGAATTGATCAAAAAGCAGGTATCAGAGAATATTTTGCAACTTGTAAATATGTAATATAATTAGTCAAAAAAGATCGCACAAGGGTGTAGGGACAGTAAGCGAATTTATTCCGAATAAAGGCAGGCAACTCAAAATACATTGATTAACGGGTGTCATACTTTCGTCTAAAACAAAAGAAAAAGATTAAACTAGATCCTAGGAGGAATAGGCGCTGTTGCCAGAGTACCAGGACCACTACCGAGGCGCAATTTGCAGATGTTATTTAAAACATACAAATGGAAATGAAAGATCCAATGAAAAAAAATCCTATTTACGAACTTGGTCACTGAATGAAAAAAATGTTACACTTAAAAAGCATTTCATTGCAAATAGTTATGAAGTTATCATAGCTACTTAAAATAGTATATATGATCTAAGCTTAAAAAGTACCTAAGTACATGAATAAATGAGAACGAACTCATAAAATTACAATTATTTAATTTTTTGCATTTTGGGTTGTTCATTAAAGTTACCTATTTATTTATTAACTTACTCATTGTACTCCTATAATTACCTACACACGTTATATGTTTATAATTACTTGTAAAGGTACAGATTATGTGCACGAACATTCGCGATTCGTTGAAATTATTCATTTGAAGAATTTGAAGAAATTTCGCGATCAAGGGGAAACCCTCGAACATTCAATAGATATTCCGCATCGTGTAGATAATCTAATAGATATCTACCCCTTCAAGTACTTAGACAAATAGTCGGAGCGCAGATCAGGAACGCACCTTGAAAGAAAAAATGTTGAAAAAAATAATCAATACTGCTAAGAAAAAGAACAAAAAATTAAGAAATAAGACACAATAATAGGCTTCATCTAATACTATAGGAACAACAAATACTTCCTAGGCTAGAGTCGATTTGGCTTGCTACTTTTGCTAGTAAATAGATAGGGAAACGGACGAAGGTGTACTATACACCTACCTATGTAAGATTTGATTTCTTTGGTACCTAAATTGGTAATATTTTCTACATACAAGTCACTCTTCCACCAAATTACATCTTTTTAAAAGATGAGAGCGGTTTTTTTATTATCGACTCAAGTGAAAAAAAATGTTCTTCATAAAAAGTTTTGTTTAAAAAAAAAACAGGATTCATCTAGAAATTAAGTAATTTGTACACAAGGGGTAGCTAAAAATTGCAAAAACGCTAATTTTACCTAAGAGTAAACTACCTCTAATTAAAATTTTTAAGGAAAATTTTATTTGAAAAAATTGTTCAGAATCACATACCCAATTGATATAAGGAATTTTACTTTTTTAATTTGTGCCCGAATTTGGTTGGCAAATGAAAAGCTACTAGGAAGTCGTCCATTTTCTCAAAGAGGGCCTCTTATCGATAATTGCAATAAAAAGATGTCTAGGCCTCATATGAGAAGTAGACATCTTTTTGATTTATAAATGAAAAAGAAAATATATTATCGATTTTGGTGAAAAAAAGTATTTATCATAAAAAGTTTTGCTTGCAAAAAAAACCTGATTCATCCAGAAATTATAATTATAATTATTATTATTTTTTTTACATATGGGGACTAGCAACTTTTTCAAATAAAATTTTCCTTAAAAATTAAAATTATAGAGGTAGTTTGCTTCTTGGTAAAATTATTGATATTTTTCAATTTTTGGCCACCCCTTGTATACAAATTACTTGATTTCTAGATGAATCATGTTTATTTTTTAAGCAAAACCTCGAGCAAAACTTTTTATGAAAAATACTTTTTTTCACTAAAATCGATAATAAAAAAGTCATCCATTTGTTAACTTAATCTGGACAGACGCATAAAATAAACGAAGCGTGCAATTATCATCTCATTTCTAGTGTCACAAATTTCTATTGAGCATGCTTGTGTATGATATCACAATACTCAATGTATGAATAGTGGCTTCGTTCATTTTCCGTAACAATTTTAGTGAGTATATGCAGTCAAAAATGAGACTAGTTAGACCTAGCTGGGATCTCATTTATTGTACTAGTCATGCAAGCTTTTGGAGATTCAATGTGTCCCCGAGCGCCCCTTCTTCAGAACCTTTGTTGTTTGATGGCAGAATCCTGCTGTTAAAATTGGTCGATTTAGGCCAACTTACCTACACCCGTGAACCAAAGTTTGGAAACAGCCCAAAATGTCATTATAATTTTGATCCTGCATCATTTATCAATGAACTGGACAGTGCATTCAAGAACATCAATTTATTTGTCAGTTTGCCTGTCTGTATAATTTTTGATGAAAATGGCCAGCACCATTCGGAAGAGGAGCAAAAATGCTGTACTTCCTGAAAATTTCACAATAATTGAGCAAAGGATAGTCTAGCCGTAAAATCTTGAACTTGGCAAAAATGAGCCATTTTTGAAGAAATCATGAGAATTTTGCAAAAATTACGCAAAGTTCAAGATTTAATAGCTAGACTATCCTTTGCTCAATTATTGTAAAATTTTCAGGAAGTACATAATTTTTGCTCCTCTTTCGAATGGTGTTGGCCGTTTTTTTTTATGACACAGAAAAATGTTTTGAAAAGTGTCCTGTTTTTGAAGGTGAAAAAGGGCACTAAACAATTTTTTGGAAAAAATCGCCAGGACACGAAAACTGACACGTAAATTGAAATTTTTAAATGCACCATCAGTTCTTTGATAACTGATGCAGGATCAAAATTATAATGACAGGTTGGGTTGTTTCCAAACTTTTGATTGCAGGTTTATCCAAATTGCTTCGTTAAGTCCACGAAGGGCGTCAAAGATAAAAAAAAAATGGCTTTTCCTACTACATGTTTCAAAAACGTGCAAATCGATTTGTGTTATAAAAGTGACGTCAAATAAAAAAAAAATTTTCCTCTCTTGAAAAAATTTGCTGGGATAAGTGATTTTGCTAGAAAAAAATAATTCAATGATATCTGCGTGTACCTAATTGAAAATATTTTTCTCTGGCACAGCCACTTATTCCAGCAAAATTCCTTAAGAGGGAGAAAAACTCCCAGAAAAATTGAACTACCTATTAGATAAAAACATCTGAATTATTAAAAAGTAAATGCCAAAAAAGATCAAAAGAAATAACTATACATATGAGGTACGTCACCTTTATTTCGGGTCAATTACAAGCGGTCGCTATAGGAACAAAAAACATATATATAATTTCGTGGTCCAAGACCAGGGTACCAAAAATTATCAAAATCGGTTAGCACGTTTTTGAATAATGTAGGAAGAACCAATTTTTTGTTGAATATTTGACACTCTCTGGTAGACTCAATAATAAAAATAATAAAATCATTTCTGAAGGAATAGGTATTACATCTTCGACATTTCAAAAATCGTTAAAATTATGACAAGAATGCACAGAATGAAAAACATTCTCATCAATATCAATGGGGAATACTATGGGAAAACCACACATTCTACCATATTTTTATAAGTATATGCATTCTACCGTAAACGCATTCAGAGTTGGACCTAGAAGAAAAATGAAATGTGGGACCTAAATGACTCAATTGTTCCTGTGTCCAGAACTGACATAATTTCAAATGACATATACATTTTCAATTGTCATTGTCATTTATCAATGCTCGCTGTTGTTTGATAAACAAACTAAAAGCAGTCAGGGAATTAGCAGAAATGGATAATATAGTTATTTTCCTAACAAGTTCGCAAAGTGATGCTTTCCCGCACGCAAAAGCAGTTAGACGAACGACGCGAAGCGGAGTTCGGATATGCTTTAAGGGCGGGAAAGACACTTTGCGAACTTGTTAGGAACAATATTTTTTCTACGAGCGTCCACAGATTAGACACGAAAAACTTTAGATAATATATTATTTGAACGCACTTAAAAACATAGAACTTGAGAATAATGATTATTTATGCTTAACAATATTTATATTGAAAGAACAGTTTGTGGCGGCAGCTGGAAATTGGATAATATGGGTATAATCAAAATCATAATTGATTTATTTTATATTTGAAATGCAAGGGCATGTCCGATCACTGTTCATAAAATTTCCTCTTTTGTCGCCTTATTCCCTGCTATTGGCAACACTGTTTTGATTTGACAACACACTCTAGACAGCTGTGTCATTAAGATCAGTCAGTCTTCAGTCTTCGTTTAATCGTTTATACTTTTATAAATTTGTTTGTCCGTTTGTTTGTATACATGATCAGGTTTTTTTGATGCCAGTATTCAGCTCAAATCTTTCGAAGATTTCCACAGTAAACACAGTAGTTTGCACCAAAATCAAGCAAGAACAACTCACAAATGCCGATTGAAAGTCGTCATTATCAATGTTTGTTTACGTTACTGGCGAATGCGTTTTTAACGCAAAAAAAGGATTGTGTGTTTCATTTTGATTTTGACTGAAAAGGGAAAAGTAACAAGAACATTATTTTGTGCATTACAAAGTGCATTATCTACAGTTTGGTTGGTATGGAAACGAAGTTTAAAGCAACAAATTGGTAGGTAGTTATTTGACATTTGACATTTGAGTGCGGGAAAAATTTTTCCCGCACTAGTGCGGGAAAAGGTTACTTTGCACACGCAAATGAGTGTGCGAAGTGGCTACTTTGCGCACGCTCGTAGAAAAAATAATCATTATTCGTCCGATGCATGGCTGCTGAAAAGGATACCTGGAACTGGAACCTGGCCGACTTATTCATCTCCCGTCTGGTTCATGTCATTTGGAGTGAATCATTCTATTCCTTGTTCATGGGTGTGCAAAAGGTAATTGTAGAATGTAGAATTAATCCTTAATTTCTGGTAAGGTAATCAACTAATCAATCACTCTGCCTGCTTATTCAGATTGTTATCGTCTACTATCACTACTGACATCAACTTGGTTTGGAGGGTCCCTGATCCGTTCAAAATCATGTTATGTACTGCAACGAAACTAAACAAGCAAGGTGATGACTTATGTGAGGCCATTGTAATAAATAATGATAAATAAAACAGTCCAATCTCACAATTCCAAAAAATATATTGTAAACCCCCCTCCTAGAGCCTGTGAAGTGGAAAACTATATTATACAAATAAAACTTTTTTCTGATAAATAAACAGGGTTCTGACACTGCTGACTTGAAAGGCCAATAAAAAGTATATACATAGGTATCGATCTAGTTCTTTTTCATATACCTTGAATTTTTGTTTACAGTGGCTTCTTGGCCTGTTCTGAAACTCGATGTTGTATTTGTGAAACTCAAAGAAGTATCCATGAATCTTCGTACTGGATATGAGGGGAAATAATTAAAAAGAAGGGGTAATCCAAAAAAATTTGCCAGCGCCGCAAAACTTTTTTATGGCTGGGAGAAAACCTCCACCAGAGAAAATTTCTTGGTGCGCCACTGAGTTGCGGAACCAACTTTCTTAGGTGTTGATTTCTGTAACTGTCTCCCGGTTTAGGTGTTCAATTTTCCTACGATATGATGGCTCGATGGTCCTAAATCGCCTTTCGAAACTGACCCCCTGTGTACGGTCGAACTCATTGAATATGAGGGTTGGGATAATGTCCATCAGTCGTCTTTTGATGGACTCTAGCCTCCGCGTTACATTATTTAGCTCCAGGTGAGTGGATGATATTTTTTGATTCAGAATTTGTTTAACTAACCTTGAGTTGAATTTCTGTATCATGTTGCCTGTTCTTCCCTGAGTAATGTGGAGTAGAGAGTTGATGTTGTTAGTTCCATTGAATAAGTTGTTCGGAATAAGCTCTGATTTTCTACATTTCAGAAGGAAAATCCTTCTATTGTGTAGAGAAGCCCTCTTGGTGTTGGATCTGGCCCATAATTTAAGCAAACGAATAGTGAGGAACTTTTTCTCAGAATCTCTCAGGAAGCCGCAACACGCGTGCCCGCAGCAGCAAAGTCGGTGCGGAATTGAGTCTCAGTTGAAAATGAAAAGGATTTTAGAATGGGCGCCAGTTCTCAAAAGCTGCAGACTCAAACCTGAAAGTCTCTAACCTGGAATGCGCTTCTAGTTGGTAGTTGGTGTGGTTGATTAAAACACAAACTGTAGGATACCCTATCAAGTTTTTTGTTATAAGAGAAAAAAAACAAGTTTTTCGTTTTTTTTTAATTGGTACACTCTGTATATTGATAGAGTGTTAGATAGCCTCTTTTATTCTGATTTCAATGATATATAACACTTTATACTCTAGGTTAGTTATTTTAATAAGTACCATGATTAAATTTCAAATGTAATTATTTTTAATGTCAAAAATCACTCAAACAATTGAGGTTATATCCATTTTTAGAAACATGTTAATTTGAAATTGTATTCCTGGGCCGGCCTACGCCAACGTTAAAATTTGGAATATGGTTTTAAAAGGTGCACCGTTTTTTGGAAGCTTAGATCATAATATACTTAATATGATCTAAGTTTGGAAGAGACATCAAACTTTTGGACCCGTGTCATATAGATCTTGGCACGTTGAAGAACCTTCTACAGAAAGGAATTCGGCAAAATTACCCGATAGGGTTAGACAAATTCCCTGGCGTCGATGATGAGCCTAGTAGCAGCTAAATAGGCTGACGAAAAAGAACAAGTCAAGTCAAGTCAATTCAAAATTGTAAAATTTTTCATAAAATAAAAATTGTTCATTTTGATTAGTATCGAATCTAAATGTTCAATATTGCCGGATAAAACTGGGTCATGATTATTCTACTATACGCTATTCACCATGTCAAAATGCGCACTTATTTCAGACTCACCCTGTATAGTTGGCCTATGTTTGAACTAGCCGTTATTTTGAGTTATTTTACTTTAAATAACTTGATGCATAGTTGAAAAGCGGAAGATGATATCTTGAATTTCTGTGATAAAATATAGATAAAAAATTCTGATTTTCAATAGTGATTTGTTCTTTCGCTTACTTTTTATATAACTTTCAGGAAAAATCATGAAACTTTTGTTTGAAATTTGTTCTCGTATCTCCTTGATTCTTGAAGAGGAATGGCAAATTACAAGGAAACACCATCTTATTTAATCTATTATGATAAATGGTGTATATCCACGTACCAATTTCTTCACTTTGTTTTAGATCATCTGCGTAATTCTATATTGTTTAAAACTTATGACGAAGAAAACTGTACAGAAATATTAATCATTTATGAACAATATAATAATTACAAACAATATTAAACATATCTAGATTAGATGCGCTTCTAGCTTTATAAAAATCCAATTATTATTGGACAGGTCGAACATCTCTACCTTACGCATTCCCCATTACTTAAACAATTCCACTTCTCTCAGGGTAGAGAAATTATTGAAAATCGTTTGAAAACAATGATTTTTTATACGATCAAGTTTTGACTTAAATCCGTTTGTTGTTGTTAGAAAAAAGGTAATTAATTACAAAACGGTTTTCTGCTCTTTTGGCATTATATGCAATATTTTTTGCATATGTACGTTCTGTTGCTTATAAAAAGGAATATGAATTCACTTGCGCCATGTCTAAAATTTGACTTTTCATCATTTAGTTTTGTGTAAGGGTTAGATTGGATCCGTTTTGGGTTTGTTTTTGTTTGGTGAAAATGGACATCCGAGAACATCTTCAAAAACAATCTTCATGTTTTGGCGAATGAGTCATTGTGAAGTTATGGAGATTTTGTATCCAAAACTGTTTTTTTTCCAGTTCAAAAAGCCGTTTTTTCCATCTGCGCAAGTGATTTTGTACTCTATAAACATCAAAATGTGCCCTTATAGGCAAAATTGCTTATGATCGTTTAATGGGAAATAACCGTTTTGTAAACAGTTACCAGAAAAAATAGTAGGAATCTACCTACAGTTCATTGTTAGATTATTATCTTGCGAATAAATATGACCAATAATTGATAGAGTGAATGTAGGTGCATATGACACTTTACATTGCCAGAGACTGTAAAGTTTGATTAAAAGAATACATAATTAAACTATCTTTGGAAGTGGTAGCATTGTTTGGTCAATAATTATTATAATTAATAACTTGACATAAAATGTTAGTATTAAGCTGATAGGGGTGATAGTTCTCATAGAACGAGAACTTTTTCCCAAGAAAATTTGCGGGTATGGGTACCCAGACTTTGCATGTATTGAAGTTGGGAGAGGAGTAAAACTCCAGAAGAGGAGAGGGGAGAGTGGGGAGTAAATTAATGTTTTGATTGTACATAAAATGTTGCTAATATAAGTATCTTTATCTATTTTACCTTAGTGGTGACATGCATGCATAGTTTGGGTTGGCCATCTCATGGAATAAATAACTATTATACTACAAGGGATGTAAGTAACATTTACTGGTTAATGTACTTACATCCCATATAGTATACAGGGTGTAACAGAGTAAGTGTTACAACGTGAAATTGTATATAGATTCGTTATCAAAAAAGTAAAAGATTTTTCCGCAGCGAAAATTTTCCGCGGGCTTTCATTTTCAATAAATGTTTTTTTTTTTAATTAATAATATAATATATCATTTATTTAGCAGAGCTATAAACAATTCACAAGTCATAAATAAATAAATACATATGGGCTGAATGAATACTTACTAAACTACTTACATAATAAACAAATGAGTTTAAAAGAAAACAAAACAAAAAACATTTAAAAGTTAAAAGTTGAAGCGGAAAAAATGAATACATACATATCTATAGTACAAGTTAGCGTGTATAAAAGGCCAATAAAAAGTATATACATAGGTATCGATCTAGTTCTTTTTCATATACTCAAAGAAGTATCCATGAATCTTCGTACTGGATATGAGGGGAAATAATTAAAAAGAAGGGGTAATCCAAAAAAATTTGCCAGCGCAGAGCTATAAACAATTCACAAGTCATAAATAAATAAATACATATGGGCTGAATGAATACTTACTAAACTACTTACATAATAAACAAATGAGTTTAAAAGAAAACAAAACAAAAAACATTTAAAAGTTAAAAGTTGAAGCGGAAAAAATGAATACATACATATCTATAGTACAAGTTAGCGTGTATAAAAGACAATTACATGTAACATGTAACGTAAATTACTATAACTAATATAATGTTTTGTGATAAGAAAACAAAAGGATTTCATTTATTTTATATTGTTTCCATGATATTATCCAGAGAAATCTTGAGATTGGTCCATTATCCATGTTATCATGTTTGATCTGTACATTTTTTATTTAAAATTAAGAATAAACTATTGCCTAAATATATCTGTGATAAAACTAGTCACTTTAATACGGTTTATACTTATAGTACAAGAAACAGTGACGATTTTATATTGTACAAATGTCACACGTCCCAGATGTTGTCAAAGAAACTCAAAAACTGTGATAGTTTCATGATGTTTAAACGTCTACTAAGACCATATTATTTTTTGTCCATTTTTTAATTTTAATTTTTTTAAATTTTCTATTTTAATTTATTCGTTACCTGCACTCTTTTGGTATTGTCCTTCTATGTTTTATAATTTCGTTGTAATTTGTTTTTATATGTATATTTTAGTTTAAGACATTTATATTTATACGCTTTTATTGTATACCTTTGTAGCATTTTAAGCTGATAAATAAACTATTTATTCATACAAAGTGACATTATATTATTAATTATTGTTTCCATTGAATATTTATTCAGATAATTGTAGTGCTTCGTCTGCAACCGATTTTTCAGCTTAATGAATCGTTATACCTTCGCAACAATCGTCTCATGGAATAATATTTCGCACTGTAATGCAAAAATCACAAATGGGGTGTCCCAGAAGTATTGGGAGATATTTCAAGGACGGTTAGGTAGATTGATTAAGAAAGAATAAGACTAAAATGTTCTATAAAATATTGTCATACGACCCTTCCTTTCGGAATTATTCGTACTTTGAAGTTACACTCTGAAGTAGATTTTTTCGTGATAGCTCCGAAACGGTGAAATCAATGTTAATGAAACTTGGACAGTATACGCTGTTCGTATGGACTAATAATTCGAGATTATAGCAGAATTTCAATCTCATCTTGGAAGGCTAGGGCGGACCAACCCTACCATAAAATACCTCTGAACTTGACACGCCTTCTTTTTTAAGAGATGCAATTTTTTATTTAGTTTCGTTAATCAATTGAGAGTAGAAAAGGTACTCCTCATTCACATCGAAAAAATTATTTATTATTATTTTTCAGACTATGACAACCTGACAAAAATCCTGATCGGTCGAAAAACTGAAGTAAAGTTCTGCTTGTTGTGAAAAGTCTTGCCATACTTCCCACTCAACATCTGGAAATTTTATACAGGGGGGTCGAAATAAAGCAAGAAACTTTGAAATAATATCCACTGTGAATAATTGTAAATGTGGGTTGAGGGAATTTGAAAACATCCAAAGTTGCAACCACGCTTTCCTCAGGCAGGGCCAGAATGAGGTCTTCCACAAGAGGTTGGACTGGAAGATTCTGTAGGCAGTGTGTGTCACCAAGTCATCCAATGTGTGAGATTGTGGATCCCATCGGTGCCCCAAAGATTTGTTTTTAGTATTGATTGTCGAAAGTAAAATAGTTTTTGAGTCAAACACAAAAGATAAAGACACTTAAATAGTGATAGTCCAGACACTCCAGACAGCAATGTCGAGAAATCACACCCCAGTGGTTGCGATGATGGATGAGCAATGATACAACGTCAAAAACTCACAAGAATATGGTTTTAGTTTTCAGGAAGTTAGAAGTCGTTGACTTATCTACTGAAGGAAAAGGAGTCTTTCACATGGGTATCATATATCATAATCATATACGACAATGATATCAGTGAGGTACCCCGCCACGGTATGATTCGAGCAATTTATTGGAGATAAGTACAATTAATGGGCCGCATTTCCAAGGTTGGCTTATTATTACTATTCATTTTTTTGACATTTTACCCTACAAATTCGCAAAGTTCATAAAAAAAACAAAAAAAACTCTTTTATTAACCTCACTTAAATATCTTTTCAAATAAACGCTCTGAAAGTATGGGGTGCAAAAATTAATAAGTATTACGGGAAGATCCTACTGTGCCTACCATATGCCTGAATGATGTCGCTAATTTTTGTCAAAAACTGGCGAACCCAAACGAACCATCTGATTCGAATAAATATTTGGGCTAGTTTTTTGTCCTTTCAGTTGTTTCGTACGTAAGCTCAAATCACAAAAACCTTATAAATACATCGATTTTCCGCACTTTTTCCTTTCACAAACGCCTCTATAAATCGTTATCGTACCTATGGTTATTTTTATGGAAAAATAATTTTTTTACGGCCCTATCGTTAAAACGCCGCCCAACCGCCCAACGAGGATCTACTGAATATTTTAGTCAACACGACGAAATTTGGAAAACTGCTTTTCCTGAATATTTTCATCCGGGTGATGCCTACATTACCTACATACGGAAAAAAATACTCAGAAGCCCACCAAAATGTACTTCTTCAACTTCCACACCTACTGCTCATCAATACCATATACGTATTATACTTATTGAAGCATTAGTTTTTTTCTTTTATCCATGCATTAGAGTCTCCATTTCAAATGTCCCCTTTATCTCTGATCTCACTTCATTCACTTTATGTGTAAACTACGGTACCTACTTGCTAATAATAATATAATTATTATTATATTTCTTCATGTATTGAGAGCTGCATAAGTCGGCAACTGACACAACACAGTATCGGCAACGCTGCTATCAATTTTCCGTTTACGGCTACGTTCCAAATTTGTCGGGACAAAATATTGTCGGGAAAAATACTGTCGGGATAATTTACTGTCGGGAACAATAACTGTCGGGAAGAGTTACTGTCGGGACATTTTACTGTCGGGATGCAATACTGTCGGGATTTTTACTGTCGGGATGATAACGTGTCGGGACAATTACATCGAACCGATTAATAATCATTAATTTTGACTTTTTCACAAATGTGTACTGTTTTTCTGATTACCCTTTTTTTTTCAGCAAACAAGCCAGGCTGGCGTTCTTTCCTGACATTCTTTTTCTTCATTTCATCCTTTCAAAGGAAAGAACGCCAGTTAGTGAGGAATGAAATGATAAATACACATTCCATATTTCCTGTCACATTGAACCGACGTTCCAATCCGACAGGACAATCCGGCGCCGGCGTTGTTTTTGTTGGAACGCCAAGTCAGTTAAATGATCCGTCCCTAGGAGGCTACCAGGTTGAGGCAGATGTCCAAGGAGGCTGCTCTCCCCCAGATCATGGTGTCTGATAATGGACAGCCTCCTCACAAGGTTGGATGCAGAAGGATTTAGCACTCAGGCGTACGCGGACGATGGACTGGTGCTAGTGAGGGGCAAACACCTAGGGATCGTCTGTGAGTGGATGAAGTTATCCTGTAAAATAGTAGAAACATGATTTGGAGAGATGGGGCTGTCAGTGAATCCCTCCAAAACAGAGCTCATTTTCTTCACCAACAGAAGGAATATCCGGGAATTCAAGCCACCCACGAGGTACGGGACCACACTATCACTTAGGCAGGAGGTCAACTATCTCAGGGTGGTGTTGGACAGCAGGCTAACGCGGAAACCCCACGTTGAAAAGACAATAAAAAAAAGAACAGCAACACTGTGGCTACTGCGTCGAGTGGTCGGAAGTCAGTGGGGCCTAAAACGTCAGGTCATGCATTGGCTCTACCAGGCTATCATCAGGCCAAGGATCTCGTACGGATCCGTGGTCTGGTGGCCGGCAACCGATAAGACCACTTATGTACTCAAGCTAGACCGGCTGCAGATGATGACTAGTTTGGGTACAACAGGCGCAATGAGGACAACTCCTGGAGCAGCACTGAACATCCTCCTCGGACTGCCAGAGCTAGGACTCTGGGTGAAGAGGGAAGCGATGGCTTCCTATAGTAGGATGGTTGCTCCAAGGACATGGAGGAACTTGGGGATGCAAGTTGGCCACACCAAAGTATCATCACTGGTGCGTTGTGAGTTACCGCTTTTATCGGTCGGGTTGACACCCACGGATGGTCGTCTCAGACTCCGAAGGAGCTTTGAGGTGCACGTACCGACGAGGGAAAGGTGGCTGACCAAACCGATGAAGGCGCCTGTCAACACTAAAGTCTGGTTCACAGATGGCTCCAATGCTGAACGCACGGGTTCGACTGGAGCCGGAGTTTTTAGGGCTGACAGGAACACTGGCGAAGCTTTTCTCCTTGGAAGACTTGCAACAGTCTTCCAGGCGGAAATATTCGCTATCCTACAAGTTGCCTCCAGAGATGAGGTAAAAAGAGGAATGGAGAATAACATTGTTATCTACTCCGACAGTCAAGCGGCACTTAAAGCAATTACCAAACCAAGGAGTTTCGGGATGCGCTGCAGGTGCTGGATGAGAACAAGAGGGTCAAACTAGTATGGGTTCTGATATTTCCTCTTCTCTTTTTCTGACATACAAGAAACAATAGGTGCCCACAGACCGGCGTTCTTTCCTGACATTCTTTACCATCATTCCATCCTTTCAAAGGGAAGAACTCCAGTTGGTAGAAATGAGATGATGAATGCACATTCCATCTTTCCGTTGAACCGACGTTCCAATCCGACAGGACAAACCAGCGTTCTTTTTTGTTGGAACGCCAAAAGTTAGTTAAATTCTCATACCATCTTTCCTATCATGATGAAAAAAAGAAAAATGGCAGTAAAACATTACGTATTAGTGGGTGATGAGATTCCCATTATCCATTCATTTTGAAAGGAAAAAATGACGGTATTGAATGCTGGTCTGTGAGCACCTAATGATCGTGGCACCTGTCACTATAGTCAATAGGTAACCATACACCAGCATTCAAAACCGTCGGTCATTCCCCTCATTCTTTCCCAACGTTCTGTCCCGTCATTCTTTCCCTTCAAAATTAATGGATAATGAGAATCTCATCACCAACACGTAACGTTTTTCTGCCATCTTTCCATTTTTTCTTATCATGACAGGAAAGATGGAATGTGCATTCATCATCTCATTCTTCACTAACTTGCGTTCTTTTCTTTGAAAGGATGCAATGACGGGAATGAATGTCCCAAAAACGATATTTTTGAAATAAAATGTTACACGGGATGTTCAAAAAGTAAGGTCAAATTTGCAAAAAAATCAATTTTTCTAACCACGCTGTATTAATTCCAGCAAAGATTTTGCAACAACTGTTTGTTATTTTTGTAGGTATGAGATGATGTGAACATTCAATAGTTTTTGTTAGTCTAGCTTATCACAATCCTTCAAAAAATTAAGTTCAAATATTCAAAAAAAAATTTAAATACATAGTAATATTGGGCTAATTGAAGCCAAATTATTGATGTAAAGTGTATGATGTATTCCTTTGAGTACCAGTACACATGTGTCTATTCTTGTCACTTTAGCATATACGGGGGCTGTTGAAAAAGAAGATTAAGATATTGGAAAAGTAATGTATTATGAAATATTTACTAATAATAAGTTATAACAAAACTCGTACTAGACAGAATACTTTTGGATAGTTCCTCAATATTTCAGCTTTAATCATATCAATATGACGATTTAAAATAACAATATTTTTTCATAAATTTTGACCTTCATTTCTGAACGCTCGGTATAAGATCGAGAAGCCAAACCTTTCGAGTGAACAGTTCGCGTCATACCTACAAAAATAACAAAAAGTTTTTGCAAAATCATTTTTGCAAATTTGACCTTACTTTTTGAACATCCCGTATAACATTTTATTTCAAAAATATCGTCAAAGGGGTTTTTGGGTATGCCAAATTCAGAAACGCTATCCGTTTTCAATTTTAAAAGATGCCCAATAACTTTTTGCGTTTTTGGGGCCCTTCTATCAATCATAATAGTAGGCCATGGAAATGACATATGTCAATTTTGAAATGAATAGAGCTTTTTGAATAATGTAAGCTAAAAAAAAAGTTTTTTCAAATCAATCTAGCGAATTGTCGCCAATTAAAATGAAACACACTGTATATATGGAAAAAGAAATCTCATTTTCCAATGTAGAATCATTTTCTATTTCCAGACACCCTGTATATGATTGTACAGTACAATTTACATAATTCTGTTGCGACGCTAAGGCCCCGTACACATTTGGACTTTCCCAAATTGAGCCAAGGCAACGCCGCTATCAATCGACCAAACACATCCATCATTAATTGTCCCATTGACAGTGACAATGACTGATTTGGTCGACTAACAACGCACTGGACATAGGGAATTTAACACATTAAATCAAAATGATATCAAAAACAAATTTATTTTGCTCTGTTCACATTACCACATAACATTACTAAAAATATCTTTGGTGCGTGTGCTTTATTGCTGTTGTGAGATCAATTAGGCGATGATTTTATCAATAAATTGACAAGTTTCTTCGAAGATTTCCTCGGCAGTTCTTTCAGCATTGATCTGGAACAAATCCGGTTAAATTTGTTGGATTTATCAACAATTTGGTGAACCTTTTTTAGCTTATCAGTGTATTGCTGGACAACTTGATCGTTGTGGGTGTTGAACGTGTGGAGGCGTTTTTTGATGGTTTCTTCGTTGTCGTCCACTCTGCCTGATGTTAAAGCTCTGCCTAGAAGTCTAAAAATGAAAGTAAGAAAAAGCGTCATATCGCATGCGCAACTTTGGTTCAATAAACTTTTATCGCATGCGCAAACTGCTCTACGATTGAAATCTGGTTGAAATTGAAAATATATATTATGCGCATGAGTCTCCTTTCGTTATATACAGGGTGTCCAACGATAGAGTAAAGTAGGTTTTATCATATAGGATATGAAAAATATCAATATCAATATGCGTCACAGGTTAGGGGTGTGAATAGCGCACATTCTGAAAATATTTGGAAACATACAGGGTGCGTCACAAAAGTATGGCACGAAAAAGTATGATTTTTTTAAATGGAACTGTTTATTAATTGATATTTCAATTTTTTTCAAACAAAAATTGTGATAAACTAATGTTCCTAAATTCAACCGTTATCGAGATATCGCGTTTTAAAAATGGCATTTTTGCAACTTTGACATGCTATAAAACTCAAACTATTCAAGTTAGAGAAAAATGGATTGCACATTCCTATCTTAACTTTTCAAGAGCTCTTCTGTCATTTGGATAGAAGGTAACGTCAACTGTCAACTTTTTTCGGCACATTTTGACATTTTTTCACAATAATGGATTTAATCTTCTTGAATAGCTCTTGAAAAGTTAAGATGGAAATGTGCAATCCATTTTTCTCTAACTTGAATAGTTTGAGTTTTATAGCATGTCAAAGTTGCAAAAATGCCATTTTTAAAACGCGATATCTCGATAACGGTTGAATTTAGGAACATTAGTTTATCACAATTTTTGTTCCAAATTGAAAAAGAATTGAAATATCAATTAATAAACAGTTCCATTTAAAAAAATCATACTTTTTCGTGCCATACTTTTGTGACGCACCCTGTATGTTTCCAAATATTTTCAGAATGTGCGCTATTTACACCCCTAACCTGTGACGCATATTGAAATTGATATTTTTCATATCCTATATGATAAAACCTACTTTACTCTATCGTTGGGACACCCTGTACAAAGAGGATCATTTTTATGAACTTTTCCCCAAATCACCCTGTACATTTTTCTATCGAATTCTATGAAGAAATGTTTGAAGTCACTGGTGACATTTTCAAGTTTCTATTTTTTATAGTTTTCGAGTTTTTTTATGGGTTGATGTCGTCTGCCTTTAACTTATTTTGAAGCCCATTTATCTGGATTTTTTCCGAAATCACCCTGTATATTTTTCCATCGATTTCTATGGAAAAATGTCTGAAAAATTAAATGGTAATGGTTGTGATTTTTATTTTTTTATTTTTCGAGTTATGTTTTTTTTGTAGTTGAGCCGCCGTTCGGTACGGACGTGTTAATTATTGCTCTTAATCACATCGAGAATCAATAATAATCAATATCATAAAGCTACTATTGTTCAGAAAGTCAGTAAAGTTGTGTGAGAGTGTGTGCTGTGCCCATAATTATCGAGGAATTCACCTGATAACGTGCAGTTTTTTACTGTTTTTGTTCGACGAACGGATATCAACAATGGATGGAAATGAAACAAATGATAACACATGTTTCAAATGCAATATTACATTTGATGATCTTAAATCTATTGTAATATGTAATGTATGTAAAAAGTACTACCATGGAAAGTGTGAAAACATTATCGACATGCGCGGATTTCATATGAAAAAAGCCACCTGGAAATGTAGTAACTGTGAAGAGCCGATTAAACCGAGGAAACGTAGCAGAGTTGATGAAAATTGTGGAGAATCCAATGAAGTTGAGCACGTTCACGTTAATGCTGTTTTAGAAAAACTAGTTCTAAACTGTGCCTTGATGAATACTAAAATGGATTCCCTTGTAGAGGAAAATATTTCATTGAAAAAAGAAATTTCTTCCTTGAAAGATATCCTGAAGGAGGTCGTCAATAATATGTCTTCGTCTACATCTAAGGTTCCATCTGATCTGAATGCCATAAAAAATACTTATGCTTCCATAGCCAAACAGACAGACAAAATTTTGGTTGTCAAACATAAGATAAGTGACCCGAAAAATGATAAACAGGTTAAAGAAGTAGTCAAACAAAAAGTGAATCCAGCTGAAATAGGAGCAGGAATGTCGTTGGGACGAACAACAAAAAATGGTGGAATCATCATACAATGTGGAAATGAAATTGAGATTACCAATATCCAGTCTAAAATTCAAAAAGAACTAGGAGAGGAATTCACTGTGGATCGACCAAAGACTTTGGAACATCGCCTCAAAGTAGCAGGAATCAGTGGTGAGGAGTTCCAGGAGAGTGAAGAAGGTATGAAGAATAAAATTGTGAAACAAAATAATTTAAATATCAAAGCGGGCTTCAAATTAAAATTAATACGAAAGACTAATATTATAAATAATCGATTTTCAATGGTGATAGAAGTCGATGACGATACATACAATCATTTTATAAATAAACAAAAAATGAATATAGGCTGGAATCGGTGTTCTGTATATAATGATTATGGCGTTATTAGGTGTTTTAAGTGTTGTAAATATGGACATGTAGCAAAGGAATGTAAAAATCAAAAAGTTTGTCCGAAATGTGGGTATAATCATGAGGGTGATTGTTCAAGTAATGCTCTTAAATGTTCTAATTGTGTTTTATCAAATGAAAAATATGGAATGAAACTTGATACGGCGCATATGGTATGGGACATAAACAAATGTGAAACTTATAAACGAGTGGAAGAAACACAAAAGAGAAAGTTTTTTAAATAGCAATTAGACAGTGATATTGTTTTTAATTCAAAAATTGTTTATTTTAACTGTCAGGGCTACATGAACAACAAGGACAATATATGTTTTTTAATTGATAAATGGAGGCCAAGAATGGTATTTTTAAGTGAAACTCATGTTTCCGTGGAAGTGACTGACTCGGAGTTGAATATTGACGGTTACCGGTTGGAACAGTGCGTGACAAACAATAAACGGACTGGAGGTGTTATGGCTTTGGTCAGAAATGATGTTAAATACAAATTAAAAACAGTCAAGTGTTGTGACAATTATGTATGGCTCTTGTCCCTCAGTTTTACTTCCTTTGGGATAAACTATCTGTGTTCAGTACTTTATCATCCTCCACAGAAGGAAGACGCCAAATTCGTGGATTTTTTTTCGGAATATATGGATGAGGTGAGTGAATTTCAAGGCATTAATTACATATTTGGAGATTTCAACTTCGATCTGATGAAGAATTCCTTCTATGGGAAGAAAATCATCAATCTCATCTATTTGAATGGTTTCAATCAGATAGTTGAAACACCCACTAGAATTGTGAGCAAGAGTGCTACATTGATTGATTATATTATTACAAATGACAGAAATTCCAAACATCAAGTTCACTTAACACCCAAAATCAGCGACCATTCGATCTTGTCCGTTCTTATCAATGATAATGTAAGGGAGAACTTGGAAGTTACATTGTTCAGAAGATCCCTCAAAAACTACAATCGTGATGACCTTCAAGAAACTTTGAAGGGAACTGCATGGTATAGCAATTCATCCGATGTCAACCTTCTAGCTGATTCCTTTATCAGTAGCTTATCGAACTATATTGATAAAATTTGTCCAGTTACAGAAATAACCATCAAACAAAAATATTTAAACAAAAAATGGATAAATAGTGAAATCAGACAATTAATGTATGAGAGGGATTGTTTATATAAGTCAGCTGTTTTTGAAAGGAATGATGATATCTGGGAGCAGTACAAAATAAAAAGAAATCATATTGTCAATTTGATCAGAACTGAGAAAGAAAAGTTTTACTATGAAACAATTGACGATAATAAATCCAATCCCAAAGAACTTTGGAAACATTTAAAAAGTCTTCTTCCAGATAAAAATCAAAAGGTTCCTGATGACATTCTTTTTGGGACAGACCTTATTATGGATGAAATTAAAATTGCCAACGAATTCAATACATATTTTATCGAAAGCATAAGAACAGTTGTTGCAAACATTCCTCAGCCAACCATCACGATTCCTCATAAAGTGTTTCCCATAAATATCGAATTTTGTCAATTTGATAAGTTAACGATGAGTAAGATGAAATCTATTTTGAAAGAAATGAAGAATGTTGGGGGAGGAGAGAATGGTATTTCCAAAAAGATCTTAAGTGATGCCGTTTATGTAATTGGTGATCGATTCCTAGACATTATAAATACCTCCCTGGAGACTGGCGTTTTTCCATCAGAATGGAAAGTTTCCACAATCATCCCTGTCCCGAAGGTTCCAAAGACCAACTTACATTCGGAGTTTAGACCAATAAATACTGTCCCTGTTTATGAGAAACTTCTTGAAGAATGGGTAAAGGAACAACTACTCTTCCACTGTGATCAAAACCAAATTCTAGTCCAAAATCAGTCAGCTTTTCGTGTTAATCATTCGTGTGAGTCGGTTATTGTTAACATCTGTGATGACTTTTTAAGGTGTATTGATAAAGACAATCTAGTATTAGCTGTATTCCTGGATTTGAAAAGAGCCTTTGAGACTGTCGATAGGCACCTTCTTTTAAGAAAATTAGAAATATTAGGTATTAGACTTAAGGTTTTAAAATGGTTCGAGTCCTATTTATGTGATCGCAGACAAAAAGTAAAGTTCAAGGACAGCTTGTCGTCGTGCGCTGAAGTTGAATATGGTGTACCACAAGGAACGGTACTAGGTCCCTTGTTGTTTTTGTTGTATATCAATGACATTGTGCATGTGCCAGATATTTGTAAAATAGTGTTATTTGCAGATGATACTATGATCTATGTCACCGGAAAAAATGTTATCGAGATGCAAACGTCGATAAACAATGACCTCCATAATTTGTTCAACTGGCTGTGTGAGAACAAATTATGTTTAAACACCCAAAAATCAAAGTTTTGTGTCTTTGGAAAAAAGTCTTTGTTAGCTCGGATAGATATGAGGAATATTAAGGTCACTATTGATAATGTAGATCTCTTATATGTAACTGAAATTCGATATTTGGGTGTAATATTGGATTCTAATTTGAATTTCCATTCCCATTCTGATTATGTAATGAGGAAGTTTTCGAAGAAGGTAGGCTTTATAAATAGGGTTGGTGGGGGTTTGTCCCTTAATACAAAACTTCTGTTGTACAACACCATCGCTCTGCCACATCTGCAATATTGTTCCACACTTTTGTTCAACCTACCAGCCTACAAAATCGAGCAAATACAAAAAATTCAGAATCGTGCAATGAGGAGAATGTTGGAATGTGATAGGTATACACCGATAGATATCATGTTGAATGTGTTGGAAATGTTCTCTGTAAAACAAAAAATTATGTTTAACATATATGTATTTGTTTTCAAAATCAAACACAAACTGGTACCTGATTATGTATGTGATAAGATTAATCAATTTAGTGATGTACATGGCTATAGCACCAGGAACTGCGAGGATTTTATATTGTCTAATAAATGTAATACATCTCAAATGGCGAAATCCATACTTTTCAGAGGACTTTATGAATATAATAAATTGCCAAAGATTCTCAAGAACTGTGATAGAATAACTGAATTCAAGAGACTTATAAGACCGTATGTTTTGTCCCATTTTTAGTCAATTTTAATAATTTTAGTTTATAAGTTTTATCTTTTTACAACAATTTTATTTATACTTATTTATTTGTCTTTATGTAATTATTGTGTTATCATTTCATTATTTCTTGATTCTGCTGCTGTCCATTTAATACTTACTTTGTAAACTTATTGTAAACTATATAGCGTTTGCTAAATAAACGGATTATTATATTATTATTATTATTATTATTATTAATAATAATTATTGTTGGCTGTTCAAAATATATACAGACACACATCTCTACGGGGCCTCTTTACACAGAATATCTCCCTTTTTGGTGCCAATAACCAAAAATCAATCACATGAAAAATGTTGGAATCAAAAAAATGAATTTTTCTGTTTTAAAAAAATGACAATTTTCAACAATTCATAACTCGGTAATTTTTTGGCGGATTTTGGAAATTAAATGAACAAAATTCTTACGAAACATTCACGAATCACCCTGTATATTTGCAATTGGACAGAAACTTACTTAAAAGGTGATACAAGACAGTTAGTGGCAACTTGAATTTTTCTGTTTAAAAAATAGGACAATTTTCAAAAATTCATAAGTCGGTCATTTTTTAGCGGATTTTGGAAATTAAATGAACAAAATTCTTAGGAAACAATCACGAATCACCCTGTATATTTGCAATTGGACAGAAACTTACTTAAAAGGTGATACAAGACAGTTAGTGGCAACTTGAATTTTTCTGTTTAAAAAATAGGACAATTTTCAAAAATTCATAACTCGGTCATTTTTTAGCGGATTTTGGAAATTAAATGAACAAAATTCTTGCAAAACATTCACGAATCACCCTGTATATTTGCAATTGGACAGAAACTTACTCAAAAGGTGATACAAGACAGTTTGTGGCAACTTGAATTTTTCTGTTTAAAAAATAGGACAATTTTCAAAAATTCATAACTCGGTCATTTTTTAGCGGATTTTGGAAATTAAATGAACAAAATTCTTACGAAACATTCACGAATCACCCTGTTTATTTGCAATTGGACAGAAACTTACTTAAAAGGTGATACAAGACAGTTAGTGGCGACTTGAATTTTTCTGTTAAAAAAATAGGACAATTTTCAAAAATTCATAACTCGGTCATTTTTTAGCGGATTTTGGAAATCAAATGAACAAAATTCTTAGGAAACATTCACGAATCACCCTGTATATTTGCAATTGGACAGAAACTTACTCAAAAGGTGATACAAGACAGTTAGTGGCAACTTGAATTTTTCTGTTTAAAAAATAGGACAATTTTCAAAAATTCATAACTCGGTCATTTTTTAGCGGATTTTGGAAATCAAATGAACAAAATTCTTATGAAACATTCACGAATCACCCTGTATATTTGCAATTGGACAGAAACTTACTCAAAAGCTGATACAAGACAGTTTGTGGCAACTTGAATTTTTCTGTTTAAAAAATAGGACAATTTTCAAAAATTCATAACTCGGTCATTTTTTAGCGGATTTTGGAAATCAAATGAACAAAATTCTTAGGAAACATTCACGAATCACCCTGTATATTTGCAATTGGACAGAAACTTACTCAAAAGCTGATACAGGACAGTTTGTGACAACTTGAATTTTTCTGTTTAAAAAATAGGACAATTTTCAAAAATTCATAACCCGGTCATTTTCTAGCGGATTTTGGAAATTAAATGAACAAAATTCTTGGTTAGGTCAGGAAAAGAGAATTACGCATGCGCAAATCGCAATGGCAATATCAATATATACGCATGCGCCAACATACCTCTTAACCAAAGTTTCCTCAGAAGCATCATAAAACAAAACCAGATTAACCGGTTTAATGTTGGCTTCGAACATAATCCCTTGTTCCTTCTCACGCGGATAACCATCAATGAGATAACCCTTAGAATTGGCCAGAGCCTTAATCATTGCTTCTTTGAGTAGTTCCATAACCACCTCCACAGGGACCAATTGGCCTTGTTCCATGATTGAGTTCAGTTCTTTACCTCTTTGAGATCCACTGCTCACCTTATGGAAAAAAAGGCAACAGTGTCACGTTACACCCTCTAATGGAAGTGGAAGTGACAGATCTCCCGTTTGCCAAGCGGAAATCTGTCACTTCAACTTCGAAGTGAGATTGAATATTGAATATGAACCTTACATAACCCTACTTCTACTTACTTCCTCTCTAAGAAGATCTCCAGCCGACAAATGGGTGAAGCCATATTTAGCGACAATCCTGTCGCATTGGGTACCTTTGCCGGAACCAGGCCCGCCCAGGATCCAGATAATTGGCACATTGAATTGTGGTACGGGAGCCTGATAATTAATTTGTATTTTATGTTATAAACAATTAACAACACTCACCATAATCAAATTTTATAGCTGAGCTAACGCGACAAATTAATTTCAGTCACACACAACAAACAATAAGTGTGAATTAAAATAGATTTGCGGACCGCAAAATAGTCGCGCGGATGTGTGCAGTGTTGCCGTACTTTGTCAAATAAATTAAATTTGAATTATTTGTGTATATAGTCATTTCAATATAAACACGTCAAAGATAATCACTCTGTTCAAAACGTAAAAACCATGACAGCAGGTGTTAATTTATGGTGTAAATCAACGACTTCATGAAGTCGTTGGTGTAAATTACAGAGGGCGCAGTAAACAAAATTCAATTGACACCTGTCAAAGACTATATGGCTTCACAATAATGTATAGATGTCGCTGATGATGTTGGAGAATGAAAAAGTGAATATTTTGGAGTTGAAAATTGGCAACACTGTTGACAAAGTACGCAAAAATCGGTAAATTAGCGGTGTGATTGTTGGCGGGGCCAAGTTTTATTTTTTCAGCTCAGTCAAGGCTAGACTCAAAATAAAATGGATGGATATCAGGAGTTTTTGATTATTTTTTATCAAATAACTTGGTTATTTATTGATGGATTTCGATGCGGAGAAAAGCATTTTGAAGGAAATTTCAAAAAAAAATATACAGGGTTGTGTGGAAACATTTTGAGAAAACGAAGGTCAAATTTACCATTTCATAATTTTATGATAGACAAAATCTACCAGGGAACACTTCTAAAGATCCTTCAAAAATAATGTACCAATGCTTTTTAGTTTGTTACAAAACAAGAAAAGAAGAAAATATGTACACATTTTCTTCACAAGAAAAAAAAATGTAAAGTCTAAAAATTGATAAACTTACTAAAAAAAAGAAAAAGCAGACAGAAAATTTACAAACGCCATAACTTCGTCAATTATTGATGGATTTTGATGCGAAAAAAATCATTTTAAAGAGAATTCAAACCTCTACTTCCTTATTTGATTAATAAACGATAAACAGAGCATTACCTGTCGACATAAGCATTTCTCTTTCTCTTTAGCATTATCCATTGTTTTTTACAATAATTTGTTTACACAAAATGTCAAAAAATGTGACATTGGTGGTTATGGTGACCATGTTAATTGTTTATCAAAAAAAGTTGATGAAAAGCTCACCTGAGCTACGCAGATTGTCACAACAACAATAAACACATGCTTGGATGTGTAGCACATCAAAAACACATTTCGCGGACTGAATTCAACATAAAGTTTACTAAAAATACTTTGGAGCCTGTGATGTAGGTGTTTGTGCGTCAGTGTAATATTTTTTTGAAAAATAATTTATTTCCACTTGAGCCATATCAACATAATTTGTTCTAGAGTTGTATGGATTATTTTTCTCTAATCTGTTGAAAATTCATGTTGAATTTCCAACTTTAAGGCCTCAAGTTGATTTAATAATAAAAAATGTCATTAAAAGAAATATACCACTTTGACGTCCAAAATAAAACATTTCCTCTTGATTTACACCAACACAATTATTTATGGAGTTTTATCAACTATTTTTCTTAAGTTTGTTGAAATTTCAAGTTGAAATTCCAACTTTAAAGCCTCAAGTTGATTTATTGATAAAAATTGTCATTAAAAGAAATATACCACTTTGACGTCCAAAATAAATTATTTCCCCTTGATTTACATCAACACAATTATTTATGGAGTTTTATCAATTATTTTTCTTTAGTCTGTTGAAGTTTCAAGTTGAAATTCCAACTTTAAAGCCTCAAGTTGATTTATTAATAAAAATTGTCATTTAAAGAAATATACCACTTTGACGTCCAAAATAAATTATTTCCTCTTGATTTACATCAATACAATTATTTATGGAGTTTTATCAACTATTTTTCTTAAGTTTGTTGAAATTTCAAGTTGAAATTCCAACTTTAAAGCCTCAAGTTGATTTATTGATAAAAATTGTCATTAAAAGAAATATACCAGTTTGACGTCCAAAATAAATTATTTCCCCTTGATTTACATCAACACAATTATTTATGGAGTTTTATCAATTATTTTTCTTTAGTCTGTTGAAGTTTCAAGTTGAAATTCCAACTTTAAAGCCTCAAGTTGATTTATTAATAAAAATTGTCATTTAAAGAAATATACCACTTTGACGTCCAAAATAAATTATTTCCTCTTGATTTACATCAACACAATTATTTATGGAGTTTTATCAACTATTTTTCTCTCGTCTGTTAAAATTTCAAGTTGACATTCCAACTTTAAAGCCTCAAGTTGATTTATTAATAAAAATTGTCATTAAAAGAAATATACCACTTTGACCTCCAAAATAAATTATTTCCTCTTGATTTCTTGATTTACATCAATACAATTATTTATGGAGTTTTATCAACTATTTTTCTTAAGTTTGTTGAAATTTCATGTTGAAATTCCAACTTTAAAGCCTCAAGTTGATTTATTGATAAAAATTGTCATTAAAATAAATATACCACTTTGACGTCCAAAATAAATTATTTCCTCTTGATTTACATCAATACAATTATTTATGGAGTTTTATCAACTATTTTTCTCAAGTTTGTTGAAATTTCAAGTTGAAATTCCAACTTTAAAGCCTCAAGTTGATTTATTAATAAAAATTGTCATTTAGAGAAATATACCACTTTGACGTCCAAAATAAATTATTTCCTCTTGATTTACATCAACACAATTATTTATGGAGTTTTATCAATTATTTTTCTTTAGTCTGTTGAAGTTTCAAGTTGAAATTCCAACTTTAAAGCCTCAAGTTGATTTATTAATAAAAATTGTCATTTAGAGAAATATACCACTTTGACGTCCAAAATAAATTATTTCCTCTTGATTTACATCAACACAATTATTTATGGAGTTTTATCAATTATTTTTCTTTAGTCTGTTGAAGTTTCAAGTTGAAATTCCAACTTTAAAGCCTCAAGTTGATTTATTAATAAAAATTGTCATTTAAAGAAATATACCACTTTGACGTCCAAAATAAATTATTTCCTCTTGATTTACATCAATACAATTATTTATGGAGTTTTATCAACTATTTTTCTTAAGTTTGTTGAAATTTCAAGTTGAAATTCCAACTTTAAAGCCTCAAGTTGATTTATTGATAAAAATTGTCATTAAAAGAAATATACCAGTTTGACGTCCAAAATAAATTATTTCCCCTTGATTTACATCAACACAATTATTTATGGAGTTTTATCAATTATTTTTCTTTAGTCTGTTGAAGTTTCAAGTTGAAATTCCAACTTTAAAGCCTCAAGTTGATTTATTAATAAAAATTGTCATTTAAAGAAATATACCACTTTGACGTCCAAAATAAATTATTTCCTCTTGATTTACATCAACACAATTATTTATGGAGTTTTATCAACTATTTTTCTCTCGTCTGTTAAAATTTCAAGTTGACATTCCAACTTTAAAGCCTCAAGTTGATTTATTAATAAAAATTGTCATTAAAAGAAATATACCACTTTGACCTCCAAAATAAATTATTTCCTCTTGATTTCTTGATTTACATCAATACAATTATTTATGGAGTTTTATCAACTATTTTTCTTAAGTTTGTTGAAATTTCATGTTGAAATTCCAACTTTAAAGCCTCAAGTTGATTTATTGATAAAAATTGTCATTAAAATAAATATACCACTTTGACGTCCAAAATAAATTATTTCCTCTTGATTTACATCAATACAATTATTTATGGAGTTTTATCAACTATTTTTCTCAAGTTTGTTGAAATTTCAAGTTGAAATTCCAACTTTAAAGCCTCAAGTTGATTTATTAATAAAAATTGTCATTTAGAGAAATATACCACTTTGACGTCCAAAATAAATTATTTCCTCTTGATTTACATCAACACAATTATTTATGGAGTTTTATCAATTATTTTTCTTTAGTCTGTTGAAGTTTCAAGTTGAAATTCCAACTTTAAAGCCTCAAGTTGATTTATTAATAAAAATTGTCATTTAAAGAAATATACCACTTTGACGTCCAAAATAAATTATTTCCTCTTGATTTACATCAATACAATTATTTATGGAGTTTTATCAACTATTTTTCTTAAGTTTGTTGAAATTTCATGTTGAAATTCCAACTTTAAAGCCTCAAGTTGATTTATTGATAAAAATTGTCATTAAAATAAATATACCACTTTGACGTCCAAAATAAATTATTTCCTCTTGATTTACATCAACACAATTATTTATGGAGTTTTATCAATTATTTTTCTTTAGTCTGTTGAAGTTTCAAGTTGAAATTCCAACTTTAAAGCCTCAAGTTGATTTATTAATAAAAATTGTCATTTAAAGAAATATACCACTTTGACGTCCAAAATAAATTATTTCCTCTTGATTTACATCAATACAATTATTTATGGAGTTTTATCAACTATTTTTCTTAAGTTTGTTGAAATTTCATGTTGAAATTCCAACTTTAAAGCCTCAAGTTGATTTATTGATAAAAATTGTCATTAAAATAAATATACCACTTTGACGTCCAAAATAAATTATTTCCTCTTGATTTACATCAACACAATTATTTATGGAGTTTTATCAATTATTTTTCTTTAGTCTGTTGAAGTTTCAAGTTGAAATTCCAACTTTAAAGCCTCAAGTTGATTTATTAATAAAAATTGTCATTTAAAGAAATATACCACTTTGACGTCCAAAATAAATTATTTCCTCTTGATTTACATCAATACAATTATTTATGGAGTTTTATCAACTATTTTTCTTAAGTTTGTTGAAATTTCAAGTTGAAATTCCAACTTTAAAGCCTCAAGTTGATTTATTAATAAAAATTGTCATTTAAAGAAATATACCACTTTGACGTCCAAAATAAATTATTTCCTCTTGATTTACACCAACACAATTATTTATGGAGTTTTATCAACTATTTTTCTCTAGTCTGTTGAAGTTTCAAGTTGAAATTCCAACTTTGATGCCTCAAGTTGATTTAATAATAAAAATTTTCATTTAAAGAAATATACCACTTTGACGTCCAAAATAAATTATTTCCTCTTGATTTACACCAACACAATTATTTATGGAGTTTTATCAACTATTTTTCTCTAGTCTGTTGAAGTTTCAAGTTGAAATTCCAACTTTAAAGCCTCAAGTTGATTTATTAATAAAAATTGCCATTAAAAGAAATATACCACTTTGACGTCGAAAATAAATCATTTCCTCTTGATTTACACCAACACAATTATTTATGGAGTTTTATCAACTATTTTTCTCTAGTCTGTTGAAGTTTCAAGTTGAAATTCCAACTTTAAAGCCTCAAGTTGATTTATTAATAAAAATTGTCATTTAAAGAAATATACCAATTTGACGTCCAAAATAAATTATTTCCTCTTGATTTACACCAACACAATTATTTATGGAGTTTTATCAACTATTTTTCTCTAGTCTGTTGAAGTTTCAAGTTGAAATTCCAACTTTAAAGCCTCAAGTTGATTTATTAATAAAAATTGTCATTTAAAGAAATATACCAATTTGACGTCCAAAATAAATTATTTCCTCTTGATTTACACCAACACAATTATTTATGGAGTTTTATCAACTATTTTTCTCTAGTCTGTTGAAGTTTCAAGTTGAAATTCCAACTTTAAAGCCTCAAGTTGATTTATTAATAAAAATTGTCATTTAAAGAAATATACCAATTTGACGTCCAAAATAAATTATTTCCTCTTGATTTACACCAACACAATTATTTATGGAGTTTTATCAACTATTTTTCTCTAGTCTGTTGAAGTTTCAAGTTGAAATTCCAACTTTAAAGCCTCAAGTTGATTTATTAATAAAAATTGTCATTAAAAGAAATATACCACTTTGACGTCCAAAATAAACTATTTCCTCTTGATTTACACCAACACAATTATTTATGGAGTTTTATCAACTATTTTTCTCTAGTCTGTTGAAGTTTCAAGTTGAAATTCCAACTTTAAAGCCTCAAGTTGATTTATTAATAAAAATTGTCATTTAAAGAAATATACCACTTTGACGTCCAAAATAAATTATTTCCTCTTGATTTACACCAACACAATTATTTATGGAGTTTTATCAACTATTTTTCTCTAGTCTGTTGAAGTTTCAAGTTGAAATTCCAACTTTAAAGCCTCAAGTTGATTTATTAATAAAAATTGTCATTTAAAGAAATATACCACTTTGACGTCCAAAATAAATTATTTCCTCTTGATTTACACCAACACAATTATTTATGGAGTTTTATCAACTATTTTTCTCTAGTCTGTTGAAGTTTCAAGTTGAAATTCCAACTTTAAAGCCTCAAGTTGATTTATTAATAAAAATTGTCATTTAAAGAAATATACCACTTTGACGTCCAAAATAAATTATTTCCTCTTGATTTACACCAACACAATTATTTATGGAGTTTTATCAACTATTTTTCTTTAGTCTGTTGAAATTTCAAGTTGAAATTCCAACTTTAAAGCCTCAAGTTGATTTATTAATAAAAATTGTCATTTAAAGAAATATACCACTTTGACGTCCAAAATAAATTATTTCCTCTTGATTTACACCAACACAATTATTTATGGACTTTTATCAACTATTTTTCTTTAGTCTGTTGAAATTTCAATTTGAAATTCCAACTTTAAAGCCTCAAGTTGATTTATTAATAAAAATTGTCATTTAAAGAAATATACCACTTTGACGTCCAAAATAAATTATTTCCTCTTGATTTACACCAACACAATTATTTATGGACTTTTATCAACTATTTTTCTTTAGTCTGTTGAAATTTCAATTTGAAATTCCAACTTTAAAGCCTCAAGTTGATTTATTAATAAAAATTGTCATTTAAAGAAATATACCACTTTGACGTCCAAAATAAATTATTTCCTCTTGATTTACACCAACACAATTATTTATGGAGTTTTATCAACTATTTTTCTTTAGTCTGTTGAAATTTCAAGTTGAAATTCCAACTTTAAAGCCTCAAGTTGATTTATTAATAAAAATTGTCATTTAAAGAAATATACCACTTTGACGTCCAAAATAAATTATTTCCTCTTGATTTACATCAATACAATTATTTATGGAGTTTTATCAACTATTTTTCTTAAGTTTGTTGAAATTTCAAGTTGAAATTCCAACTTTAAAGCCTCAAGTTGATTTATTAATAAAAATTGTCATTTAAAGAAATATACCACTTTGACGTCCAAAATAAATTATTTCCTCTTGATTTACACCAACACAATTATTTATGGAGTTTTATCAACTATTTTTCTCTAGTCTGTTGAAGTTTCAAGTTGAAATTCCAACTTTGATGCCTCAAGTTGATTTAATAATAAAAATTTTCATTTAAAGAAATATACCACTTTGACGTCCAAAATAAATTATTTCCTCTTGATTCACACCAACACAATTATTTATGGAGTTTAATCAACTATTTTTGTCTAGTCTGTTGAAATTTCAAGTGGAAATTCCAACTTTAAAGCCTCAAGTTGATTTATTAATAAAAATTGCCATTAAAAGAAATATACCACTTTGACGTCGAAAATAAATCATTTCCTCTTGATTTACACCAACACAATTATTTATGGAGTTTTATCAACTATTTTTCTCTAGTCTGTTGAAGTTTCAAGTTGAAATTCCAACTTTAAAGCCTCAAGTTGATTTATTAATAAAAATTGTCATTTAAAGAAATATACCAATTTGACGTCCAAAATAAATTATTTCCTCTTGATTTACACCAACACAATTATTTATGGAGTTTTATCAACTATTTTTCTCTAGTCTGTTGAAGTTTCAAGTTGAAATTCCAACTTTAAAGCCTCAAGTTGATTTATTAATAAAAATTGTCATTTAAAGAAATATACCAATTTGACGTCCAAAATAAATTATTTCCTCTTGATTTACACCAACACAATTATTTATGGAGTTTTATCAACTATTTTTCTCTAGTCTGTTGAAGTTTCAAGTTGAAATTCCAACTTTAAAGCCTCAAGTTGATTTATTAATAAAAATTGTCATTAAAAGAAATATACCACTTTGACGTCCAAAATAAACTATTTCCTCTTGATTTACACCAACACAATTATTTATGGAGTTTTATCAACTATTTTTCTCTAGTCTGTTGAAGTTTCAAGTTGAAATTCCAACTTTAAAGCCTCAAGTTGATTTATTAATAAAAATTGTCATTTAAAGAAATATACCACTTTGACGTCCAAAATAAATTATTTCCTCTTGATTTACACCAACACAATTATTTATGGAGTTTTATCAACTATTTTTCTCTAGTCTGTTGAAGTTTCAAGTTGAAATTCCAACTTTAAAGCCTCAAGTTGATTTATTAATAAAAATTGTCATTTAAAGAAATATACCACTTTGACGTCCAAAATAAATTATTTCCTCTTGATTTACACCAACACAATTATTTATGGAGTTTTATCAACTATTTTTCTTTAGTCTGTTGAAATTTCAAGTTGAAATTCCAACTTTAAAGCCTCAAGTTGATTTATTAATAAAAATTGTCATTTAAAGAAATATACCACTTTGACGTCCAAAATAAATTATTTCCTCTTGATTTACACCAACACAATTATTTATGGACTTTTATCAACTATTTTTCTTTAGTCTGTTGAAATTTCAATTTGAAATTCCAACTTTAAAGCCTCAAGTTGATTTATCAATAAAAATTGTCATTTAGAGAAATATACCACTTTGACGTCCAAAATAAATTATTTCCTCTTGATTTACATCAACACAATTATTTATGGAGTTTTATCAATTATTTTTCTTTAGTCTGTTGAAGTTTCAAGTTGAAATTCCAACTTTAAAGCCTCAAGTTGATTTATTAATAAAAATTGTCATTTAAAGAAATATACCACTTTGACGTCCAAAATAAATTATTTCCTCTTGATTTACATCAATACAATTATTTATGGAGTTTTATCAACTATTTTTCTTAAGTTTGTTGAAATTTCAAGTTGAAATTCCAACTTTAAAGCCTCAAGTTGATTTATTAATAAAAATTGTCATTTAGAGAAATATACCACTTTGACGTCCAAAATAAATTATTTCCTCTTGATTTACATCAACACAATTATTTATGGAGTTTTATCAACAATTTTTCTCAAGTTGAAATTCCAACCTTTCGAAGAAAATTTGTTACATATCTACATACCTATATTTTTTTGGAGTTTAATCTTTAATCATCTATATTTTTCGATACTCTGTTGAAATTCCAAGTTGAGGCCTCAAAAAATAATTTATAGGTTATATTAACAACTCACTCACCTCAAAATCCATGACCTCTTTTGTACAACAACCTCAACGTTCTGGATCCTGGATCTTCTGCAACTCTTGACCTTTTTTCTATTTTTCTTCTCTTTTCCCGCCTTCAAATTGACAGTGTCTGTCTCACATTTAAGGAAAATCGATCGATATGACAAACCTGTAATTTTACGAGGGCTAATTGATAGGTATATTTATGAATAATTCAATGGAGCTTCATAGATGGGGAATAATAATTGTTTTATGGCAAGGTCAAGGATTGGCTTATACATGGTGATTCATAAACACATGTCAAATTTCCTTGATTGAGAATAGGACATTTTCGGGAATTTACGACGACCTCAAAAATGAACCAATTTTCAAAATTGACAAAAATGATTAAAGCTTCAACCTTCCGCTATCAACCTGTGTATGTACATATGTGTAATTCACTCTTGACAATTTTATACAGGGTGATTTATAAACAACGTCAAAAAAAATAGGACATTTTTGGAAATTGACCACGATGTTAAAAATAAAACGATTTTCAAAATCAATGCAAAATATTAAAGGCCTGCTATCACTCTGTATATTTACATTTGGCAAGATCTCTCTTGACAATTTTATACCGATGGATTATATGAATATGTCAAATTGCCTTAAAAAAAAAATATTTTCGAAAATTTACCACAACCTTAAAAATGAGCCGATTTTCAAAATTGAAAATAATCATTGAAGCTTCAACCTTCCGGTATCTTCCTGTATATTTACATTTGAGAAAATCAATCCTGACAATTTTATACTGGATGATATATGAACCCACGTCAAATTCCCTTGATAAAAAATAGGACATTTTCGGAAATTTACCACGACCTCAAAAATGAACCGATTTTCAAAATTGAAAAAAAATATTGGAGCTTCAACCTTCCGCTATCACCCTGTATATTGACATTTGGGAAAATCACTCTTGACAATTTAATACAGGGTAGTTTATAAACAACGTCAAATTCTCTTTATAAAAAATAGGATATTTTCGGAAATTTACCACGAAGTAAAAAATGAACCGATTTTCAAAAATGAAAAAAATTACTGAAGCCTCAACTTTACACCATCACCCCGTATATCTACATTTGGGAAAATCACTCTTGACAATTTTATACAGGGTGATTCATAAAAATATGTCAAATTCCTTCAATAAAAAATAGGACATTTTCAAAAATTTACCACGACCTCAAAAATCAATTACCAGATTTTTGTGGGTATATTTCGCTACACCCTATCAAAAAACAATCAAACTAGTGTTAATATACCGGATATTCTATATTACCTGAAAAAAAGTCTATTAGTAAACAATAAAACCCATCAATATGGAACGTTTCGGAAGCGAATCTGCTTCCGTCGTCAGTGACAATTTTTAACAAAACAAAATAACACAACAACGTACTACCATATAAATTTATTTAAACAATAAATATAAAGGCATTTCAATAAAGTGCACTTTTTATGCATTCGCCTACATTCAACCTAAACATATAACAATGGTAAATAGAAAAATAGTTCATCACCATCAAGTTGTAAATGTACTTAAATGTGCTGCAACATAACCTAAAATACTGAAAGTTTGTACAACCACCCACACAACGGCAACATCGTAATCTGTCAACGGGGTACCAAGTGTCTTATTATTATACATATTTACACAATTTGGCAACTGGTCTACTACTAACTATAAGTAGAAAATAAGTGAATTCTGTGAAATCTACTCGCTTCACATCCTAAATATGCCCATCATGGACACTTTGGGCTAAATGTCCATTGCCAATTTTGGCCACCCCATTGGCCACCCCGTTGCCAACTCTTTTGCTAATGGTGTCAATGACGGTTGGTTCTAGATCTAGAAGTGTGGCTTCACCGTTGGGTATGTGGCCGTTGCCAATGTGCCCGTTTGGTATGTGACCATTGGGTTGGCTGCTGCCAACTTGTGCAGTGGGCTGGGTTTGTTGGATGTTGGTCAGCATGTATTCTAGGTGTTCTTTGACAACGTTGTTGAAGTCTTGTCGTACTGGTTCGGTGTTTGTGTCACCGTCCACCTGGAGTCAAAAATTTATTGAATAAAGCAAGTTTTTGAAAACAAGCATTAAAAACCCTACAAAACCGTTTTTTGCGCATCGAAATCGGTCCATAAACAACCGAGATAATTAAACTTGAAAATTCCCAAAATCGTTCCTGAGATACGGACGAAGTTTTTAAAACGCCATAACTTGGTTATTTATTGACGGATTTGAATGCGAAAAAAAGCGTTTTGAATGAAATTTCATCCTCTATCTAAATAGACATGTCAAAATTTCACTGTTCATAACAATAAACTGCTCCATAAACAACCGAAATATTCATACTAAAAAAAAAATCCGAAACCCCTAAAAAGCGAATACAAAAAATTGAATAACAAAAAAATGTCTTCAAAAAAGTGAATACAATCCTTCAAAAAGCTGAAGGAAGGCAGAGAAACACATTTGAATAAATAAATAAATAAATGAACCTTTATTAAGCATAGCTTTACAAAAAAATACAATACTTAGGTACATGAATATGTAAAAAGTAGACAAAAATGGAAAAAGATATCGCAAAAAATGAAAACAATTCCTCATTTGAGTAAAAAAAGCTTGAAATAAGAAAAAAAAAGGTGAAAAAAAACAGCGAAAAGCAAAATATTTTTATATAATTAATAAATAATTCTATGAAAAAATAAAAATATCCTTGTGGTGCGAAAGACATCGTTAAAGTAGACATCAATTCGTCAAAAATGGGCTGAAGAAAAAGTTCAAAAATGCAGCAGAAAACTAAGTAAATCTTTTAGAAGGTAAAAAAGTTGATAAAAGTAGCAAAAAGCAAAATAAATAAAAAAAAAGTGAAAATAATTTCTCGGTTAGTTGAAAAAGCCTTGAAATAGAAAGAAAACGTTTTAAAAAAATCAGCAGAAGGTGAAAAATACCCTTAAAAGTCGAAAAATATCGAAAAAACTGGAAAAGATATTGTGGAAAGTGGAAATGATTTTTCAGTGTGTGAAAAATGCTAAAAATAAATGAAGAAAAGTTTAAAAAAAACAGCAAAAAAGCTAAATAAACCCATAAAAAGTTAAAACATCTTTAACAGCACCAAACATATCGCAAAAAGTGAAGATAATTCCTCAGTAAGTTGAAAAAGGCTTGAAATTGGTGAAAAAGCGGAAAATACGGGAAGAAGTTCAAAAAATACAGCAAAAATCGAAATAAGTTTATAAAAAAATATAAAAACATCCTAAAAAGTTCCAAAAATATCGTAAACAGTGGAAATAACTTCTTAGTGAGTAGAAAAATGCTTGAAATGGCTAAAAAATCACAAAATCCATAAAAAAGTGGAAAAAACATCCTCAAACGATAAAAAAAATATTCTTTAATAATTCTTCAGAAAATTAAAAAAGGGCTGAAAATAGGTGAAGAAGTTCAAAAAATACAGCAAAAATCGAAATAAGTTTATAAAAAAAAAATAAAAAACATTCTAAAAAGTGCCAAGAATATCGTAAACATTGGAAATAATTCCTCAGTTAATTAAAAAAAAAACTAAAAATATGAAAAGAAGTTCAAAATATCCGACAAAAATCGAAATAAGTTTATAGAAAAAATAAAAAACATCCTAAAAAGTGCCAGAAATATCGTGAATAGTAGAAGTAAATTGAAAAGAGCTCAAAATAAAAAGAAAAAAAGTTTAAAACATTCAGCAAAGATCCAAATATAAATATTCTAGAGTGAAAAGAAATTTTAAAATACTTGGAAAATGTAGCAAAAAGTGAAAATATAATAATGATAAAAGTGAAAATAATTCCTTAAACACTTGAAAAAAATTCATAATAAATAAATAAATAAATAAATTCTCTATAAAGTGAAGAAAGGTTTTAAAAGGTTAAAAAATGCAGCAAAACGAGAAATAAACCCATTAAGTAAAAAAACATCCTTAAAAATGCCAAAAACATCATAAAAGTGGAAATTATTTGGCGTTTCACAATACGTCAAAAAATGGCTCAAAATAGAAAAAAAGTATAAAAAATACAGCAAAAAGTTAAATACATATTTTACATGTGAAAAAAAGTTTCAAAAGAGTTGAAGAATGTAGCAAAAAGCGAAACAAAGCTACGAACAAGTGAAAAAAAAAATTGAAAAGTGGAAAAAATATTTAAAAAGTGAAAATAATTCTGCAGTCAATGAAATAAGTTTAAAAAAAAGTTCAAACAATCCAGCAAAAAGTAAAATAAATCCTCTAGAAAGTGAAAAAACATTCTAGCGCCAAAAATATCGTAAATAGTGAAAATAATTCTTCAGGTGCGCTACCTGACATATGGAAGAAATTTTGCAATAACTTGGTTATTTATTGACAAATAACGATGCGAAAAATAGCATTTTGAAGAAAATTTCAGCCTCTCTTCAGCTGGACTGTATATAACAATAAAACTGCTCATTTATGGGATGAAGATTGACGAAAGCAAGCTATTGAAAACAAGCACTAAAAATACTACAAAACCGTTTTTTGCGCATTGAAATCGGTCCATAAACAACCGAGATATTCAAACTCAAAAATTCTCAAAATGGTTCCTGAGATACTGATGAAATTTTTAAAAAGCCATAACTTGATTATTTATTGACGAATTTGGATGCGGAAAAAAGTGTTTTGAAGAAAATTTTACTCTCTATCCAGCTAGACACACCAAAACTTTTTATAACCATAAAACTGCCCAGTTATTGGATGAAAATTGACGATATCAAACTATTGAAAACAAGCACCAAAAACCCTACAAAATCGTTTTTTTTGCATCAAAATCGGTTCATAAATAACTGAGATATCCAAACTCAAAAATCCCCAAAATCGTTCCTGAGATACGGACGAAATTTTCAAAACGCCATAACTCGGTTAGTTATTGACCGATTTGTATGCAAAAAAAAGTATTTTGAAGGAAATTTCACCCTTTATCCAGCTAGATATATCAACCTAGATATTTATACGCAAAAAATTCCAAAACAGGAAGATAAGGACGTAATTTTCAAAACGCCATAACTCAGTTATTTATTAACGGATTTTGGTGCAAAAAAAAGCATTTATAAGAGAATATCAACCTCTTTCCAGATTAAATTGTCCAGGGTCAAAACCAATAAATACAAAATCAAATACACCCATATTTCCCATTCAATTCAAACACGTGTACATTTCATTTCGTTAATGGAATAATTGATGGGCTACTTACAATGGTCAATCTACCAATATTATCCATCATCTTCAACATGGGCAGGGACGCTTGCCTGAAGAGTTCAAGGCGGCGTCGAAACGCCGTAACGCTGTCGTCAAGACGACCTTTGCCGAGTTGCAATTTGGAACAGTCGAGCAGGATTATGGTCGGCTTTTGTTTGAACTGTGGAGAAAGTTTAAGATTATAAAACCTCCTGATAATATCCGAGCCACGTTAATTTTTCATCGAATAATTGCAAACGTGCGCTTTTTCCCAGATCGAAATGATTCAGTAGAATTGAATACGAGATGTTATAATTTCAGGTTTGAATGGTACATAAATGCGACTATAGAGGGCGCGGTAAATGCACATCAATTTATTATGATATTCCATGAAGTTTTTCAATGAACAAATCGTGCCTTAGAGTCGTTACCATAGAATACATAATTGATGGTCTTCTATAGACAAACAAAGATGTCACGCGATCTCATCCATTTATACTGTTTATATCTAAATACAAGAAAATACGTTTGCCTTGCGTCATCTGTCACACACAAATGACAGTGTGCAACGTTGCCAGCTCAACTAACCTTCGCTTCAAACTCCGAAACCTGATCCATGTTCCTAGGAAACCCATCCATAATGACACCTTTGGCTGTCATATTGGTCGCCATTTGATTTTCCACATATTTCATGATGATGTCTGACGAAACAAGCTCACCATTGCTGATGGCCTCGCGGATTTTAACAATTTCTTGGTTCACTTTGGTGGCGTCAGATGGCTGCGCTATAGCTCTTAACAGCTTACCAATACTGACATGCGTCCAACCCATCTGCGCAGCTGCTTCGGCGCACAATAAGGCTTTATTACTACCAGGGCCGCCAATTACCCACAAAACAGGCGGAAATGTCAGAGGTTTGACAGGTGAATTGACATCGACAGTGTTGCCGCCCACTGAAATTACTTGGGTTTTGGGGCGGGGTGGGGTGTGGATTTCTTCACGTTCCACGTTTGAGGGCATTGATGGCAATTCGGAAGAAATATCGTCAGGTATGCTGGGGGCGGCGCCGAAAGTGAACTCGGGCGGGTTGTCCTGGCCGCCCAAAATTTCGAAAACAGCCGCCCTAAAGTCCCGGTAGACGTCAACTGGCGATCTCTCTCCGTGAATCTGGAATTTGATTTGGCGCATGAACAGTGAGTCTAATCAAAAAATTTTTTGGATAAAAGTTGTTGTCTAGTTGATTGTCTACAAGATTTATTTGAATTGTTTTTTTGTCAGAGGTACTGCCTTGAAGATATCTTCAAAAGTCTGCACTCGTTGGTTGAATGGAAAAATGTCATCCAGCAACATTTGATAGCGGTTATATTAAAAACTATAACTCCAATAAAAAAACTTTTCAAATAAAAGTTGTTCTTTGGTTGATAGTCTACAAGATTTATTTGAACAATTTTTCTTTCGGAGGTACGACTTTGAAGATATCATTAAAAGTCTATACTCGTTGGATAAATGGAAAAATGCCATCTAGCAAAATTTGACAGCGGTTATATCGAAAACTGCAACTCCAATCAAAAAACTTCTTGAATAAAAGTTGTTTTATGATTGATTGTCTACAAAATTTATTTAAACAATTTTCTCCTTAGAGGCACTACTTTGAAGATATCGTTAAAAGTCTAAGCTCATTGGTTGTGGAGGGTTATGATGTGAAAGAAACTTTGACAGCACTTATATAAATAACCGTAACTCTTATCCAAAAATTCTTCAAATAAAAGTTGTTCCGGGGTTGATTGTCTACAAGATTTATTTGAACTGTTTTTTTGTCAGAGGTACTGGCTTGAAGATATCTGCAAAAGTCTGAACTCATTGGTTGAATGGAAAAATGACATCCAGCAAAATTTGACAGCGGTTATATCAAAAACTGTAACTCCAATAAAAAAACTCCTCAAATAAAAGTTGTTCTTTGATTGATAATCTACAAGATTTATTTAAACAATTTTTCTTTCGGAGGTACGACTTTGAAGATATCATTAAAAGTCTATACTCGTTGGATAAATGGAAAAATGCCATCTAGCTAAATTTGACAGCGGTTATATCGAAAACTGCAACTCCAATCAAAAAACTCCTCAGATAAAAGTTGTTTTATGATTGATTGTCTACAAAATTTATTTGGGTAATTTTCTCCTTAGAAGCACTACTTTGAAGATATCGTTAAAAGTCTACGCTCATTGGTTGTAGAGATTTATGATGTCAATGAAACTTTGACAGCTGTTATATCAATAACCGTAACACCCATCAAAAAATTCTTCAAATAAAAGTTGTTGTGAGGTTGATTGTCTACAAGATTTATCCGAAAAATTTTTCTCTCAGAGGTACTACTTTCACGATATCCCTATCAAAAGCGCTCACTCACCGATATCAACATATTGCTCTGATCAAAATACTGTGCTACAGGAATGACGTTCTTGTAAAAATTCTTGAGCTCCATCTTAGCTAAAGACAAGACAACTTGTCCCAATTTGGCACCATAATCTATTTGTCGCTCTAAAACCTTTTGTCGCCATGCTATCAGTATCACACCATTCACCACTTTGATCTGGAAAATATAAAAAAAAACACATTCATCAACTATGAATCTTCAAATCAAAAAATAAAAACAATGCTGAATCGTCTGGAGACAAGCGCAATTGACTATCAGTCTTACTTTAATCATTATAGAATTTTGTATTAATGAAACACATTGTATAATATTTCGTTGATTCCGAACGCGTACTTGACGCTGAATTGGTGACAAGGGCAATTGGCTATCTGCCTTACTTTCATAGATATAGATTTTTTACAAATTCCAGCAACAACTAAATATAAATGTTCCAATAAATCACTAGGACAATAGACAATAAACGCTCCAGCATTGTTCTCAATAGACCCATTCAATCATAACATTGAACTTTCGACATTCAACTCACTTTTTCCGAATATTCCACTACATCGCGCATATTTCGCGGATAACCCGATATAAGGTAGGTTTTGGCATTTGGCGCCATCTTCATTTCGACCATCAACACTTCTGTCACTGTACGGCTGGACAGTTGTCCATAGTCTGGCACATCTGAAAGTTGATATTTAGAAAATAATCAACAAAATTGAAAAAACATGCACAAACGAAAACAATCTGGCAACAACGGCTAATGTCAATGTTTGACAAGCCGCCTTGTTGCCAGCTTGTCTGCTTATCAGAAACCTTGACAAATTTAACACACTTTTCCACAAAAGCCAGCACACAACTCAATTTACCTGGATACCTATTACCGATATTGATTAAGCTCGTGTATCCATCTACAATAAATACATTTAGTTACGCATAAAAATATAAGGCGGCATAAAATATTGGGAAATAATGGAAATTCTGGACTTACCGTTTCCTATAGCGTATTGTTGCAGAAGATCTGACATGTTGATATGTACAATTTCCTTGTTTTCTTGCATTAGGTTGTCGCAATGGGTCACCTTGCCGCTGCCTGGACCGCCTGGAAGATGTTTTATTAGGCTAGTTTGGACAATTATGGAAAAACTCTTCTTATAAAAGTTATAGAAAATTTTGTTGTCTTTAAAAAAGCTTATGTGAGGTTTGTTGGTAAACCTCAATGTTTTTGAGTTATTATGAATAAAGTAAACAAGGTACAAATTTCACTTTTATAGACGCAAAAATATTTGTTGTCCTGTATACTAAATATGGTAGCTCTAATGGAGAAAATTGTATAAAGTTTTGTAGTTTTTTATAAAATTTGTCGATGGATATC
Organism: Orchestes rusci; assembly: GCA_958502075.1. Lineage (NCBI taxonomy): Eukaryota > Metazoa > Arthropoda > Insecta > Coleoptera > Curculionidae > Orchestes > Orchestes rusci. The sequence continues at coordinate 112,716,058 of OY293304.1, read as the reverse complement.
AACGTTGCCAAGTTAAAATGGAAGAAGTAAGCAATAAAGGGTTGTATATCCACTTTTTTTGATAAGAAACTATTCAACACCCTGTATATTGGAAACGGTTTATCTTATGGAAAAACTTTTCTCACAAAAATCATAGCAAATTTTCTTGTCTTCAAAAAAGCTTATGAAAAGATTGTCGATGAAACCCAAGGTTACTGAGTTATTGTAAAAAAAGTGAGCTAGGTTCCCAATTCACTCAAGGAAATTTGAAACCCTGTATATTGGAAATGGTTCGTGTTATGGGAAAACCTTTCTCACAAAAACTATAGCAAATTTCCTTATCTTTAAATAAGTTTCTTTGAAGATTGCCGATAAAACTCAACATTTCGGAGTTATTGTTAATAAAGTGAGCGAGGTTCCAAATCTGCTTTTTTTGATACAAGTATATTCAACACCCCGTATATTGAAAACGATTTGTCTTATTAAAAAACTTCTTATACAAAAACAATAGCAAATTTTCTTATCTTCAAAAAAGCTTATAAGAAGATTGTGGATAAAAGCCAAGGTTTCTGAGTTATTGTGAAAAAAGTGAGCTGGGTTCCTAATCCACTCAAGGAAATTTGAAACCCTGTATATTGGAAATGGTTCGTGTTATGTGAAAACCTTTTATACAAAAACTATAGCGAATTTTCTTATCTCTAAATAAGTTTCTTTGAAGATTGCCGATAAAACTCAACGTTTCGGAGTTATTGTTAATAAAGTGAGCGAGGTTCCAAATCTGCTTTTTTTGATACAAGTACTATATTCAACACCCCGTATATTGAAAACGATTCGTCTTATTAAAAAACTTCTTATACAAAAACAATAGCAAATTTTCTTATCTTCAAAAAAGCTTATGAGAAGATTGTCGATAAAAGCCAAGGTTTCTGAGTTATTGTAAAAAAAGTGAGCTGGGTTCCCAATCCACTTGAGGAAATTTGGAACCCTGTATATTGGAAATGGTTCGTGTTATGTGAAAACCTTTTTTACAAAAACTATAGCAAATTTCCTTATCTCCAAATAAGTTTCTTTGAAGATTGCCGATAAAACTCAACATTTTGGAGTTATTGTTAATAAAGTGAGCGAGGTTCCAAATCTGCTTTTTTTGATACAAGTACTATATTCAACACCCCGTATATTGAAAACGATTCGTCTTATTAAAAAACTTCTTTTACAAAAACAATAGCAAATTTTCTTATCTTCAAAAAAGCTTATGAGAAGATTGTGGATAAAAGCCAAGGTTTCTGAGTTATTGTGAAAAAAGTGAGCTAGGTTCCTAATCCACTCAAGGAAATTTGAAACCCTGTATATTGAAAATGGTTCGTCTGCAGAAAAAACTTTCATTACAAAAATTATAGGAAATTTCATCGTCTTTAAAAAAGTTCCAGTAAAATTTGTTGATAAACCTGCAATTTTCCATGTTTCACTGAAAAAACTAAGCAAGGTTTTAAATCCACTTTTTCGATCGAATAGGGTTCGTTTTGTGGGAAAACTATAGGAAATTTTCTCTCTCTGATAAAACTTACCAAAAACAAATATAACAGGAACTTTGGGCGACTCAAAATGGACATCAGCATCGTTATGCATCGGAAATTTTCCTGCTGATGGGGTGACAGCATTGCGACTGTAACGGGGCGAGTTTTGAACCCAAGTTTCGGTGCCTTCTTCAAATGCATGGGAATCGTCAGTTCGTTCTGAAAATCATTATTTATAGAAAACGAGGTTTTATGTCATTTTTATTACCAAGAAACTGTCGTCGTTACGATTCTATTAACCCATGCATGCATTATTAATACCGTGTGCATGGGTGGTTTTGTTTAAAACACATTGCATGTCTTGCACTCAATGTGCAAGTCACTCACCCGCTTTTACTGCGGAAATTATGGATATATAGGAAAAGGCAATATTTTTTTACACATCGTACGTACGGAGTAATAAAACTTATGTGATGTTGCCATGCAGTGGCTTTGAAAAATTGAATTGAATGTAGTTTAATAATTTCCATTTTTCCTGAAAACCATACGTTGTAGAGCAAAAATTAATAGAAGCATTTTTTTAAATTTTTTATGAATTTTTACTTCGCCTTTTGCCCTTTTTCGATCTTTTTTAAATCCATTTTTTACTTTTAAGAAGATTTTTAATTTTTTTATTTATTTCAAGCCCTTTTTTTTAACATACTAAGGAATTTCCATTGTTAACGATAATTATTTTGGCACTTTCTTACGATTTTTTTCAAACTTTTTTTGTATTTATTTATTTTGATGGATTTTTCAAAATTACTGAGGATTTATTTTCACTTTTAAGAATATTTTTTTCACTTTTTCATGAGTTTATTTCACTTTTTGCTGGATTTTTTAAACTTTTTTCCTATTTCAAGCCTTTTTCAACTTTTGCGATATGTTTGCATGGTGCTTTTAAGAATGTTTTTGATCTTTTTTCCCCATTTCAAGGCATTTTCAACTTACTGGGGAATTATTTCAATTTTTACGATATTTTTGGTACTTTTCAGAAGGTTTTAAAACTTTTTTTCTTATATTGAGCCCTTTTTCAACTTACTGAAGAATTATTTCTAGGTTATACAATATTTCTATTGGTCTATTGGTGGATTTTTAAAACTTTTTCCCCTTTTCAACTTTTTGAGGAATTATTTTCACTTTTTAGATTTTTTTTTCACTTTTTTTCCTTTTTTGCTACATTCTTCAACTCTTTTGAAACATTTTTTCACATGTTAAAATGTTTATTTAGCTTCTTGAACTTTTTTTTTTTTGACGTATTGTAGAATGATTTCCACTTTTACGATAGTTTTGCCACTTTTTAGGATGTTTTTTCACTTAAAGGATTTGTTGCTGGATTTTTTGAATTATTTTCAACTGATCAAGGAAATATTTCCACTTTTATGATAATATTTTTTTATTTTTCGCCACATTTTCCAACTCTTTCAAAATTTCTTTTTAATCTGGAATGTTTATTTGGCTTTTTGCTGAATGTTTTATTATTTTAAGCTCTTTTTAATTTACCGAGTAATTATTTCTACTTTTTATACGACATTTTTGGTACTTTTTAGGATGTTTTTTAAACCTTTTATGGATTTATTTCGCCTTTTGTCACATTTTCGAACTTCTTTGAAGCCTTTTTTCACTTTCAAGAAGATTGATTGGGCTTCCTACTGTATTTTTTTTTTTAATTTATTTCAAGCCCTTTTTCAACCTACTAAGTAATTATTTTCACTGTCTACGATATTTTTGGCGCTTTTTAGGATGTTTTTTAAACTTATTTCAATTTTTACTGGATTTTTTAAACTTCTTTCCTCATTTCAAGCCCTTCTTCAATTTATTAAGAAATTATTTCCACTTGTTTATGAGTTTATTTCACTTTTTGCTTTTTTTTTTACTTTTTTCTCCTTTTTTGAGCCTTTTGAGGAATTATTTTCACTTTTTTCAAAATTTATTTCGCTTTTTGCTACTTTTATCAACTTTTTTTACTGTCATTGGTATCTCATTCATTTTCACGGGTCACGGGTTATTAGGTGTGTTTGTTATTCCGGTGTAGGATAGTGTAATGTAGATTTAAAGTGTAACTTATGGCTACCAGGCTACCAGTGTAAAGGAAATTTACTAAATAATGCGTTGGTATAAATTTAGTGCGGGATATTCTTACTTAAAAAACAGACAAAGCTTCTATAATCAAAGCCACACTGAGTGTAGCAGTGTAGATTCGTGTGCACTATAGTGGAGGATAACAAACACATCTATTATGTGAATTTCGATATATATGACATGATGAAATAAACATGTTCCTTATTATCTCGAAAACTACTACTCCTAAGCAATAATTGCATTGAACTTTTTAGAAATAAGCCCTTGTCAAAACCTATCTTTTTTATTCTATACATAACTCCCATAAACCCGATGGTTATCGAGAAAAATCCAATTTTGTCTTTCCGACTACGTTTTGATAAAATCCAATTTTCCTAGAAAACCATACATTGTACAGCAAAAATTGAAAGAACCAAATTTGTAGATCTTATCAAAGCGCATCTTTTGTTTTCCAAACATATTGTCCATAAAATCACGCGATATTGTGTAAAACCACGAAATACGTTTCGATATATATATGACATGATAAAATAAACATTTTCCTTATTATCTCGAAAACTACTACTCCTACGCAATAATTGCAAAGAACTTTTTGGAAAGCCCTTGTCAAAACCTATCTTTTTTAACTCATACATAACTTCCATAAACCCGATGGTTATCGAGAAAAATCCAATTTTGTCTTCCTGACTACGTTTTAATAAAATTCAATTTTCCTAGAAAACCATACATTGTACAGCAAAAATTGAAAAAAACAAATTTGTAGATCTCATCAAAGCGCATATTTTGTTTCCCATACATATCTTACATAAAATCACGGTTTATTGTGTAAAACCACGAAATACGTTTCGATATATATATGACATGATAAAATAAACATTTTCCTGATTATCTCGAAAACTACTACTCCTACGCAATAATTGCAAAGGACTTTTTGGAAAGCCCTTGTCAAAACCTATCTTTTTTATTCTATACATAACTCCCATAAACCCGATGGTTATCCAGAAAAATCCAATTTTGTCTTCCTGACTACGTTTTAATATAATTCAATTTTCCTAGAAAACCATACATTGTACAGCAAAAATTGAAAGAACCAAATTTGTAGATCTCATCAAAGCGCATCTTTTGTTTCTCATACATATCTTCCATAAAATCACGGGTTATTGTGTAAAACCACGAAATACGTTTCGATATATATATGACATGATAAAATAAACATTTTCCTTATTATCTCGAAAACTACTACTCCTACGCAATAATTGCATAGGACTTTTTGGAAAGCCCTTGTCAAAACCTATCTTTTTTATTCTATACATAACTCCCATAAACCCGATGGTTATCGAGAAAAATCCAATTTTGTCTTTCCGACTACGTTTTGATAAAATCCAATTTTCCTAGAAAACCATACATTGTACAGTAAAAATTGAAAGAACCAAATTTGTAGATCTTATCAAAGCGCATCTTTTGTTTTTCAAACATATTGTCCATAAAATCACGCGATATTGTGTAAAACCACGAAATACGTTTCGATATATATATGACATGATAAAATAAACATTTTCCTTATTATCTCGAAAACTACTACTTCTACGCAAAAATTGCACTTGTCAAAACCTATCTTTTTTATTCTATACATAACTCCCATAAACTCGATGGTTATCGAGAAAAATCCAATTTTGTCTTTCCGACTACGTTTTGATAAAATCCAATTTTCCTAGAAAACCATACATTGTACAGCAAAAATTGAAAGAACCAAATTTGTAGATTTTATCAAAGCGCATCTTTTGTTTCTCATACATATCTTCCATAAAATCACGGGTTATTGTGTAAAACCACGAAATACGTTTCGATATATATATGACATGATAAAATAAACATTTTCCTCATTATCTCGAAAACTGTTACTTCTACGCAATAATTGCAAAGGACTTTTTGAAAAGCCCTTGTCAAAACCTATCTTTTTTATTTTATACATAACTCCCATAAACCCGATGGTTATCGAGAAAAATCCAATTTTGTCTTTCCGACTAAGTTTTAATAAAATCCAATTTTCCTAGAAAACCATGAATTGTACAGTAAAAACTGAAAGAACCAAATTTGTAGATCTCATCAAAGCGCATCTTTTGTTTCCCAAACATATTGTTCATAAAATCACGCGATATTGTGTAGAACCACGAAATACGTTTCGATATATATATGACATGATAAAATAAACATTTTCCTTATTATCTCGAAAACTACTACTCCTACGCAATAATTGCAAAGAACTTTTTGGAAAGCCCTTGTCAAAACCTATCTTTTTTATTTTATACATAACTCCCATAAACCCGATGGTTATCGAGAAAAATCCAATTTTGTCTTTTCGACTACGTTTTAATAAAATTCAATTTTCCTAGAAAACCATACATTGTACAGTAAAAATTGAAAGAACCAAATTTGTAGATCTTATCAAAGCGCATCTTTTGCTCCTCATAGATATCTTCCATAAAATCACGGGTTATTGTGTAAAACCACGAAATACGTTTCGATATATATATGACATGATAAAATAAACATTTTCCTGATTATCTCGAAAACTACTACTCCTACGCAATAATTGCAAAGGACTTTTTGGAAAGCCCTTGTCAAAACCTATCTTTTTTATTCTATACATAACTCCCATAAACCCGATGGTTATCCAGAAAAATCCAATTTTGTCTTCCTGACTACGTTTTAATATAATTCAATTTTCCTAGAAAACCATACATTGTACAGCAAAAATTGAAAGAACCAAATTTGTAGATCTCATCAAAGCGCATCTTTTGTTTCTCATACATATCTTCCATAAAATCACGGGTTATTGTGTAAAACCACGAAATACGTTTCGATATATATATGACATGATAAAATAAACATTTTCCTTATTATCTCGAAAACTACTACTCCTACGCAATAATTGCATAGGACTTTTTGGAAAGCCCTTGTCAAAACCTATCTTTTTTATTCTATACATAACTCCCATAAACCCGATGGTTATCGAGAAAAATCCAATTTTGTCTTTCCGACTACGTTTTGATAAAATCCAATTTTCCTAGAAAACCATACATTGTACAGTAAAAATTGAAAGAACCAAATTTGTAGATCTTATCAAAGCGCATCTTTTGTTTTTCAAACATATTGTCCATAAAATCACGCGATATTGTGTAAAACCACGAAATACGTTTCGATATATATATGACATGATAAAATAAACATTTTCCTTATTATCTCGAAAACTACTACTTCTACGCAAAAATTGCACTTGTCAAAACCTATCTTTTTTATTCTATACATAACTCCCATAAACTCGATGGTTATCGAGAAAAATCCAATTTTGTCTTTCCGACTACGTTTTGATAAAATCCAATTTTCCTAGAAAACCATACATTGTACAGCAAAAATTGAAAGAACCAAATTTGTAGATTTTATCAAAGCGCATCTTTTGTTTCTCATACATATCTTCCATAAAATCACGGGTTATTGTGTAAAACCACGAAATACGTTTCGATATATATATGACATGATAAAATAAACATTTTCCTCATTATCTCGAAAACTGTTACTTCTACGCAATAATTGCAAAGGACTTTTTGAAAAGCCCTTGTCAAAACCTATCTTTTTTATTTTATACATAACTCCCATAAACCCGATGGTTATCGAGAAAAATCCAATTTTGTCTTTCCGACTAAGTTTTAATAAAATCCAATTTTCCTAGAAAACCATGAATTGTACAGTAAAAACTGAAAGAACCAAATTTGTAGATCTCATCAAAGCGCATCTTTTGTTTCCCAAACATATTGTTCATAAAATCACGCGATATTGTGTAGAACCACGAAATACGTTTCGATATATATATGACATGATAAAATAAACATTTTCCTTATTATCTCGAAAACTACTACTCCTACGCAATAATTGCAAAGAACTTTTTGGAAAGCCCTTGTCAAAACCTATCTTTTTTATTTTATACATAACTCCCATAAACCCGATGGTTATCGAGAAAAATCCAATTTTGTCTTTTCGACTACGTTTTAATAAAATTCAATTTTCCTAGAAAACCATACATTGTACAGTAAAAATTGAAAGAACCAAATTTGTAGATCTTATCAAAGCGCATCTTTTGCTCCTCATAGATATCTTCCATAAAATCACGGGTTATTGTGTAAAACCACGAAATACGTTTCGATATATATATGACATGATAAAATAAACATTTTCCTGATTATCTCGAAAACTACTACTCCTACGCAATAATTGCAAAGGACTTTTTGGAAAGCCCTTGTCAAAACCTATCTTTTTTATTCTATACATAACTCCCATAAACCCGATGGTTATCGAGAAAAATCCAATTTTGTCTTCCTGACTACGTTTTAATAAAATCCAATTTTCCTAGAAAACCACACATTGTACAGCAATAATCAAAGAAACCAAATTTGTAGATCTCATCAAAGCGCATCTTTTGTTTTCCAAACATATTGTCCATAAAATCACGCGATATTGGGTAAAACCACGAAATACGTTTCGATATATATATGACATGATAAAATAAACATTTTCCTGATTATCTCGAAAACTACTACTCCTACGCAATAATTGCAAAGGACTTTTTGGAAAGCCCTTGTCAAAACCTATCTTTTTTATTCTATACATAACTCCCATAAACCCGATGGTTATCGAGAAAAATCCAATTTTGTCTTCCTGACTACGTTTTAATAAAATCCAATTTTCCTAGAAAACCATACATTGTACAGCAAAAATTAAAAGAACCAAATTTGTAGATCTCATCAAAGCGCATATTTTGTTTCCCATATATATATCTTCCATAAAATCACGGGTTATTGTGTAAAACCACGAAATACGTTTCGATATGTATATGACATGATAAAATAAACATTTTCCTGATTATCTCGAAAACTACTACTCCTACGTAATAATTGCAAAGGACTTTTTGGAAAGCCCTTGTCAAAACCTATCTTTTTTATTCTGTACATAACTCCCATAAACCCGATGGTTATCGAGAAAAATCCAATTTTGTCTGTTCGACTACGTTTTAATAAAATTCAATTTTCCTAGAAAACCATACATTGTACAGCAAAAATTGAAAGAACCAAATTTGTAGATCTCATCAAAGCGCATCTTTTGTTTCTCATACATATCTTCCATAAAATCACGGGTTATTGTGTAAAACCACGAAATACGTTTCAATATATATATGACATAATAATTTTCCTCATTATCTTGACAACCACCTTTCCATAGGACTTTTTGGAAAGCTTTTATCAATACCTCCTGATTCCCATAAATTCACGATTGTGTTATCAAGAAAAACAACGACTTGTGTGCCCCCTTACCTGTATCCAGACAGATTCCCATATTCCAATCTAGCAATTATGTGCAATAAATTAACGATCTCAATTTCCAATGGGCAAATGGTAAAACACGCGGATACCGCGACGTATCAACAAACTTATGCATTGAGTCTGGAATAGTCCGAAATTTCCCGCAACACCAATCCGATCGAGCAAAACAACCCAACTGAATCATCCAGGTCTGGATATGTGAATAATTAATTTTCACCTTGCCATTGGTTGCCATGGTAGCTGGTTTGTTTATAATTGTCGGAACTCGTCTTGACCGATGTCCACATGCGCCAAATGGACGCAGCCAGTCTGGGTCATATCGATTATTTCATCAAGCTTTCATGGAATTCATATGAGTTTATGGTTAAAGTTTTGATTTTTCAATGTTTATTGTTGTGTTACGTGGTTATTATTCCCCGGAAAACCTTATCTATATACATATATATGTATAGAACTGCAATAAATGTAAAAAAACGATATTTTGAAAAGTAAAATCTTTATAAAAAAAGTTTTTCGAATAACGGTACATTTTCTCTGTTTTCATATTGCCTACATACAACCCAAACCTCCGGCGCCTTCAGCATCTTCTACTAGTTGTATAGTCACTGTTCTTTCAATCAGTTTGTCCCAGCCCATGTGTGTATTCGTAAGGCGCTCCAGTCAATAGTAATTTACGTTACTAAGTCGGTAAATGACTTTTTAAATTACGAGTCGAGATGTTTATGGACGAGGCGACGAAGGAGCCGAGTCTGGAATTTCTAGACGAGTAGTGTAGTTTAATGACACTTGACGGCTGTGTATCGTACATTGTTATTGTATTGATTAAAATCATGAGATGGCGCCAGCCAAACCATGCTACCATTGCAATTTCACAGACTTTGTTGATTGAAAATGTCATGTTTGGAGTAATTTTTTTTACAGTCTCTGATGATGTAAAGTCATTTACCGGACTGGTTTTGGGTCCGGTAAATGATACTTTACGGTACAGTATGAAATAAAAGTATTTTTGCTATCACCCGATGTGCTATTTGAATATACACTAGAGACAGGAAGCGTTTTTACTTTTTCAACTGTGTGTCAAACCTAGTACAATAATTGTGCTGATATTTTAGTTCAAAACAAAGAGTAGTACATTTGTTATTTTCCAGTACAAGTATCATCTGCGTAGTCAGTTGTCAATATTATTGTCATTGTCAGTCTGCGGTCTGCGTTCATTCATTCATAATAAACAGTGTTGCCAAAAAGGGGCTTTACACTTTTTCAATAATTTCACCGCTAACTGCAACTGCAACACTGTCAGATGAATGAGATGTCTTCAATAACTGAAATATTATCTCCATTTTCTTATTATAATTTCAAATAACGCAACGTTGTCAAATTGAATAGAATGTTTTCATCAATTTGGCAACACTAAAAATGTTTCCTTCATTTTCTTCACCACATTAATGCAACGTTGTCAGGTTCAACCAAATGTATTCGATAACTTTTAGCAACATTATCGGAAATATTATAGTTTCAACCTTCAAAATGTCGGTAAAACGTTGTCAAGTTGAATAGAATGTTTTCATCAATTTGGCAACATTGGCAATATTTTCATTTCCAACACTGGCTTTATTTTTTCAAAATTTCACTACAATATTGTCAAGTTGAACAGAATGTCTTCAATAATTTGGAAATATTTTTCCCATTATCTTTACAATTTCCGTCCAACGTTGTCAAGTTCAATTTGACAACATTGCTAATATTCAGAAAAACAGGCTAGTTAAGAAGTTATAACCCCACGTTGGACGCCAAAATGTATTGGCCTTTAATATATTCAGTGTGCCCTGGGGTTTTATTTTTCATTTTTTCCAAGTTTTAGTTCAAGTGTGTGACGGGTAATTGTCGGTTTATTTTTATCCTTTTTTTAAATTTGTTGCCAAAAGTGAAGAAAGCGCCTAGAACTCATGTTACTGATGTAACGAATTTCGCTATAGAAATCACTAGTCCAAATGTAACTAATTTATTTACAGTCACTATTTACAATATTTATATTACAACTCATTTATGTTTCCAACAGTCCGCTCACAATTAATCATAATTCAACGATCAATGAAGTTGTTAAATGTTAATAACAGACTACAACACCAAATCTAAGAGCAGGAAAACGCACTTACCTGAAAATGAATTACCCGATAAATTGAGGGAATCAGGAAAAACTCCATCAGGGACTTGATATATTTATGTATAATTGAAAGACTTTCCAGAGAAAAGTGTAAGGAAGAAAATACACCTTTTAATTGTAAACGGACAGTTAAAAACATAAATAAGTGTGATAATCAGTGTAAATAGTGACTGTACATAAATAATTTCAATGTAAATAGATTAGTTATGAGTGATATATAATAATGTTATTACTCTCAGGGTGACTATAATGACTGGGATTCAATAATTCAATTAAACCATATTGTCTATACCATTATTTGTACATTATGACTACTTATCGGAAAATCTCATGGAAAAGCACTTTTCCTGAACAATTTCCATGTTGTCATCGATATAAGCCGAATAATTCAACAACGATAAATGCGTTCGGTCATGTCAAGGGTATGACATGAACTTGAAAACGCGTACAGAAATTAATTTTTTAATTTCGAAAACCAGCTCAAAATTAAAACGTACATTTCCAAACAAAGTGAGTCACTCATCAAGAACTGAGGACAAGCGTTATTTATTTAGAGAAACATTGAAGTAGGTCGTTTAGTTGGTTTAAATATTAAATTATTCACCGACGTTCATTATTTGCTCCGTTTTCTTCGCTTCGCTGAAATATACGAACTATAATTTATCGATTAATAATTGATAAGAGTTATATGAGTTTCAGAAAATATGTTTTCTCTTGCCATGTTACCAAAACATTTTTTTTTAACGTCCATAAATGTAGCTGTACGTTTCATTCTGCCAATCTCAATCAATACTTTTCTATAATAAGCAGGTGAAAAAATGTCCAGTCGTCCGATAATTGCCAGAAATAACAGACAATCTAAGAAATCGAATTTCTCCACTTATCTTTAATTATTTATTAATTCCAATGGGACACTTTTGTCCGTTGAAAACTAGTTTCAGAGTGGCCTATTTCACATCGTGAATAACTCAACGGGGCGAATTATTAAACGAAAGGTGCTTATTTCTTGTAACAGACAGAAATAAATTCAGAAAAATCACAGATGTGGACAATTTTCCGTGTTTTTGTATAGTTATGATAAAAAAAATTACCAATAATCTGGTTTTGTTTGAAAAAAGTAACGTAGTTGACAAATGTTTTGATTCGGACATGATTTTTTGGGACAGTTTTGTCCTGGTTATAAAAAATGTTTTGGAACTTTTTCATGTATATTTAACGCTATTCAATTTCACTTTTGAGGAATTTTTTGATAAGATTGATATTTTCCGAAATATTTGACATAAACTGGCCGGATGTACTAAAATTTTTTGTGTGCAAGTAATTTTGTTTTCCCTGTATCTCTCAAAGTATTGATAATATAAAAAAAGTTTCAGCAGTTTTTTATGTAAAATTTAACGTTCTTCAACTTTACTAGAGATAAATTTTATGACAAAATTGATATTTTCCGAAATATTTGCCATAAACTGGCCGGATGTACTAAATTTTTTTTTGGGCAAGTAATTTGTTTTCCCTGTATCTCAAAAAGTATTTATATTTTGAAGAAAATTTGTAGCAGTTTTTTATGTAAAATTTAACGTTCTTTAACTTTACAAGAGATGAATTTTCCGACAAAATTGATATTTTCCGAAATATTGGCCATAAACTGGCCGGATGAACTAAAATTTTTTGTGAGTAAATAATTTGTTTTCCCTGTATCTCACAAAGTATTGATGATATAGAAAAAAGTTCGTGAGTTTTTTTATGTAAAATTTAACGTTTTTTAATTTCACTACAGGTGAATTTTTTGACAAAATTGATATTTTCCGAAATATTTGACATAAACTGGCCGGATGTACTAAAATTTTTTGTGTGCAAGTAATTTTGTTTTCCCTGTATCTCTCAAAGTATTGATAATATAAAAAAAGTTTCAGCAGTTTTTTATGTAAAATTTAACGTTCTTTAACTTTACAAGAAATGAATTTTCCGACAAAATTGATATTTTCCGAAATATTGGCCAAAAACTGGCCGGATGAACTAAAATTTTTTGTGAGTAAATAATTTGTTTTCCCTGTATCTCACAAAGTAATGATGATATAGAAAAAAGTTCATGAGTTTTTTTATGTAAAATTTAACGTTCTTTAACTTTACAGGAGATGAATTTTCCGATAAAATTGATATTTTCCGAAATATTGGCCATAAACTGGCCGAATGTACTAAAATTTTTTGGGAGTGAATAATTTGTTTTTCCTGTATCTCACAAAGTATTGATGATATAGAAAAAAGCTCAGGAGTTTTTTTGTGTAAAATTAAACGTTCTTTAACTTTACAAGAGTTGAATTTTCCGACAAAATTGATATTTTCCGAAATTTTGGCTATAAGCTGGCCGGATGAACTAAAATTTTTTGTAAGTGAATAATTTGTCTTCCCTGTATCTCACAAAGTATTGATGATATAAAAAAAAGTTTATGAGTTTTTTTTATGTAAAATTTAACGATTTTTAATTTCACTACAGGTGAATTTTTTGACAAAATTGATATTTTCCGAAATATTTGACATAAACTGGCCGGATGTACTAAAATTTTTTGTGTGCAAGTAATTTTGTTTTCCCTGTATCTCTCAAAGTATTGATAATATAAAAAAAGTTTCAGCAGTTTTTTATGTAAAATTTAACGTTCTTTAACTTTACAAGAAATGAATTTTCCGACAAAATTGATATTTTCCGAAATATTGGCCAAAAACTGGCCGGATGAACTAAAATTTTTTGTGAGTAAATAATTTGTTTTCCCTGTATCTCACAAAGTAATGATGATATAGAAAAAAGTTCATGAGTTTTTTTATGTAAAATTTAACGTTCTTTAACTTTACAGGAGATGAATTTTCCGATAAAATTGATATTTTCCGAAATATTGGCCATAAACTGGCCGAATGTACTAAAATTTTTTGGGAGTGAATAATTTGTTTTTCCTGTATCTCACAAAGTATTGATGATATAGAAAAAAGCTCAGGAGTTTTTTTGTGTAAAATTAAACGTTCTTTAACTTTACAAGAGTTGAATTTTCCGACAAAATTGATATTTTCCGAAATTTTGGCTATAAGCTGGCCGGATGAACTAAAATTTTTTGTAAGTGAATAATTTGTCTTCCCTGTATCTCACAAAGTATTGATGATATAGAAAAAAGTTCGTGAGTTTTTTTATGTAAAATTTAACGTTTTTTAATTTCACTACAGGTGAATTTTTTGACAAAATTGATATTTTCCGAAATATTTGACATAAACTGGCCGGATGTACTAAAATTTTTTGTGTGCAAGTAATTTTGTTTTCCCTGTATCTCTCAAAGTATTGATAATATAAAAAAAGTTTCAGCAGTTTTTTATGTAAAATTTAACGTTCTTTAACTTTACAAGAAATGAATTTTCCGACAAAATTGATATTTTCCGAAATATTGGCCAAAAACTGGCCGGATGAACTAAAATTTTTTGTGAGTAAATAATTTGTTTTCCCTGTATCTCACAAAGTAATGATGATATAGAAAAAAGTTCATGAGTTTTTTTATGTAAAATTTAACGTTCTTTAACTTTACAGGAGATGAATTTTCCGATAAAATTGATATTTTCCGAAATATTGGCCATAAACTGGCCGAATGTACTAAAATTTTTTGGGAGTGAATAATTTGTTTTTCCTGTATCTCACAAAGTATTGATGATATAGAAAAAAGCTCAGGAGTTTTTTTGTGTAAAATTAAACGTTCTTTAACTTTACAAGAGTTGAATTTTCCGACAAAATTGATATTTTCCGAAATTTTGGCTATAAGCTGGCCGGATGAACTAAAATTTTTTGTAAGTGAATAATTTGTCTTCCCTGTATCTCACAAAGTATTGATGATATAAAAAAAAGTTTATGAGTTTTTTTTATGTAAAATTTAACGATTTTTAATTTCACTACAGGTGAATTTTTTGACAAAATTGATATTTTCCGAAATATTTGACATAAACTGGCCGCATGTACTAAAATTTTTTGTGGGCAAGTAATTTTGTTTTCCCTGTATCTCACAAAGTATTGATAATATGAAAAAAAGTTTAGCAGCTATTTATGTAAAATTTAACGTTCTTCAACTTTACTGGAGATGAATTTTATGACAAAATTGATTTTTTCCGAAATATTTACCATAGACCGGCCGGATGTACTGAATTTTTTTGTGGCCAAGTGATTTGTTTTTCCTGTATCTCAAAAAGCATTTATAATTTGAAGGAAAATTTTTGCAGTTTTTTATGTAAAATTTAACGTTCTATAACTTCACTAGAGATGAATTTTTCGACAAAATTGATATTTTCCGAAATATTGGCCATAAACTGGCCGGATGAACTAAAATTTTTTGTAAGTGAATAATTTGTTTTCCCTGTATCTCACAAAGTATTGATGATATAAAAAAAAGTTCATGAGTTTTTTTATGTAAAATTTAACGTTCTTTAACTTTGCAGGAGATGAATTTTTCGACAAAATTGATATTTTCCGAAATATTGGCCATAAACTGGCCGGATGTACTAAATTTTTTTTTGGGCAAGTAATTTGTTTTCCCTGTATCTCAAAAAGTATTTATATTTTGAAGAAAATTTTTTGCAGTTTTTTATGTAAAATTTAACGTTCTTTAACTTTACAAGAGATGAATTTTCCGACAAAATTGATATTTTCCGAAATATTGGCCATAAACTGGCCGGATGAACTAAAATTTTTTGTAAGTGAATAATTTGTTTTCCCTGTATCTCACAAAGTATTGATGATATAAAAAAAGTTCATGAGTTTTTTTATGTAAAATTTAACGTTCTTTAACTTTACAGGAGATAAATTTTATGACAAAATTGATATTTTCCGAAATATTTGCCATAAACTGGCCGGATGTACTAAATTTTTTTTTGGGCAAGTAATTTGTTTTCCCTGTATCTCAAAAAGTATTTATATTTTGAAGAAAATTTTTTGCAGTTTTTTATGTAAAATTTAACGTTCTTTAACTTTACAAGAGATGAATTTTCCGACAAAATTGATATTTTCCGAAATATTGGCCATAAACTGGCCGAATGTACTAAAATTTTTTGGGAGTAAATAATTTGTTTTTCCTGTATCTCACAAAGTATTGATGATATAGAAAAAAGTTCATGGGTTTTTTTATGTAAAATTTAACGTTCTTTAACTATACTGAAAATGAATTTTTCGACAAAATTGATATTTTCCGAAATATTTGCCATAAACTGGCCGGATGAACTAAATTTTTTGTGAGCAAATAATTTGTTTTCCCTGTATCTCACAAAGTATTGATGATATAGAAAAATGTTCATGATTTTTTTTATGTAAAATTTAACGTTCTTTAACTTTACAAGAGATGAATTTTCCGACAAAATTGATATTTTCCGAAATATTGGCCATAAACTGGCCGGATGAACTAAAATTTTTTGTAAGTGAATAATTTGTTTTCCCTGTATCTCACAAAGTATTGATGATATAGAAAAAAGTTAATGAGTTTTTTTATGTGAAATTTAACGTTCTTTAACTTTGCAGGAGATGAATTTTCCGTCAGAATTCATATTTTCCGAAATATTTGACATAAACTGGCCGGATGAACTAAAATTTTTTGTGAGTGAATAATTTGTTTTCCCTGTATCTCACAAAGTATTGATGATATAGAAAAAAGTTCAGGAGTTTTTTTATGTAAAATTTAGCGTTCTTTAACTTTACAAGAAATTAATTTTACGACAAAATTGATATTTTCCGAAATATTGGCCAAAAACTGGCCGGATGAACTAAAATTTTTTGTAAGTGAATAATTTGTTTTCCCTGTATCTCACAAAGTATTGATGATATAAAAAAAGTTCATGAGTTTTTTTTATGTAAAATTTAACGATTTTTAATTTCACTACAGGTGAATTTTTTGACAAAATTGATATTTTCCGAAATATTTACCATAGACCGGCCGGATGTACTGAATTTTTTTGTGGCCAAGTGATTTGTTTTTCCTGTATCTCAAAAAGCATTTATAATTCGAGGGACAATTTTTGCAGTTTTTTATGTAAAATTTAACGTTCTACAACTTCACTAGAGATGAATTTTTCGACAAAATTGATATTTTCCGAAATATTGGCCATAAACTGGCCGGATGAACTAAAATTTTTTGTAAGTGAATAATTTGTTTTCCCTGTATCTCACAAAGTATTGATGATATAAAAAAAGTTCATGAGTTTTTTTTATGTAAAATTTAACGATTTTTAATTTCACTACAGGTGAATTTTTTGACAAAATTGATATTTTCCGAAATATTTACCATAGACCGGCCGGATGTACTGAATTTTTTTGTGGCCAAGTGATTTGTTTTTCCTGTATCTCAAAAAGCATTTATAATTTGAGGGACAATTTTTGCAGTTTTTTATGTAAAATTTAACGTTCTACAACTTCACTAGAGATGAATTTTTCGACAAAATTGATATTTTCCGAAATATTGGCCATAAACTGGCCGGATGAACTAAAATTTTTTGTAAGTGAATAATTTGTTTTCCCTGTATCTCACAAAGTATTGATGATATAAAAAAAGTTCATGAGTTTTTTTTATGTAAAATTTAACGATTTTTAATTTCACTACAGGTGAATTTTTTGACAAAATTGATATTTTCCGAAATATTTACCATAGACCGGCCGGATGTAATGAATTTTTTTGTGGCCAAGTGATTTGTTTTTCCTATATCTCAAAAAGCATTTATAATTTGAGGGAAAATTTTTGCAGTTTTTTATGTAAAATTTAACGTTCTACAACTTCACTAGAGATGAATTTTTCGACAAAATTGATATTTTCCGAAATATTGGCCATAAACTGGCCGGATGAACTAAAATTTTTTGTAAGTGAATAATTTGTTTTCCCTGTATCTCACAAAGTATTGATGGTATAAAAAAAAGTTCATGAGTTTTTTCATGTAAAATTTAACGATTTTTAATTTCACTACAGGTGAATTTTTTGACAAAATTGATATTTTCCGAAATATTTGCCATAGAATAGCATGTTATACGAAAACTCTATATTAGGTATATTCCCTATGTTTCAAAAAATAATGTCAACATCAAAAAATTATTAACAATTTAACACTGTTCAATTTTGGCTATAAACAAGCAAGAAAAATTTTATAATGCCGACAGAAAAACGAGAATAGAACATGATTCACCATCTATCGTATTTCTTGTTGACTAGTTAATGAAGTTTTTCAGACACTATTCACCATCTAGCAACAGACTTGCGAAACTCAATAAAGCATACAATGATCTGCCGGCAATTGTTGTCAACAGATGTCGCTACATGTGTCCAATACGATTAGTTAGACAGCGTTGCCGGCTTAAAGTTTTGTCGCGGAAACTATGAATGTTGCTTAAGTTTATAATAATAATTGTAAATAGACTATATCATAAACACTTGGCTCGAATGATTATTAATGTACGATAAACTAATTAAAAAAATCGCAGATAATTTTAATTTGATAAACCAAAATAGAAATAACGTTGATCCATATCGTAATTCGTAATTGGATTGAAATCTCAATAATCAGCAAGAGAAAGTGAGAATTATGGCGTCTTCCTGATCACATTTTGTACGGAAAAATACGCCAAATTTGTCTTTTTATTTAGCCATGAATTTTATTGATGAAACTTGAAAATTGGGTAATTAAATCTAGATATTGGGGGTCACCTTGATCATTATTTTATACGGGGGATGTCCGTAATGGAAAAATACATAGTTGCACTGTACAGGGTGTGTTAAAAACGGATTAAAACGCAATTTGTGGGAAAGCGATATTTATTGGAAATTCGAAGGTGATATTAATTTAATAAATGTTTAATGTGCAATTTGAAATTTTCCACACAATCGTGAAAATTTCAACTTTCTAAAATGAGAACCTGCAGCCTAAATAGATATAAATTTCCAACGCTAATCATCATATTAAAGTACGCAATTAATTATTATCATTGCATGAAGAACAATGGTATAGTACGTCCGGAAATATACCGAGACCACTCATTTAACAATAATTTGGGGGTTCAAACATATTTAACGCCCGTTTGCGCATATCGTACCCCTTTAAATAAGTAAACTATATATAAATATGACATATTGGGTTGTTATTAGATTTATAGCGGGCAGAACTATACCGTTTGTAGCACGCGTTGGTGAAACGAACCATACCAGAACCAGTCTCGCTAGTTTAGAGTAAAAATAAATAATTTCTTGGATGGTACTTTCGTACTTTGACGTGTGTGTTAGTTGTTCGGTGATCATCGTGGTGAAGTGCGGTTCTTGTTGGATTCTTAGGTAATTTATTTATATACAAATAGCGTACCCTGAAGATGATTATGGAATAATTATTTGGTACATTTTATATACGGGTGATGCTCAGAATGTGAATATTTGATCAAACTGATTTTTAACGTTTTTATTTTTTTTTCAATTTTTTGTACTTGTTTCATGTGGCCAATGATGATTTTGCGACCATTGATCCCCCGATTTTCTGATACACTCCGTATATTTCCAAATGGGAATTTGATACAGGAGTGGGCAAAAAAGTTATGACTATTATTGAAACAGTATAAAACCTTCTTAAATAATTCGAAACTCATTTCCGGACACCCTGTATGTGTGTTTTATTTTTAGCTATTTTATCAGTTCTTTCACACTTGTATTCTGAATTCGATATTTTTTCATTTAATTGTTTATATTTGTTTTGATTTTTCTACCCTTTTTATCATAATTTCACACTTAATGTTGAGTTTTCTCTTCCTTAACGACCATCAATGATGTGATTCATTTTTTTTTTTAAATCATCAAAGTTCGTTCTTTAGATCATTTTCATTTTATCGACATTTTATTATGTTTTCCATATTATTCTCATTTAATTTCATTATCCGGAAGTCCAGGGAGTTCTGGATCAAAATTTGTTTATAAGCTCACTTTTACCTTCCTGCCAATAATTTGCTTGATGCTATTCTGTTTTTTTTTGTGTTGGAAGTTGAGTTTTTTTGAGTATCTTTTTGACATTTTCTGGAAAGTGTTACACAAAAGTCACACCTCAAACCACTCGGAGATACCTGACAATTCTGATATGCCTGAAAGGCAACTCAACTTCCACCACAACTAAAAAAAAGCCCGGCAAATTGGCAAGAAGTGGAAAGTAAGGTTATGTACACATTTTGAGTCAGAACTGCTACTTCCGGATGATATACAGGGTGAATCAGAAGAAAATGTCAATAATGCAAGTGTACGTTTCCAGTTCCCAAAAATTAACATAAAAGTTCATATAAATATGGGCCCGCAAGGGCTTCGTTTTCGAAATACAATGTGTTGAAAGTGAAGACCTGATGACGGTTTTTTGTAGATATTTTCAAAACCTGTCAACGTATTTGAATACAATTTGGTACAGTTGCTGAACAATTTACACTTCATCTAATAAATGAAAACTTACCTTCATGTGTGGGATATATCGGGAAGGGTTCAAAAAAAATTTGCCCGGGTGTTGATTTTTAGTAGTTTTGGCTACAAATTCTGAAAATCTGCAGTTTTCTACACAGATGAAGTAATCTTCTTACACCTCGCTGGAACGCTGGTGAAAATCTTTCAACATACTATCACAGGTGAACCCGTGCTTTCGCTGAGAGTTTTGGTATACGCAATTTTGTCTGTGATATAATTTTCAAATAGATTTTTTTCAAAATTCGTCCCAGTGAGGTACGAGAAGAGTACCTTATTGTCAGAATTTGAAGGCAAAACTAAGTTTATTTGTTTTCACTTTGTTCAAGCTCTTGCAATGTTTGTTGACTATTTACTTCTTTGATGTTTGCCAAATGTCAATATTGTGAAGTGCACAAAAGTCTTCAATAATACAGAACACACTTATTGAATTCCACATAAAGTAACAAAGTCCACACTCCACAGTCATTTATTCAAATTAACCATTTATAATGATCATCGCTAATGGAATTTCATCATAATAATAAGCAATAAAACCATTTTCTATCACATTCGGGAAAAACATAACCATGAAGGTCGGCCCATTTAAAGTGCACAAAACGTATCAATCATCCCTCGTATAAGGATAACAAGTAATACGTCCTCACACCCCCTGGTAACAAATAACAACGATTTGTCATAATTGAGCCAGTCTGCATCAAGTCATTTCTTATTTCTTGAAAATTTGCTCAACTAACCTCACTTTTGGTATTGTTTTATTTGTGTTTGTACATTTTGTAAAAAAGGTCCGGTTGTTCAAACGATTTAAACCAGAACAAAAAATGTAGGTTTAATTTGTAAATTATCAATTAATTACTGTGTAAATCGACAATTTGCAAGAAACATTGTGTTTAATGTGATTAATGGTTGATTTCAGCAAACAAAATGGTCAGTCTGCGCGAGTTCTACGCAGGAAAAACCATCTTCATCACAGGAGGCACCGGCTTTCTGGGCGTGGCTCTTCTGGAAAAAATCCTGCGATGCATCCCCAACCACGGTGACATCTATCTGCTGATGCGCCCCAAAAAGGGCAAAGAAATCGCCGAACGACTGGAGGAAATCAAGAAAAACTCCGTCTTTCAACGATTGCTCAAAGAACAACCTTCTGAAAAGGTGACATTAATGACAGTTGGCAATGTTGCCAAGTTATAATGATTTGATAGGTATTTGACAGAGTCATCCCTGTGGCGGGTGATGTGGGGCTGGACAATCTGGGCCTGTCAGATGAGGACAGGACAATGTTGCAGCAGAAAATCAACGTGATTTTCCACAGTGCTGCCACGTTGGATTTTGCGGATACTTTGAAAGTTACCGTGGATATTAACCTGTTAGGAACACGAAGGGTGACGGACTTGGCTAGAAACTGTCCCAATTTGTCTGTACTGATCCATGTGAGCAGTGCCTATGTTAATGCGTTTAGGCTGGATGTTGAAGAGATTTTGTACCCCATTCCACGAAATCCAGAGGAACTGATTAAATTGGTGAATAAATTGAGCCCCGAAGAGTTGGAGAAGGAAACGCCTAAAATTCTGGATGATCACCCGAATACTTATACCATAACCAAACATTTGGCGGAGCATGAAATTAAGAAGTGCGAGGGG
Organism: Orchestes rusci; assembly: GCA_958502075.1. NCBI lineage: Eukaryota > Metazoa > Arthropoda > Insecta > Coleoptera > Curculionidae > Orchestes > Orchestes rusci. Next base: position 112,693,795 of record OY293304.1, on the reverse strand, counting down.
TTGTTTCCTTGTACGATTGTACGGCCATCTATGAGTAAGTGGACAATTAAATGATTTAACCTGTATGGAAATTTTGCGCTTGATCTACTGGTGAAAACTGCGCATGTCTATCTCCTTTAGTTTTCCAGATATTTTATGGATTTGATTGAACTTCAAGTCAATTTTACTGTCAATTTTATCAATACACCCTGTATATTTTTTTGGTGTTTTTGAATGAAAATTTTCTGTTGAATCGACTGGTGACAACTGCGCATGTCCATCTCACCCACTTTACAAGATGCAACGTGTTTTGTTGCAGTTGTAGGCGCCTGGAAGGAACCAGTCGCAGGCTGGACCGTCAGCAAAAACGGCCCTCAGGGCTTCCTCATGGGTGCCTCCAAGGGCGTCATCCGTCGCCTACCAGTAGCAAAAGACTTGGTTTACGACTACATTCCGGTTGATCTGGTCGTCAACCAACTTCTAGCCGCAGGCTACCATGCTGGCGCAACCAAAACCCAGCAACTTACCATCTACCATTGCACATCTAGTACCAGAAACCCATTCAAATGGGCATCGGTTGAACAAACCGTCAATTCATATTTGCACAAATATCCCTTGGCTTCGGCCATTTGGTACCCGAATTTGAAGTTTATCAACTCGATTTTCTACTACAAATTATCGGCGTTTTTTGTGCATATTTTACCGGCCATTTTGCTGGATTCTGTTACCAAGGTGGCAGGGGGACGGCCCATGTATGTAATAAAGTTTAATTAATGTGATTCATTAATTAATTAAATTACAGACTGATGAAGCTGCACAGGAACGTTAACAGTTCGCTGGATCGTTTGTCAACGTTTATTTTCACAGAATGGTTCTTTACCGCTAAGAAAACAGAAGAATTGCAGAAGTTTTTGAAGAATGAAGAACGCGATGATTTTAGTGTGGATATTTCAGGCTTGAATTGGCCGGTTTATTTTGACGATCTTACTTTGGGGGCCCGGGTGTTTTTGAGTAAAGATCCAGAGAAGACTTTGAAGAGTGCCAGGAAGAAGGATAACATGTGAGTAATGAAAAAATAACAAAAATTAATTTATTTGCAGCGTTTTTTGAGTGCTGATCTTTGACCTCATTAACTCCTCTTTCTAACTTTTCCGGGAGTTGTGATTACAGTAATGGTAGAAATAACATCAGATTTGAATTCTTTGACCCCGAAAACCTCGAAAACGATATGTCACTCGATATTTTGATACCGGAAGTCATTTCCTCCTCTTTCTACCTCCTCCGGGAGTAGGACGGAGTTCTTAAGTTAGAAAGATGAGTGACATCTGGTTTTCAGGGTTTTTGGGAATGAGGATTCGTAATTTAATGATATTTTTCCACTGGCATTTTTAGTTTTCCATATAGAGGGTGTATTTTTTTGGTAATTACAGTTATGGCAAAAATAACATTGGATTTGAATTCCCTGACCCCGAAAACATCGGAAACGATATGTCACTCGATATTTTGGTCTTGGAACTCATTTCCTCCTCTTTCTACCTCCTCAGGGAGTGGAACGTAGTTCTAAAGTTGGAAAGATGACTGACACCTCGTTATCGGGGTTTTTGGGGATGAGGATTCTGAATTTGATGATATTTTTCCACTGGCATTTTTAGTTTTCCATATAGAGGGTGTATTTTTTTGGTAATTACAGTTATGACAAAAATAATTTTGGATTTGAATTCCCTGACCCCGAAAACATCGGAAACGATATGTCACTCGATATTTTGGTCTTGGAACTCATTTCCTCCTCTTTCTACCTCCTCAGGGAGTGGGACGTAGTTCTAAAGTTGGAAAGATGACTGACACCTCGTTATCGGGGTTTTTGGGGATGAGGATTCTGAATTTGATGATATTTTTCCACTGGCATTTTTAGTTTTCCATATAGAGGGTGTATTTTTTTGGTAATTACAGTTATGGCAAAAATAACATTGGATTTGAATTCCCTGACCCCGAAAACATCGGAAACGATATGTCACTCGATATTTTGGTCTTGGAACTCATTTCCTCCTCTTTCTACCTCCTCAGGGAGTGGGACGTAGTTCTAAAGTTGGAAAGATGACTGACACCTCGTTATCGGGGTTTTTGGGGATGAGGATTCTGAATTTGATGATATTTTTCCACTGGCATTTTTAGTTTTCCATATAGAGGGTGTATTTTTTTGGTAATTACAGTTATGGCAAAAATAACATTGGATTTGAATTCCCTGACCCCGAAAACATCGGAAACGATATGTCACTCGATATTTTGGTCTTGGAACTCATTTCCTCCTCTTTCTACCTCCTCAGGGAGTGGGACGTAGTTCTAAAGTTGGAAAGATGAGTGACACCTCGTTATCGGGGTTTTTGGGGATGAGGATTCTGAATTTGATGATATTTTTCCACTGGCATTTTTAGTTTTCCATATAGAGGGTGTATTTTTTTGGTAATTGCAGTTATGACAAAAATAACATTGGATTTGAATTCCCTGACCCCGAAAATATCGGAAACGATATGTCACTCGATATTTTGGTCTTGGAACTGATTTCCTCCTCTTTCTACCTCCTCAGGGAGTGGGACGTAGTTCTAAAGTTGGAAAGATGAGTGACACCTCGTTATCCTGGTTTTTGGGGATGAGGATTCTGAATTTGATGATATTTTTCCACTGGCATTTTTAGTTTTCCAGATAGATTGTGTATTTTATTGGTAATTACAGTTATGACAAAAATAACATTGGATTTGAATTCCCTGACCCCGAAAACATCGGAAACGATATGTCACTCGATATTTTGGTCTTGGAACTCATTTCCTCCTCTTTCTACCTCCTCAGGGAGTGGGACGTAGTTCTTAAGTTGGAAAGATGAGTGACACCTCGTTATCGGGGTTTTTGGGGATGAGGATTCTGAATTTGATGATATTTTTCCACTGGCATTTTTAGTTTTCCAGATAGAGGGTGTATTTTTTTGGTCATCGCAGTTATGACAAAAATAACATTGGATTTGAATTCCCTGACCCCGAAAACATCGGAAACGATATGTCACTCGATATTTTGGTCTTGGAACTCATTTCCTCCTCTTTCTACCTCCTCAGGGAGTGGGACGTAGTTCTAAAGTTGGAAAGATGAGTGACACCTCGTTATCGTGGTTTTTGGGGATGAGGATTCTGAATTTGATGATATTTTTCCACTGGCATTTTTAGTTTTCCAGATAGAGGGTGTATTTTTTTGGTCATCGCAGTTATGACAAAAATAACATTGGATTTGAATTCCCTGACCCCGAAAACATCGGAAACGATATGTCACTCGATATTTTGGTCTTGGAACTCATTTCCTCCTCTTTCTACCTCCTCAGGGAGTGGGACGTAGTTCTAAAGTTGGAAAGATGAGTGACACCTCGTTATCGGGGTTTTTGGGGATGAGGATTCTGAATTTGATGATATTTTCCACTGGCATTTTTAGTTTTCCAGATAGAGGGTGTATTTTTTTGGTAATTACAGTTATGACAAAAATAATTTTGGATTTGAATTCCCTGACCCCGAAAACATCGGAAACGATATGTCACTCGATATTTTGGTCTTGGAACTCATTTCCTCCTCTTTCTACCTCCTCAGGGAGTGGGACGTAGTTCTAAAGTTGGAAAGATGAGTGACACCTCGTTATCGGGGTTTTTGGGGATGAGGATTCTGAATTTGATGATATTTTCCACTGGCATTTTTAGTTTTCCAGATAGAGGGTGTATTTTTTTGGTAATTACAGTTATGGCAAAAATAACATTGGATTTGAATTCCCTGACCCCGAAAACATCGGAAACGATATGTCACTCGATATTGTGGTCCTGGAACTCATTTCCTCCTCCTTCTACCTCCTCTGGGAGTGGAACGTAGTTCCAAAGTTAGAAGGATGAGTGACACCTCGTTTTCGTGGTTTTTGGGGATGAGGATTCTGAATTTGATGATATTTTTCCACTGGCATTTTTAGTTTTCCAGATAGAGGGTGTATTTTTTTGGTCATCGCAGTTATGACAAAAATAACATTGGATTTGAATTCCCTGACCCCGAAAACATCGGAAACGATATGTCACTCGATATTTTGGTCTTGGAACTCATTTCCTCCTCTTTCTACCTCCTCAGGGAGTGGGACGTAGTTCTAAAGTTGGAAAGATGAGTGACACCTCGTTATCGGGGTTTTTGGGGATGAGGATTCTGAATTTGATGATATTTTCCACTGGCATTTTTAGTTTTCCAGATAGAGGGTGTATTTTTTTGGTAATTACAGTTATGACAAAAATAATTTTGGATTTGAATTCCCTGACCCCGAAAACATCGGAAACGATATGTCACTCGATATTTTGGTCTTGGAACTCATTTCCTCCTCTTTCTACCTCCTCAGGGAGTGGGACGTAGTTCTAAAGTTGGAAAGATGAGTGACACCTCGTTATCGGGGTTTTTGGGGATGAGGATTCTGAATTTGATGATATTTTTCCACTGGCATTTTTAGTTTTCCAGATAGAGGGTGTATTTTTTTTGGTAATTACAGTTATGACAAAAATGACCTTGGATTTGAATTCCCTGACCCCGAAAACATCGGAAACGATAGGTCACTCGATATTTTGGTTCCGGAACTCATTTCCTCCTCCTTCTACCTCCTCTGGCAGTGGAACGTAGTTCCAAAGTTAGAAGGATGAGTGACACCTCGTTTCTGAGGTTTTTGGGGATGAGGATTCTGAATCTGATGATATTTTTCCACTGGCATTTTTAGTTTTCCATATAGAGGGTGTATTTTCTTGGTAATTACAGTTATGACAAAAATAATATTGGATTTGAATTTTCTGACCCCGAAAACTTTGAAAACGATGTGTCACTCGATATTTTGATACCGGAAGTCATTTCCTCCTCTTTCTACCTCCTCCGGGAGTGGGACGTAGTTCTAAAGCTAGAAGGATGAGTGACACCTCGTTTTCGGAGTTTTTGAGGATAAGGATTCTGAATTTGATGATATTTTTTCACAGTAATTTTCAGTTCTCCAGATAGATTGTGTATTGTTTTGGTAATTACAGTTATGACAAAAATAACATTGGATTTGAATTCCCTGACCCCGAAATCATCGGAAACGATATGTCACTCGATATTGTGGTCCTGGAACTCATTTCCTCCTCCTTCTACCTCCTCTGGGAGTGGAACGTAGTTCCAAAGTTAGAAGGATGAGTGACACCTCGTTTTCGGGGTTTTTGGGGATGAGGAATTTGAATTTGATGATATTTTTCCACTGGCATTTTTAGTTTAGCAGATAGAAGGTGTATCTGCTAATCTGCTGCTAAAGATGAGTGACACTCCATTTTCGAGGTTTTTGGCGATGGGGATATCGAATTCGAATCGTCACTCGAATCGTTTCTTACAGCCTCATTTCCTCCTCCTTTCAACTCTTTTGGGAGGAGAACGATGTTTAAAAGTTACCAGAACGTGTAGCACCTCGTTTTCGGAGTTTTTGGGTACAAGAGACTCGATTTTGATGTTTTTTTCCATGTAACTCTTTCATTTGCGTTGGTAGTTAAGCGATATTAAAGTTAGAGTAAAAATAACATCACCATCAAAATCCTCGACCTGAATAACCTCGGAAACGATATGTCACTCGATATGTATATCTTTGAACTCAACTCCTCCTTTTAATACCTCCACCAGGAGTGGAGCGTAGTTCCAAAGTCACAACAAAGTGACACCTCGTTCTCAGTATTTTTGGGGATGAGGATTCTGAATTTGATGTTGTTTTTTTAATGGCATTTTCACTTTTCCTGTTATGTCCGTATTAACTTGATTTTTCATATTTCAGCTTGTTCATCGTCCACAAACTATTCAAACTGGGCATAATCGTCCTAATTTGGTACGCCCTGTCCAGACTATTCGGACTGGGCATGATGCGCTCTTGGCCTTATTGCATTCCTGCTGCATATGGCTTTTTGGCTGCTCTCTAAATAACGATAATTGATAATCTCCCATTGTGTCATTTAGAACTTTGAGTCTCATATTTAGTCATTTTTTGTCCAAAGTAGTTGGTTTAAGATATCGATTTATTTAGGTTTTGTAGTGGTTGTACTGTTAATTTTTTTATAATAAACGTTTTTCCGAATTGGTTTTTTGTACAATTAGCAGGAAAACTGTCAACGATGATGACACTCAACACAAAAACGGACAGTTAATTTCACGAAATAATCACAAGGAAGCGCCACTGAAATATTAGGACATCAACAAAGATGACAGTTAAACAGTGTCATTTCAAGAAAGCTGTCTACAATGATAGTTGTCCCTCAAATCACCAAACGTCTTATGGACGTCCGTTTGATGTCCAACTATCAGCAAAAACATAATTTCAAAAAAACCTTGATTTCCTGCTAATCATTTTTGACTAAAAAAGTGGAAAAACTGTTTTAACTTTAATCGCCGCAATTTTCCTCGTAATTATTGTTGTTTTAAACACGTAATTATTCATTTCTAAGTTTTTAGAATCAGAAAAAGTGACAATTTTCATATTTATCAATCAACAGTGTATAATTGAACGGGATAAATTTTCAACTCCGATTTTCACAGTTACAGTGATATTATTCAAAAACGACACAGTGACGGACGTTAATAAAACATAGGTATGTATAAAATTACCAAATCTATAATTGAATAGTAAAAACCAAATTCGCATTTTTTGGCAATCCCGTAAAAGTGTAGTTTCATGTTAAATGCGTTATTATCAATTTTAATTAGCCGAATCGTGTCCGTTAATTACGACAAATTGTGTTTTTTGCCTGTAATAGAAGTTCAGAGGGTATTTGGTGGAAAATTGCGCTTTTATGTCGCAACTATTTCAGTACCAAACTTGCCAGTGGGGTTTGTGTGTTACTGGTGCAGTATTTTTTGTCGCTACATAGACGGAGATTTAAGGTACTGTAAGTATATTGGCCACATCAACCTAATGTACCATTTACCGGACTCAAAACGAGTCAGGTCTTTGATAAAACATTTGCCGGCCTAGTAACGTAAATTACCATCTCAAGAATGCCTGACAAATTTTAATTATGTATCCAATACTTGAGTCCATTCCATCTTTATAACATCAATGTAGGGTTGCTGCGACTGCAATAGTAGTACTGGTTGTGGCAAATGGGATAATTGTACTAAATATTTCAAGCAACATGCAATTAACTCGAAAATCTGTCTCTGCCAAAATCTATTTTTAATTCACCTCCTGTGAGAATTGTCGTATTTTCCATATTATTTGATTTATTCAACACAATTGTGGAAAGTATAGGAGCGGCCAGTTATTGTAATTGATTCGATTATTGATAAAAAACATTAATTGTTGCATTGCCCTTGTATAATAATGCATAATGAATTAATGTCAGTATCATAGTTGAATGAACAAGAAATAAAATGTGAATGTTATGGTCAGTGCTAAAATGGAGATCAGCTGATTTGTTTAGGTATGAATTAGTTTATTTATTATTTAATTCACATTGTACTGTAGCTAGTACAATCATTACATGCCCGACAACCCTGACTATGGCATAATTCAAATAATTCCCCATAATTTGGCAACATCTAAGACTTCGGGTTGTTTCTGTACAATTTTCAATATACATTTATCTGTTTAAGGGTTGAATGTACCAAACAGTATATTTTTTTGTACTTACGTTAGTTGAAGTTAGTACAAACTTTAATACGACAGATTTGTTGATCAACTGGCAAAAATTAGAAATTGTTATGAATCATGTTGTATCAAATCTAGTAATTTTTTTTTATAATATAGGTACGTTAAAATATGATTATATTCATCAATCCTCGTTATTTTGACAGTTATCACTTTATTGTGCCTTGTACCAGAGTTAGTACAAACTTTGATTCAGCGGAAATTGATCATGGATTGTGGAACTGGTAACTAGTCATTTTGTACTAGATCTAGTACAAAACGACTTTGACTATTTTGATAACAAAAAACATTGCTGAGCATCCTTTATCAATAAGACAAGGTTTTTAATGACATACTGTGACGTTACTAATTGTGCTGTCTGTCACCTGTCATTAAATTAAATATGGTCATTTTATCAACAGGGGTAATTAATGACAGGTGACAGACAGCGATGTTGCCAATTACTTTGCCGAACGTATTTCATCACGAGAACAAGTTTCAATGACCGGTGACAGGCAGCAAACTTTGCTGATCATCTTTTATCAATAAGACAACATTTCAATGACAGACTGCGACGTTGCCAATTACATTGCTGATCGTATTTAATGATAATTTTTGGACTAAAAAAAGTACAAAATAGTAATTGTACAACCAACACCCTTACATCGATCGATGACAACAAAATACGAAGCAGCTGTCAAAGTGACATATTTACATGTTGCAGATATCCACAATGTCCGCCGACGAAATCGAATGGAACTTCACAGCCGCCGAAGTGATCAAATCGGGCCGCACCACCCAGTACAACATTGACGGAATTCGCCAATGGATGGCGTTGATGCCAACCCTGCCAGACATGCGCGATGAGCAAATCACCATTTTCCTGCTGGCCTGCAAAAACGACATTGAAGCGACAAAAAACTGCATTGTTTGCTTTTTCAAATGCAAAGCATCCGCTCCGGAGCTGTTTTTCGACCGAGACGTTGATAGCGATGAGCTGAAACACACTTATGGTGTATCGTGGGTTTGTTTGGTTGTTTATGCGCATGCGTTGATGTAATGTTGCAGGAATTGTGCTATTTTACCACGACGTACCAAAGAAAATTGGGTTTTGGTGGCGGGCGGGTTGAAGGATACGAGATATTCCAGCTTCAATTTGGATTCGCAGGTGAAGATGTTGTACACCCAATTGGACATATTGTTATGTGACAATCCACCAGCAGGAATTGTCATTTTGCTTGACATTAAAGGGGTAAGTAGGTTTGTACTAGATTTAGTACATGACCAGTCTAGGTGGGCCTGATGCACGTGACTCGCCTCAAACTGGCCACTGTAAAGAAATTCTTCACATTCCTCCAAGAAGCTCTTCCCACTCAACTCAAGCAAATCCACATTATAAACACGTCGTATGTTTTCGACAAAATCCTCACCGTACTGAAACCCTTCATGAACAAGGAACTATTCGACTTGGTACAAGATTAACAGTGTAATAGAAATTGTACTAAATCCAGTACATTTGCAGATAGTCACTCATCCCCCAAATATGAACATTGACGAATTTTGCAGTCGGTACTATCCCAAGGATACTCTGCCGAGTGATTGGGGTGGCGAGTTGCCAAGTATGGACGAACTCACTGAGCAAACCAAAACCAAAGCCAGGAAATTGAGGAGGTATTTGGAGTCACTCCAGCGGCAAGTTGAGGTCTATAAGGATAGTAGGTATTAGCTTGTGATACATTTGTAGATGTAAAATAAACATTGATTAACTGAAACTGTTTCTGTACTTTTGACAACGTTGTTTTATGCGATGTTGGCAATCACGTTGACAAGGTTTTTAATGACAGGTGACAGGCTGCGATGTTGCCAATTACTTTGCAAAAAGTATTTTATCAATGAAATGAAACTCGGTTTTCATGAAAGTTCTTTATTGAACGGAGCTGGTTGCTTAAGGATACAATGGTACAAATATACAATGTGTATTATAGTGTACCAAAGGCAGTACACGTGAGTCATGCAGGTCGAAAATCATGATAAATTATTTCTGACAAATTCATCTTTCTAAAAGTTTCTAATTAGTGTCTAGTGCATTCCATGGCCGCCAATGAGGAGACCACCTCCAAGACCACCTCCGAGGCCAATTCCGCCTACAAGTCCACCTCCAAGGCCAACTCCGCCTCCTAGACCACCTCCAATACCAACTCCTCCAGCGATGGGTCCTGTAATTAAATTTACAGTCAACCAGATCCACGATAACAAACTCAAATCCTACCAGCAATACCGACGGCTCCAGCTACAGGTCCAGCAAGACCAACAGCTCCAGCTACAGGTCCAGCAATACCAACTGGTCCAACAGAGGGTCCTACAATGGAAGCATGTCCAGCAGAGGGTCCTACAATGGAAGCAGGTCCAGCAGAGGGTCCAACAATGGAGGCAGGTCCAGCAGCTGGTCCTACAACGGAAACGGGTCCGGTGGCGGGTCCTACAATGGAGGCGGGTCCAGCGGCGGGTCCTACGACAGAGACGGGTCCGGTGGCGGGTCCAATGAGGGAAGCAGGTCCGGCAGCGGGTCCAATCAGACCAACTCCGTGGGTGGCGGGTCCGACGATGCCGACGGCTCCCATGTTACCTCCGGCAAGGCCGATGCCACCCATATTGCCTCCTCCCATGCCGATGCCTCCCCAACCAGCTCCGCCAAGGTTACCAAGGCCGATTCCACCTAGGCCGCCTAGGCCGATTCCTCCGTGTCCTAGGAGGATGCCGCCGCCGGGGGCAGCGTAGGCGACGGAAAGGGTGGCTAGTGCGATGATCTAAGAGAAATAGTTACTGATTGCGACTTGTACTAGAATTAGTACAAAGTGTAATTATGCGAAAATTGATGGATATATGGAGATAATATTTCGAAAAGTACTGAGATGCTTTTCTCTGTACCAGATCTCGTACAAAATCGAAATCGCTTCAATAAGCACACGAACGTTGAAATGTGGTAATCTGTTGTGTAATATAATTAGTGCAAACTTCAATCAAACAGAAATTGATGATTTGAGTACTTGAACATTGAAATGTGAATAATTCTTTGGCTTGAACATGATTCCTACTTGTACTAGAATTGGTACAAACTTCATTCAAGCCGAAATGGATAATTTTATTGAGGAAATGTTATGAGAAGTATTGGATATTGATCATTGAGATGCTTTGCTTTGTACCAGATCTGGTACAAAATCAAAATCGCTTCAATAAGCATGCGAACGTTAAAATGTGGTCAATGTGTATTGTTTCTTTGGTTAAAACATGATAGCCACTTGTACTAAAATTCGTACAAATTTAGAGTACAATAATAGAGTTAAAATATAGATCCCAAATTCAAAAAAAAAAATAGAAAGTGAAAATAAAACCCATTGCTCGAGGGTTGAACCGCACTGTACAGTTATACCAAGTTTAGTAAAATTAGAAGAAAAACAAACGAAAAATCTTACCAAACCGTTCATGTTGTCTGATTCTGCTCGAAGCCGGACTCGAATATGCCCCACAACCAGCCAACACCCTGTATAAATAGTTATAAACTTGACCTTCGCGACACCGGGTGCTTGTCAAAAAAAAATTGTGGGTATGTTTGATTTTAATTTCTAATAAATGTCTGTAACGGCTGCATAATTGAATTTTTATCCCGTTAATCAAGAAATGATTCAATTTCTTTGGTAATTTCGCTATGAAACACCAGTACATTGCTCTCCTGCCTGACTGTACATCGGTTGGGACCAATCAACATCCAGCATTTACAAGTCACGTGAGCATTTTCTGTTACTGGTGTACGGACTGTTTATGAAAGTAATGTCCCCAATTGGGCCTCAATGAATTATTAGAAAGTAAAGGTATCAAATATTTTTTGGAAAAACGATTTCTGATTGAATTGAATATCATAATCATTAATCAAACTAATTAATAAAGCTCCTCTATATTAATTGGCAGATAGGTTATCTGATGTTATTTCCACAACAGCATTTAATAAAAACATTTTTCCCCAAAAAATGGGTCTAGTTTTTGGGTCCACAGTGAAAAATGTGATTTACAGAAACGATTTGACTTTTTGCGAAGTGTTGCGCATGAAGATTGCGAAGATATGGCACGGGAAGAAAAGAAGAACGTTTGTTTATAGTGTGTCAAAGGGGGTGATGGTGTTTCCGTTTAAAGCAAAGGTAAAACTGTTTTATTGTTTCTCATCCCTACTTACTTTGTCACTTTTTGATGGTTTTTCTTAATTTCTAGTGACGATTTTCTATTATGTTTATATACGCCTTTTTCGTAAGATTTTGTCTCATTACTTTCAAATTAAACTGATCTTCTTTCCACTTCGAGGGACATTTTTCACCACTTTTTTTTTAATTTTTTTAACGCATTTTGAGGACTTTATTGATTTTATCTTGGTTTATCTATTCTTTTATTCTTTATTCACATCTAAATTGACATTTTTAAACATCTTCAGTCGATTATCCTTTCTTAGTCATATTTTATCGATAGGACATGGTTTCTGATGACAGGTGACACACTGCGATGTTGCCAGTTACTTTAATGTACTACGTATTTTGTTAATGAGACAATGAAGTTTTGAATGACAGGTTACATACTGCGATGTGGCCAATCACTTTGTCGTGCTTAATTTAGTAATTTAGTATTTCATTAATAAGGCAAGGTTTTTGACGACAGATGACAGGCTGCGATGTTGCCAATAAGTCTGCGGAACATATTTCATTGATAAGGAAAGGTTTTTGATGACAAGTGACAGGCTGCGATGTTGCCAATGATTTTTCGGAACGTATTTTATTGATAGGGCAAGGTTTTTGAAGACAGGTGACAGGCTGCGATGTTGCCAATTGATCTGCGGAACATATTTCATTGTTAAGGAAAGGTTTTCAATGACAGGTGACAGGCTGCGATGTCGCAAATGAGTTTGCGGAACGTAACTTATTGATAAGGTAAGGTTTTCAAAGACAAATGATGTTGCCAACGTATTTGCTGATTGGGCAAAAATTTTGATAACAAGTGACGGGCCGCGATGTTGCCAACTAGTTTGCGGGACGTATTTTATTGATAAGCCAGGGCTTTTAATGATAAGTTTCGAGCTTGTTGTTGCTAATGGCTTTTTTGAACGTATTTTATTGGTTGGGCAAGGTTTCTAATGACAAGTTAAAGGCTGCGATGTTGCCAATTAGTTTGCGGAACGTATTTTATTGACAAGGCAAGGCTATTAATGACAAGTGAAAAGCTGCGATGTTGCCAATGGTTCGGCTGAATGTATTTTATTTATAAGGCAAGATTTTTGATGACAAGTGACAGGCTGGTTATGTTTTTTGAATTGCGATGTTGCCAATTATTAGTTTGCGAAACGTGATGGACTGATAAGGCAAGGTATTTAATGACAAGTGACAGGCTGCGATATTGCCAATTAGTTTGCGGAACGTATTTTATTGACAAGGCAAGGCTATTAATGACAAGTGAAAAGCTGCGATGTTGCCAATGGTTCGGCTGAATGTATTTTATTTATAAGGCAAGATTTTTGATGACAAGTGACAGGCTGGTTATGTTTTTTGGGTTGCGATGTTGCCAATTATTAGTTTGCGAAACGTGATGTACTGATAAGGCAAGACTTTTAATGACAAGTGAAAAGCTGCTATGTTGCCAATGGCTCTGCTGAACGTTTTTAATTTATAAGGCAAGATTTTTGATGACAAGTGACAGGCTGGTTATGTTTTTTAAGTTGCGATGTTGCCAATTATTAGTTTGCGGAACGTGTTGTATTGATAAGGCAGGGTTTTTAATGACAAGTGACAAGCTGCGATGTTGCCAATGCAATGCTGAACGAATTCTATTGATTAGGCAAGGTTTTTGATGAGAAGTGACAAGCTGCGATGTTGCCGATCAGGTTGCGGAACCTATTTTATTCATAAGGCAAGGTTTATAATGACAAGTAACAAGATGCGATGTTGCCAGTTAGTTTGCGCAACGTATTTTATTGATAATGCAAGGTTTTTAATGACAAGTGACAAGCTGCGATGTTGCCAATCATTTTGCGGATTATATTTTATTGATAAGGCAAGGTTTTTAACGACCAATGATAAGCTGCGATGTTGTCAATGACTTTACTGAACGTATTTTATGGATAAGGCAAGGATTTTTTGATGACAAGTGACAGGCCGTGATGTTGCCAACTAGTTTGCGGTACGTATTATATTGATAAGCCAAGCTGCGATGTCGCCAATGGCTTTGTTGAACTTATTTTATTGATTGGCCAAGGTTTCTAATGACAAGTGAAGGGCTGCGATGTTGCCAATTAGTTGGCGGGACCTATCTTATTGATAGGGCAAGGTTCTCGATGACAGAGCGCAACGTTTCCAATTAGTTTGCGGAACGTATTTTATTGACAAGGCAAGGCTTTCAATGATAAGTGAAAATCTGAGATTCTGTCAATGGCTCTGTTGAACGTATTTTATTTATGAGTCAAGGTTTTTGTTGACAAGTGACAGATCGATGGTTATGTTTTTCAAGTTGCGATGTTGCCAATCAGTTTGCGGACCGTTTTTTGATAGGGTGAGGTTTTTAATGACAAGTGACAAGCTGCGATGTTGCCAATCAGTTTGCGGATTATATGTTATTGATAAGGCAAGGTTTTTAACGACCAATGATAAGCTGCGATGTTGTCAATGACTTTACTGAACGTATTTTATGGATAAGGCAAGGATTTTTTGATGACAAGTGACAGGCCGTGATGTTGCCAACTAGTTTGCGGTACGTTTTATATTGATAAGCCAAGCTGCGATGTCGCCAATGGCTTTGTTGAACTTATTTTATTGATTGGCCAAGGTTCTTAATGACAAGTGACAGGCTGCGATGTTGCCAATTAGTTGGCGGGACCTATTTTATTGATAATGCAGGGTTCTCGATGACGGACCGCAACGTTTCCGATTAGTTTGCGGAACGTATTTTATTGACAAGGCAAGGCTTTCAATGACAAGTGAAAATCTGCGATTTTGCCAATGGCTCTGTTGAACGTATTTTATTTATGAGTCAAGGTTTTTGTTGACAAGTGACAGATCGATGGTTATGTTTTTCAAGTTGCGATGTTGCCAATCAGTTTGCGGACCGTTTTTTGATAGGGTGAGGTTTTTAATAATGACAAGTGACAAGCTGCGATTGTGCCAATGACTTAACTGAACGTATTCTATTGATTAGGCAAGGTTTTTGATGACAAGTGACAGTTTGCGGAACCTATTTTATTGATAAGGCAAGGATTTAAATTACAAGGGACAAGTTGCGGTGTTGCCAATTAGTTTGCGGACGCATTTTATTGATAAGGCAAGGTTTTTAATGACAAGTGACAAGCCGCGATGTTGCCAATGGCTTTGCTGAACGTATTCTAGTGATTAGGCAAGGTTTTTAATGACAAGTGACAGGCTGCGATGTTGGCACTTGCTTTGATGAACCCATTTTATTGATTAGACCTATTTTATTGATGAGGCAAGGTTTTAAATGACAAGTGACAAGCTGCGGTGTTGCCAATTAGTTTGCGGAACGTATTTTATTGATAAAGCAAGGTTTTTAATGACAAGTGACAAGCCGCGATGTTGCCAATGGCTTTGCTGAACGTATTCTAGTGATTAGGCAAGGTTTTTAATGACAAGTGACAGACTGCGATGTTGCCACTGGCTTTGATGAGCTCATTTTATTGATTAGACCAATTTTATTGATAAGGCAAGGTTTTAAATGACAAGTGACAAGCTGCGGTGTTGCCAATTAGTTTGCGGAACGTATTTTATTGATAAGGCAAGGTTTTTAATGACAAGTGACAAGTCGCGATGTTGCCAATGGCTTTGCTGAACGTATTCTAGTGATTAGGCAAGGTTTTTTTGTCATTCAATGCAGCTTATCTATTATCAACCATGAGCCACTGGCTTTGATGAGCTCATTTTATTGATTAGACCTATTTTATTGATAAGGCAAGGTTTTAAATGACAAGTGCCAAGCTGCGGTGTTGCCAATTATTTTGCGAAACATATTTTATTGATAAGGCAAGGTTTTTAATGACAAGTTAGAGGCTGCGATGTTGCCTGCACTGGCTTTGATGAGCTCATTTTATTGATTAGACCTATTTTATTGATAAGGCAAGGTTTTAAATGACAAGTGACAAGCTGCGGTGTTGCCAATTAGTTTGCGAAACATATTTTATTGATAAGGCAAGGTTTTTAATGACAAGTTACAGGCTGCGATGTTGTTACTGGCATTGATGAACTCATTTTATTCATTAGACAAGGTTTTTAATGACAAGTGACATACTGCGATGTTGCCAATTAGTTTGCGGAACGTATTTGACTGATTATGCAAAGTTTTTGATAACAAGTAACAGGGTGCGTTTTTGCCAATCCCTTTGCTGAAAGTATTTTATCAACTAGACAAGGTGCCTAATGACAGGTGACAGACTGCCACTCACGTTGTCAATCACTTCGTCGTGCGTATTTTATCATTAATTGAAGCATTAAAGGTTTTAAATGACATACATGACAGACTGCGATGATGACAATCACTTTGCTGAACGTATTTTATCAATAAGTCAAGGTCTTCAATGACAAGTGACATGCTGCGATGTTGCCAAATTATTTACCCTACCTAATTTCATCAATGAGGGTTGTCAATGACAGGTGACAGACTGCCACGTTGTCAAGCACAGTCGTACATGTTTTATTAGTAGGGCAAGGTTTTTGATGATGAATGACAGAATGCAACGTTGCCAATTATTTTGCTGAACTCTTGACAATAAAAGACTAGGTTCATGATGATAGGTGACAGGCTGCGATGTTGCTCATAAGTAATTCATCAATAAAACAAGGTTTTTGATGACAGGTGTCAGACTGCCACGTTGCCATAATCACTACGGCAAAACTTAATGACAAAAGTGACAGACTACGATGTTGCCAATTACTGTGCTGAACTTCAAGACAAGGTCCTTGATGATAGGTGACAGGTTGCGATGTTGCCATTCACCATCAAGACATCTCCAACCAATTTTCAGTCGATTATATTCCTTTATAAGTGCATTTTCTTTCCTTCAAACTTCATCCAGTTTTTCTATGGTTGTTGATTCAAAAATCCAAAACAATAGAACACTCAAAAATAAATAAAAAAAAAACATTCCTAAAATCCACCGAAAACCTTATCAAAAAATAATCAGTAAACAAACCCCCCGCGCTCTTCCATTCATCCAATCATGTCCCACAACAACAATTACGACAATAATTACCCTCACCCATCAGCAACAAGCGAGCGAAATGGAGCTCGGCGTCGCGACGGCGCTGTACCGTCGCCCCGTGACGTCACACCACCGGGAGACGAAGAACAAAATCAATCCGCCTTCTCGCGTCGTGGAAAATTGACCATCGCATGACCCAAATTTAGAAATGCCGCCATTGTGAAAAACCCTCCGTCCCACAACCGACGAAAAAAAAACCCACACTTTCCCGCAACTCTGTAAGAAAACTTTCAGGGTAAGTGCACATGTTTTCCCGCTTTTATTGTACTTTATCATGGATAGGATGGGGTTTTTTATTGAAAAAATTGGGTTTTTATGTGGAATTATTAACACCCTTATAGTGGAAATGTGCATTGATTATATTAAATTATTATGATGATTTAGTGCATTGCAATGGCCACTGTTTTAATGAATTGCAAATTTGCTGCTGATAAGGAAATATCGATTTTCCGAAATTGCCCATTTTTTATAGTAATTTTGTCACCTGAGTAACAGGTTTAATTCATGGGTGACTTAATCAATGGGAATGGGTAATGCAGACTTCTGTAATTGTTTACCATATTGTCTGTTTTATCATTTATTTATTATAATTATTTTCACTTTTTCTGTAACTTTTTCGATTAAAATGTTGTTTAAAACGGAAATGGATATCAACTTGGAATTTGGTGCATGTATCTCAACTTGTCTGGGCACACTGAAAGTTTCAACAGATTTCAATGTTTTTGAGAATTTTATTTTTTTTTTTAATCTACTTTTTTCCATAAAATTTAGAAAATGATCAATTTTTGATAAATTCATGTTTTGTCAACTGATAGAGTTTGATGCGGTCTACAAAAATAGTTCTATGCAATTTTATCGTAAGTTTCATAGTTTTTGAGAAGAAAAAAAAATAGAAATGTGTTTAATTTTTTTTACGCTAAATTTCAGTTATATTTTTTTAATTGACTGAATTTGTTTTTTTAACAGGTTTTTACTAAGATAATGAAACATTTTAAAAATATCTTTTTTTTTGCATAGATTCTTAATTCTTTGAGTTTGGTTGTAGAGTTTTCAATATATTTTTTTAAATTATGGAAATTATCAATATTATTCAACATTTTGGCTAGTGTCATCTCCAAAAAGGAGATAAAAAAAGAAAATTGAAATTTTATTCTTAAATTAATAATAGCGGATAATAGCCCAAAAAAATTTTTTTTGTATTTTATTCGAGAACCAATTTTTATGGAATATTGTTATTCTTGACAAAAGTTTTGCCTACACGTGATATGTGTTTGAAGCGATTCTGTGTAATTTTCGAGTTTTTTATTAATTTTCTTTTTTTTTTTTTAATTTCAGAAATTATCAATTTTTCAACATTTCTGATTCATCTCATAAAATTTGGTGAGTTCTACAAAAAGAGCTCTGCATTTTTTAGCAATTTTTATAGTTTTCGAGTTAAAAAGGAAAATGGAAATTTCATTCTCCAATATCCCAAGTTAACGGATCTTAAGTGAAAAGTGTTTTGGAGCAAAATTATAGAAAATCAAATTCCAAATAACTTTTATTTGAAATATTTTCCGGACAATATCCCAAGTTAACGTCCAACTCAATTATCTCTGAAACTATGCATCTTACGTGAAAAGTGTAAAGAAATAAAATTATAGAAAATTGAATTCCAAATAACTCCTATTTGAAACATTTCTCTGTTAAAATGATAGTTTCTGAGATATATACAAAAATGTGCTGTCAGACTCTATTCAGGTCAATATCCCAAGTTAACGTCCAACTCAATTATCTCTGAAACTATGCATCTTATGTAAAAAGTGTATGGGAACAAGATTATAGAAAATCAAATTTCAAATAACTTTTATTTGAAACATTTTTCAGTTTAAATGATCGTTTCGGAGATATTTACAAAAAAGTGCTGTCAAACTCAATTCTGGCCAATATACCAAGTTAATGTCCAACTCAATTATCTCTGAAACTATGTATCCTACGTGAAAAGTGTATTGGAATAAAATTATAGACAATTAAATTCCAAATAACTCTTATTTGAAACACTTTTTGGTAAAGATGACCATTTCGGGGATATTTACAAAAATGTGCTGTCAAACTCTATCCATGTCAATATCCCAAGTTAACGTCCAACTCAATTATCTCTGAAACTATGCATCTTATGATAAAGGTGTATAGGAACAAAATTATGTAAAATCAAATTTTAAATAACTTTTATTTGAAATATTTTTCCGTTTAAATGATCGTTTCGGAGATATTTACAAAAATGTGCTGTCAAACTCTATCCAGGTCAATATCCCAAGTTAACGTCCAACTCAATTATCTCTGAAACTATGCATCTTATGTTAAAAGTGTATAGGAACAAAATTATGGAAAATCCAATTTTAAATAACTTTTATTTGAAACATTTTTCAGTTCAAATGATCGTTTCGGAAATATTTACAAAAATGTGCTGTCAAACTCTATTCAGACCAATATCCCAAGTTAACGTCCAACTCAATTATCTCTGAAACTATGCATCTTATGTTGAAAGTGTATATGAACAAAATTATGGAAAATCAAATTCCAAATAACTTTTATTTGAAACATTTTTCAGTTTAAATGGTCGTTTCGGAGATATTTACAAAAATGTGCTGTCAAACTCTATTTCCGGCCAATATCCCAAGTTAACGTCCAACTCAATAATCTCCAAGACCATGCAACTTACGTGAAAAGTGTATAGTAATAAAATCACAGAAAATAAAAATGCAAATAACTTTTATTTTAAACATTTTTCTGTTAAGATCATCGTTGCGGACGGAGATAATTTGGTGTAATTCTCGAATCTCCACAATGAATAGTTTTTGCGGAAATGGTTTTTCAACAAAAAAGGGAAAATTTTATTCTCCATCCTGACCAGTAAAAATCTATAATTGACACAAGATAAGGTAAAATGAAGAAAAACTTCTTATCAGCATCGCGTGCCGCTAATATCAGCGCCATCGTCAAAATATCACACGAACTACAAAAAAAAATTGAATGTCATGGAAATCAATCAATTTATTTCCATACGATTTTCACTCACTCGCACAAACCAAAGAATTTTATTTTTAACGACAAACAAAATCAATGGCGCGTTTTATCCATGAGGATAAAAAATGCATTGTGGAAATCAGGTCACGTATTGTGGCCAAAATTAACATATTTTTTCAATGGGGCGTGCTGGAACAGATTTTGATGATGCTTTGACCTATTTGAGTTTGGGATAACACTAACTGGCACATGTTGGCAACGTTGCGGCATGTCAGCTGTCAATGCTTTCATATCAGAAAGTGTAGCTGCAAAATAAAAGTTGATTGTCTACAAGATCTACTGTTGTAAAATAATTCACAATAAAAAAGATCTTCTAAACCACAATAATGACGCCATTATTTCCAACGTGGAAAGTTGCCCCGTCAGACTCAATCGATAAATATCCGGGAGATAAAAATATAAAAATAATGGCAATTTCATCGCTTCGTTTAACATCACAATAAATACTGATGGCTCGTTATTAAGCTATTGTTGAATTTATGTTATACCCGAGTGGTTTTGTCCATTTGCGACCATAATAGTTGGCAACAGTGCACTGCACATAATCCCTGATTCAGTTGAGTAGTATTCTATTGGCTTCCAGGCCATGGACCTCGAAATGCAGCTGCGCGCGGCTGAAGCTCGCCGCGCGGATTTAGAACGCCAACACCAGGAGGCGCTGACTGTATTAGCCGGTTGCGGTCCAGACATGCTCGAAACCCGCCAATCCCGTGTCCGGGAATTGGAAAAGAAAATCGCGCTGGAAAACGTCAGGTTGGTCACTTTCACGTCTTGCGCATTTATGTAGTTTTGCTCAAAGTATCGGCTAGGTTGAGTGTATGTCAGCAACCACTTGTCAGTCCGTACTATTTCCCCAGATGCGAAGAGCTGCAGCTGGAATTGGCTTCGAATAGTCGCACTCGTCAAGGTTTGTCGTACGTGCCCACGCCCGTGCACCAGCCGCAATGGACCCAGTCTAAAGGTACAGAGATTGAAAAAATTATGGCTAAAATAGAGCAGGATAACAGAATTTTAGCTGAGTTAGACCATAGTCGCAGTACTACACTAGGTGAGTTGGTAGTTGTTGTGTCGCTTGGTAGAGTATAGGTTGTCGTGAAGTTTGGCAACACTGCTACATATGATTCCTGACAGTTCTAGTCTTTGACATTGATTGAGTAGTATTCTATTGGCTTTTGATAGCTTCCAGTGTTGCCGTAGTTTTTTTTTGTGGTTATAGAAAAGTATATACGCCGTCTCACCCTCATTCATTTCGTTAAATACATTTTCTGTCTTATTTCCAACATATAAGCATATAATTCCTGACAGTTGTTAGTTGTCATGTATTGCGCACTAAACTTCCTCGTCCTTGAGAAAATTCAGTTTTTCTCAAATATCTAACAAATCGTAAAATTGCAAACAGCATAAAATACAAAAAATTTCAACTTCCTACAATATGTACAAGAGGAGTATCCTGTGACTCCTTTTTGAAGAACATCATAGAATCTAAGACCTAACAAAACGAGGTTCAATGCCTCATAACTCCGGATTGAGTGAGCCGAATTGATTGAAATTTCAACACAGTGCTCGACTCTATATAGTCAGCAACTCCTGAAAATTACAACTTTCCACAATCACCACAAGAGAAGTAACAGTATGGTCACATTTAAATGACGACCTACATTTTAGATCTCTCAAAAAGGGGGTTCAATGCCTCAAAACTCCCAATTGAGTTGACCGAATCGATTGAGATTTCAACACGATGCTTAACTCTATGAAGTCAACAACTCCTCAAAATTACAACTTCCTACAATCAATGCAAAAGAAGTTACAGGTTGGTCACGTTTTTACGACCGAAATTTGAGATACCCTAAGAAGGAGTTAAACCCCTTTCAACTCCCAATTGAGTGGGTAGAATTCATTGATATTTTCACATAGTGTTCAACTCTATGAAGTCAACAACTTCTAAAAATTACAACTTCCTACAATCACCACATAAGCAGTTACAGAGTGGTCACATTTCAAAGAAGACCTAAATTTTTTGATCTCCCAAAAAGAAATTCAATGCCTCATAACTCTTAATTGAGTGGGCCGAATTGATTGAAATTTGAACGCGATGCTCAACTCTATGAAGTTAACAACTCCTGAAAATTACAACTACTTACAATCACTACAGGAGAAGTTACAGGTTGATCACGTTTTAGCGACCGAAATTTCTGATACGCTAAGAAGGAGTTCAACCCCTCCCAGCTCCCGATTGAGTAGGAGGAGTTGATTGAAATCTTATCACGGTACTCAAATTTATGAATTTAACCACTCCTGAAAATCACAACTTCCTACAAACACCACATAAGCAGGTACAGGGTGGTCACACCTTAAAGTGGACCGAAATTTTTGGATCTTCCAACAAGGAGTTCAATGCCTCATAACTCTCAATTGAGTGTGCCGAATTGATTGAAATTTTAACACGATGCTCAATTCTATGAAGTTAACAACTCCTGAAATTTACAACTTCCTACAATCACTACTAAAGAAGTTACAGGGTGGTCACGTTTTAACGACCGAAATTTCAGATACCCTAAGAAGGAGTTCAACCCCTCCCAACTCCCAATTGAATAGGACGAGTTGATTGAAATTTTATCACGGTGCTCAACTTTTTGAATTTAACAACTCCTGAAAATTACAACTTCCTACAATCACCACAAGAGAAGTACCGGGTGGTCACGTTTAAGTGACCGAAATTTTAGAACTCCCAACAAGGGACCTGGAATCCATTGAAATTTCAACTCCGTACAAATAAATAAAATACAAAACTCAAAATTTTATATAAAAAGTGTCCTTTAATTTTTTTTCTTCTAATTGTAAGGAATTTTGAGATGGAGAGCAAATAACATTCAACAGATGTCGCTAGTCTTCAACACTGATAAAGTAGTTTTCTATTGGTTTTAAACCAAGTGTTGCCATAGTGTTTGCAATGTTGTAGATGTCGTAGCGGAATAAAAATTAGTTACTCTAGCTTTGAGGCAACATTTGTGTAGGTCAGGGGCTAGCAACAAGTATGAGTTCTCATGCTCTAGGGGAGTGTAGCCCGCCGATATCGCCGATCACGATGTCGCACACCACGCCCAGTATTTATCCCAATAGTACGTCGCTGGGTGGCCAACATAGCTACAATGCAGGTACTTTTGTAGATCTAGTACGTCAGGTACTATAGTTAAATATGTAGGGACCAGCTACGTACCTAATCCAGCCAGTGTGGGAGGGTTCAATGCGGCAACCACTTACAACAGTCTGGGCTACAACAAGCCACTGATTGGTAGTGGGCTGGGCCACACCATGATGCAACCTTCTGTTCTGGGGGCGTTGATGCCATCAATAACTTCCACCAACTACTCCACAAATACAACCTTCTCCAATCCGCTCGTATCTACCAATCCTGGCAGATTAGGCCAGGTTCCCTCGTACAACAACCCAATTACCAGCACTTTAAACCAATTCTCCACGTTGGGCCAATTCTCCAATCCTTTGCCCATTGTCACCACGAGTTTCTCCAACGCTGTTACATTCTCCAATCCTCTAAGTTCGCAGTTTAACAGTCTAGCAACGCCGATGAACATCAAGCTTAAGATGGACGAAGTTGATTTGGGTAACAGCCAATATCCGGGCCATTAGCCGAATCGATCCAGCAATTTGTTTCAGGACAAAGGCGCGTTGCCACCCCCGTCACCCCACATCCACCCCCTTGGACTGGTGGGGGTATTCCCGATTTGCGACCGCGCATGCTTACCGATGGACTGGATGCTGATTGGAGTGCCGTGCCCACGGGGGTGCCATCTAGTGGAGGGTTCTTAAACGGACAACAGGGTCAAGATGGTCAGGTTGACATGCTTGACATACCGGGCAAGGGCAGATGCTCAGTGTACATTGCGCGGTAAGCTGTTGATCAATTTAGTTCTACCTTAAATAAATTTAACTCGAAGATTCTCGTACGAACCCGAGCCAGAATCCGAAGAGGAACTCACCATAGTTGCCGGTGATTATCTGCTAGTATGGGGCGAACCAATGGGTCCTGGTGGGTACCTGGACGCCGAGCTACTAGACGGGCGGCGGGGTTTGGTACCTGCGCATTTCGTGCAGCGCCTCATAGGGGACGATCTGCTCGAGTTTCACCAAGCAGTGTTGTCAACGTTACGCGAGGAGGAGATCAATCAGGAGAACTTTGCCGCAGATGTTGCCAGACTTAACGAATTGGCCGAAATGGCGGAGCAGCACGAGGACGACAACAGCGGACCTGAAGGTGAGGCAGGTAGGATTATGACGCATGCGTCATTAGTCATAAATGTCAATTTGATGTTTAACTTGTAAGGGTAAATCGATTGATACGATTTTTACACTTGCACTCACACAGTCCAGTTACACCAGAGTGAGTACTTGTGCTTGTAGTTCGTAGTGCTTGCGTAATTTGGAAGCTTGGCAACGTTGAGGGTGTGAGATTTGTATGTATGTCACGGCTTCAACCTTGATGAGCGATCGACAAACAAATTTTTCCAAAAAAAAGCGCCGTTTTGGGGATTTTGTCAACTTTGACAATTTTCATTTTTTCAATATAGTGCGACATATCAAGTAAGGGTGATTTTTTCCAACTAAGACAATGACGCAAACATTTTTTCAAAAAAACGCATCGTTTTCGAGATTTTGCCAACTCTGTCATTTTGAATTTTTTCGCCATAGTGCGACATATCAAGTGACTGTAGTTTTTTCTAACTAAGAGAATGGTGCGAACATTTTTTCAAAAAAACGCACCGTCTTCGGGAATTCCCCAACTTTGTTGTTTTTCATTTTTTTGCTATACTGCGACATATCAGGTGAGGGTAGTTTTTTCTGACTAAGCTAATGAGGCGAAAAAAAATCAAAAAAAATGCACCGTTTTCGAGATTTTGCAAACTTTGTTGCTTTACATTTTTTCAATATAGTGCGACATCCAAAAAAACGCACCATTATCGAGATTTTGCCAACTTTGTTATTTTTATTTTTTTTGCCATGGTGCGACGTATCAAGTAAGGTTAGTTTTTTCTAACTAAGAGAATGGCGCAAACGTCTTTCCAAAAAAACGTACTGTTTTCGAGATCTTGCGAACTTTGTTATTTCAATTTTTTTAGCTATAGTGCGACATATCAACTGAGGGTAGTTTTTCCAAACTAAGTGATTGGCGCGAAAAAAAATCCAAAAAAACTCACCGTTTTCGAGATTTTGCCAACTTTGTTATTTCTAATTTTACTGCCATTTAGCGACCTATCAAATTAGGGTAGTTTTTATAATAATCAAGAAAATGTCGCAAATAAATGTTTCCTAAAAAATGAAACGTTCCCGAAATGTTCGCCGAAATGAACGATTATCAACAAAGCGTACTCTACAATGATGCCAAGATTCAAGCGGTTCTTTTTTCATAAAATATAGTTATACGCACCAGCATACATGACAACACTGTCGCCAAACTTGATTTGTTTTCAACAACAAGGAATCATTAGGGTTGGCAACATTGCACTAAGGTTAATAATAATAATCATAGTTTTACATAAGTCAGCTTCAACATTATTCATATGTCAGGGAAAAATATTTTATACTAAAACACCTTATTTGCTTTGTTTTCAACAACGACAAAACTTCAATAACATTGGCAACACTGCACCGCATTTAATCCCTGACAGTTGCTATTTGTCATGCATAGTAGTTTAGACAGCAATCAACAGATGCCGTTTGTCTTTGACACGATAGACGACAGAGTGGTATTCTTTTGGATGCAGGAACCAGGGTCACATACCACTAAAATTAGGAGTGTTGCTGTTCATGTTCTTAACTCATTAAATAGCTGTTATCCAAGTGAGGTTGGCAACAATGTATTGCACATAATCCCTGTAACAGCATTTCACAGATGCCATTAGAGTAGTATTCTTTTGGCTTAACACATGTCTACTTCATAGTTCCATTGTTGCCATAGTTCATAAGCTGTTGTAGCCCAATCTAGTCTTTTAAGCAAAAAAAAAATCAAGCTTTCTAGGCACTTAGACTGATCTAGCTAGTTTCCACCTCACAGCTGATCTGCTGTTTTCCGTACTAGTGCCGGCCCCCAGGCAACTGACTCTAGAACGACAGCTCAACAAGAGTGTCCTGATAAGCTGGACAGCGCCTGACAACGTTGGACCTAATCAGATTGAAAGCTACCATGTTTATGTTGATGGGGTGTTGAAGGCCACCATCAAGGCCACGGAACGCACTAGGGCGTTGGTAGAGGGCGTTGATAGTAACAGAGTGAGTTGTTATAGTGGGGGCAGCGTTATGTTAATTATATATGATTTTGTATGACAGCCGCACCGAATAAGCGTGCGCAGTGTTACAGCCAATAGAAGGACGTCACGTGATGCAGCCTGCACGATGATCATTGGCAGAGACACGCACCAACTAGGCCCTAGTGCGGTGCGCGCGTCCAATATAACATCCACGTCAGCAGTGATTAGTTGGTTGCCGGCCAACTCCAACCATCAACACGTGGTGTGTGTCAACAACGTCGAAGTTCGAACTGTCAAGCCTGGTGTTTATCGACACACCATCACTGGACTGGCCCCCAACACTCAATACCGTGTAACAGTACGGGCCAAGCACCACAGGTCCGCGCAAAATGTGGCTAATTTGGCCGAGGAATTGCCCATGCCCGCGGCTGCGCATACGGATTTTAGGACGCTTCCCAAGGGGCTGCCCGACCCCCCCAGCGACATTCTGGTGGAGCCGGGGCCCCAAGATGGCACGTTGCTGGTGACGTGGCACCCCATTTTGAACCCCCACCATCAGGGTTCCACCATTACGGGATACGCAGTGTTTGCCGACGGGAAGAAAGTCACTGATGTTGACAGTCCAACAGGGGACCACGCCCTTATTGACATATCCAAGTTGTTGGGGTTGAATCCGCGCCATGTTACTGTCAGGAGCAAAGCTCGAGATGGCCAGTCGGCTGATAGTGTGCCCACGCCCATTCCGAATAGTGTGCTGCGCGGTGGTCCAGTGCGCAGACAGCAGCCGCACAGCGCGGTGATGCCGGCTCATATGAGGCAGCGCGGGCAGCAGATAATCGAGCCGGATGAGAATTTGAGCGATAAGGAAATCTTCCCCAACCAACATCATCGGCAACAGGGGATACCGTCAATAGGTGAGTCTTTGATCAATGGTAGAATAGGCATGATGAGTAACTGGTTGGTTTAGCAATAGCTCTTGGTGTCGAAAAATCCAAATTTACTAACCGCTTAGGCCAAACTTTCTCCCCGTAATGTTTAGCTCCCCGATCGCTTACAGAGATTACAAAAGAAAATTACGAGGGCACATTGTCTGAGGATGAAATGGACCGGAACCGGCGATTTACGCGCAATCAACAACAGAGACAGAATGCGCAGGCGCCTAACCCGGGTGCCAGTCACTATGCGCAACAACAAGGTACAATATACCAAGTTAACGTCCAACTCAATTATATCCTAAATAAATTTTCCAGTGGTGACCAACCAACGTCAAAACCAGATGCGCAGTCAACCAATGCGCCCATCGCCCAACCAACCAAAGAAAACCAGAGACCACAGCAATACCATTCCAAAGTTTTTTGTAGCGTTGTTCGACTATGACCCATCGACCATGTCGCCCAATCCGGATGCGTGCGACGAGGAACTACCTTTTTCCGAAGGGGACACCATCAAGGTGTGGGGGGAAAAGGACGCGGATGGGTTCTATTGGGGGGAGTGTAGAGGGAGGAAGGGGTATGTGCCCCATAACATGGTCATGGAGCTGGACAGCAACCATAGCAACCAGGTTATTCAGCAGCAGCAACAGCAACATGGTAATCAGCAGATGAATGTGAGGCGGATGGTGGCGCTGTATGATTATGATCCGCAGGAGTTGAGTCCTAATGTTGATGCTGAAGTGAGTATAAGAAACGTTTTGGTTGTTGTAATTGGGTGGCAATCACCTGATCAAATAGGAATCATCAGTCAGAGTCATGCTTAAAAGATGTATCGCACATTTAACCAGATTGGGGTGATTGAGTTGCATCTATGTTGACTGACTGATGATTCCTATTCTGAACATTTCAACCATGGGAGGACAATTCAATAAACCTCTAACAATTTTCTAAAGGGCGACCATTTTAATGATTGTTTATTACTTTAATGTAGTGCAGGCATTTCAATAAAAAACAACTGGTTTAGAAAAGGATGTTACTTTTACTGTTAAAAAAAGGGCGGCCATTTTAATAAAAAGCAATAATCATCTCAAAAAGGACATTCATTTTAATTTAGTTATCATGTTACCATTTCGATAAAGGGCGACCATTTTAATGAGGGGCGACGAAGGTAATACAGTGTGATCATATCGAAAAAGCCGATTATTTTGATAGGGGGTAAACATTTCAGCAGTTCAATAAAGGGCGACTTTTTAAAAAGGTGGCCATTTTAATAAAAAGCAATAATTTTGATGAAAGACGGCCATTTTGATGAAAAAGTACTGGCTTGCTAGAAAGCGATCATTTCAACAAAAAACGATGATTTTGATAAAGGGTGGCCATTTCAACAAAAAGCAATAATCTTGATAAAAGCCATTCGAAAAAGTACTGATTCACTAAAGATTAACCATCTCGATTAAGGGCGGCCATTTTAATGAAGGGCGATCATATCGGAAACATTTTAATGAAAAACTATTATTTCAATAAAGGGCGACCATTTCAATTAAAAACGATCAAAAAGGGGGACTGTTTGAAAAAGAGCGGTTATTTTTAATAAAAATCAGTCATCTTGATAAAGGGCGACCCTTTCAATAAAAAGTATTGCTCTCTAGAGTTCATTTCAATACAATTATTTTAAAGACGAGTATTTCAATGAAGGGCGACCTTTTTAGCGGAAAACAATAGTTTTGATGAGGGGCGACTGTTTCAAAAAAAGGCGACCATTTCATTATAAAAGTACTGATTTGATAAAAAGTGACCATTCAAACAAAGGGCGACCATGTTAATGAGAGGCGACGAAAATAAAACGGAAAATGGTGAACAGTTCAATAAAAAATGATCATTCCAATAAATAAAGACTGTTTCAAAAAAAGACGACTATTTCACAAAATAAGATCAGCTTTTTAAAAAACAGGCAGTCTAATAAGAAGGTAACGATTTCAACGAAGAGCGACCATTTTAATTAAGGGCGACCAAAGTAATAAAATACGACTATATCCGAAACGGGCAAACATTCCAATTAAAAAAAAAAAGATTATTTTTTTCAAAGGGCGACTGTTTCAATAAAGGGCGCTTATTTCAAATTCAATTTAAAGTCGCGTTACTTATGTGTCAACAAAACCATCACAACAAAAACGATGATTTTGATGAAGGGATAGAGTCCATTCAAATAAAAGGTACGCTATTTTGGTAATGAGTGATAATATCAATCAAGGGCGACCATTTTAAATATGACTGACCATTTTAATTAAACGCTACTTTGATGAAGGGTGAACGTTTTATTGAAAAGCGATCATTTCAAGAAAGGGCGGCCTTTTTAATGAAGGGCGGCCATTTCAATAGATGGCTATTATGATAAAAAGCAACTACTTCAAGAAAACGCGACGATCTTATTAAAGAAAAAACATTTTTTTCTGGTAGAGGGCGACCAATTCAATGAAAAATAATGATTTTGATAAAGGGCTACCAAATTAATAAATCACGACTATACACGGAAACACTGATCACTCCAATGAAAAAAACGTATTTTCTATAAAGGGCGACTCTTTCAATAAAGAAGTGATGGATGCCATTCAAATGAAAGATAATGGGCGACCACTTGTAAAAATTAAACGCTATTACTTTGATGAGAGGCGAACATTTTATTGAAAAGCAACCATTTCAAGAAAGGGCGGCTGTTTCAATAAAAAGCGACCATCTTGACCGAAAAAAATTTTTTGTGTAGAGGGTATCATTTCAATGAAAAACAATAATTCTAGTGAAGGGCGACCAAATCAATAAAATACGATCAAAACTGAAAAGGGCGGTCAGTCCGATGAAATTTCAGCGCTATTACTTATGAGGAGCAATAATTCAAAAAGGGCGACCGTTTTAATAAAGGGGCGACCACATTATTAAGAGCTAACATTTTGATAAAGGGCGACCATTTCATTGAAAAAATATTTCCATAATTGCCAACTATTGCGATAGAGGGTGAAGATTTAAATAAAAGGTGACCATTTCAATAAAGGGCGACCATTTTAATAACGGGCTACCATATTGAAAAAGTGCGACAAATTGGAAAAAGTGTGACTAATAATAAAACCCCTAATGGAAAAACCTACTTTTGCAAGGATTTTTGAGGCCATTTTAATTAAAAAAAAACATGTAAAGGGCGACCAGAGCGACCACATAATAAGTAAAGATTTTGATCAAGAGCGATCATTTCTTTGAAAAATATTTTCATAACAGGCAATTATTTCAATAAAAGGCAAACATTTTAGTTAAAGGCCACCATTTCAACAAAGGGCGGCCATTTCAATAAAGGGAACCATATCGATAATGTGAGATAATATGGAGAAGGGGTGACCAAGTCAATAAAAAGCGACGATTTTGATGAAAGGCGACCATGATGGGTCACCATTTAAATTGAAACGTATTTTGATGATGGGCGACTATTTCAATAAAGGGCGACCATTTCAATGTAGGGTAATTAATTATAATTGAAATCGACCTATGTAATTAAAAGGGTGGCACTTTTAACAAGTGATTTTTTTCTAAATCAAACTCTACCCCAATTTTCTTGCGCCCCAACTGCAGGTGGAATTGAGTTTTCAAACCGGCCAAATAATCACCGTGTTCGGGGAAATGGACGAGGATGGCTTCTACAATGCCGAAATTGAGGGGGTCAGAGGTTTGGTGCCGTCGAATTTCTTGGCAGATGCCAACGACCAGTTTGGTGGGCAACAAAACCCCGGTAACATTAAATTTAAACACTCAAATTTGATATAAATGGTCCATTTCCAGATATGTACTCAGGCCGCCAACCACAAGGCCCTGTGAGGGGCACAGGCCCAGGGGCCCGAGGCCCACCACCTCCGCCTCGAGATAATCAAATGAGAAATGCCAATGTTACTGGGCAAAACAGAGGAAAGGGTATGTATTAATGTTTATTTTTTTTTAATGCGATCCGAGTTGAACCACTTTGATAGACACCTCCTATAGGGTCTAGGAGAACACCTAGATTGAACAGAATCTGATTAAATTGACATTGTCATCACACACTTGCAGCTTTTACATTGTGAAAACAACAAATACAGATGGAAAAGTGAGGGGATTTTTGTACAGTTATTAGGATTTTTTCTACACAGGGTGTATGGAAGAGGGTTTGTAACACTTGGCAACGTGCAACGCTGTTGAATCCGTGATTGAAGTCAGGAATCAGTCTGCTTTATTCTCACTAGAATGGCGTCTTTTCTCGGTCTGCATCCTTCTTTGCATCTGTCAATAAATTCAGGATTCAGTCTACCTCAAGTCATTCAGAATGCTGTTATGGAAGGCGTTTTCTCTTTCATCACTTCATTGGTTGAATTGAATAGATATTCGTGAAAATGTTACAATTAATAATTTATTAGCAAAGATTCAACTTGGGTTAGTTGTGACACCTGTCATTAAATGCAGGCGTTTTCGTTTGGATCACTGCATCATTAAATGAAAATGTAAACTAACAACAATAAAATATTTTTGACCAAGATTTTACTTTATTCGTTGGTCTCTAATTTAAGATGAAACTTGGCAACGTGCAACGTCGGCCAGTTGTGACACCTGTCATCAAATTCAGTCTGCTTCAAGTCATACAATATTGATGTAGAAGGTGTTTTCTTTTGGATCACCTCGTCACTAAATTAATTTTAAAATAACAATAATAAAATATTCATGACACACTTGGTAAGTAACTAAACAAATCAAGATTCTACATAATTTGTTGGTCTAGAATTCAAGATGAAACTTGGCAACGTGCAAACGGCCAGTTGTGACACCTGTCATCAAATTCAGTCTGCTTCAAGTCATACAATATCGATGAAGAAGGCGTTTATTTTGGCTCACTTAATTATTAAATTAAAATGTTAACAAACAATAATAATATTTTTGACATATAAAAATAAATAAAACAAGGATTCCAAGTGATTTGTTGGTTTAGAATTCAAGATGAAACTTGGCAACGTTCAACGTGGTCCAATTCTAATACTTGTCATCAAATTCAGTCTGCTTCAAGTCATACAATATTGATATAGAAGGCGTTTAT
Source organism: Orchestes rusci (assembly GCA_958502075.1). Lineage (NCBI taxonomy): Eukaryota > Metazoa > Arthropoda > Insecta > Coleoptera > Curculionidae > Orchestes > Orchestes rusci. The sequence goes on along the minus strand of OY293304.1, from coordinate 112,661,476 downwards.
TTTGGCTCACTTAATTATTAAATTAAAATGTAAACTAAAAATAATGAAATTTTTGACATATACCAAAATAAATAAATCAAGGATTCCAAGTGATTTGTTGGTTTAGAATTCAAGATGAATCTTGGCAACGTTCAACGTGGTCCAATTCTAATACTTGTCATCAAATTCAGTCTGCTTCAAGTCATACAATATTGATATAGAAGGCGTTTATTTTGGCTCACTTAATTATTAAATTAAAATGTAAACTAAAAATAATGAAATTTTTGACATATACCAAAATAAAGAAAACAAGGATTTCAAGTGATTTCTAAACCAACAATAGAATTCAAGATGAAACTTGGCAACGTTCAACGTCGTCCAGTTCTAATACTTGTCATCAAATTCAGTCTGCTTCAAGTCATACAATATTGATATAGAAGGCGTTTTCCTTTGGATCACTTCATCATTAAATTAATTGTGAAATAACAATAATCAAATATTTTTGACATACTAAGTGGGAATATGATGAAGAATTCAAGATTTTACATAATTTGTTGGTCTAGAATTCAAGATGAAACTTGGCAACGTGCAACGTCGGCCAGTTTGTGACACCTGTCATCAAATTCAGTCTGCTTTAAGTCATACAATTTTGATGTAGAAGGCGTTTTTTTTTGGCTCACTTAATTGTTTCAAAATGTAAATTAACAGTAATGAAATTTTTGACATACCAAAAGAAAGAAATCAAGGATTTAAAGTGATTTGTTGGTTAAAAATTTAAAATGAAACTTGTCAACGTCAGCCAGTTCGAACACTTGTCATCAAATTCAGTCTGCTTCAAGTCATACAATATTGATGCAGAAGAGGCGTTTTCTTTTGAATCATTCCATCCATTGAATTGATGATGAAAATAACATAATCTTTGACATACCAAAATAGAGAAATCAAGGATTTCAAGTGATTTGTTGGTTTAGAATTTGACATAAAACTTGGCAACGTGCAACGTCAGCCACTTTTGACACTTGTGATCAAATTCAGTCTGCTTCAAGTCAAACAATATTGATATAGAAGGCGTTTTCTTTTTGATCAATTGAACAAGTGCACTATGAAGTTTAGGTTAGTTTGAATTGCTTTGGGTTGGGTCTGGATAGTTTGCATAGAATCATTCAGAATTCTGGTGTACTTATAGAAGATATTTTCTCATCATCATATTGAAATATTGTTGAAAGCAATGTTCAAAATATAAAATTAATTTTAACACCTGCGCGATCTATTATATCCTAGATGAAATTTGGCAACGCGCACATCTGTCATCAAATTCAGGATTCAGTCTGCTTTGAATCACCAAAGCGCTAATGCATAGAGCGTTTTCTCTTTGATCCCTTCATTATATTTCAAATTAAGAACACGCATTTCCTAATATGGCAAAGCGAGTGAGTTAGTGACATCTGTCAGGATTCAGTCTACTTGATTCCAATGCAAAAGGTGTATTTTTATCTATTTAATTCAAAAAACAGTCTGCTTTGAATCATCCTTGCTGTAGAAGGCGTTTTGTCTTGGAACACTTCAACTATTAATTAAATAACTAAAAGATGAAACTCAATTGATGCCACGACATTTGATCGGCGAAGTCGAGCTATTATCATTGGATCCACCATTGAGCACCGTTGCCGACTACTCTATATTTCCCTGAACCAAAGGTAAGTCATGTAAAGTGTTTCGATTCGGATTCCAACACCCTGTGTAACAGACGTACATACATAACAGACATATACTTTGTATCAGTAAAATTGACACTGTACTTATGTGTATTTTTCTCGCAAGCGTGTGATGTAATAAATTTATTTTTGACATAATAAATGTCACAAATAGATTTAGAGCTTTATTTGTTGTCATAACTAGCTTCATTGTGCCTCTCCTATGTTAAATAAACAAAAGTGAAGCTACTTATGGTTGTACTCGCACTCAAAATGGCTAGCTCTAACTTTCTTTACCTCTCTGAATGGTGGGATGATTCAGAAGAAGCATCTTTTGAATGATCTCTGGCATGGCGAAAATAAAGGTATGTTGGAATCTCTATCTTCTTCTGTCCCCCTGAGAGTGCTAACAAATAAAGTTCTAAACCGTGCTCCAACATACCTGTCTGCTATTCGCTGAAGTGCAGCCACATTGCCTGACCGTTGTTCGTTTGTCTGTCTGTTGGTCTAGATGCCTGCCACCTGTTGTATAGCTCCTCTCAGTTAGACTCATCCTTCAACAACACTCAAGCATCGATGTCGAACACCAACAACACTTCTACCGAGCACCAACAGGTATTTGTGTTACTCTCGCTCAATTCTCTTTTACCTATTATACCTCTGATGCTTCCCAGACTTTACTACTACTACTTTGAGTACTTTGGCTTAGCATAGTGACTTGTTGGTGTTGTTTGTTATGTTATGTGTAGCACTGTAACGACTTATAAGGCACATTAATAGATTTAGCTAAGTTCCGAACTTCTCTGCTGAACCCCATCATGAACCATTAGTCATTAGTGTCAGAATCTTGTTAAAATAAAATGGGTCATTTAGCGACCTTTTTTTTTAATGGCATAGTAGTAAAAAATATGTTAAAACCAATTGAACTACAAAGAGAGCTTTAATGTTGTCATAAACTCACTCTCAGCATAAAAGGGCCCTAAATAAAACCAAAAATAAATACCTCCTTAGAGTAAGCCAATAAAATAGTTGAAGCTTTGTTTACACCGAAATCTATAGGTGTGTTTGTTATGTCGGTGTAGGATAGTGTAATGCAGATTGATTCTTGTAACTAATGGCTACAAGTATAAAAAGAAACAACAGACAAACATTTCACAAAAAAAGTGTAAAAAAGTGTGCACTAGTGGAGCATAACAAACACACCTTATATATAGAGCTATACCCATTAGTCATAGCAGTGTTGTCGCTTTTGCATGTCGCCTACAATTTTTGACAACAACACTTGAAACTGTACAAAAATTACTGACCATTGCTTACCAAATCGTTAACAATACTAATTTATAGATAGAGCGCTAGAAAAACAATCACCACCAAAAACCATAACAGCATTGCACGACATCATCACCCCCATCAACCCCATCAATTAACATTGTTTTGTTCAAGGGGAGACTCCGAGGGATGCTGAGACAAGGGCCTGGTAACCAACAGATGAACCAGACGCAACCCAACCCGCCCCAGCAACAAACCACCATGGGCAGTCTGTTTTCCAGTCTAACAGGGTCCAATCAGCAGCAACAAAACAACCAACAAACATACGGCCAAACCAATCAGCAGACTTATCAAAGCCAGCAAAATCGGTTGCAACACAAGGGAATACCGCAAGTGATACCCAATGTCAGCGGGATGGCGCCCAATGCGCAGCCGCAACCCGGGCAACCTGGGGGGCCGAATTTGATGCAAAAATTGAACGAAATTACCGCGCCTGGTGGTGATATTTTGTCCAAGGGCAAGGAACTGATTTTTATGAAATTTGGTCTTGGTGGCAAATAACCCGAGTTATGGAGTGTTGTAGGCAGTGTTATTCAGTTGTAAAAAGTTGTTATTGTACTATACATATATATATATATATATATATATATATGCAGTATGTACCCGGATAGGTGTTACAAGAGGACAAATTAAAAGTTTTTGCTTAGTTTAAAAATAGCTTTTGTTGTTGTTTTTTTTTTTTTAATATACAGGGAAACAAAAAAATAACAGATTGCGAAAATTGCTTGGAAAAAATTACTGATATTTATTATTATTGTTTCAATTTTGGACGAAAAACTATGAAGAAGATCTTATGGAAAATTGAGTTTACCAAAAACATTTTGGATTTTGATATCTTAGATATTTTTCTCTTACACAAAATAACATTTTTGTATTTTTTGACCAACCCTGTATCTAGAGATAGTTTTGGTCGGTTTTTGGTCAATTCGTGTTAGTTTTAGTCAGCTTGAGTTAATTTTTGTTATTTTTGTCAGTTTGTATTACTTTCGGGTTAATTTGTTTAATCTCGATAGTTTTGGTTAATTTTTGACTTTTTTATATTAGTTTTTATAACTTTTGTATGGGTGAATTTGTGTTTATTTGATTATTTTTGGGTCTGCTTGAGAAGTTTTTGGTCAATTTTTATTACTTTAGAGTTGATTTTGCTCAATTTGTGTTGATTTTGATTTCTTTTGGGTTACTTTTGTTCATTCTGAGTCAGTTTGCGTTAGTTTTTGTTGTTTTTCGGTTGCTGTGAGTGAGTTTGCGTTGGTTTTGATTATTTTTTTGGTAGTTTTTATCAGTTATTGTTACTTTCAAAGTTAGTTTGCGTTAGTTTTATGTTAGATACGGTTAGTATGCTTAGGTTTTGGTACGTTTGGGTAAGTTTTGAATCAGTTTCATCAGTCTGTTTCACTTTTTGATGAGTTTGGTTCAATTTTCGTTAATTTTTGATACTTTTGGCCAGTTTTGTTTTTTTTTAGTAGAAGGAAAATCACTTTTCAAACAGGCACTAATAAACTGTCAAATCAAAAACTTTAATAAGCGAGAGCAAAAATGAATTTACAGGAAAATACATCAAATACGAAAAAAAAAACTTTGAATTGAAATAAAAAAAAAAACAAAAAATAGAAATCATAGCATCAAAACGCTAAACAAGTGGATTAAAAACTGGAGAAAAAAATCTATACCTCGATGAATAGAATAGAGGCAGAAAAACTAATCAAACAAGAAGAGAGACGCATAAGAAAAAATAATAAGGAAAGTGTTATTCGAAAAAATGTTTTCAAGTGATTTTCAAGGCTTACAAAAAATTATACTTCAATGATAAAAATTAGTGCAAAATCTTGAATAAAGCAGGCAAAGTTCTAAGGAAAAAGTCTGACGTGAAAATACAAATAATAGATCATTAAATGCATAAAAAAAACTTCAATACCACCAATAATCTATTTTTTATTCAAATAGATCTACTAAAAAGATAAACAAAAACAAAAAAGAATAATTCTTGATATTAATTATCGTTTTCCGTCCAAAATAAAAAAAAATATATATCAGCAGTTTTTTCAAGTAATTTTCTAATTTTTTTGTCTCCCTGTATATTTCAATTTTATCAAGAATGTCTTTTTGACGTATCTTAAAATTTTTAGTCCTTGTGTAACACCAATCCGGGGAAATACTGTATATATATAGTATACAGGGTGAAGAAAAAATACGGATCCCTATATATATATATCACTCGTTGAGGGTCGTAGGATGGTTCGATGTGATTGTCCCGACACGTTTTCATCCCGACAAATTTGGAACGTAGTCGAAAGCTAAAGGTGTGTTTGTTATTTCGGTGTAGGATAGTGTAAAAGAAATTCACCAAGCGCGTTAGTACATTCAGTGCAGAAATTCTAACCTAAAAATAAAAAAAAATGATTTTCCACTTTATTTTTATTTTAGATTAGGTTTTAAGAAGCTTTGTTTTTTACATAACAATACACTTATTGTTACACCTCCTCTTGACCTGGTGTAACTAGCCACAGTGTAGAAAAGTGCACTAGTGGAGTATAACAAACACAGTAATGATGAGTCAACATTCAATTTCACTTCGAAGTGGAAGTGTCTTTCGGGAAAATTACTGTCGGGACAATTCCGCACTTCCTTTAGGATGCGGACATGGTTGGGGTTGTTGTTACGATTACAAGGACAATAATTGTACAGTGAATGGGTTGTGGTTCTACTACTCAAAGTGTCGGATTTATTAAACTGCATCCCCAACCTCTAGGACTAATAATAATAAATTGTAAATGCTTCATGGGCTTATGACCAATAATCCTTAAACAGCAAAGTTAAAATTTTTCCAACATTTCATATTATACTGACTGAATTTGAAATATGCTTGACGTAACACCATATCCTTAACATTAAACGAAGAACAGTATTAGTCGGTTTTAAGTACAAAAAAGGACAAAATGAAGACCAACTTAAATTGTTAAGACTTGTTAACTAGCTTTTTTAATCTGACGTCTTGTTTGGCATAGTTGATGCTTGTTGATAATTTCGTTTTAAATTGGCACAACTAGACTTGAATTGTTACGATTGTAGATAATTTACGTTGTGCCTTCTCCATCTGTTTAGACGCACAACTTTTTGTTGTTCATGCACCGCGTCGTTTTGTTTATTGTACAAACCCCATTTGTTGTTGTAAAATATCTACTATAAATATGCGTACTTATTAATCACATTTTTCCTTCCTGTATATAAATTTTACTGATATGCTTTATTTGGGTTTCAACACCACTGGGATACGGATACATGTGCTGGCGAACGCACAAAGTGGACAAATTTCAAACTATTATCTCTTTGCTAGGACATAAATGGTTGTGAACTGGGTCAGCCGACATATCAAATTATGGCCGAGAAGTGACTTGTTGCGCATGCGGGCCTGCTTGTTACAACGTTATAAAACTATCAATGTATTATACACCTGTATCAATAAAAACAAAATAAATCATTTACGAAGTTGTTGATTTGTTTCATTTGGTTATTGGGTACATTACTGTAACAGTCAGACCGTACACTAGAAACTGACGTACAACGTGTGCGCATGTCGCGTTAATTGTGGCCGCTAATTGGTCGCCTTTGGTGTAGCGTCCTGAGTGGAGAGTAATGTCCCTGGTTTTTCGTCTATTTCAAATTAATTAATTTACTACAATAGTTGATCATTTATTACAGAAGAAGAACAATAAGAAGGTCGATAATTATACGAACTAATTAATAATAAAATAAACCCATTCAAAATTTGGGTGAAACATTTTTGCAAAGTTTACCATTGATATTTTGAAATTTCGAAAAGAGATATAGACATGCGCAGTTGTCACCAGTCGTTCAGCATAAAATTCTCATTCAGAAACATCAAAAACATATACGAGGTGTATTCAAAAAATAGGGAGACAAATGGTCGGAAAGTTCAAATAAGCGAAATTTGATTATTCCATCTTGAAATCAAAAAGAGATGGACATGCGCAGTAGTCACCAATCGATTCAGCATCATGATCTGATTCAGCAACATCAAAAAAATATACGGGGTGTAATGAAAAGTTTTGAAGGAAAATGTACGCAAAGTTTCAATCAAACAAAATTTGATACCATAAAGACATTAATATCTTGAAACCCAGAAAAGCTAGACATGCGCAGTTGTGACCAGTCAGTTCAGCACCAAATTCTCATTCTCATCACAAACTGTTTCCACGCCACTGGACGATTTTCCAAATAAAAAAATTTGATCTACAATCAGTTTTATTTATCTAAATGAAACAAGAACGTTTTGGGGAATTTTATGAGAATTGTTCTACTTTTTTCGACATAACACCGACGCCACTGTCCAATATTTAAAAAATGCAGGATACAGTGAAAATTTTGCTTGTCTGTTTCCACGCCACTGAACGGTTTTTTTAATAAAAAAATGCTACAAAATAAGTTATTTTTCTGAATAAAACCAGAACGTTTTGGTGGATTTTGTCGGATTTTTTCAAATTCTTCCGTTATTGCACCTACGTCACTGGTCCAATTTTCAAAAATCTTTTTTAATTAAATAGGGAATAAATATGTCTTTGAAATAAGGTACTTCTTATTGGCTTGTTATATATTAAAAAAAAAATGCAGGATACAGTGGAAATTTTGCTTATCTGTTTCCACGCCACTGGACGATTTTTCAAATAAAAAAAAAATCTCCATTATAATTTATTTATCTGAATGAAACGAGAATGTTTTGGTGAATCTTGTCGGAATTTTTCTACTATTTTATCGACATTGAACGCCACTGGTTTAATTTTTGAAAATATTTTTTTATCAAATAGGAAATGGAACCGTCTTGAAAATGAGGGGCTACTTGGCACATATTTAAAAAAACTGCAGGATACGGTAGAAATTTTGGTTGTCTGTTTCTACGCCACTGATGGACGATTTTTCAAATGACAAAAAAATCTTCACAGTACACTACTAAGCTGAATGCTGAATGAACTAAAATCGTTTTGGTGATTTTGTCGGACTTTTTCTAATTTTTGCGACATTGCACCTACGCCACTGGTCCAATTTTCAAAAATTTCTTCTCATTAGTAAGAAAATTAAAATGTCTTTAAAATGAGGTGCTACTTGGCACATATGTAAAAAAAAATGCAGGATACAGTAGAAATTTTGAATGTCTGTTTAAAACGCCACTGGACGATTTTTCAAATGACAGAACAAAAAATCTCTAGAGTAAGTTACTAAGCTAAATTAAACAAGAACGTTTTGGTGATTTTGTCGGACTTTTTCTAATTTGCGCGACATTGCACCTACGCCACTGGTCCAATTTTCAAAAATTTCTTCTCATTAGAAAGAAAATTAAAATATCTTCAAAATGAGGTGCTACTTGGCACATATGTAAAAAAAAATGCAGGATACAGTGGAAATTTTACTTGTCTGTTTCTACGCCACTGGACGATTTTTCAAATGAAAAAACAAAAAATCTCCACAGTAAGTTACTAAGCTGAAAGAAACAAGAACGTTTTGATGAATTTGTCGGACTTTTTCTAATTTTTGCGACATTGCACCTACGCCACTGATCCAATTGTCAAAAATCTCTTCTCATTGGAGAGAAAATTAAAATGTCTTTGAAATGAGTTGCTACCTGAAATATGCATTATTGAAAAAAATGCAGGATACAGTGGAGGTTTTGGGTTTTGCTTGTCTGTTTCTACGCCACTGGACGATTTTTGTTCCACAATAAGTTATCTATCTAAATTTGGGGCATTTGTCAAATTTTCAAAAATCTTTTTTTTATCAAATAGGTAAAGGATGGTGCTTTTATTATTAAACAAAATGCAGGATACAGTAGAAATTTTGGTTGTCTGTTTCTACGCCACTGGACGATTTTCCGAAAAAAAAAACTGAAGATAAGCCGTCTTTATTAATAATTATTATATGTAACAACATTTTTTATTATGTAAATTTTGTTGGGATTTAAAAAAAAAATCCTTCATTAAATAGGAAATTGAAACTCTTTCAAAATGAGATGTCACTTGGCGTATATTATTATTTACCTTCCCGATTTCTACGCCACTGGTTAATTTTCCAAATAAAAAGAAGCAGGTGCTCAAAATAGATCGCCTATTCGAATGGATCATTGAATGTTTCGGTGGATTTTGTCCGAGTTTTTGTACTTTTTTCGACATTCCACCTACGCCACTGGCCAATTTTCGAAGATCCCTTTTCATTGAATAAAAAATTAAAATTCCTATCAAATGAGGTGTCACTTGGCATATATTATTCAAAAAAAATGAAGGATACTGTCAAAATTTTACTTGGCTATTTCCACGCCACTGGACGATTTTTCGAATACAAAGAAATTATATTGCTCCATTAAAAGGGTCAATTTAAACTATCATTTAAAAACATCAAAGAAATATACGAGGAGTATTGAAAAATTGGAAGAAAAATAATCGCAAAGTTTAAAATAAACAAAATTTGATAATCAAATACAAAACATTATTTTTTTTAAAAAAGTTGTTACCAGTGGATTTAGCATAAAATTTTCACTCAAAAACCCCAAAAAAATCAACAGAGCTATGAGGAAGATTGAGAGAAAGATCCAATTCAACATAAAAATTACGACTGCCATAAAATCATTCAATAGTTGACCATTTATTAAAAAATCGAATAACTAAACAAAAATTACTAATAAACCCTAAACAATATATACATATAGCAACAAATACAACGTCAATCAATTTGCAAATTTTTCAAAATCGTCTTCTCATCCAACTCCACCTGTTGCTGACTCTTCCCGCCAAACCATCCAAACCAGCCTTTTTTCGCGCGTTTTGATTCGTCCGATTTCAACTGAGCGGATTCAATCAACCAATCGCGGTACTTCCCCAACAACGATTTCGTACTAATGTCCAAATCGTTAACTGTAGGGGCGTCCCCACCATAGTCCATGGGCATTATTTCTATTGGAATATTATCAGGTATACTACCTGTAATTAAAAATTTAAATTGTGCACATATAATTAAAATTACCTACCTTGATGGAATTTAACTAAATTCAACAACTCGGAACGTACCAATGGCACGACAAGGCGCATGACATGTTGAATCCACGATGCTGTGTTCAGAACGTGGATTTGTTTGATCCGTGCAGGATGGGCGTCCTGGATATAATACATAAAACACTTCAGTGCTGGTAAGCTGACTCGAGCCAAATGTCCCAAACGGACGTCCTTCATGTCGAAAATCACAATGTATCTGTAAATTATACATTGAGGGTAACTTGATGACGTCATACAGCTACTCACCCCTCTTGCAAGCCATCTTCGGACAGGACACAGTCGTTGTACATGCAAAATCCTTTGACAACGTCGTTGAAGTTCATTTTTGACGGATCAGGGTCGCGGACTGAGTATAACAGGACTCTGTATCCTTCGGGGGTGGTTTTGGGCAGACGGATTAGGTACCTACAATGAAATAATTGACATTTCACAATAATATGACAGTGTTTAGGACGGAGCGGAAACTGAACGTTAACCAAACCCCACCCACTTCATGCGCAGTCTTGATTAATTTCATACAACTGGGGCAACAAAAGCAAACACAATAAATAGCAAACATGTTTACTATAAACAAACTAATCAGTGTTATCAGGACATTCGACAAATGGCGGAATAGGCTTGTTCAATCTTGTCCGCACGTTATAGTCGAACTTTTCTCTACGTCTAGCGTCTGTGTCGGAAAATTCGGAATTTTCCTCAGATAATTTTTCCAAACAAGTGGGTCTGCTGTGGTAGCGCATCTTTTTTACGTTGCGGTAAACGGGCGGTTCTTTTTGGGCAAGGAATTCGGATCGTTTTTTCATTGCATCTGAAAAGATGGTTTTTCTAAGTCAAATTTGCACTGACGTAATCATACAAACCATATTTGACAGCCTTGAACAAATTCTCCAAGCTACAACCCAGCTTCACCCTTTTTACGTTTTTCTTGTTCAGCATCATCACCCTTGTTACGTCACTTTCCAGCGCATTCTTCAATCCGTTCATCTCCACCATCGATTGTGTTCTAGTCTGGAAAGGATTTTGCTTCATAATCACCACTTCGTCATAGTGGGGTTTCTCCACAGCCACCATGGGTGGTCTATTGGTCGAATACGACGGATACATATAACTAGGTTTGGTCTTTTTCCAAAACGCTGTCTTGAGACGTCCATGAGGTTCATCCTTGGCTTGGTGGGTTAACTCATCCAAGTCTAGTTGGTTGGTGGACTTGCTGGGGCGGATGTTTTTCATCATGAGATTCTTAATGGGAGTGGGTTTTTTCACGGGTTTGTTTTTAATGGCGGGGTAGAAGGTTTGCATTTTAATGGCTTTGTTGAAGGGGATTTGTTTGATGTCGGCGATTTTGTCGATCAAATCAGACTCGCTCCTCACTTTGTGAATCTTCTCAAGAGGCTTGTCGAAAACCATGTTCCTATGCAGGATTTTCCTGTAGAGGGGCATTTGTTCCAGCTCCTGTTGGTCCACAGGACGGGCTGTTTCATAGTCCATGTCCATCGCGCTTTCAGATTGGGATTTCATCGTTTGCACCTCAGTGTCCATGGATCCTAAAAATGTCGTTCTCTATCCAGATTACTCAAACTTAACCTCACCTCGTTCAAGATCCATGGTCTGTGTCCGTTTATTGCGAATTTTCCGTAGAAATATCGGCATTATTGTTGTTCTTTGAGTAATGAATTTTTTAGCTGGCGCATGCGCAGGAGGACCGTGTTTCTTCATTTCTTCCAAAATCGTGTTTTTTTGAACAATCGTTCTTCGGGGGATTTTCGACTCGGGTTTGGGTTTTTTTTGCGGTTTTGTCGGGATTGGTTGGGCGCAGTTCAGAACGTGTTGGTATTTCACAGATTTTGAATCTATACAGGGTTTAAGTTGGGAGGTTTGGATTAACAACAGCAAAAATTACCCTTAGCTTCGTTTTCGTTCGACACCATTTTTTCCTGCATTTCCAAAAACTCAGTCACTCTATTTTGGTACTCGTCCGAATCCAGAAACTGGCACAGCAAATGTGCATCCTCTGCCTTTACTTGTTGTCTCAATTTTTCTGGGTGCGACGCAAAATACGAAATATTGCGCACAATATAATCCCAGTCGAGTCTACCATTCACTTGATATATACCGGAATGTTTCTATAATTGGATGGGATGAATGGTAAAGAGTACCCGGGCGTCAATGTGCTACCACTAGGCAACCGTAAGAGATATTTTGAGGCGGCAGTACTAAATTTCCAAATTCATAGTAGTCTGGTAAATTTGATTTCAAACAACTTTTATTTGAGACTTTTTTTTGTTAGAATCAAGATATTTACAAAAATGTGTCAAACATCTATTCCGGCCATGCAATATCCCAAGTTAACGTCCAACTCAATTATCTCTGAAACTATGTATCTTACGTGAAAAGTGTATATGAATAAAATTATAGAAAATTAAATTCCAAATAACTCTTATCTGAAACATTTTTCCGTTCAAATCACCGTTTCGGAGATATTTACAAAAATGTGCTGTCAAACTCTATCCAGGTCAATATCCCAAGTTAACGTCCAACTCAATTATCTCTGAAATTATGTATCTAACGTGAAAAGTGTATAAAAATAAAATTATAGGAAATTCAATTCCAAATAACTCTTATCTGAAACATTTTTCCGTTTAAATCACCGTTTCGGAGATATTTACAAAAATGTGCTGTCAAACTCTATCCAGGTCAATATCCCAAGTTAACGTCCAACTCAATTATCTCTGAAACTATGTATCTAACGTGAAAAGTGTATATGAATAAAATTATAGAAAATTCAATTTCAAATAACTCTTATTTGAAACATTTTTCCGTTTAAATGATCGTTTCGGAGATATTTACAAAAATGTGCTGTCAAACTCTATCCAGGTCAATATCCCAAGTTAACGTCCAACTCAATTATCTCTGAAACTATGTATCTTACGTGAAAAGTGTATATGAATAAAATTATAGAAAATTAAATTCCAAATAACTCTTATCTGAAACATTTTTCCGTTCAAATCACCGTTCCGGAGATATTTACAAAAATGTGCTGTCAAACTCTATCCAGGTCAATATCCCAAGTTAACGTCCAACTCAATTATCTCTGAAACTATGTATCCTACGTGAAAAGTGTATGAGAATAATATTATGGAAAATTCAATTTCAAATAACTCTTATTTGAAACATTTTCCTGTAAACATCACCGTTTCAGGGATATTTACAAAAATGTGCTGTCAAACTCTATCCAGTTCAATATCCCAAGTTAACGTCCAACTCAATTATCTCTGAAACTATGTATCTTATGTTAAAAGTGTATGGGAACAAAATTATGGAAAATTAAATTTTAAACAACTTTTATTTGAAACATTTTTCTGTAAAAATCACCATTTCGAGAATATTTACAAAAATGTGCTGTCAAACTCTATCCAGTTCAATATCCCAAGTTAACGTCCAACTCAATTATCTCTGAAATTATGTATCTAACGTGAAAAGTGTATATAAATAAAATTATAGGAAATTCAATTCCAAATAACTCTTATCTGAAACATTTTTCCGTTTAAATCACCGTTTCGGAGATATTTACAAAAATGTGCTGTCAAACTCTATCCAGGTCAATATCCCAAGTTAACGTCCAACTCAATTATCTCTGAAATTATGTATCTAACGTGAAAAGTGTATATAAATAAAATTATAGGAAATTCAATTCCAAATAACTCTTATCTGAAACATTTTTCCGTTCAAATCACCGTTCCGGAGATATTTACAAAAATGTGCTGTCAAACTCTATCCAGGTCAATATCCCAAGTTAACGTCCAACTCAATTATCTCTGAAACTATGTATCCTACGTGAAAAGTGTATGAGAATAATATTATGGAAAATTCAATTTCAAATAACTCTTATTTGAAACATTTTCCTGTAAACATCACCGTTTCAGGGATATTTACAAAAATGTGCTGTCAAACTCTATCCAGTTCAATATCCCAAGTTAACGTCCAACTCAATTATCTCTGAAACTATGTATCTTATGTTAAAAGTGTATGGGAACAAAATTATGGAAAATTAAATTTTAAACAACTTTTATTTGAAACATTTTTCTGTAAAAATCACCATTTCGAGAATATTTACAAAAATGTGCTGTCAAACTCTATCCAGTTCAATATCCCAAGTTAACGTCCAACTCAATTATCTCTGAAATTATGTATCTAACGTGAAAAGTGTATATAAATAAAATTATAGGAAATTCAATTCCAAATAACTCTTATCTGAAACATTTTTCCGTTTAAATCACCGTTTCGGAGATATTTACAAAAATGTGCTGTCAAACTCTATCCAGGTCAATATCCCAAGTTAACGTCCAACTCAATTATCTCTGAAATTATGTATCTAACGTGAAAAGTGTATATAAATAAAATTATAGGAAATTCAATTCCAAATAACTCTTATCTGAAACATTTTTCCGTTTAAATCACCGTTTCGGAGATATTTACAAAAATGTGCTGTCAAACTCTATCCAGGTCAATATCCCAAGTTAACGTCCAACTCAATTCTCTCTGAAACTATGTATCCTACGTGAAAAGTGTATGGGAATAATATTATGGAAAATTCAATTTCAAATAACTCTTTTTTGAAACATTTTCCTGTAAACATCACCGTTTCGGGGATATTTACAAAAATGTGCTGTCAAACTCTATCCAGTTCAATATCCCAAGTTAACGTCCAACTCAATTATCTCTGAAGCTATGTATCTTACGTGAAAAGTGTATGGGAATAAAATTATGAAAAATTAAATTCCAAATAACTCTTATTTGAAACATTTTTCTGTAAAAATCACCGTTTCGGAGATATTTACAAAAATGTGCTGTCAAACTCTATCCAGGTCAATATCCCAAGTTAACGTCCAACTCAATTATCTCTGAAACTATGCATCTTACGTGAAAAGTGTATGGAATAAAATTATGGAAAATTTAATTCCAAATAACTGTTATTTGAAACATTTTTCTGTAAAAATCACCGTTTCGGGGATATTTACAAAAATGTGCTGTCAAACTCTATCCAGGTCAATATCCCAAGTTAACGTCCAACTCAATTATCTCTGAAACTATGTATCCTACGTCAAAAGTGTATGGGAACAAGATTATAGAGAATTTGATTTCAAATAAGTCTTATTTGAAACATTTTTCTGTAAAAATCACCGTTTCGGGGATATTTACAAAAATGTGCTGTCAAACTCTTTCCAGGTCAATATCCCAAGTTAACGTCCAACTCAATTATCTCTGAAACTATGTATCCTACGTGAAAAGTGTATGGGGACAAGATTATAGAGAATTTGATTTCAAATAAGTCTTATTTGAAACATTTTTCTGTAAAAATCACCGTTTCGGGGATATTTACAAAAATGTGCTGTCAAACTCTTTCCAGGTCAATATCCCAAGTTAACGTCCAACTCAATTATCTCTGAAACTATGTATCCTACGTGAAAAGTGTATGGGAACAAGATTATAGAAAATTTGATTTCAAATAAGTCTTATTTGAAACATTTTTCCGTTTAAATCCCCGTTTCGGGGATATTTACAAAAATGTACTGTCAAACTCTATCCAGGTCAATATCCCAAGTTAACGTCCAACTCAATTATCTCTGAAACTATGTATCTTACGTGAAAAGTGTATGGGAATAAAATTATGAAAAATTGAATTCCAAATAACTCTTATCTAAAACATTTTTCCGTTAAAATCACCGTTTCGGGGATATTTACAAAAATGTGCTGTCAAACTCTATCCAGGTCAATATCCCAAGTTAACGTCCAACTCAATTATCTCTGAAACTATGTATCTTACGTGAAAAGTGTATGGGAATAAAATTATGGAAAATTGAATTCCAAATAACTCTTATCTAAAACATTTTTCCGTTAAAATCACCGTTTCGGGGATATTTACAAAAATGTGCTGTCAAACTCTATCCAGGTCAATATCCCAAGTTAACGTCCAACTCAATTATCTCTGAAACTATGTATCCTACGTGAAAAGTGTATGGGAACAAGATTATAGAGAATTTGATTTCAAATAAGTCTTATTTGAAACATTTTTCTGTAAAAATCACCGTTTCGGGGATATTTACAAAAATGTGCTGTCAAACTCTTTCCAGGTCAATATCCCAAGTTAACGTCCAACTCAATTATCTCTGAAACTATGTATCCTACGTGAAAAGTGTATGGGAACAAGATTATAGAGAATTTGATTTCAAATAAGTCTTATTTGAAACATTTTTCTGTAAAAATCACCGTTTCGGGGATATTTACAAAAATGTGCTGTCAAACTCTTTCCAGGTCAATATCCCAAGTTAACGTCCAACTCAATTATCTCTGAAACTATGTATCCTACGTGAAAAGTGTATGGGAACAAGATTATAGAAAATTTGATTTCAAATAAGTCTTATTTGAAACATTTTTCCGTTTAAATCCCCGTTT
This sequence comes from Orchestes rusci, assembly GCA_958502075.1. NCBI lineage: Eukaryota > Metazoa > Arthropoda > Insecta > Coleoptera > Curculionidae > Orchestes > Orchestes rusci. Next base: position 112,644,966 of record OY293304.1, on the reverse strand, counting down.
CGGGGATATTTACAAAAATGTACTGTCAAACTCTATCCAGGTCAATATCCCAAGTTAACGTCCAACTCAATTATCTCTGAAACTATGTATCTTACGTGAAAAGTGTATGGGAATAAAATTATGAAAAATTGAATTCCAAATAACTCTTATCTAAAACATTTTTCCGTTAAAATCACCGTTTCGGGGATATTTACAAAAATGTGCTGTCAAACTCTATCCAGGTCAATATCCCAAGTTAACGTCCAACTCAATTATCTCTGAAACTATGTATCCTACGTGAAAAGTGTATGGGAACAAGATTATAGAGAATTTGATTTCAAATAAGTCTTATTTGAAACATTTTTCTGTAAAAATCACCGTTTCGGGAATATTTACAAAAATGTGCTGTCAAACTCTTTCCAGGTCAATATCCCAAGTTAACGTCCAACTCAATTATCTCTGAAACTATGTATCCTACGTGAAAAGTGTATGGGAACAAGATTATAGAAAATTTGATTTGAAATAAGTCTTATTTGAAACATTTTTCCGTTTAAATCCCCGTTTCGGGGATATTTACAAAAATGTACTGTCAAACTCTATCCAGGTCAATATCCCAAGTTAACGTCCAACTCAATTATCTCTGAAACTATGTATCTTACGTGAAAAGTGTATGGGAATAAAATTATGGAAAATTGAATTCCAAATAACTCTTATCTAAAACATTTTTCCGTTAAAATCACCGTTTCGGGGATATTTACAAAAATGTGCTGTCAAACTCTATCCAGGTCAATATCCCAAGTTAACGTCCAACTCAATTATTTCTGAAACTATGTATCCTACGTGAAAAGTGTATGGGAACAAGATTATAGAGAATTTGATTTCAAATAAGTCTTATTTGAAACATTTTTCTGTAAAAATCACCGTTTCGGGGATATTTACAAAAATGTGCTGTCAAACTCTATCCAGGTCAATATCCCAAGTTAACGTCCAACTCAGTTATCTCTGAAATTATGTATCTTACGTGAAAAGTGTATGGGAATAAAATTATGGAAAATTAAATTCCAAATAACTCTTATCTGTAACATTTTTCCGTTTAAATCACCGTTTCGGGGATATTTACAAAAATGTGCTGTCAAACTCTTTCCAGGTCAATATCCCAAGTTAACGTCCAACTCAATTATCTCTGAAACTATGTATCCTACGTGAAAAGTGTGTGGGAACAAGATTATAGAAAATTTGATTTCAAATAAGTCGTATTTGAAACATTTTTCTGTAAAAATCACCGTTTCGGGGATATTTACAAAAATGTGCTGTCAAACTCTTTCCAGGTCAATATCCCAAGTTAACGTCCAACTCAATTATCTCTGAAACTATGTATCCTACGTGAAAAGTGTATGGGAACAAGATTATAGAAAATTTGATTTCAAATAAGTCGTATTTGAAACATTTTTCTGTAAAAATCACCGTTTCGGGGATATTTACAAAAATGTGCTGTCAAACTCTATCCAGGTCAATATCCCAAGTTAACGTCCAACTCAATTATCTCTGAAATTATGTATCTTACGTGAAAAGTGTATGGGAATAAAATTATGGAAAATTAAATTCCAAATAACTCTTATCTGTAACATTTTTCCGTTTAAATCACCGTTTCGGGGATATTTACAAAAATGTGCTGTCAAACTCTATCCAGGTCAATATCCCAAGTTAACGTCCAACTCAATTATCTCTGAAACTATGTATCTAACGTGAAAAGTGTATGAAAATAAAATTATGGAAAATTTAATTCCAAATAATTCTTATTTGAAACATTTTTCTGTAAAAATCACCGTTTCGGGGATATTTACAAAAATGTGCTGTCAAACTCTTTCCAGGTCAATATCCCAAGTTAACGTCCAACTCAATTATCTCTGAAACTATGTATCCTACGTGAAAAGTGTATGGGAACAAGATTATAGAAAATTTGATTTCAAATAAGTCGTATTTGAAACATTTTTCTGTAAAAATCACCATTTCGGGGATATTTACAAAAATGTGCTGTCAAACTCTATCCAGGTCAATATCCCAAGTTAACAAATAATTGATGATTCCAAGTTACTATACAGGGTTAAGCAAAAGTAATGGTTCATATGGTAACAGCAGATTCTTCACACAAAAATATTGCGATCGCCCCGAACTTTTGTCTATTCCGAAAGTTGATATTAAACAGAGATACAGGGTGTCAAAGTTGAATTTTAATTTTTGATTTATTTTCCGAAACAATCAAGTTAAATTGATGAAATTTGATATAATATGGGGGTTGTCTGACATGCAAAATCTAAATTTGAGCATGGGAATCTCTCTTTCTTGTAGGGGGCGCCACTTTTCACTCTCTCAAATAGTAAGAACTTTTTTTCAAAATTAAAAAATTGATTTTAACATCATATTTACATGAAAAAGGTATACTTTGTAGATGTGATCTTTCAAGATATTTGAACTTGAATGTGGCTTTGTTTTAATTACATATAAAATTGAATAAAATAATCTTTTTTTTAGCAAATCAGCTATAGTAAAGTAAATCTGGCACTTTTGATCCCATCAAATGACCCCCGCTCTGATTTCTTGTCAGTCAGTTATTGATTCAATAGAAAAGCTTAAATTCAAAAAGTTGTATCCCCCGCCCTCCGTTTTTGAAAAACTTTTTTTTGGATGTGATTTTCTGGCTAAACCGTAGGTCGCACAAAAAAATTGTCAAACAAAAAATGAAGACAATCAAGTTCCCTACATTTCTTGTCTTCACTAAAATAGCTCTTAAACTTACCGTAAGTTAGAGGGCGCCAGAGTCGACAAATGCGATTTTTTTGCAGTTATGTACCATACAAAAAAAAAGGTTATGATATTAATTGATCCTGTTGTATTATTAAACATTAGGGGTATCATAATACAACAGGATCAATAATAAAAAAATGTCTTTAAAAATAAATCATAAAATAATAAAAATAATGAAACAAATTCTATAAATACACACATATTATGAATAAAATAGATTGTAAACGGCAGAAGAGACTAACATATTATACATATAGAGGGTGTTCAATAAACATTGGGCAAAAATAAAAGGATGATTCCTGAAGTCATCCTGAGAAAAAAAGTTTCGATAAACATAGGTCCGAAAACGCATCGTTTCTATGATACAGGGTGGCATTTTTTTTAATACTTTTTTTGTCAATGGTTCAGTTAAATTTTGACCGATTTTTTTGAAATTTGGCAGCATTGTTGTAAGTGATAAGGGTCTAATCTTGACCCTAACAGATAAAAAATATTGTGTCCACTGGCGTTGCGAGCGGGCAAGATAACATAAATTTTTGAAAAAAAAACAATGCGTTTTGGACCTATTAGTATGTTTATTGGAACTTTTTTTCTTATTATGTCCTCAGGAATCACTCCTTTCATTTTTGCTCAATGGTTTTCAAACACCCCGTATATATAGGGGGCTTTGAAAACGCTGCTTGAATCCTCATTTTCTGCAGATTTAAAAAAATTTAATCTAATTTTATATTTTTTTTCTAGATTTTTTTTTACAGGAAACATTGAACATCGAAACACTTGTCAAGATTACCGTTACAACGGCGTTTTGGATTTATTTTCGAAATTTTCCATTCGAAACCACATTGCAGGGATTACTTTAAGTGGAAATATCTTGAAAAAGGTCCACCTATACGCACTTTTACAAAGTATATCTTTTTTAGTCGATATTTTCAATACTGTCAATATGTCAAGATTTTCAAGTCACTACTGACTAATTGAAGACCAAGAATGATAAACACGCGCTGTGTTGCCAAGTGGATGCTGTGAGAAATGTTTTCCATATTTTTGTCTGTAGCGGATTAAGGGTTAGTTTTGATTGGATTGGGTTAGTTTTGGTTAGTTCGGGTGAGTTCTGGTTATGAATATTGGGATAGTTTTGGTCAGATTGAGTCAGTTTGAGTTTGATTTGATTGGGTTAGTTTGGGTTCGTTCTGGTTAGATTGGGTTAGTTTGGGTTGATTTTGGTCAAACTGGGTTAGTTTTGGTTAGTTCTGTTTAGTTTATGTGGGTTTTGGTTAGATTGGTCAATTTGAGTTAGTTTCGGTGAGTTTTGGTTAGATTGGGTTAGTTTTGGTCAGATTGGGTTTGTTTGATTTGGGTTAGGTTTGGTGAGGATTGGGTTGGTTCTGGTTAGATTGGGTTAGTTTTGGTTAGATTGGGTTAGTTTGGGTTGATTTTGGTCAAACTGGGTTAGTTTTGGTTAGTTCTGTTTAGTTTATGTGGGTTTTGGTTAGATTGGTCAATTTGAGTTAGTTTCGGTGAGTTTTGGTTAGATTGGGTTAGTTTTTGGTCAGATGGGGTCAGTTTGATTTGGGATTAGTCTTGATTAGATTGGGTTATATTGGGTTAGTTTTGGTCAGATTGGGTTTGTTTGATTTGGGTTAGGTTTTGTGAGGATTGGGTTAGTTCTGGTTAGATTGGGTTAGTTTTGGTTAGATTGGGTTAGTTTGGGTTGATTTTGGTCAAACTGGGTTAGTTTTGGTTAGTTCTGTTTAGTTTATGTGGGATTTGGTCAGATTGGGTCAGTCCTGGTCAGAATGGTTTAGTTTTGGTCAATTTGAGTTCGTTTCGGTGAGTTTTGGTTAGATTGGGTTCGTTTTGGTCAGATTGGGTTAGTTTGATTTGGGTTAGGTTTGGTTAGTTTGGGTCACCGTCTCAGAGATGCAGAAACTTGATTGATCAGATAAGCCAAGGATATAATTTTTGAAACTTTGACATTTTTATAGTTCTCGTTCTCAGTATCTTATACAGGGTGTCCGGGAAAATGTGGGAGATCTCTCGGATTCTGATAGAATATTAAAAAATAAGATGACAAGTTCCCATAAATTTTTTTCCTAGCGTTAGGTTCACAATTTCGTCAAGAGCACCACTTCGTCATGGCTTTTTTCGAGGTTTTGTTTAATAAAAATTGTTTTTTCTCGAAAATGGTTCATTTTATCGACAATGAACAAGAGTACCTTTTCTTTAGCTTAATGTTCAAGGTATCCAAATTTATTTTTTTTAACTCCTTATCATACAGGGTGTTAAAAATTTGAGCGTTAAAATGTACAATCTAGTCCGTCCCTGGTAAACTAAACAAGCTAATTATGTTTTAAGGGAAGTATTTTGAGAGGTCCTTACTACTGTTTATCATATTAAATTTTCATTGAATTATATTGAGTCGTTTAAAAGTTATTCAAGAAAAACCGATTTCCAGTGGGGTCCTTTAGGGGGCCGTATCTCCGTAGGGAGGGCCGCTAGGAAAAAAATTTATGGGAACTTGTCATCTTATTTTTTAATGTTCTATCTGAATCCAAGAGATCTCCCACATTTTCCCGGACACCCTGTATATTGTTTTTTTTTTGTCATAGTCTATCAAAATATACAGGCAAAACTATTATTGCAGTCATGGTTTTTAAGAAGTTTGGAAACGTTTGGCAACATTGCATGTTGCTTCTTATATGTAGCTTGTAACAATGTGACGAAGTTGTCATTTTAGGGAGTTATTGTTGTATTGAAAATCTGAAAAAAATTTAGTTTATTTTGGATTTTTTTTTCTTGTTAAAAGTTGTTCATCCAGCAATTGAAATTGTTCTATAAACACAAAACTATGCTTAAAAATTGGAAAAATTCATTAATTTTACAAGACCCCCAAAAAAATATATCTACTTGACCCCATACTACAGACAAACTTCCTAAAACTTTTTTTTTCACATCCCTTATGGCTAGACTATTACGTAAAAGTGTATAAAAACGAAATTATAGAAAATCAAATTCCAGACATGTTTATCGAAATTTAGCACTGCGCAACTCGGCCTTCCCCACCTCTCTCTCCCAGCCCCTTGCGATGGATCGCCGCGACCAACGGTCCAGGACGCCCGGATAATCTCAACATGTGTACTTACCGCAATTGCCGGTCTCAACCCCTTTGTGATTGACAACATCATGCACGAAAATTTGGACAAAAACTCACCAATTATTAACTAGAAATTTGAGTCGCGTGACATTTTGTCAATACAAGGTAACGGGTATCAGGTAAACGTCAGTGTCAAAATCATTGTGTCAAAAAGTAGTCAAATATTTTTGTCGTCGCCTTTCATGTTACAAAATTCGCCGTGATGCTGCCATTGATCAGAAATGTGAAGGCCATTAACGTTCAAGTAAGCCAATCATTGTTTATTTACGGCGCGCATGCTCATATTGTTGTTTTAGCCCATAAAATACCTTTCCAAGAAACTCACTCCATTGTCAACCACGCCTATAACCCCCAGCGACGACCGCCCCCGAAGAACATACCATGAGCCTCCTGTGTACAAGCCCAACCTCTTTTTTGCTCCGCCCACTTTCAAGGTGCCGTACTTTAAGAGTATGCGCAGAACGTTCACGCGCAAGGTTGCCGACAAGAAAAAGCCTAATAAGAGGGAGGTGCTAGTCGAGAAGCCCGTCCTTAAACCGGAAGGGGGAAAGAAGAAGTTGAAAGAGAGGTTTGTGCGCAAGCTGCACATATCGCGCAGTGCGCCTCAACTGGAAAAACCCCCCACCACAATCAAAACGATTGTTGAAATGAATGATAAAGCCAGGTTTAAACAACCGGAACGCAGCATAGCCGTCAAACAATCTGACAACAATAAGGTTAAGTTTCACTATTTGGGCGAGAACACCGAGTGTCGACAATGTCTGTCCAAGCAGCGACAAAAGTTTTCGGATTTTTTCAAGAAAAACGCCGGGAAATTGGGGACGTTCGGCAAAGGTCGGACGTTTAGTACGTACACGTACGAGGGCGTGCCCACTTTGAACAAAAACCGCACCATAACGGTCAGGGACGAGCCATATCTGGACAAACAATCCGTATCGTTGTTCAGCCTAATCAAGCAACAAAGTCACAAAAAGGACGACTTTGTCCCTACAAACCGTTACAGATTTGAATCGAAGAAAATAATGGACCAGTACACTGAGCTAGAGCGCAGGCGCAACCTCCCACCTGACCCCTACCCCCTGGATATGTTTTACGAAGACTACATGCCGCCTTTCACGCCCCAGGTTGTCACATCTTGTCCTCAATTTCCCCGCAAGTTTGGCAGCGCTGTTAAGTTGCACCCCTGCGGCGGGTGTGACAGGGAGCAAACCTGCCCTGACAGAGACAAAAAGAAAAGTGACAGGAAAAAGGAGAAAAACAAGGACAAAAAGGACAAGGATAAGCGCAGACCCAAGGCGTTTATGGCAGGATATTTGGAACCTGATGATGGCAAGGTGTGGAACTTTTGCAAAAAAAGCCCCGCCTTTTACCAGGACCACGCCACTGGGTTTGGCCCGTCAAAGAAACTCCCTGTGGCTACGCGCAACACGTTTATCCCCACTTCGGAAATGGGGCGGTTCCCTTGCAAGCCCACGCCCCCTTGGCCCAAGCACCAAGTTAAAGTCAAAATACCTAGAGAGGAGAAGAGGGACAAAAATAGGAAGTGCAAGCGGCAAGATAGGGAGCAATTTAATACAGGCCATTTGGAGCTAGCCGTCGATGAAACAGGCACCTACGGGCTGGAATTGTCCAAAAAACACTGTCCATGTACAGGCGGAGTCAGACAGGATAAGTGTAGAATTAAAACTCCGCCCAAAAAGGAAGATGATTTGCCAGAGCATTGTCCGAGGGAGGTGCATAGGAAGCCGTGCAGGGAAAGCCCCTGCAAGCAGACGCCCAAAAAAAGCGCAGCAGAGGCGGAGCTTAAGGCGCCACAGGAGGCGGAGTTTGAAGTATTGGGGGCGGTGCCCAGGGTGGAGCTGACTGAGGCGGCCACGCAGGTGATTTCTATGGACTTGCGCAAGATTATCGAGCCGGTGATTGAGCGGGAGTGCAAGAAATATCAACAAGTAAGAGATGGTGAGTCACAAACTTGAAAAATATTTTAATTTTTGATTGTTTTGGAAATTTCTCAGAAACGGTGCATTTTCTGAAAAATTTTTTGAAATGAAAGTGGTTCAAAATTAAATTGTCTACAATTTTTTATCAATTGATTTTTTGTGAAATATATACTTGATGAGATATTTGCGTTTCAATTTAAAAAAGGTATAAATTAAAAAAAAAAATCCAAATATCTCACTTACCATACATTTTATAAAAAAGTGCATTGGAACAAAATTGTTGTGGATTTTATTGTGAGCAAGTTTCATTTGAAACATTTTTTTATAAAATACCCCATTTTCGAGAAATTTCATTAATAGTGATTTTTGGTGAAAATTGAAACAGGAGTTTTTGTCAAATATCTTATTCGGGATACAATTTACAAAAAAGTATATTCGAAAAAAATTGTGTAGGATTTGTTTGTTGACAAGTTTTATTCGGAACAGTTTTCTAAAAAATCCACCGTGTTTGAGAAATTTTATAATTAGTGATATTTCCTTGAAATTGAAACGGGAATTTTTGCCAAATATCTCATTCCGCAGACATTTTTAGAAAAAGTCTATGGGAACAAAGTTATGGACATTTTCATTGTGAACAACTCTTGTTTGAAACAATTTTCTATAAAATCTACCGTTTTTGAGAAATTTGATTATTAGTGATTTTTGTTGAAAATCTCAACTGTAACTTCTGCCAAATATCTCACTCGGTATACATTCTATTGAAAAATGTATGGAAGATTAATTGTAGACAATTTTATTGTGAGCAACTTTTATTTGAAACAATTTTTTTTCAAATGCATTGTTTTTGAGAAATTTTATTCAAAGTGATTTTTAATATTGTTGACTTTTATCAACGTTTATTTGCCTTTATTCAGACATTTTAGTGACTTTGTTAGTATTTCTCAGCGTCTTGTTTCTCATTATTCATCTTTTTATTGTTTTTTTCATTCATATTGTTGACCGTTTTAATTCTAATAATATTACCGACTCCATTTTTGCTGAAAATTAAAATGCACAATATCCCACTAATCATACATTTTACAGAAAAGTTTATTTGAAAAAAATTATCGGCAAACTAATTCTTAACAACTTTTATTTTAAATTTTTTCTTGTAAAACCTACCATTTTCAAGTAATTTGCTAATAATCATCATTGCAGCTGTGGAAAGAATGGAGCGCAAGCTCGACGGCGCCCTAAAACGCCTCGAAAGCACCCCCTTAAAATACCCCTGGAAAATAATCAGAGAACAAACCGAAAACCCCCGTCAACAAGACCCTCTGGTCAACATAATCCATCATAAAGACCCCCTAAACCGAGCTAAAATCACCGAAAAACCCCTGGAAACCACAATGGATGACCCCTCCAACCATCCAAAGGCTTTTTTTGACGAATGTCCTGAAGACCTGTACAAAAAATTCAAAAAAACCAGCGTCGGCGACAACATCAGCAACAAAATCGACCGTTTTGACCCTACAAGCTGCGACGCCCCACAAGCAAATCCATGCAAGAATAAGCCCCCACAAGATACGTGTTGTCAGCCAACGTACGTGTCCAAAGTGGATCCGTGCAGTGCGACTTGTGGGCAAAAGCCAGAGCCGGCTTGTGGGCCTCCGCCTTGTGGTTCCCCACAAGCAGGAGCGCGCCACGGTGAAATGAAAGCCGGCGAAGTGCGGTGCAAGGTTTCGCCTGTTATGCCTAGTCCGTGCCAGGATCACGTGGTTTGCGATGACAAGGAGATTAAGGGAGGTGTGGTGCAATGTGGCAAGTCCAAGGTGCTGGAGTTGAGGAGAAAGGTGCCGCAGGAGGCTGGGGTCAGGGTGGATTGTGATGCCAAGTGTCCTGAAGGTAACTACATATCAGCTTTATCGATTGTAGAGCGTCAAATTATCTATTTTTGTAACCTTTAGTGTCCCAGCCAGAATGCTTCCAAGCACCCTGTCCAACTTGTGAAGAAGTGAAATCCGTTCCTGTAGTTCCTGTAGACTGTACCAAAAAGCCCAGCCACGCCCATGGGATTGCTGGCATGATTGAACCTGTCAAGTGTGGTAAGTTATTTTTTTTTTAAGTTTATTTGCCTTTAATCGAACATTTTATTGACTATTGGTTATTCTTATTTTTTGTTTCGTTTGTTTCTTATTGATGATTTTTTTCATTTTGTAGATTTTTTATTTGCCTCTGATTGGACATTTTAGTGATTTTGTTAGTTTTTCTCAGCGTTTTGTTTGTCATTTTTCATACTATTAATGATTTTTTTCATATTATTGCCTTTTATCATCGTTTGTTGGCCTTTAATCGGGCATTTTAGTGACTGTTTCTCAGCGTTTTGTTTTTCATTCTTCATCTTATTTTTTTTTTTTATATTGTTGCTTTTATTCAGCGTTTATTTGCATTTTTTCAGGCATTTTAGTGACTTTGTTAGTATTTCTCTGCGTCTTTTTTCTCATTATTCATCTTATTATTGTTTTTTTTTTCATATTGTTGACTTTTATCAACGTTTATTTGCCTTTATTTGGGAACTTTAGTGACTTTGTTAGTATTTCTCAGCGTTTTGTTTCTCATTCTCTATCTTCTCAATGATTTTTTCATATTGCCATCAATGTCAATATTTCAATAGCAATTTTCAAAATTCCATAGCTCTTTTGGTTTTTGAGATATCAACTTCAAATTTTACTGAGAGTTGCTTTAAAGTGTATAGTTTCCATTTGTGACTTCTAAGGTTTCACGGAATTTTTGGTTTTCATTATACAGGTTGTTAAATGGGTCAAAGTCTATATTTAAATATCAATTTTCAAAATTCCATAGCTCTTTTGGTTTTTGAGATATCAACTTCAAATTTTACTGAGAGTTGCTTTAAAGTGTATAGTTTCCATTTGTGACTTCTAAGGTTTCACGGAATTTTTGGTTTTTATTATACAGGTTGTTAAATGGGTCAAAGTCTATATTTAAATATCAATTTTCAAAATTCCATAGCTCTTTTGGTTTTTGAGATATCAACTTCAAATTTTACTGAGAGTTGCTTTAAAGTGTATAGTTTCCATTTGTGACTTCTAAGGTTTCACGGAATTTTTGGTTTTTATTATACAGGTTGTTAAATGGGTCAAAGTCTATATTTAAATATCAATTTTCAAAATTCCATAGCTCTTTTGGTTTTTGAGATATCAACTTCAAATTTTACTGAGAGTTGCTTTAAAGTGTATAGTTTCCATTTGTGACTTCTAAGGTTTCACGGAATTTTTGGTTTTTATTATACAGGTTGTTAAATGAGTCAATGTCTATATTTAAATATCAATTTTCAAAATTCCATAGCTCTTTTGGTTTTTGAGATATCAACTTCAAATTTGAGTGAGAGTTGCTTTAAAGTGTATAGTTTCCATTTGTGACTTCTAAGGTTTCACGGGATTTTTGGTTTTTATTATACAGGTTGTTAAATGAGTCAATGTCTATATTTAAATATCAATTTTCAAAATTCCATAGCTCTTTTGGTTTTTGAGATATCAACTTCAAATTTGAGTGAGAGTTGCTTTAAAGTGTATAGTTTCCATTTGTGACTTCTAAGGTTTCACGGGATTTTTGGTTTTTATTACACAGGGTGTTAAATAAATCAATGTCAATATTTTAACATCAATTTTCAAAATTCCATAGCTCTTTTGGTTTTTGAGATATCAACTTCAAATTTGAGTGAGAGTTGCTTTAAAGTGTATAGTTTCCATTTGTGACTTCTAAGGTTTCACGGGATTTTTGGTTTTTATTATACAGGTTGTTAAATGGGTCAATGTCTATATTTAAATATCAATTTTCAAAATTCCATAGCTCTTTTGGTTTTTGAGATATCAACTTCAAATTTGATTGAGAGTTGCTTTAAAGTGTATAGTTTCCATTTGTGACTTCTAAGGTTTCACGGGATTTTTGGTTTTTATAATACATGTTGTTAAATGGGTCAAAGTCTATATTTAAATATCAATTTTCAAAATTCCATAGCTCTTTTGGTTTTTGAGATATCAACTTCAAATTTTACTGAGAGTTGCTTTAAAGTGTATAGTTTCCATTTGTGACTTCTAAGGTTTCACGGAATTTTTGGTTTTTATTATACAGGTTGTTAAATGGGTCAAAGTCTATATTTAAATATCAATTTTCAAAATTCCATAGCTCTTTTGGTTTTTGAGATATCAACTTCAAATTTTACTGAGAGTTGCTTTAAAGTGTATAGTTTCCATTTGTGACTTCTAAGGTTTCACGGAATTTTTGGTTTTTATTATACAGGTTGTTAAATGAGTCAATGTCTATATTTAAATATCAATTTTCAAAATTCCATAGCTCTTTTGGTTTTTGAGATATCAACTTCAAATTTGAGTGAGAGTTGCTTTAAAGTGTATAGTTTCCATTTGTGACTTCTAAGGTTTCACGGGATTTTTGGTTTTTATTATACAGGTTGTTAAATGAGTCAATGTCTATATTTAAATATCAATTTTCAAAATTCCATAGCTCTTTTGGTTTTTGAGATATCAACTTCAAATTTGAGTGAGAGTTGCTTTAAAGTGTATAGTTTCCATTTGTGACTTCTAAGGTTTCACGGGATTTTTGGTTTTTATTACACAGGGTGTTAAATAAATCAATGTCAATATTTTAACATCAATTTTCAAAATTCCATAGCTCTTTTGGTTTTTGAGATATCAACTTCAAATTTGAGTGAGAGTTGCTTTAAAGTGTATAGTTTCCATTTGTGACTTCTAAGGTTTCACGGGATTTTTGGTTTTTATTATACAGGTTGTTAAATGGGTCAATGTCTATATTTAAATATCAATTTTCAAAATTCCATAGCTCTTTTGGTTTTTGAGATATCAACTTCAAATTTGATTGAGAGTTGCTTTAAAGTGTATAGTTTCCATTTGTGACTTCTAAGGTTTCACGGGATTTTTGGTTTTTATAATACATGTTGTTAAATGGGTCAAAGTCTATATTTAAATATCAATTTTCAAAATTCCATAGCTCTTTTGGTTTTTGAGATATCAACTTCAAATTTTACTGAGAGTTGCTTTAAAGTGTATAGTTTCCATTTGTGACTTCTAAGGTTTCACGGAATTTTTGGTTTTTATTATACAGGTTGTTAAATGGGTCAAAGTCTATATTTAAATATCAATTTTCAAAATTCCATAGCTCTTTTGGTTTTTGAGATATCAACTTCAAATTTTACTGAGAGTTGCTTTAAAGTGTATAGTTTCCATTTGTGACTTCTAAGGTTTCACGGAATTTTTGGTTTTTATTATACAGGTTGTTAAATGAGTCAATGTCTATATTTAAATATCAATTTTCAAAATTCCATAGCTCTTTTGGTTTTTGAGATATCAACTTCAAATTTGAGTGAGAGTTGCTTTAAAGTGTATAGTTTCCATTTGTGACTTCTAAGGTTTCACGGGATTTTTGGTTTTTATTATACAGGTTGTTAAATGAGTCAATGTCTATATTTAAATATCAATTTTCAAAATTCCATAGCTCTTTTGGTTTTTGAGATATCAACTTCAAATTTGAGTGAGAGTTGCTTTAAAGTGTATAGTTTCCATTTGTGACTTCTAAGGTTTCACGGGATTTTTGGTTTTTATTACACAGGGTGTTAAATAAATCAATGTCAATATTTTAACATCAATTTTCAAAATTCCATAGCTCTTTTGGTTTTTGAGATATCAACTTCAAATTTGAGTGAGAGTTGCTTTAAAGTGTATAGTTTCCATTTGTGACTTCTAAGGTTTCACGGGATTTTTGGTTTTTATTATACAGGTTGTTAAATGGGTCAATGTCTATATTTAAATATCAATTTTCAAAATTCCATAGCTCTTTTGGTTTTTGAGATATCAACTTCAAATTTGATTGAGAGTTGCTTTAAAGTGTATAGTTTCCATTTGTGACTTCTAAGGTTTCACGGGATTTTTGGTTTTTATAATACATGTTGTTAAATGGGTCAAAGTCTATATTTAAATATCAATTTTCAAAATTCCATAGCTCTTTTGGTTTTTGAGATATCAACTTCAAATTTTACTGAGAGTTGCTTTAAAGTGTATAGTTTCCATTTGTGACTTCTAAGGTTTCACGGAATTTTTGGTTTTTATTATACAGGTTGTTAAATGAGTCAATGTCTATATTTAAATATCAATTTTCAAAATTCCATAGCTCTTTTGGTTTTTGAGATATCAACTTCAAATTTGAGTGAGAGTTGCTTTAAAGTGTATAGTTTCCATTTGTGACTTCTAAGGTTTCACGGGATTTTTGGTTTTTATTATACAGGTTGTTAAATGAGTCAATGTCTATATTTAAATATCAATTTTCAAAATTCCATAGCTCTTTTGGTTTTTGAGATATCAACTTCAAATTTGAGTGAGAGTTGCTTTAAAGTGTATAGTTTCCATTTGTGACTTCTAAGGTTTCACGGGATTTTTGGTTTTTATTACACAGGGTGTTAAATAAATCAATGTCAATATTTTAACATCAATTTTCAAAATTCCATAGCTCTTTTGGTTTTTGAGATATCAACTTCAAATTTGAGTGAGAGTTGCTTTAAAGTGTATAGTTTCCATTTGTGACTTCTAAGGTTTCACGGGATTTTTGGTTTTTATTATACAGGTTGTTAAATGGGTCAATGTCTATATTTAAATATCAATTTTCAAAATTCCATAGCTCTTTTGGTTTTTGAGATATCAACTTCAAATTTGATTGAGAGTTGCTTTAAAGTGTATAGTTTCCATTTGTGACTTCTAAGGTTTCACGGGATTTTTGGTTTTTATAATACATGTTGTTAAATGGGTCAAAGTCTATATTTAAATATCAATTTTCAAAATTCCATAGCTCTTTTGGTTTTTGAGATATCAACTTCAAATTTTACTGAGAGTTGCTTTAAAGTGTATAGTTTCCATTTGTGACTTCTAAGGTTTCACGGGATTTTTGGTTTTTATTACACAGGGTGTTAAATAAATCAATGTCAATATTTTAACATCAATTTTCAAAATTCCATAGCTCTTTTGGTTTTTGAGATATCAACTTCAAATTTGAGTGAGAGTTGCTTTAAAGTGTATAGTTTCCATTTGTGACTTCTAAGGTTTCACGGGATTTTTGGTTTTTATTATACAGGTTGTTAAATGGGTCAATGTCTATATTTAAATATCAATTTTCAAAATTCCATAGCTCTTTTGGTTTTTGAGATATCAACTTCAAATTTTACTGAGAGTTGCTTTAAAGTGTATAGTTTCCATTTGTGACTTCTAAGGTTTCACGGAATTTTTGGTTTTTATTATACAGGTTGTTAAATGGGTCAAAGTCTATATTTAAATATCAATTTTCAAAATTCCATAGCTCTTTTGGTTTTTGAGATATCAACTTCAAATTTTACTGAGAGTTGCTTTAAAGTGTATAGTTTCCATTTGTGACTTCTAAGGTTTCACGGAATTTTTGGTTTTCATTATACAGGTTGTTAAATGGGTCAAAGTCTATATTTAAATATCAATTTTCAAAATTCCATAGCTCTTTTGGTTTTTGAGATATCAACTTCAAATTTTACTGAGAGTTGCTTTAAAGTGTATAGTTTCCATTTGTGACTTCTAAGGTTTCACGGAATTTTTGGTTTTTATTATACAGGTTGTTAAATGGGTCAAAGTCTATATTTAAATATCAATTTTCAAAATTCCATAGCTCTTTTGGTTTTTGAGATATCAACTTCAAATTTTACTGAGAGTTGCTTTAAAGTGTATAGTTTCCATTTGTGACTTCTAAGGTTTCACGGAATTTTTGGTTTTTATTATACAGGTTGTTAAATGGGTCAAAGTCTATATTTAAATATCAATTTTCAAAATTCCATAGCTCTTTTGGTTTTTGAGATGTCAACTTCAAATTTTACTGAGAGTTGCTTTAAAGTGTATAGTTTCCATTTGTTACTTCTAAGGTTTCACGGGATTTTTGGTTTTTATAATACATGTTGTTAAATGGGTCAAAGTCTATATTTAAATATCAATTTTCAAAATTCCATAGCTCTTTTGGTTTTTGAGATATCAACTTCAAATTTTACTGAGAGTTGCTTTAAAGTGTATAGTTTCCATTTGTGACTTCTAAGGTTTCACGGGATTTTTGGTTTTTATTATACAGGTTGTTAAATGGGTCAAAGTCTATATTTAAATATCAATTTTCAAAATTCCATAGCTCTTTTGGTTTTTGAGATGTCAACTTCAAATTTTACTGAGAGTTGCTTTAAAGTGTATAGTTTCCATTTGTGACTTCTAAGGTTTCACGGAATTTTTGGTTTTTATTATACAGGTTGTTAAATGGGTCAAAGTCTATATTTAAATATCAATTTTCAAAATTCCATAGCTCTTTTGGTTTTTGAGATATCAACTTCAAATTTTACTGAGAGTTGCTTTAAAGTGTATAGTTTCCATTTGTGACTTCTAAGGTTTCACGGAATTTTTGGTTTTTATTATACAGGTTGTTAAATGGGTCAAAGTCTATATTTAAATATCAATTTTCAAAATTCCATAGCTCTTTTGGTTTTTGAGATATCAACTTCAAATTTTACTGAGAGTTGCTTTAAAGTGTATAGTTTCCATTTGTGACTTCCAAGGTTTCACGGGATTTTTGGTTTTTATTATACAGGTTGTTAAATGGGTCAAAGTCTATATTTAAATATCAATTTTCAAAATTCCATAGCTCTTTTGGTTTTTGAGATGTCAACTTCAAATTTTACTGAGAGTTGCTTTAAAGTGTATAGTTTCCATTTGTGACTTCTAAGGTTTCACGGAATTTTTGGTTTTTATTATACAGGTTGTTAAATGGGTCAAAGTCTATATTTAAATATCAATTTTCAAAATTCCATAGCTCTTTTGGTTTTTGAGATATCAACTTCAAATTTTACTGAGAGTTGCTTTAAAGTGTATAGTTTCCATTTGTTACTTCTAAGGTTTCACGGGATTTTTGGTTTTTATAATACATGTTGTTAAATGGGTCAAAGTCTATATTTAAATATCAATTTTCAAAATTCCATAGCTCTTTTGGTTTTTGAGATATCAACTTCAAATTTTACTGAGAGTTGCTTTAAAGTGTATAGTTTCCATTTGTGACTTCTAAGGTTTCACGGAATTTTTGGTTTTTATTATACAGGTTGTTAAATGGGTCAAAGTCTATATTTAAATATCAATTTTCAAAATTCCATAGCTCTTTTGGTTTTTGAGATATCAACTTCAAATTTTACTGAGAGTTGCTTTAAAGTGTATAGTTTCCATTTGTGACTTCTAAGGTTTCACGGAATTTTTGGTTTTTATTATACAGGTTGTTAAATGGGTCAAAGTCTATATTTAAATATCAATTTTCAAAATTCCATAGCTCTTTTGGTTTTTGAGATATCAACTTCAAATTTTACTGAGAGTTGCTTTAAAGTGTATAGTTTCCATTTGTGACTTCCAAGGTTTCACGGGATTTTTGGTTTTTATTATACAGGTTGTTAAATGGGTCAAAGTCTATATTTAAATATCAATTTTCAAAATTCCATAGCTCTTTTGGTTTTTGAGATGTCAACTTCAAATTTTACTGAGAGTTGCTTTAAAGTGTATAGTTTCCATTTGTGACTTCTAAGGTTTCACGGAATTTTTGGTTTTTATTATACAGGTTGTTAAATGGGTCAAAGTCTATATTTAAATATCAATTTTCAAAATTCCATAGCTCTTTTGGTTTTTGAGATGTCAACTTCAAATTTTACTGAGAGTTGCTTTAAAGTGTATAGTTTCCATTTGTGACTTCTAAGGTTTCACGGAATTTTTGGTTTTTATTATACAGGTTGTTAAATGGGTCAAAGTCTATATTTAAATATCAATTTTCAAAATTCCATAGCTCTTTTGGTTTTTGAGATGTCAACTTCAAATTTTACTGAGAGTTGCTTTAAAGTGTATAGTTTCCATTTGTTACTTCTAAGGTTTCACGGGATTTTTGGTTTTTATAATACATGTTGTTAAATGGGTCAAAGTCTATATTTAAATATCAATTTTCAAAATTCCATAGCTCTTTTGGTTTTTGAGATATCAACTTCAAATTTTACTGAGAGTTGCTTTAAAGTGTATAGTTTCCATTTGTGACTTCTAAGGTTTCACGGGATTTTTGGTTTTTATTATACAGGTTGTTAAATGGGTCAAAGTCTATATTTAAATATCAATTTTCAAAATTCCATAGCTCTTTTGGTTTTTGAGATGTCAACTTCAAATTTTACTGAGAGTTGCTTTAAAGTGTATAGTTTCCATTTGTGACTTCTAAGGTTTCACGGAATTTTTGGTTTTTATTATACAGGTTGTTAAATGGGTCAAAGTCTATATTTAAATATCAATTTTCAAAATTCCATAGCTCTTTTGGTTTTTGAGATATCAACTTCAAATTTTACTGAGAGTTGCTTTAAAGTGTATAGTTTCCATTTGTGACTTCTAAGGTTTCACGGAATTTTTGGTTTTTATTATACAGGTTGTTAAATGGGTCAAAGTCTATATTTAAATATCAATTTTCAAAATTCCATAGCTCTTTTGGTTTTTGAGATATCAACTTCAAATTTTACTGAGAGTTGCTTTAAAGTGTATAGTTTCCATTTGTGACTTCCAAGGTTTCACGGGATTTTTGGTTTTTATTATACAGGTTGTTAAATGGGTCAAAGTCTATATTTAAATATCAATTTTCAAAATTCCATAGCTCTTTTGGTTTTTGAGATGTCAACTTCAAATTTTACTGAGAGTTGCTTTAAAGTGTATAGTTTCCATTTGTGACTTCTAAGGTTTCACGGAATTTTTGGTTTTTATTATACAGGTTGTTAAATGGGTCAAAGTCTATATTTAAATATCAATTTTCAAAATTCCATAGCTCTTTTGGTTTTTGAGATATCAACTTCAAATTTTACTGAGAGTTGCTTTAAAGTGTATAGTTTCCATTTGTTACTTCTAAGGTTTCACGGGATTTTTGGTTTTTATAATACATGTTGTTAAATGGGTCAAAGTCTATATTTAAATATCAATTTTCAAAATTCCATAGCTCTTTTGGTTTTTGAGATATCAACTTCAAATTTTACTGAGAGTTGCTTTAAAGTGTATAGTTTCCATTTGTGACTTCTAAGGTTTCACGGGATTTTTGGTTTTTATAATACATATTGTTAAATGAGTCAATATCTATATTTAAATATCAATTTTCAAAATTCCATAGCTCTTTTGGTTTTTGAGATATCAACTTCAAATTTGATTGAGAGTTGCTTTAAAGTGTATAGTTTCCATTTGTGATTCATAAGGTTTCACGGGATTTTTGGTTTTTATTATACAGAGGTTGTTAAATGAGTCAATGTCTATATTTTAATATCAATTTTCAAAATTCCATAGCTCTTTTGGTTTTTGAGATATCAACTTCAAATTTGAGTGAGAGTTGCTTTAAAGTGTATAGTTTCCATTTGTGACTTCTAAGGTTTCACGGGATTTTTGGTTTTTATTGTACAGGGGGTTAGATGAATCAATGTCAATATTTTAAAATCAATTTTCAAAATTTCATAGCACTTTTGGTTTTTGATATATCAACTTCAAATTTGAGTGAGAGTTGCTTTAAAGTGTATAGTTTCCATTTGTGACTTCTAAGGTTTCACGGGATTTTTGGTTTTTATTGTACAGGGGGTTAGATGAATCAATGTCAATATTTTAAAATCAATTTTCAAAATTTCATAGCACTTTTGGTTTTTGATATATCAACTTCAAATTTGAGTGAGAGTTGCTTTAAAGTGTATAGTTTCCATTTGTGACTTCTAAGGTTTCACGGGATTTTTGGTTTTTATTGTACAGGGGGTTAGATGAATCAATGTCAATATTTTAAAATCAATTTTCAAAATTTCATAGCACTTTTGGTTTTTGATATATCAACTTCAAATTTGAGTGAGAGTTGCTTTAAAGTGTATAGTTTCCATTTGTGACTTCTAAGGTTTCACGGGATTTTTGGTTTTTATTGTACAGGGGGTTAGATGAATCAATGTCAATATTTTAAAATCAATTTTCAAAATTTCATAGCACTTTTGGTTTTTGATATATCAACTTCAAATTTGAGTGAGAGTTGCTTTAAAGTGTATAGTTTCCATTTGTGACTTCTAAGGTTTCAC
Organism: Orchestes rusci; assembly: GCA_958502075.1. Lineage (NCBI taxonomy): Eukaryota > Metazoa > Arthropoda > Insecta > Coleoptera > Curculionidae > Orchestes > Orchestes rusci. Next base: position 112,624,916 of record OY293304.1, on the reverse strand, counting down.
GGGATTTTTGGTTTTTATTGTACAGGGGGTTAGATGAATCAATGTCAATATTTTAAAATCAATTTTCAAAATTTCATAGCACTTTTGGTTTTTGATATATCAACTTCAAATTTGAGTGAGAGTTGCTTTAAAGTGTATAGTTTCCATTTGTGACTTCTAAGGTTTCACGGGATTTTTGGTTTTTATTGTACAGGGGGTTAGATGAATCAATGTCAATATTTTAAAATCAATTTTCAAAATTTCATAGCACTTTTGGTTTTTGATATATCAACTTCAAATTTGAGTGAGAGTTGCTTTAAAGTGTATAGTTTCCATTTGTGACTTCTAAGGTTTCACGGGATTTTTGGTTTTTATTGTACAGGGGGTTAGATGAATCAATGTCAATATTTTAAAATCAATTTTCAAAATTTCATAGCACTTTTGGTTTTTGATATATCAACTTCAAATTTGAGTGAGAGTTGCTTTAAAGTGTATAGTTTCCATTTGTGACTTCTAAGGTTTCACGGGATTTTTGGTTTTTATTGTACAGAGGGTTAGATGAATCAATGTCAATATTTTAAAATCAATTTTCAAAATTTCATAGCACTTTTGGTTTTTGATATATCAACTTCAAATTTGAGTGAGAGTTGCTTTAAAGTGTATAGTTTCCATTTGTGACTTCTAAGGTTTCACGGGATTTTTGGTTTTTATAATACATATTGTTAAATGAGTCAATATCTATATTTAAATATCAATTTTCAAAATTCCATAGCTCTTTTGGTTTTTGAGATATCAACTTCAAATTTGATTGAGAGTTGCTTTAAAGTGTATAGTTTCCATTTGTGATTCATAAGGTTTCACGGGATTTTTGGTTTTTATTATACAGAGGTTGTTAAATGAGTCAATGTCTATATTTTAATATCAATTTTCAAAATTCCATAGCTCTTTTGGTTTTTGAGATATCAACTTCAAATTTGAGTGAGAGTTGCTTTAAAGTGTATAGTTTCCATTTGTGACTTCTAAGGTTTCACGGGATTTTTGGTTTTTATTGTACAGGGGGTTAGATGAATCAATGTCAATATTTTAAAATCAATTTTCAAAATTTCATAGCACTTTTGGTTTTTGATATATCAACTTCAAATTTGAGTGAGAGTTGCTTTAAAGTGTATAGTTTCCATTTGTGACTTCTAAGGTTTCACGGGATTTTTGGTTTTTATTGTACAGGGGGTTAGATGAATCAATGTCAATATTTTAAAATCAATTTTCAAAATTTCATAGCACTTTTGGTTTTTGATATATCAACTTCAAATTTGAGTGAGAGTTGCTTTAAAGTGTATAGTTTCCATTTGTGACTTCTAAGGTTTCACGGGATTTTTGGTTTTTATTATACAGGTTGTTAAATGAGTCAATGTCTATAATATTTAAATATCAATTTTCAAAATTCCATAGCTCTTTTGGTTTTTGAGATATCAACTTCAAATTTGAGTGAGAGTTGCTTTAAAGTGTATAGTTTTCATTTGTGACTTCTAAGGTTTCACGGGATTTTTGGTTTTTATTATACAGGTTGTTAAATGGGTCAATGTCTATATTTAAATATCAATTTTAAACATTTCATAGCTCTTTTGGTTTTTGAGATATCAACTTCAAATTTGAGTGAGAGTTGCTTTGAAGTGTATAGTTTCCATTTGTCACTTTAAAAGTTTCACGAGATATTTGGTTTTTATTATACAGGGTCTTAAATGAGTCAATATCAATATTTTAACAGCAATATTCAAAACTCCATAACTCTTTTGGTTTTTAAGATATCAACTTCAAATTCTAGTGAGAGGTGCTTTAAAGTATATAGTTTCCATTTGTAACTTCTAAACTTTCACGGAATTTTGGGTTTTTGATATACAGGGTGTTAAATTAATCGGAAATTTTGATGGCACATTCACCATTTTTGCAGACTACACCAAAAACGAACAATGCCCCAAATGTCCCAAATGCCCCCCACCAGTCACGCCAAAGGTTCTTTTCTCTCAACCCGCACCACGAAAATCAGAACCCTGCGATCCAAACCAAGAAACCGTGTGTCCGGTTTCCTGCCGGAAACAACCGATTACCGGCAAAACCACGTGCGAGAAAAACGATCGATACTGCGACGACGCGGCCAAACAAATCGAAAACGAAAAACGGTTGGCAGAACTGGAGCGAATCCATAAACAACAGTTGGCAATGGCTTGCCAAAAGCCGGTTCAATTCAAACCGGAGTCGAAGAAAACTTGGACTCCTGTTAAAATCCAAGATGACAAAATGGGGGATAAAAACGCGACTAAACCGGATAAGAAGTGTTGCCAGATCAACCCTAAAATCATCATGAAAATGGCGCCACCTTTAGAAGAGGATGGGCTCAGCAGTACTGCCGCCCCCAACTACATGGGCTCGTCATCTGAGGATTTGTACTTGACGATAACACGAAGGTTAATTGGGCAAATTGCCGCCCCCATTGTGGTTACTTTTAGCAGGAACAACCCCATTATGAATTTAAGAGCCCCAGGACAAGCTAGCGCTGATGATAATTTTAATGGTAAACGCAAGAAAGATGATGGTTTTATTGGTGTTCCTGTGGAAGACAAGATTGAAGATGGAAAAGTCTGCCAGGAAGGTAACTAATGTAACTATGCGTTTTACAGGAAAATATATATGACAAAAAGTCAGTAACTGGAACCAATCAAATAGTTTTTTCCAATCAAGAGAATGACGCCAACATTTTTTCTAAAAAACGCACCGTTTTCGAGATTTTGCCAACATTGTTGTTTTAAATTTTTTTGCCATAGAGCGACATATCAAGTGAGGGTAGTTTTTTCCAACTAAGAGAATGACGCAAACATTTTTTCTAAAAAACGCACCGTTTTCGAGATTTTGCCAACTTTGTTGTTTTAAATTTTTTTGCCATAGAGCGACATATCAAGTGAGGGTAGTTTTTTCCAACTAAGAGAATGACGCAAACATTTTTTCTAAAAAACGCACCGTTTTCGAGATTTTGACAACTTTGTTGCTTTTCATTTTTTTGCCATAGTGTGACATATCAAGTGAGGGTAGTTTTTTCCAACTAAGAGAATGACGCAAACATTTTTTCTAAAAAACGCACCGTTTTTGAGATTTTGCCAACTTTGTTGTTTTTATTTTTTTTGCCATAGTGAGACATATCAAGTAAGGGTAGTTTTTCCCAACTAAGAGAATGACGCTAACATTTTTTCTAAAAAACGCACCGTTTTTGAGATTTTGCCAACTTTGTTGCTTTTCATTTTTTTGCCATAGTGTGACATATCAAGTGAGGGTAGTTTTTTCCAACAAAGAGAATGGCGCCAACATTTTTTCTAAAAAACGCACCGTTTTTGAGATTTTGCCAACTTTGTTGTTTTTATTTTTTTTGCCATAGTGCGACATATCAAGTAAGGGTAGTTTTTCCCAAGTAAGAGAATGACGCAAACATTTTTTCTAAAAAATGCACCGTTTTCGAGATTTTGTGAACGTTGTTGCTTTTCATTTTATTGCCATAGTGCGACATATCAAGTAAGGGTAGTTTTTTCCAACTAAGAGAATGACGCAAATATTTTTTCCAAAAAACGCACCGTTTTCGAGATTTTGACAACTTTGTTGCTTTTCATTTTTTTGCCATAGTGTGACATATCAAGTGAGGGTAGTTCTTCCCAACTAAGAGAATGATGCAAACATTTTTTCTAAAAAACGCACCGTTTTCGAGATTTTGTCAACTTTGTTGCTTTTCATTTTATTGCCATAGTGCGACATATCAAGTAAGGTAAGTTTTTTCCAACTAAAAGAATGGCGCAAACATTTTTTTTAAAAAACGCACCGTTTTTGAGATTTTGCTAACTTTGTTGTTTTTATTTTTTTTGCCATAGTGCGACATATCAAGTAAGGGTAGTTTTTCCCAACTAAGAGAATGACGCAAACATTTTTTCTAAAAAACGAACCGTTTTCGAGATGTTGACAACTTCGTTGCTTTTCATTTTTTTGCCATAGTGCGACATATCAAGTGAGGGTAGTTCTTCCCAACTAAGAGAATGACGCAAATATTTTTTCTACAAAACGCACCGTTTTCGAGATTTTGTCAAATTTGTTGCTTTTCATTTTATTGCCATAGTGCGACATATCAAGTGAGGGTAGTTCTTCCCAACTAAGAGAATGATGCAAACATTTTTTCTAAAAAACGCACCGTTTTCGAGATTTTGCCAACTTTGTTGTTTTTAATTTTTTTGCCATAGTGCGACATATCATGTAAGGGAAGTTTTTCCCAACTAAGAGAATGACGCAAACCTTTCTTCTAAAAAACGCACTGTTTTCGAGGTTTTGTCAACTTTGCTGTTTTTCATTTTTTTGACATAGTGCGACATATCAAGTAAGGGTAGTTTTTCCCAACTAAGAGAATGGCGCCAACATTTTTCCTAAAAAACGTACCGTTTTTGAGATTTTGCCAACTTTGTTGTTTTCAATTTTTTCGCCATAGTGCGACATATCAAGTAAGGGTAGTTTTTTCCAACTAAGAGAATGGCGCAAATATTTTTTCCAAAAAACGCACCGTTTTCGAGATTTTGTCAACTTTGTTGTTTTTTATTTTTTTGCCATAGTGCGACATATCAAGTAAGGGTAGTTTTTTCCAACTAAGAGAATGACGCAAATATTTTTTCTAAAAAACGCACCGTTTTCGAGATTTTGTCAACTTTGTTGTTATTCATTTTTTTGCCATAGTGCGACATATCAAGTAAGGGTAGTTTTTTCCAATCAAGAGAACGACGTTAACATTTTTCCAAAACAACGCACCGTTTCCGAGATGTACAGAATAGCTCTTATTGACTTTTTCTACAGAATCTATGATTTTCTAAAAATTTGACCAACTTAACCTGTCTTGTTCCACAGATGTAAAACCAATCAAATCAAAATTCATCCCAACCATCATCTACCGCAACAACATCCCTCCACATAACCAGACCAAAAACGTCAAAGAACTGGAAAGTTGCATCAGCAAACTCATCGAAACACCCAAAAAACCCGCTTTAGAGACCAACACGATGGAACCTTGCCTTGTCGAAGACAAACCCAACTCCCAAAACACGGTACTTTGTCCTGAGAACACTACTAAACACATCCCTGCCAAAAACTACCTGATGGACGACAATCCTAATCAAAACGAGGTACTTTCTGCCAAAAACTGCGACACTGAGCAAAATAAACGAATTATTCCCACCAAAAACCCGTGCATTCCTTGCAAGTATGAAAACTACGACAAAAAGGCCAAGAAGGGTTCGGGATTGGACGAAAAGGACCGCAATCTTGGAGAGTGCGTCAAGAAACGACGGTCCAAACCTCAAATTCACGAGGATGATTCTTGTGTGGACAAAGGCAAAAAAAAAGACGATCCTTGTAAGAAAAAGGAAGATCCCTGTAAGAAAAAGGAAGATCCCTGTAAGAAAAAGGAAGATCCCTGTAAGAAAAAAGAAGATCCCTGTAAGAAAAAGGAAGATCCCTGTAAGAAAAAAGAAGATCCCTGTAAGAAAAAGGAAGCTCCTGGTAAGCCCAAGGACGATCCTTGTAAGAAAAAAGAGGATCCCTGTAAGAAAAAAGATGACGCTTGTAAGCCCAAAGACGATCCTTGTAAGAAAAAGGAAGATCCCTGTAAGAAAAAAGAAGCTCCTGTAAAGCCCACAGACGATCCTTGTAAAAAAAAGGAGGATCATGGTAAGACCAAAGAGGATCCTTGTAAAAAGAAAGATGATCCTTGTAAGCCTAAACAAGATTCAGGCCAAAAAGATGAACCTTGCAAGCCTAAAAAGTTCCCATTCAAGCCACCCAAAAAGGAATACAAGTGTGATGGAAAGCCAGAAACGTTGCAGGAGCCGAAGAAGATACTTCTCAATTTGGAGAGCAACCCCATTTCGAAGATATGCATTTCGCAAAAAGATAATCCCTGCATTGAAAAGCCGAAAGATCCCTGTTGGAAGCATGGGGATCCTTGTCAGATAAGGAAAAAAAAGAAACAAGATGATACCTGTGGACACAAACAAGATCCTTTGAATAGGGAAAAAGATCCATGCAAAAAACAACAAGATCCTTGTGCCAAAAAAGAGGATCCATGCAAAAAGCAAGAAGATCCTTGTGCCAAAAAAAGAGATTCAAGCAAAAAGAAGAAAAAGAACCCTCCATGCAATGACCTGGTCAAAAAATGTGCCACGGAAGATCCTTGTGCCAAAAAGGAGGACCCATGTGAAAAGGAAGAACAACATTGTGATGAACCGTCGGAAAATCAATGTAAAAAGAAGGAGGACTCTTCAAAACCGAAAGAAGACCCTTGCAAAAAGGAAAAAGGCCCTTCAAAGAAACGGAATGTTCCTTGCAATCCCTTGGTGAAAAAGTGTTCCAGTCATCAGTTTTCGGATTGCATGGCCAAGTTGGCAACGACGCAAATGCCGAAAATTTGTAAAAACCCCATGAATAAACCATTGACGAACAACATGCCCAGCAAAATTGGCTTTAAGGACAAATATCCGTGGAATACCAAGCCGAAGTTGGCTGAATGCAAGCTTACCAGATTTGCCAGTAAGTTTCCTTTTTTTTCTTTGAAACTACTGATTTCGGGAAAAATGTTCTTTACACTTTTAAGTCCATGGTTTTGTTGAAAATTGAGTAAAATGTAAACAAAAATATTGGGATTTTTCTTGGAAACCAATACACAAAGATGTGTTTTATTGAAATCTTTCGAAAAGGTTATTTGCACTTATTCTCTATAGTTGACGGTTTTCGAGGAAATGAGGAAAATGGTTATTTTACATGACATATATTTATAAAAACAATAATTTTCGTTTTTTCTCCGAAATTATTGATTTAATGAAAAAACATATGAGAGGTAAAAGATGCGCATTGATTAGTTCTACAAAAAAGATCCAATTCACTTTTCCCCCAAAGTTCATGGTTTTCTCAAAAATTCGGAAAAACTTTAAAAATATTAAGTGGTCTTTTTCTTGGAAACCATTCATTTTATGGAAAATATGTAGATAACAAAAAAAATGTGTTTTGTTGAAATCTTCCAAAAAGGTTATTTGCACTTATTCTCCATACTCAATGGTTTTCGAGAAAATGGGGAAAATGTTTATTTCACATGACATATAATTCAAAAAAAAAAAAAATGCGTTTTGTCTCCAAAACTATCGATTTTTTGAAAAAACTTATAATAGATAAAAGATGCGCATTGATTGGTTCTACAAGAAAGGTCCAATTCATTTTTACCTCAGAGTCCATGGATTTTTTAAAAATTGGGAAAAACTTTAAAAAAATTAAGTGGGCTTTTTCTTGGAAACCATCCATTTTATAGGAAATATGTAGAGTACAAAAAAGATGTGTTTTGTTGAAATCTTTCGAAAAGGTTATGAACACTTATTCTCTATACTCAATGGTTTTCGAGAAAATGAGGAAAATGGTTATTTTACATGACATATATTTATAATAACAATAATTTTCGTTTTTTCTCCGAAATTATTGATTTTATGAAAAAACTTATGAGAGGTAAAAGATGCGCGTTGATTGGTTCTACAAAAAAGATCCAATTCACTTTTCCCCCAAAGTTCATGGTTTTCTCAAAAATTGGGAAAAACTTTAAAAATATTAAGTGGTCTTTTTCTTGGAAACCATTCATTTTATGGAAAATATGTAGATAGCAAAAAAGATGTGTTTTGTTGAAATCTTCCAAAAAGGTTATTTGCACTTAATCTCCATACTCAATGGTTTTCGAGAAAATGGGGAAAATGTTTATTTCACATGACATATATTTCAATAAAAAAATAATTGCGTTTTGTCTCCAAAACTATTGATTTTTTGAAAAAACTTATGATAGATAAAAGATGCGCATTGATTGGTTCTACAAGAAAGGTCCAATTCATTTTTACCCCAAAGTCCATGGATTTTTTAAAAATTGGGAAAAACTTTAAAAAAATGAAGTGGGCTTTTTCTTGGAAACCATCCATTTTATGGGAAATATGTAGAGAACAAAAAAGATGTGTTTTGTTGAAATCTTTCGAAAAGGTTATTTGCACTTATTCTCCATACTCAATGGTTTTCGAGAAAATGGGGAAAATGTTTATTTCACATGACATATATTTCAATAAAAAAATAATTGCGTTTTGTCTCCAAAACTATTGATTTTTTGAAAAAACTTATAATAGATAAAAGATGCGCATTGATTGGTTCTACAAGAAAGGTCCAATTCATTTTTACCCCAAAGTCCATGGATTTTTTAAAAATTGGGAAAAACTTTAAAAAAATGAAGTGGGCTTTTTCTTGGAAACCATCCATTTTATGGGAAATATGTAGAGAACAAAAAAGATGTGTTTTGTTGAAATCTTTCGAAAAGGTTATTTGCACTTATTCTCCATACTCAATGGTTTTCGAGAAAATGGGGAAAATGTTTATTTCACATGACATATATTTCAATAAAAAAATAATTGCGTTTTGTCTCCAAAACTATTGATTTTTTGAAAAAACTTATAATAGATAAAAGATGCGCATTGATTGGTTCTACAAGAAAGGTCCAATTCATTTTTACCCCAAAGTCCATGGATTTTTTAAAAATTGGGAAAAACTTTAAAAAAATGAAGTGGGCTTTTTCTTGGAAACCATCCATTTTATGGGAAATATGTAGAGAACAAAAAAGATGTGTTTTGTTGAAATCTTTCGAAAAGGTTATTTGCACTTATTCTCTATAGTTGACGGTTTTCGAGGAAATGAGGAAAATGGTTATTTTACATGACATTTATAAAAACAATAATTTTCGTTTTTTCTCCGAAATTATTGATTTTATGAAAAAACTTATGCGCATTGATTAGTTCTACAAAAAAGGTCCAATTCACTTTTCCCCCAAGGTTCATGGTTTTCTCAAAAATTGGGAAAAACTTTAAAAATATTAAGAGGGCTTTTCCTTGGAAATCATTCATTTTATGGAAAATATGTAGATAACTAAAAAGATGTGTTTTATTGAAATCTTCCGAAAAGGTTATTTGCACTTATTCTCCATACTCAATGGTTTTCGAGAAAATGGGGAAAATGTTTATTTCACATGACATATATTTCAAAAAAAAAATAATTGCGTTTTGTCTCCAAAACTATCGATTTTTTGAAAAAACTTATAATAGATAAAAGATGCGCATTGATTGGTTCTACAAGAAAGGTCCAATTCATTTTTACCCCAAAGTCCATAGATTTTTTAAAAATTGGGAAAAACTTTAAAAAAATGAAGTGGGCTTTTTCTTGGAAACCATCCATTTTATGGGAAATATCTAGAGAACAAAAAAGATGTGTTTTATTGAAATCTTCCGAAAAGGTTATTTGCACTTATTCTTCATACTCAATGGTTTTCGAGAAAATGGGGAAAATGTTTATTTCACATGACATATTTCAAAAAAAAAATAATTGCGTTTTGTCTCCAAAACTATTGATTTTTTAAAAAAACTTATAATAGATAAAAGATGCGCATTGATTGGTTCTACAAGAAAGGTCCAATTCATTTTTACCCCAAAGTCCATGGATTTTTCAAAAATTGGGAAAAACTTTAAAAAAATGAAGTGGGCTTTTTCTTGGAAACCATCCATTTTATGGGAAATATGTAGAGAACAAAAAAGATGTGTTTTATTGAAATCTTCCGAAAAGGTTATTTGCACTTATTCTCCATACTCAATGGTTTTCGAGAAAATGGGGAAAATGTTTATTTCACATGACATATATTTAAAAAAAAAAAAATGCGTTTTGTCTCCGAAACTATTGATTTTATGAAAAAAACTTATGATAGATAAAAGATGCGCATTGATTGGTTCTACAAGAAAGGTCCAATTCATTTTTACCCCAAAGTCCATAGATTTTTTAAAAATTGGGAAAAACTTTAAAAAAATGAAGTGGGCTTTTTCTTGGAAACCATCCATTTTATGGGAAATATGTAGAGAACAAAAAAGATGTGTTTTATTGAAATCTTCCGAAAAGGTTATTTGCACTTATTCTTCATACTCAATGGTTTTCGATAAAATGGGGAAAATGTTTATTTCACATGACATATTTCAAAAAAAAAATAATTGCGTTTTGTCTCCAAAACTATTGATTTTTTAAAAAAACTTATAATAGATAAAAGATGCGCATTGATTGGTTCTACAAGAAAGGTCCAATTCATTTTTACCCCAAAGTCCATGGATTTTTCAAAAATTGGGAAAAACTTTAAAAAAATGAAGTGGGCTTTTTCTTGGAAACCATCCATTTTATGGGAAATATGTAGAGAACAAAAAAGATGTGTTTTATTGAAATCTTCCGAAAAGGTTATTTGCACTTATTCTCCATACTCAATGGTTTTCGAGAAAATGGGGAAAATGTTTATTTCACATGACATATTTTTAAAAAAAAAAAAATGCGTTTTGTCTCCGAAACTATTGATTTTATGAAAAAAACTTATGATAGATAAAAGATGCGCATTGATTGGTTCTACAAGAAAGGTCCAATTCATTTTTACCCCAAAGTCCATAGATTTTTTAAAAATTGGGAAAAACTTTAAAAAAATGAAGTGGGCTTTTTCTTGGAAACCATCCATTTTATGGGAAATATGTAGAGAACAAAAAAGATGTGTTTTATTGAAATCTTCCGAAAAGGTTATTTGCACTTATTCTTCATACTCAATGGTTTTCGAGAAAATGGGGAAAATGTTTATTTCACATGACATATTTCAAAAAAAAAAAAATTGCGTTTTGTCTCCAAAACTATTGATTTTTTAAAAAAACTTATAATAGATAAAAGATGCGCATTGATTGGTTCTACAAGAAAGGTCCAATTCATTTTTACCCCAAAGTCCATGGATTTTTCAAAAATTGGGAAAAACTTTAAAAAAATGAAGTGGGCTTTTTCTTGGAAACCATCCATTTTATGGGAAATATGTAGAGAACAAAAAAGATGTGTTTTATTGAAATCTTCCGAAAAGGTTATTTGCACTTATTCTCCATACTCAATGGTTTTCGAGAAAATGGGGAAAATGTTTATTTCACATCACATATATTTAAAAAAAAAAAATGCGTTTTGTCTCCGAAACTATTGATTTTATGAAAAAAACTTATGATAGATAAAAGATGCGCATTGATTGGTTCTACAAGAAAGGTCCAATTCATTTTTACCCCAAAGTCCATGGATTTCTTAAAAATTGGGAAAAACTTTAAAAAAATTAAGTGGGCTTTTTCTTGGAAACCATCCATTTTATGGGAAATATGTAGAGAACAAAAAAGATGTGTTTTGTTGAAATCTTCCGAAAAGGTTATCAACACTTATTCTCTATACTCAATGGTTTTCGATAAAATGAGAAAAATGTATACTTTACATAATATTATGTATTTATAACAACAATAATTTGCGTTTTTTCTCCTAAACTTTTGATTTTACGAAAAAAATGTGTATCATAAAAAAGATGCGCATGGAGTTATACAAAAAGGTACTAATTATTTTTCCACTCAAGTCCAAAGTCTTTTCAAAAATTGGGAAAAACGTAAAAACAATAAGTAGGCTTTTTCTTGGAAACCATCCATTTTATGAGAAATATGTATATCACGAAAAAGATTTGTTTTATCAAAATCTTTCAAAAAGGTCATGTACACTTATTCTCTATACTCAATGGTTTTCGAGAAAATGAGAAAAATGTAAAATGTATATGACATATACATATAGAAACAATAATTTGTGGTTTTTCTCCGAAAATATTGATTCTATGAAAAAAATGCTTATTACAAAAAAGATGCGCATTGATGAGTTCTACAAAAAAGGTCTCATTCACTTTTTCCATCAAGTCAATGGTTTTCTCGAAAATTAAAAAAATATAAATAAAATTGATTTGGCTTTTTCTCGGACCATCCACTTTATGGGAAATATGTAAATAAAAAAAAGCTGGGCTTTTTGAAAATGGTTATCATGAAAATAAGGAAATGTATATGACCAAAACTTTGACTCATTCGCAGAAAACAAAGCCACAATCCCTCCCAAATGCGGACAAACCATCGTGGCAACCCACCAAAGCAACCTCTGCAACAGCGTTAAAACCTGCAGCCTTGCAGACAAGCTCCTGGAAAAGTTCAACGAAATGAACAAAAACATCTGCATCCCCGACGACCACTGCAAAATAAAACAAAAGCTGATCAAAGTTCAACCAAACAAGAGGTCTGATCCTTGTCAATTAGGTAAGGATCACACCACCATCAAAACAAAACCTTTCAAAATGCGCTACCCTTGGAATGTAAGTCCAAACAGTCTCGTAAGACCCACAATCAGTCTTCTTTTTCCAGGTACAAACCCATACTACTTGTCAGAGAAATTGAACCACATCGGCCCACTCATTTCGATGACTTCAGGAAAAAATATCCAAAAAGCCACCATTCACATTGCGCTTAAGCTGAACAGATTGAACGACGACGGTTATGGTGAAAAAACGTCCATGGACTTGTTTCCCAAACGCAAAGTGCCCAAAACCATCATGGAGTTTTGCTTGGAAAAGCGAAAAATGGAGCTGGAACAGCAGGTGATGCAGATTAAGTGGAACGAAGTTGACAGCGAGACTAAACCCCCCAAGGAGGAATCCGAGTTGAAAAAGAAACCCTTATGGAACTGTTTCAAAAGGTGCAAAAGCACCTCGAAGAAGCCTGACGAGGAAAAATCAGAAGAGCCCAAATGTACTGACACCATGCCTAAAAGCGACGAAATTCCTGCACCTGAACAGACATCAACTGGAAAAGTGGACAGACAACGGGCCATTGACTACTACAACAAGCTCATGTCTATAAAATTCAAAATGAACGTCGTGGACCAAATCAACCAGTGTGCGGAAAATTTACAAAAAGGAGCTGTCAAGAAGCAATCTGCTGGTCCTGTAGCTAAACCCAAAGAGCCAGGAACTGCCATTAAAGTCATTCCAAACCTGCCAAGCCAGAAAAAGAGGTTCACCACGCAGGACTATCTGAAGCTAAAGTGTTTTTCTGGAAATGCGAAACAGACAAGGGAGTCCAATTGTAGTGAACCAGATACACCAACGCCATATTTCGTAGCCAATACATGTCCTAAGCAGGATAAGGAAAAATGTCCATTGAAGCCTAGTGAAATTATTCAAAACTACGGGCGGCAGGAGGCAAACAAACTAAATCCGTTGATCGAAAAGTGTAGGTCGGAGACCTTGAAGCAACAACAGGAAAAGGTGTGCACCAACGACGAAGTGATAAAACTGGACGAAAAGGACAAAATTCTGGAAGAGTGTGTAAAAAAACTATCTACCAGCCAAATTCAGAAGGATGATGTTTGTCAAATGAAATCTGGTGATCCTTGTAAGAAACAAAAAGATGACCCTTGTAAACAGAAAGAGGATCCTTGTAAGAAGAAAGAAGATCCTTGCAAACCCAAAGATGACCCTTGCAAGAAAAAAGAGGATCCTTGTAAGAAGAAAGAGGATCCTTGCAAACCCAAAGATGACCCTTGCAAGAAAAAAGAGGATCCTTGTAAGAAGAAAGAAGATCCTTGCAAACCCAAAGATGACCCTTGCAAAAAAAAAGAAGACCCTTGTAAGAAGAAAGAAGATCCTTGCAAACCCAAAGATGACCCTTGCAAGAAAAAGGAGGATCCTTGCAAACCCAAAGATAACCCTTGCAAGAAAAAAGAAGACAAAAAGAAACCCAAGGATGATCCTTGTAAGAAAAAAGAAGACCCTTGCAAACCCAAAGATAACCCTTGTAAGAAAAAAGAAGACAAAAATAAAACCAAGGATGACCCCTGTTTGAAGCTCCCCATAATCAGAAAATGCCAACAAGATTGTCCAGAAAACCAAATGATGGCAGATGGCGTTGTTCAAATATCAATCGACAAGCCTTTCAAGCTAGTTGACATTTGCGATCAAGTCAAGGTCATAATGGCTCGCCCCAAATCCGCCCTTTGTCCCGAAGAGCAAATAAGGCCAATGGAACAAATCATAGCCAAAGAGGTGGAAGTTTTAGCTGAAGTTGAGCCTGAGGAGCAAAGCGACACCTGTGAGCCGATGGAGAACTGTGTAAAAGACCAAAGCTTGCAGAAAGGTGTTAAAAATTTAACGACCAATGTCCCTGGACATGATCAGTGCGTCGTCAAGGATATGGGGTTGTTGAAGCAGTGTTCGTGTATTTCCAAAGATAGAAAAAAGCCGATTATACAACGTAGGTTATACTTTGGTCAAAGTTATTGTTATTGATGTGATATAGCGGTTACAGAACAGGAGATTGCCAAGGACATGTGCGAAAGGCCCAAGTATGTGTGCAAGGTGCAGCGGATGGGGTTGAGTGAGAAATTGATCTGTGGACCTCAAATTACTGATACGTACAAACCCAATTTTGATGAGGAGAATGTAGATAGAATCTTGAAGTGTGTCATCATCAAGGATAAGAAAAATGGAGAAAGGTGGGTTGTGAAATGAAGGGACATTGCTTTCCATACGCGACCGTACTTCATATGTGGCCAATCAAGGCGTCGTATTTATATTTGACGCGCCCATTTTATACAGTAGTGTACGGTCTGTATATAAAAGTAATGTCCATTTTCCAGATTCGTTTGCACAGAAATCCTGCCTGATCACGTCCAAAATTTGCAGAAAAATCACTTGAAACCAATACCAAAAATCAAAGTAATCTCCAACAAAATGGTTTGCCGCAGTTTATCACCAAAACCAGGTCCAGAAAACCAAATCTGCGCTGTGGCAGTTGTTGAAGAAATAAAAACGCCGCGCACACGTCAACGGCCAAAATCCGTGGACAAATCAAAATTGTGTTTTGGCAAAAACAGAAAAAAATAGGGGTTGAGTGAAATTTTGGAAATCATTGTAGTTTAATATCTGTTTAGCTTAGGTCTGTCATGCTTTTATTGGTTTTTGGTATTTTAACTAATAAAAGTTGTTTTTCGTTTTATTAATGAATTTACTCACCCCATATCCATTAAATTCTTCATTTTGGGCTCCATGGGGTCACGATCGGAAAAAATCGTCGGGTGATTGGATCTTATGGAAAACCACGCTTCCATGGCATTTTTGGTTTTATCTTGAGAATAGTAGCAGGCATGCAGAAACAGGTAGATGAGCTCGTCGTTGACTTCAGGAAGGTGCGCTTGTCCTGCCATCCTTAAAAAAAAAAATTTTTGATTACGCCATTACCAAAACCAATGGTATGGGATACTCAAAAGGGTGAATACGCATATATATCGATAAAGAGTTTGTCGATATCGACGACATTAAAAAACGATTATCTCCCAAGAAGGAGTTGACGGATTGCGCTGATTTTTTTTTTGTTTTATAGGGAATTCAGTGTTTTTTCACAGGATGAACTGCCATCTATCAACAAGTCCGTAATTATGCCCAAAACTGTGTTTTCGATGAAGACTTATGAAAAAAATTGACTGGTGTATTCAGATTTAACTCATCTAGCTAAAAAGAGCGAGTGCGCATACATATCAATGAAGAGTTTGTCGATATCGACGACATTGAAAAACGATTATCTCCAAAGAATGAGTTGACGGATTGCGATGAATTTTTTTTTGTTTAAAAGGAAATTCATTGTGTTTTCACAGTACGTACTGCCAGCTACCAAAAAGTCTGTAATTATGCCTGAAATTGATTTTGATGAAAACTTATGAAAAAAATGAAGTGAGATACTCAGTGTTCACTTGCTCAGCTAGAAAATGCGAGTGCGCATACATATCGATGAGAATTTTGTCGATATCGACGACATCAAAAAATGATTATCTCCCAAGAAGGAGTTAACGGATTAGGTTGAGATTTTTTTTGTTCAAATGGAAATTTGGTGTGTTTCTCCAATACGTACTGCCGTCAACCAAAAAGGCCGTAATTATGCCCAAAATTGAGTTTTTCATAAAAACTTATGATGAAAACGGACTGGGATACTCAATATCCACTCATTTGGTTAAAAAGAGCGAAAGCGCATACATATCGAAGAAGAATTTGTCGATATCGACGACATTAAAAAACGATTATCTCTCAAGAATGAGTTGACGGATTGCGATGAATTTTTTTTTGTTTAAAAGGAAATTCATTGTGTTTTCACAGTACGTACTGCCAGCTACCAAAAAGTCTGTAATTATGCCTGAAATTGATTTTGATGAAAACTTATGAAAAAAATGAAGTGAGATACTCAGTGTTCACTTGCTCAGCTAGAAAATGCGAGTGCGCATACATATCGATGAGGATTTTGTCGATATCGACGACATCAAAAAATGATTATCTCCCAAGAAGGAGTTGACGGATTAGGTTGAGATTTTTTTTGTTCAAATGGAAATTTGGTGTGTTTCCCCAATACGTACTGCCGTCAACCAAAAAGTCCGTAATTATGCCCAAAATTGAGTTTTTCATAAAAACTTATGATGAAAACGGACTGGGATACCAAATATCCACTCATTTAGTTAAAAAGAGCGAGTGCGCATACATATCGATGAAGAATTTGTCGATATCGAC
The DNA here is from genome assembly GCA_958502075.1 of Orchestes rusci. Taxonomy (NCBI): domain Eukaryota; kingdom Metazoa; phylum Arthropoda; class Insecta; order Coleoptera; family Curculionidae; genus Orchestes; species Orchestes rusci. Next base: position 112,608,400 of record OY293304.1, on the reverse strand, counting down.
GACATCAAAAAACGATTATCTCCCAAGAAGGAGTTGACGGATTGCGATGAATTTTTTTTTGTTTAAAAGGAAATTCGTTGTGTTTTCACAGTACGTACTGCCAGCTACCAAAAAGTCTGTAGTTATGCCTGAAATTGATTTTGATGAAAACTTATGAAAAAAATGAAAGTGAGATACTCAGTGATCACTTGGTTAGCTAGAAAATGCGAGTGCGCATACATATCGATGAGGATTTTGTCGATATCGACGACATCAAAAAATGATTATCTCCCAAGAAGGAGTTGACGGATTAGGTTGAGATTTTTTTTGTTCAAATGGAAATTTGGTGTGTTTCCCCAATACGTACTGCCGTCAACCAAAAAGTCCGTAATTATGCCCAAAATTGAGTTTTTCATAAAAACTTATGATGAAAACGTACTGGGATACTAAATATCCACTCATTCAGTTAAAAAGAGCGAGTGCGCATACATATCGATGAAGAATTTGTCGATATCGATGACATCAAAAAACGATTATCTCCCAAGAAGGAGTTGACGGATTGCGATGAAATTTTTTTTGTTTGAAAGAAAATTAATTGTGTTTTCACAGTACGTAATGCCAGCTACCAAAAAGTCCGTAATTATGCCTAAAACCAAGTAATGTACAACGAAAGTTGACTGGGATACTCATTATCCACTTATAAGACTAAAAAGAAGGAGTGCGCAGACATATCGATGAAGATTTTGTCGATATCGACGACATTTAAAAACGATTATCTCCCAAGAAGGATTGGACGGATTGTGCTGAAATTTTTTTTGTTTGAAAGGAAATTTAGTGTGTTTTTCCAATACGTACTGCCAGATACCTGAAAATCAGTTTTAATGCCTAAAATCGAGTTTTTGATGGTAAAGTATGACAACAACTGCCTCAGTACCGCGTACTATCACCGAAAAATACTTCCACGTGATATTTTTTATTTGTAATGATTTTCTCATTAGTCGTCAATAAAAATTCAAAATTAATTTAACTGTTATGATGATACTTTGAACGTCGCCAATCAATATCACCAATTGATAATATTTCCAAGTAAAATCGTCATTCAACGAGTAATTAAATAATTTTTTATGTAAAATTAATAATCGAGCGACCCAAATACAGGAGAAACTAAATTATGAAATCTCCGATGGTTATGTAAGCGCATCTATAATATTTTAGTACAATTTGGTTGATGTCAGTACAACACTATTCAGTACATCCTGGCCATTATGGTTGTCGTGTGGTTAATTCGTTTTTTATCAAGAGAAATCTTATTGGTTGAATGGTATTGGACACGACATTTGTCTATAATATGCAAATTCCTTGAAGTAATTTTTTACAAGTTTGTTTTAACGCTTTTTACAATGTAAACAATGACAGTTTAAAATTGAAAGTATCACAGTTGAAGGAAGTAAAAGTATACAGCAAAGTGGGTGACTTAAAAATTGTTAATTGCCCTCTTGAATAATATTTCACATAACTTCAAGACAAATTGACATGGAACAATGAGTAGGACGTCTAACGATAGATAATTTAATTAGCTAAAAAAAATGTAATTGCAGTTTTCCAAAATTTTCATCAGGGAAGATTTTATAGACCGGTATATGAAAGTATGTCACATTTGTTCTTACGTCCAAAAATTTACAATCTCCATCATAACTGCTACAAAAATTGGCACAAAGCAATAATTGCTGAGATATTAAAAACCGTTTTTCCGGAATTTTCACCAGAAAAAGTAATTTCGTATTAAAGGAAGTGAAAGAAACAGAGTTTTAAAGTTCAGGGTTCGATAACCATGAAATTATAATTTTCTCATTCATTTACATATTTCACATAAATATTCACTAATTGAAGGCCGGTGATTAAATGAGGTCCTATTAAATCTTCAAAAAAGTACACTTGGCAACGGTGCATGATAAATGCTTGAAATGTGACAGGAACGGTGTTGCCACCATTTGCTTGTTGTGAAACATAATAAAATACAACACAAAAACAAAACAAAAACAGGTCCCAGACAAAAATAAAAAAAAAAGTTATGTAAATTTTCAAGCATATGGAAATAAATATTTTGATGATGTTTCACTTATGATACTTTAATGTGCTATTTGAGCTGATTGATGAGCAAACATTATTTTGCAATTTTGCTCATTTAAACTGAAGGCGTTTGTTTACTTTTTTTTCTATTTATACCCTCGTATTTTGGAAGGTATTGATTCTGCAGAAAAAGTGTGGGAAACTTTTTTGTAGCAAATTTCGTTATCTTCAACTTTGCTCATGAGGTGTTTCATGCTAAACTCACTAGTTTTCGAAATATTTACCAAAAATTGAAACATTGGCCAATAACTCACACATAAATGGATCCTGCAACATGATTTATGATTTTTTTCAATAATCATTCATGACCATTCAAAATCTATATTTCAAAAAATTATTAAAAATCTTATTTTTCTCAAAAATAATAAATGCTCGTATAGCCTCCGTGGCGCAATTGGCTAGCGCGTTCGGCTGTTAACCGAAAGGTTGGTGGTTCAAGCCCACCCGGGGGCGAACTTTTTTTTTATTTTTCAATTAATTATAGAAAATTGTCTGGGTTAAAATTCGGTCAACCAACAGTCACGTGATATCCTATATAAACTGCAACCGGGGGTCCTGTGACGATATAGTCCAGACAAAACTTTCATCTGACTAGTTTATTTGTTATTTCAATAACAAACTTTCCTCACTTTTTAACAATAATTTTAGCAACTATTTCTGGAAATTGCAACTTTGTACATTGAGGAGTTTGAGGGTTATTCAATCATTAATAAACTAGGGTTATGTGGATGTAATTAAATTGTTGATAACTCCCTGATTAGTTGAGTGACAACTTCCAAACTTTCCTCACTTTTTAACAATAATTTCAGCAACTATTTCTGAATATTGCAACTTTGTACATTGAGGAGTTTGAGGGTTATTCAATCATTAATAAACTAGGGCTATGTAGGTGTAATTTATAAAATTGTTGATAACTCCCTGATTAGTTGAGTGACAACTTTCAAACTTCCCTCACTTTTTAACAATAATTTCAGCAACTATTCCTGAAAATTGCAACTTTGTACATTGAGGAGTTTGAGAGTTATTAAATCATTAATAAACTAGGGCTATAAGGTGTTATTTATAAAATTGTTGATAACTCCCTGATTAGTTGAGTGACAACTTTCAAACTTCCCTCACTTTTTAACAATAATTTCAGCAACTATTCCTGAATATTGTAACTTTGTACGTTAAGGAATTGGGGCGTTAATAAATCAGGACCGTAATTTAAAAAAAAAATTGTTAAAATGATTTCGATAAAATTAACCAGCCATATTTCAGTAAAACATGAATTTATTAACCAGTAATCAATTTAATAACCCCTTATTGAGGATGTTGGTTAAATAAATAAAACTCACCAGGTTCTGATTTTTTGTACATCCTTTTTCCGCCCTTCGGGATATTTTTTCAAACCGTCAATAAAAGGGTGTTTAAGTTTCAAATTCACCACACTCATTTTTGAAATAGTGAAAGTGCCAGTTACGTATTATTTTGGAAAATTTTAATATTCGATTTAACAAGCGCGCCGTTCCAAGTGGTACTACCTGAAGCAGAAATTCAACTTTTGCAATTTTGTAAGAAGTGGCTTTGGTGGGGGATTTAATGTTGTTGCTTCATTCTGATGGGGTTTTGTTGGAAAGTTGTGTTGACCCTTCGCGCATGTTCTATTTATTTACTGGTACCATGTGGGTCAATCATATCATAGTACAGCAGGAAGTACTGCGCTTGAAGATGACGTATTTTCGCCTAAAATGGTATGAAGATCAAAGACCACATTTTATGGCGATTATGGTGAGATGCTTCACGTTTATTACTGTTGACTTTCTTCGTTTTGTCATTGGCATAGATTTGGAATGGTCCGTGTTAACGACATATACAGGGTGTGACAGAAAGGAATTGAATAAATGGCGTCTTGGTTTGTAGTACTCGTTGACGTTCTGTAACTCTCTTATTAAAAATCACAAAGGGATGAAATTTGGTCAGATTATTGACAAAAATATTGTTTATAGATTGACCAATTTTCATCAATTTCAGTTGTTTAGTTTTGCTTGTGGAATTTAATTACTTGGGCCCTGACAATGGAAAATAAATGGCGTCTACTTTTTGAAGCTCAATAACTCCCTTGAAAAAAATCGCTAGGGGATGAAATTTTGTCAGATTATTGACAAAAATATTGTCAATAGATTGACCAATTTTCATCAATGTCAGTTGTTTAGTTTCGCTTGAGGAATTTAATTAGTTGGGCCCTGACAATGAACAAATAAATGGCGTCTACTTTTTGAAGCTCAATAACTTCCTTGAAAAAAATCGCTAGAGTATGAAATTGTGTTAGATTATTGACAAAAATATTGTCAAAAGATTGACCAATTTTCATCAATTTCAGTTGTTTAGATTTACTTGTGGAATGTATTTACTTAGACTATGAACAAATAAATGGCGTCTTCTTTTTGAAGCTCAATAACTCCCTTGAAAAAAATCGCTAGGGGATGAAATTTTGTCAGATTATTGACAACAATATTGCCAAAAGATTGACTAATTTTCATCAATTTCTGTTGATTAGTTTCGCTTGAGGAATTTAATCAGTTGGGCCCTGACAATGAACAAATTAATGGCGTCTACTTTTTGAAGCTCAATAACTCCCTTGAAAAAAATCGCTAGGGGATGAAATTTTGTCAGACTATTGACAAAAATATTGTCAATAGATTCACTGATTTTCATCAATTTCAGTTGTTTAGTTTTGTTTGTGGAATTTGATTACTTGGGCCATGACAATGAAAAAAAAATGGCGTCTTCGTTTTGAAGCTCAATAATTCTCTTGAAAAAAATCGCTTGGGGATGAAATTGTGTCAGATTATTGCGCTTGTGGAAATTATCAAATGGCACCTTGACTATAAAGAAATGTATGACGTCTGGGTTTGTGGTCCTGTTTGAAGCCCCATACCTCTCTTATTAAAAATCGCTGGGGGATGAAATTTTGCCAGATTGTTGACAACAATAACATAAATGAATTGATCAATTTTCATTGATTTCTGTTGATCAATTGCGCTTGTGGAAATTATCAAGTGGCACCTTGACTATAAAGAAATGTATGACGTCTGGGTTTGTGGTCCTCTTTGAAGCCCTATAACTCCCTTATTAAAAATCGCTGGGGGATGAAATTTTGCCAGATTGTTGACAACAATAACATAAATGAATTGATCAATTTTCATTGATCTCTGTTGATCAATTGCGCTTGTGGAAATTATCAAGTGGCGCCTTGACTATGAGAAATGTTTAACGTCTGAGTTAGTAGTCCTCTTTGAAGCCATATAACTCTCTTATTAAAAATCGCTGGGGGATGAAATTTTGCCAGATTGTTGACAACAATAACATAAATGAATTGATCAATTTTCATTGATTTCTGTTGATCAATTGCGCTTGTGGAAATTATCAAGTGGCACCTTGACTATAAAGAAATGTATGACGTCTGGGTTTGTGGTCCTCTTTGAAGCCCTATAACTCCCTTATTAAAAATCGCTGGGGGATGAAATTTTGCCAGATTGTTGACAACAATAACATAAATGAATTGATCAATTTTCATTGATCTCTGTTGATCAATTGCGCTTGTGGAAATTATCAAGTGGCGCCTTGACTATGAAGAAATGTTTAACGTCTGAGTTAGTAGTCCTCTTTGAAGCCATATAACTCTCTTATTAAAAATCGCTGGGGGATGAAATTTTGCCAGATTGTTGACAACAATAACATAAATGAATTGATCAATTTTCATTGATCTCTGTTGATCAATTGCGCTTGTGGAAATTATCAAGTGGCGCCTTGACTATGAAGAAATGTTTAACGTCTGAGTTAGTAGTCCTCTTTGAAGCCATATAACTCTCTTATTAAAAATCGCTGGGGGATGAAATTTTGCCAGATTGTTGACAACAATAACATAAATGAATTGATCAATTTTCATTGATCTCTGTTGATCAATTGCGCTTGTGGAAATTATCAAGTGGCGCCTTGACTATGAAGAAATGTTTAACGTCTGAGTTAGTAGTCCTCTTTGAAGCCATATAACTCTCTTATTAAAAATCGCTGGGGGATGAAATTTTGCCAGATTGTTGACAACAATAACATAAATGAATTGATCAATTTTCATTGATTTCTGTTGATCAATTGCGCTTGTGGAAATTATCAAGTGGCACCTTGACTATAAAGAAATGTATGACGTCTGGGTTTGTGGTCCTCTTTGAAGCCCTATAACTCCCTTATTAAAAATCGCTGGGGGATGAAATTTTGCCAGATTGTTGACAACAATAACATAAATGAATTGATCAATTTTCATTGATCTCTGTTGATCAATTGCGCTTGTGGAAATTATCAAGTGGCACCTTGACTATAAAGAAATGTATGACGTCTGGGTTTGTGGTCCTCTTTGAAGCCCTATAACTCCCTTATTAAAAATCGCTGGGGGATGAAATTTTGCCAGATTGTTGACAACAATAACATAAATGAATTGATCAATTTTCATTGATCTCTGTTGATCAATTGCGCTTGTGGAAATTATCAAGTGGCGCCTTGACTATGAAGAAATGTTTAACGTCTGAGTTAGTAGTCCTCTTTGAAGCCATATAACTCTCTTATTAAAAATCGCTGGGGGATGAAATTTTGCCAGATTGTTGACAACAATAACATAAATGAATTGATCAATTTTCATTGATCTCTGTTGATCAATTGCGCTTGTGGAAATTATCAAGTGGCGCCTTGACTATGAAGAAATGTTTAACGTCTGAGTTAGTAGTCCTCTTTGAAGCCATATAACTCTCTTATTAAAAATCGCTGGGGGATGAAATTTTGCCAGATTGTTGACAACAATAACATAAATGAATTGATCAATTTTCATTGATCTCTGTTGATCAATTGCGCTTGTGGAAATTATCAAGTGGCGCCTTGACTATGAAGAAATGTTTAACGTCTGAGTTAGTAGTCCTCTTTGAAGCCATATAACTCTCTTATTAAAAATCGCTGGGGGATGAAATTTTGCCAGATTGTTGACAACAATAACATAAATGAATTGATCAATTTTCATTGATTTCTGTTGATCAATTGCGCTTGTGGAAATTATCAAGTGGCACCTTGACTATAAAGAAATGTATGACGTCTGGGTTTGTGGTCCTCTTTGAAGCCCTATAACTCCCTTATTAAAAATCGCTGGGGGATGAAATTTTGCCAGATTGTTGACAACAATAACATAAATGAATTGATCAATTTTCATTGATCTCTGTTGATCAATTGCGCTTGTGGAAATTATCAAGTGGCGCCTTGACTATGAAAAAATGTTTAACGTCTGAGTTAGTAGTCCTCTTTGAAGCCATATAACTCTCTTATTAAAAATCGCTGGGGGATGAAATTTTGCCAGATTGTTGACAACAATAACATAAATGAATTGATCAATTTTCATTGATCTCTGTTGATCAATTGCGCTTGTGGAAATTATCAAGTGGCGCCTTGACTATGAAGAAATGTTTAACGTCTGAGTTAGTAGTCCTCTTTGAAGCCATATAACTCTCTTATTAAAAATCGCTGGGGGATGAAATTTTGCCAGATTGTTGACAACAATAACATAAATGAATTGATCAATTTTCATTGATTTCTGTTGATCAATTGCGCTTGTGGAAATTATCAAGTGGCACCTTGACTATAAAGAAATGTATGACGTGTGGGTTTGTGGTCCTCTTTGAAGCCCTATACCTCTCTTATTAAAAATCGCTGGGGGATGAAATCTAGCCAGATTGTTGACAACAATAACATAAATGAATTGATCAATTTTCATTGATCTCTGTTGATCAATTGCGCTTGTAGAAATTATCAAGTGGCGCCTTGACTATGAAGAAATGTTTAACGTCTGAGTTAGTAGTCCTCTTTGAAGCCATATAACTCTCTTATTAAAAATCGCTGGGGGATGAAATTTTGCCAGATTGTTGACAACAATAACATAAATGAATTGATCAATTTTCATTGATTTCTGTTGATCAATTGCGCTTGTGGAAATTATCAAGTGGCACCTTGACTATAAAGAAATGTATGACGTGTGGGTTTGTGGTCCTCTTTGAAGCCCTATACCTCTCTTATTAAAAATCGCTGGGGGATGAAATCTAGCCAGATTGTTGACAACAATAACATAAATGAATTGATCAATTTTCATTGATCTCTGTTGATCAATTGCGCTTGTGGAAATTATCAAGTGGCACCTTGACTATAAAGAAATGTATGACGTGTGGGTTTGTGGTCCTCTTTGAAGCCCTATACCTCTCTTATTAAAAATCGCTGGGGGATGAAATGTTGCCAGATTGTTGACAACAATAACATAAATGAATTGATCAATTTTCATTGATTTCTGTTGATCAATTGCGCTTGTGGAAATAATCAAGTGGCGCCTTGACTATGAAGAAATGTTTAACGTCTGAGTTAGTAGTCCTCTTTGAAGCCCTATAACTCCCTTATCAAAAATCGCTGGGGGATGAAATTTTGCCAGATTGTTGACAACAATAACATAAATGGATTGATCAATTTTCATTGATTTCTGTTGATCAATTGCGCTTGTGGAAATTATCAAGTGGCGCCTTGACTATAAAGAAATGTATGACGTGTGGGTTTGTGGTCCTCTTTGAAGCCCTATACCTCTCTTATTAAAAATCGCAGGAGGATGAGATTTTGCTTGATTGTTGACAACAATATCATAAATAAATTGACCAATTTTCCCCAATTTCTGTTAATTAGTTTTGCTTGTGGAAATTGATAAGTGGCGTCTTGAAAAAATATTTTATCTTAAACCACAATAATTCTGTCTCAAACTGTATACATCGATGACCCACGTGTTAAAACATTCATCATTATAACTCAGAATATTCATGCAATCAAAAAAACGTCAACTCAGCACACTTCATTGTTATTACCTACATACTAGTAAGGTAGCCAATATTCAGTCAATGCCTAGAAAATGAGACTACCGTTTCAGTTTACAGTCCAGGAAATCCTGGACCAAGGTAGAACAACGCAGGAAAATATTGACACAATAAAAACATGGTTGTCAGATGGTGCTGATTTGCTTATACCACGAGTGCAGGATGAAATGGTGGTGATTTTTTTGTTATCTTGTGACAATGATCTGGCGTTGACCAAGAATACCATCACTATGTATTATAGGTGTAAAAAAGAGGGCCCGGAGTTGTTTGATGATCGCGTTATGGATAGGCCGGAGATTAGGAAGTGTATGGATACTTTGTGAGTATATAGAGGTGCTCCATCGGTTATTGTGATGTCAATTGTTGATGTGGTTGTACTAATTGTTGTTGGTAGGGCAAGAATTGTACTAATTGTGGTAACTACAACCACACTTTCTATTTATCTTATTGGTGACCCTTGTTTTTGAGTCTTGATTTTTGACTTTAATTTTCTGCCTCATAATTTTTAACTTTTGTTTTTGGTTCATGATTTTTGTCTTTGTCTTTTTCCCTTTCTTATTTGACACTTGTTTTCTGCCTCATCATTTTTTACTTTTTTAATCTCTTGATTCTCTCTCTTGATTTTTTGGCTATTGATTTTTGACTCTTGATTACTACTTCAAAATTTTTGACCCTTCATTTACTCATGATTTAACACTGTTGAGTTTTGACTCTTGTTATTTTGGCTCTTGATATTTTTCCTTTGTTTTTTGATACTTGATTTTTGACTCCTGTTTTCTGCCTGATAATTGTTGACTTCTGTATTTGTCTTGTGATTTTTTGCCTCTTGATTTCTGCTACACATGGTCCATGGTTTTTGACTCTTGATTTTCGACACTCGTTTCAGCCTCATGATTTTTGACTCTTTTTTTTGACTCTTGATTCTAATCCCTTATTTTTTGATACTTGATTTTTGTCTCTTGTTTTCTGCCTCAATTTTTGACTCTTGTTTTTGTGTCATGATTTTTGACTCTTGTTTTTTGAGCTCTTGATTTTCTCCATTGATGTTTGACTCTTAATAACTGCTTCGAAATTTTTGAGCCTTTATTTACTCATGATTTTACACTGTTGAGTATTGACTCTTGTTTTTTTGACTCTTGATTTTTGACACTTATTTTTTGACTCTTGATTTTTGACACATGTTTTCTGCCTCTTGATAGTGACTCTTGTTTTCTGCCTCTTGATTTTTGACTCTTGTTTTTTGAGCTTTTGATTCTCTGCTTAAAATGAGCCTTTATTTAGTCATGATTTTACAGTGTTGAGTTTTGACTCTTGTTTTTTTGGCTCTTGATTTTTGACACTTATTTTTTGGCTCTTGATTTTTGACACATGTTTTCTGCCTCTTGATGGTGACTCTTGTTTTCTGCCTCTTGATTTTGGACTCTTGTTTTTTGAGCTCTTGATTTTCTGCTTCAAAATTTTTGAGCCTTTATTTAGTCATGATTTTACACTGTTGAATTTTGACTCTTGTTTTTTTGGCTCTTGATTTTTGACACTTATTTTTTGACTCTTGATTTTTGACACATGTTTTCTGCCTCTTGACGGTGACTCTTGTTTTCTGCCTCTTAATTTTTGACTCTTGTTTTTTGAGCTCTTGATTTTCTGCTTCAAAATTTTTGAGCCTTTATTTAGTCATGATTTTACACTGTTGAATTTTGACTCTTGTTTTTTTGGCTCTTGATTTTTGACACTTATTTTTTGACTCTTGATTTTTGACACATGTTTTCTGCCTCTTGACGGTGACTCTTGTTTTCTGCCTCTTAATTTTTGACTCTTGTTTTTTGAGCTTTTGATTCTCTGCTTAAAAATTTTTGAGCCTTTATTTAGTCATGATTTTACAGTGTTGAGTTTTGACTCTTGTTTTTTTGGTTCTTGATTTTTGACACTTATTTTTTGGCTCTTGATTTTTGACACATGTTTTCTGCCTCTTGATGGTGACTCTTGTTTTCTGCCTCTTGATTTTGGACTCTTGTTTTTTGAGCTCTTGATTTTCTGCTTCAAAATTTTTGAGCCTTTATTTAGTCATGATTTTACACTGTTGAATTTTGACTCTTGTTTTTTTGGCTCTTGATTTTTGACACGTTTTCTGCCTCTTGATGGTGATTCTTGTTTTCTGCCTCTTGATTTTTGACTCTTGTTTTTTGAGCTCTTGATTTTCTGCTTCAAAATTTTTGAGCCTTTATTTAGTCATGATTTTACACTGTTGAATTTTGACTCATGTTTTTTTGGCTCTTGATTTTTGACACTTATTTTTTGACTCTTGATTTCTGACACATGTTTTCTGCCTCTTGACGGTGACTCTTGTTTTCTGCCTCTCGATTTTTGACTCTTGTTTTTTGAGCTCTTGATTTTCTGCTTCAAAATTTTTGAGCCTTTATTTAGTCATGATTTTACACTGTTGAATTTTGACTCTTGTTTTTTTGGCTCTTGATTTTTGACACTTATTTTTTGACTTGATTTTTGACACATGTTTTCTGCCTCTTGACGATGACTCTTGTTTTCTGCCTCTTGATTTTTGACTCTTGTTTTTTTGAGCTTTTGATTCTCTGCTTCAAAATTTTTGAGCCTTTATTTAGTCATGATTTTACACTGTTGAATTTTGACTCTTGTTTTTTTGGCTCTTGATTTTTGACACTTATTTTTTGACTCTTGATTTTTGACACATGTTTTCTGCCTCTTGACGGTGACTCTTGTTTTCTGCCTCTTAATTTTTGACTCTTGTTTTTTGAGCTCTTGATTTTCTGCTTCAAAATTTTTGAGCCTTTATTTAGTCATGATTTTACACTGTTGAATTTTGACTCTTGTTTTTTTGGCTCTTGATTTTTGACACTTATTTTTTGACTTGATTTTTGACACATGTTTTCTGCCTCTTGACGATGACTCTTGTTTTCTGCCTCTTGATTTTTGACTCTTGTTTTTTTGAGCTTTTGATTCTCTGCTTCAAAATTTTTGAGCCTTTATTTAGTCATGATTTTACACTGTTGAATTTTGACTCTTGTTTTTTTGGCTCTTGATTTTTGACACTTATTTTTTGACTCTTGATTTTTGACACATGTTTTCTGCCTCTTGACGGTGACTCTTGTTTTCTGCCTCTTAATTTTTGACTCTTGTTTTTTGAGCTCTTGATTTTCTGCTTCAAAATTTTTGAGCCTTTATTTAGTCATGATTTTACACTGTTGAATTTTGACTCTTGTTTTTTTGGCTCTTGATTTTTGACACTTATTTTTTGACTCTTGATTTTTGACACATGTTTTCTGCCTCTTGACGGTGACTCTTGTTTTCTGCCTCTTAATTTTTGACTCTTGTTTTTTGAGCTTTTGATTCTCTGCTTAAAAATTTTTGAGCCTTTATTTAGTCATGATTTTACAGTGTTGAGTTTTGACTCTTGTTTTTTTGGTTCTTGATTTTTGACACTTATTTTTTGGCTCTTGATTTTTGACACATGTTTTCTGCCTCTTGATGGTGACTCTTGTTTTCTGCCTCTTGATTTTGGACTCTTGTTTTTTGAGCTCTTGATTTTCTGCTTCAAAATTTTTGAGCCTTTATTTAGTCATGATTTTACACTGTTGAATTTTGACTCTTGTTTTTTTGGCTCTTGATTTTTGACACGTTTTCTGCCTCTTGATGGTGATTCTTGTTTTCTGCCTCTTGATTTTTGACTCTTGTTTTTTGAGCTCTTGATTTTCTGCTTCAAAATTTTTGAGCCTTTATTTAGTCATGATTTTACACTGTTGAATTTTGACTCATGTTTTTTTGGCTCTTGATTTTTGACACTTATTTTTTGACTCTTGATTTCTGACACATGTTTTCTGCCTCTTGACGGTGACTCTTGTTTTCTGCCTCTCGATTTTTGACTCTTGTTTTTTGAGCTCTTGATTTTCTGCTTCAAAATTTTTGAGCCTTTATTTAGTCATGATTTTACACTGTTGAATTTTGACTCTTGTTTTTTTGGCTCTTGATTTTTGACACTTATTTTTTGACTTGATTTTTGACACATGTTTTCTGCCTCTTGACGATGACTCTTGTTTTCTGCCTCTTGATTTTTGACTCTTGTTTTTTTGAGCTTTTGATTCTCTGCTTCAAAATTTTTGAGCCTTTATTTAGTCATGATTTTACACTGTTGAATTTTGACTCTTGTTTTTTTGGCTCTTGATTTTTGACACTTATTTTTTGGCTCTTGATTTTTGACACATGTTTTCTGCCTCTTGATGGTGATTCTTGTTTTCTGCCTCTTGATTTTTGACTCTTGTTTTTTGAGCTCTTGATTTTCTGCTTCAAAATTTTTGAGCCTTTATTTAGTCATGATTTTACACTGTTGAATTTTGACTCATGTTTTTTTGGCTCTTGATTTTTGACACTTATTTTTTGACTTGATTTTTGACACATGTTTTCTGCCTCTTGACGGTGACTCTTGTTTTCTGCCTCTTGATTTTTGACTCTTGTTTTTTGAGCTCTTGATTTTCTGCTTCAAAATTTTTGAGCCTTTATTTAGTCATGATTTTACACTGTTGAATTTTGACTCTTGTTTTTTTGGCTCTTGATTTTTGACACTTATTTTTTGACTCTTGATTTTTGACACGTTTTCTGCCTCTTGATGGTGACTCTTGTTTTCTGCCTCTTGATTTTTGACTCTTGTTTTTTGAGCTCTTGATTTTCTGCTTCAAAATTTTTGAGCCTTTATTTAGTCATGATTTTACACTGTTGAATTTTGACTCTTGTTTTTTTGGCTCTTGATTTTTGACACGTTTTCTGCCTCTTGATGGTGATTCTTGTTTTCTGCCTCTTGATTTTTGACTCTTGTTTTTTGACTCTTGATTTTTGACACATGTTTTCTGCCTCTTGACGGTGACTCTTGTTTTCTGCCTCTTAATTTTTGACTCTTGTTTTTTGAGCTCTTGATTTTCTGCTTCAAAATTTTTGAGCCTTTATTTAGTCATGATTTTACACTGTTGAATTTTGACTCTTGTTTTTTTGGCTCTTGATTTTTGACACGTTTTCTGCCTCTTGATGGTGATTCTTGTTTTCTGCCTCTTGATTTTTGACTCTTGTTTTTTGAGCTCTTGATTTTCTGCTTCAAAATTTTTGAGCCTTTATTTAGTCATGATTTTACACTGTTGAATTTTGACTCATGTTTTTTTGGCTCTTGATTTTTGACACTTATTTTTTGACTCTTGATTTCTGACACATGTTTTCTGCCTCTTGACGGTGACTCTTGTTTTCTGCCTCTCGATTTTTGACTCTTGTTTTTTGAGCTCTTGATTTTCTGCTTCAAAATTTTTGAGCCTTTATTTAGTCATGATTTTACACTGTTGAATTTTGACTCTTGTTTTTTTGGCTCTTGATTTTTGACACTTATTTTTTGACTTGATTTTTGACACATGTTTTCTGCCTCTTGACGGTGACTCTTGTTTTCTGCCTCTTGATTTTTGACTCTTGTTTTTTTGAGCTTTTGATTCTCTGCTTCAAAATTTTTGAGCCTTTATTTAGTCATGATTTTACACTGTTGAATTTTGACTCTTGTTTTTTTGGCTCTTGATTTTTGACACTTATTTTTTGGCTCTTGATTTTTGACACATGTTTTCTGCCTCTTGACGGTGACTCTTGTTTTCTGCCTCTTGATTTTTGACTCTTGTTTTTTGAGCTCTTGATTTTCTGCTTCAAAATTTTTGAGCCTTTATTTAGTCATGATTTTACACTGTTGAATTTTGACTCTTGTTTTTTTGGCTCTTGATTTTTGACACTTATTTTTTGACTTGATTTTTGACACATGTTTTCTGCCTCTTGACGGTGACTCTTGTTTTCTGCCTCTTGATTTTTGACTCTTGTTTTTTGAGCTCTTGATTTTCTGCTTCAAAATTTTTGAGCCTTTATTTAGTCATGATTTTACACTGTTGAATTTTGACTCTTGTTTTTTTGGCTCTTGATTTTTGACACTTATTTTTTGACTTGATTTTTGACACATGTTTTCTGCCTCTTGACGGTGACTCTTGTTTTCTGCCTCTTGATTTTTGACTCTTGTTTTTTGAGCTTTTGATTCTCTGCTTCAAAATTTTTGAGCCTTTATTTAGTCATGATTTTACACTGTTGAATTTTGACTCTTGTTTTTTTGGCTCTTGATTTTTGACACTTATTTTTTGGCTCTTGATTTTTGACACTTATTTTTTGACTCTTGATTTTTGACACATGTTTTCTGCCTCTTGATGGTGACTCTTGTTTTCTGCCTCATGATTTTTGACTCTTGTTTTTTGAGCTCTTGATTTTCTGCTTCAAAATTTTTGAGCCTTTATTTAGTCATGATTTTACACTGTTGAGTTTTGACTCTTGATTTTTTGGTTCATGATACTAGATCATTGACTTTTATTTATTGCCTCATAATTTTTGACTCTTGTTTTTTTGATTCTTATTTTTTATTTTTTTTTTGGCTCTTATTTCTGACTTTTGGCTTCTGCTTCATGATTTTTGAGCCTGTTTTTACTCATAATTTTGGACTTTTCTATAATGTTGAATTTTGACTTTTGTTTTTTCACCTCATGATTAATGACTTGGTTTTAGCTATATATTTTTGTCCCTTGTTTATGTCTCTTGATTTTCCACTCTTGTTTGATTTTTGACTCTAACCAAACTACCCGAAACTAACCTAAACTGACCCAAACTAATCCAAACCAACCTAAACTAGACCAAACTAACCTTAACTGTCCCAAACTTATTGAAACTAACCCAAATTAACTTATTTTGGCTTTCAATCAATCCTCGACCCAATAATCACACCCAATACAAGTTGTACTGAACCTGGTACAACCACAACAACCTACCAAAATAACCCGAACGAACTTAAATTAGCCCAAACAAACTATAGTTTTGGCTTCCGATCAATCCTCGACACAATTATCACACCCAATACACGTTGTACTAAACCTAGTACAACCACACCAACCTCTTCAACCACCATATTTGCGCAGATGTTTCAGCAGCATTCCAGTGCGCACCGACGAAAACCACGCCGTCCACTACTTCCGCTTGGAAAACACCTCCTACTCCCAATTCGACTTGATTCC
Organism: Orchestes rusci; assembly: GCA_958502075.1. Classification (NCBI taxonomy): domain Eukaryota; kingdom Metazoa; phylum Arthropoda; class Insecta; order Coleoptera; family Curculionidae; genus Orchestes; species Orchestes rusci. The sequence continues at coordinate 112,592,274 of OY293304.1, read as the reverse complement.
TGCCATGAAACTCTCCTACATGCTGCTTGACATAACGCAGGAGAAAAACCCCCCCTCAGGCCTGGTGGTTATCATTGACATGAAAGGAGTTGGTTTAGAATAATTCACAGTACATATGACTGAGAGTTAATTTCAGTTCGGCCTGATGCACCTCACCAGGTTCAAACTGGGGGCGATCAAAAAGTACTTTCAATTCCTGCAGGAGGGGTTTCCGTTGCAGTTGAAGGTGATACACATTATTAATTGTGTGTACTTTTTCGATAAGGTAATGAACATGATTGGGATGTTTATGAAAAGTGAATTGGTGGACATGGTAAGGGTTTTGGTAGTTGGTACAACATTGTAGCAGGTTTTTCCAGATGAAACTCCATCCGGCCAATACAAGCCAGGAAAAACTTTTCGCCATTGTGCCTAAGAAATGTTGGCCTGAGGATTATGGAGGTGATCTGCCGCATTCCAGGATTTTGCATGAAAAGTCTGTGGAGCAGTTTGATGCTAAGCAGGAGTTTTGGAGGTTGGAGGAGGAGATTCGTAAAGGACAATAAATTGTTTTTGTTGGATTATTTTTTTGCCTGACGTCTCAAACACAGCCAGGGTTGTCTGAATTTAGTACAACTAGTAGAGTTATGCAGGGGAATGTAGATTCCAGCGCCATCTGTGGTTGATGATTAGGGTACAACTGTCATATTCCGCTGAAGTTGATTGCGATTGCACTAACCTTGGTACAAATCCAATAAACAATTTAGATACCCCCCAGACAACAGGTAATTCATGTTTTAACAAGCCAATGTTGTCATACTTGTCAATAAAAGTTAAAAAAAGAATGTACTAACGTTAGTACAAATGATATAAGCTATCTAAATGACGTAACAGCTGATAAGCATTTGTACCAACTTTGGTACAACTAGTAACACCTGCATTATCAAGCCAATCTTCAGGGATTGAAGATGATTGTAATAAACATGGTACAAAATGCAATGAGCGTTACAATTATTGCAATGTACTAATGATATACGCATTCAAAAAGCACACCAGTCAAGTCATTTTTTTTCAAGCCGATGTTGCCATACTTGTCAATGAGAGTTGAAGTAAGTTGTACTAGCCTTGGTACAGATCCTGGGAACTATTCAACTGCTCAAATACAACTGGTATACACATCATACTATTCAATAGGGTTTGGAGTGGATTGTACTAAACTTGGTACAAATTTTATAAGTGCAATTGTCTTGTACTAATCTTTTAACAGCACACTGGTAACATGCGTTTTATCAAGCCAACGCGACGTTGCCATACTCAGTGAGGTTGAAGTGAGCTGTACTAACCTTGGTACAAATCCTGGAAACTATTGAAACGTCCAAATAAAACAAATACTAAGCTTGGTACAAGAACTATGAAATATTTGATTGTCTTCACAAAACTGGTGTTATCCAACCTTGTCAATAAAGGTTTAAGTCACATGTACTAGCCTTGGTGGTCTTGGTACAAATGACAAATGCTTTTTGAATGCTTCCCCCCTTATAACACACGTCAAGGTTGTCATATCAGTCAATAGGAGTTGATATTAATTGTACCAACCTTAGTACAAAAATTACAAGGTTTTGAAATTTTCCCATAGAACTGGTAACATCCGTTTTATCAAGCTAATGTTGCCATACCTGTCAACAAGAGCTGAAATTGATTGTACTAATCTTGGTACAAAGGCTATGAGATATTCAATTGCCTTCACAAAACTAGTAACAACAGTTTTATAAGGCCAATATTCTTAAACTGGTGAATAAAGGTTGAAATCCATTGTACTAGACTTGGTACAAATGCACTAATTTGAATGGCAACATACTTCTTGTAAAGAATGACGACATTCATACTATAGTCAATAAAAGTTGAGGTTTGATGCCTCCATTATTGATTTATGGATTCTGATCATCAAAAGAGCGATTTATAGAGAATTTTATCACCTTCAAGATTAATTGTTGATCATCAAAATCCGTTGATAAATTAGAAAGTTATCGTTGCCACGTCAGCAAGTTATCATCACTCATAGCTCCGTTATCAGTCGACGGATTTTGATCATCAAAAAAGCAATTTATGAAGAATCCCATCAACTACAAAATGAATTTTTGATCGTCAAAATCCGTCAATAAATAAAAAAGTTATTGTTGCCACGTCAGCAAGTTATTATCTCTCATAGCTTCGTTATTTGTCGACTGATTTTGATTATCAAAAAAGAAATCTATAGAGAATTCCATAATCTCAAAAATGAGTTTTTGATCGTCAAAATTCGTCAATCAATGGAAAAGTTATCAATGCCACGTCAGCAATTTATCATCACTCATAGCTCCGTTATTTATGGACGGATTTTGATCATGAAAAAAGCAATTTATAGAGAAGTTCATCAACTACAAAATGAGTTTTTGATCGTCAAAATCCGTCAATAAATGAAAAAGTTATCGTTGCCACGTCAGCAAGTTATCATCACTCATAGCTCCATTATTTATGGACGGATTTTGATAATCAGAAATTGAATTAACAGAGAATATCATCATCTACAAAATGAGTTTTTGATCGTCAAAATCCGTCAATAAATGAAAAAGTTATCGTTGCCACGTCAGCAAGTTGTCATCACTCATAGCTCCGTTGATTATCGACGGATTTTGATTATCAAAATAGAAATTTATAGATAATTTCATCAACTACAAAATGAGTTTTTGATCGTCAAAATCCGTCAATAAATAAAAAAGTTATCGTTGCCACGTCAGCAAGTTGTCATCACTCATAGCTCCGTTGATTATCGACGGATTTTGATTATCAAAATAGAAATTTATAGATAATTTCATCAACTACAAAATGAGTTCTTGATCGTCAAAATCCGTCAATAAATAAAAAAGTTATCGTTGCCACGTCAGCAAGTTGTCATCACTCATAGCTCCATTGATTATCGACGGATTTTGATTATCAAAATAGAAATTCATAGAGAATTTCATCAACTACAGAATGAGTTTTTGATCGTCAAAATCCGTCGATAAATAAAAAAGTTATCGTTGCCACGTCAGCAAGTTATCATCACTCATAGCTCCGTTATCAGTCCACGGATTTTGATCATCAAAAAAGCAATTTATGAAGAATCCCATCAACTACAAAATGAATTTTTGATCGTCAAAATCCGTCACTAAATAAAAAAGTTATCGTTGCCACGTCAGCAAGTTATTATCTCTCATAGCTCCGTTATTTGTCGACTGATTTTGATCATAAAAAAAGCAATCTATAGAGAATTCCATAATCTCAAAAATGAGTTTTTGATCGTCAAAATTCGTCAATAAATGGAAAAGTTATCAATGCCACGTCAGCAAGTTATCATCACTCATAGCTCCGTTATTTGTCGACGGATTTTGATCATAAAAAAAGCAATCTATAGAGAATTTCATCAACTACAAAATGAGTTTTTGATCATCAAAATCCATCAATAGATACAAAAGTTATCGTTGCCACGTCAGCAAGTTATCATCTCCCATGGCTCCGTTATTTGTCGACGGATTTTGATCATGAAAACAGCAGTTAATGGAGAATTTCATCAACTACAAAATCCGTCAATCAATAAAAAAGTTATCGTTGCCACGTCAGCAAGTTATCATCACTCATAGCTCCGTTATATGATGACGGATTTTGATCATCAAAAAAGCAATTTATAGGGAATATCATCATCTACAAAATGAGTTCTTGATCGTCAAAATCCGCCAATAAATGAAAAAGCTATCGTTGCCACGTCAGCAAGTTATCATCACTCATAGCTCCGTTATTTGATGACGGATTTTGATCATCAAAAAAGCAATTTATAGGGAATATCATCATCTACAAAATGAGTTCTTGATCGTCAAAATCCGCTAATAAATGAAAAAGTTATCGTTGCCACGTCAGCAAGTTATCATCACTCATAGCTCCGTTATCAGTAGACGGATTTTGATCATAAAAAAAACAGTTTATAGAGAATTTCATCAACTACAAGATGAGTTTTTGATCGTCAAAATCCGTCGATAAATAAAAAAGTTATCGTTGCCACGTCAGCAAGTTATCATCACTCATAGCTCTGTTATTTATTGACGGATTTTGATCATCAAAAAAGCAATTTATAGAGAATTTCATCATCTACAGAATGAGTTTTTGATTGTCAAAATAAGTCAATAAATAAAAAAGTTATTGTTGCAGCAAGTTAGTATTTATAAAAAAGTTATCAATGACGACTTTTATACTAGTCAATAAAGTTTGAAGTTGAAGTTGATTGTATCAATCCTCCATACACTTGCCAAAAAGGGTTGACATAAATTGTACCAACCTTGGTACAAACGCCATAACATACTTAAATGAACACACAACCAGTAGCACCCGTTATAACATGTCAATCTTATCATATTTTACAAAATCTGTAACTGCCCAGACAAAATCTATATCACCAGGTCATGAAGCAATGTTGTCATACTTGTCAATAAGAGTTGAATTTGATTGTACTAACCTCAGTACAATGTTGCATTTGAATTCATGGATGTACTAACCTTGGTACAAGCCACCCAATAGTACTTCGTTGCCATTTTCAAAGTAGTCTAGTTGTACTAGTTTTGGTACAATTGGTGTAGTACAGCTGTATAGAAAATTCCAAATGATTGTAAAGTTGTACTAACCCGGGTACAAAGAACTTGGTACATCACCATTCACCTGATTGAAAGTCCTAATCTTGGTACAATTACGTAAAACGCACTTTATTCAATCAAATCAACAATTCAAAGAAAATTAATGAATGAATGAAGCGTGAATTTTATTGCCGCGAGTCAAACAAGTGAAAGTTGACCACAATTCACGTAACCATCCGCTTACATCAAGATAAAATGTTTGATGTAGTACAAGAATTTTATTCACAACTCTGCCTCCACTCCTCATCCATCTCCTTCTTCAATACACTCAACTTGGTCAATGCTTTATCCCTCCACAACCTCCTGGCCTGCAATTTGTCCAACGGCACCTGAGCCTCCAACTGATCACCAATCTGTTCAACCAAAGGCCCTTCGAACTTTGGTACGGGCTTGAAATCCTTGCTGACCGAGTACATCGTCTTGGAGTAGGTGTTAACGTACTCCTTGAACCCCTCCGCATTGAGATGGGTAGTCTCCAAGGTGCCCAAGAAAGCGTACCTCATGCCCAAACCATAGGCCATCACTCTATCCACGTCCTGGGCATTGAGGTATCCATCATTGACCAAATGCCAGGTTTCATTTAAAATGGCATACTGGATTCTATTGATGCCAAACCCGGCAACTTCTCTGGAAAAGGATACAGGCATCTGGCCTATTTCCTCCATGATGGCGCGGGCCTTGAGGGCCACTTCCTTGCTGGTCCAGGGGGCTGGGACCACTTCTACTAGCGGAACGTAGTAGGGGGGGTTGATTGGATGACATACAATGATGTTTTTCCTGTCAAATGTCACATTAGAACTGTCATTTATGTCATTATCAAATCATCACCGGTGAGTCAGATGATCGCTGAACGTAGATGGTAGAAAGGTGGATGTGGAGCTGGAAAAAATAGTATCTGGGCCGCTGATATCATCCACGCCCTTCCACACCTTCCGCTTGAGGTCCAGGTTTTCTGGGACACATTCCTGGATGAATAAGGCGTTTTTTACTACCTCCTCCAGGTTGTTTGATCCTGGAATTTATTGATGTACTAATAAGGGGAATGTAAGGGAAGTGGGAGTACCTTTGATGTAAGTCAACTGTTGAGCGGCAGTGAGTTTTCCCTTGAGAAGGCCGGATTTTTCCAGTTGGTTGAGTTGCACCTCGATGTCCTGGAGGGCGGTTTCGATTTGTTGGGGTAGGATGTCGTAGATGTTGACTTGGTAGCCGACTGAGGCGAATAGCATGGCCCAGGATCTTCCGATTAGGCCACTAAAATGAGGATAGCTCGGTTATTTGTTGTCGATCAAAAAAGCAATTTATAGAGAATTTTATCACGTACAAAATTAATTTTTGATCGTCAAAAGTCATCAATAAATGAGGAGGTTATGGAGGATAAACTAATGCCATGTCAGCTCGTTTTAGCTCGGTTATTTATTGACGAGTTTTGATCATCAAACTAATTTATGGAGAATTTTATCACCTACAAAATAAATTTTTCAACGTCAAAATCTGACAATAAATGAAAAAGTTTTTGTTGCCACGTCAGCAAGTTATCATCACTCATAGCTCCGTTATTTGAAGGCGGATTTTGATTACCAAAAAAGCAATTTATAGGGAATTTTATCATCTACAAAATGAGGTTTTGATCGTCAAAATCCGTCAATGAATGAAAAAGTTATCGTTGCCACGTCAGCAAGTTATCATCGCTCATAGCTCCGTTATTTGTAGGCGGATTTTGATTATCAAAAAAACCATTTATAGGGAATTTTATCATCTACAAAATGAGTTTTTGATCGTCAAAATCCGTCTATGAATGGGAAAGTTATCGTTGCCACGTCAGCAAGTTATCATCACTCATAGCTCCGTTATTTGAAGGCGGATTTTGATTATCAAAAAAGCCATTTATAGGGAATTTTATCATCTACAAAATGAGTTTTTGATCGTCAAAATCCGTCGATAAATGGAAAAGTTATCAATGCCACGTCAGCAAGTTATCATCTCCCATAGCTCCGTTATTTGACGACGGATTTTGATCATAAAAAAACTAATTTAAAGAGAATTTTATCACCTACAAAATGATTTTCTCAACGTCAAAATCCAACGATAAATAAAAAAGTTATCGTTGCCACGTCAGCAAGTTATCATCATGCATAGCTCCCTTATTTATTGATTGATTTTGACTATCAAAAAAAGCAATCTATAGTAGATTTCATAATCTATAAAATGAATTTTTGCATATTCAAAATCCTTCAATAAATGTGAAAGTTGTGGAGGATAAACAGTTACCACGTCAGATCTTTATTATTCGTCATAGCTCGGTTATTTATTGACGAATTTTGATCATCACAAAACTAATTGGTAGATAATTTTGTCCCCTACAAAATGAAATTTTCAACGTCAAAATCCGACGATAAATGAAAAAGCTACTGTTGCCACGTCAGCAAGTTATCATCAGTCATAGCTCCGTTATTTGTTGACCGATTATGATCACACAAAAAGCAATTTATAGAGAATTTCATCACCCATGCACAAAACGCATTTTTGTTCGTCAATATCCGTCAATGAATAGGTAAGTTATCGTTGCCACGTCAGCAACCTATCATCACTCATAGCCCTGTTATTTATTAAGGGATTTTGATCATGAAAAGAGCAATTTATAGAAAACTTCATCACCTACAAAATACATTTTTGATCGTCCAAATATGTCAGTAAATGAAAAAGTTATCGTTGCCACGTCATCAAGCTATCATCACTCATAGCTCCGTTATTTGTTGACAGATTTTGATCATCAAAAAAGCAATTTATAGAGAATTTAATGATCTACAAAATGCATTTTCGATATTCAAAATCCGTCAATAAATAAGAAAGTTATCGTTGCCACGTCAGCAACTCATCATCAATCATAGCTCTGTTACTTATTTACGGATTTTGACCATGAAAAGAGCAATTTATGAGTATATGAGGCCTAGACATATTGTTATTGGATTCATCGATAAGAGGCTCTCTTTGAGAAAATGGACGACTTCCTAGTATTCGTCAGAATTTGTCAATAAATGAGAAAGTTACCGTTGCCAAGTTATCATTATTCATAACTCCATTATTTTTTGACGGATTTTGATCATCAAAAGAGCAATTTATAGAGAATTTCATCATCTACAAAATGCATCTTTGACCGTCATAACAAAAATGCCCGATTAATATTTTCATTCATGTTAACGTTAACCTATGTTAGCACTTTTCTTATACATAGAGCTAAAGTTGAAGGTGAATATTTATAACCATAATTACTTAGAGTTTGATGCATAGAGCTAAGTAAAATATAAATCTTGAATATTCTTATGAAAACACGATTTATAACAGTAAACATTTTTTTATCTTATCATTTCAACGAGAAACAATTGTTTTTTTATTTGCTTATATCACGTTCTAGCTGTCATGTTGACTCAATTTCAAGTGATATTTTTTTTATATAAACATGTATCAAAAAAGTTTAATTGGCGTGACTTCACTTGTTTACGTTTCATTATGTAACGAGCTGTTTTTTTTTTCAAAAATTGATTTTTGACTTATTCGCTCGTTAATAGCGTACATTTTTGAAAATAAACTTCAAATTTGGCATTTCCAGTAAAAACTAACCTATGTGATGTGATTTTTCAAAATTTTCGCAAATGTTAAAAGTAAATTGATTTTTGACTTATTTCAATTTTGTGAAATGAACTACGATATTTGACTTTTCCAGTAAAAACTGATTTTTCACAATTTTGAACATTTTTATAATGAGAATAAATGATTTGCCTTATTATAACAAGGCTGATAATATTTTATTCAAGCGATTACAAAACAAATATTTTTGCCCGCAACAATTATTGCGTAATACTATAAAGCATGAATTAAACATTCATTTTATTTATAAGTAGCTGAAAATCATTTTATTTTATGGATTTATAAAACCTGTGATTGAAACGAAATATTCACTTACCTGCCAATAATACCGATTTTTCTATTTGGAATCGAAGAAGACATTTTTCAAACCGGCTTGACTCACTCTTCGGATATAAAGCGACTGAAATGTTACAGGAAAATATCAGTAAAAGATAAAAAGCTGTTTGTTCGCTTTTAGATAGCCGCTTTGAACTTACGTTGGGCAATGTACAGGACGGTTTGTTAAGTTCTAAGCGTTTTTATGAAGCAAATTGACTCTACCCTGTATAATAGGAATGGGAAGTGACAATCGACTGACAACAGATTCTCGTTTGTTTGTCGTTACTTAAAAATCCTCACATTTGGCGAAAAATGTCAAAAGTCAATTTTAAAATCTATAAATTTTGTTCTTTTCATATTTGCGCTAAGATTCACCGTTCGTGAGATATTTGAGAAAAAATAAAAATTATCGTTTTTCGAACAAGAAAACAACGTTTCAAAAGGGGCGACCATATTAAAAACAACGACCATCTTAATCTCATCCAAATCAATCAAATTTCAACAAAGGTTCCAAAAACCCTGAATAATAAAACCGTTAGCTACAACAAAAATGCGACCCTTTCAAAAATTATTGAAAAAGGGCGACCATCTTAAATATACTCGAAACATACATAAAAATCAAACCTGAATAGATTTCGAGATTTAATCAATAATCTTGATGACGTTTCAAGAAGGGCGACCATTTTAAAAAATAAGAATAAAAAGGGCGACCGTCTTAATCTGTTTGCTACTCTCATTAATGATTCTATGCTTTTGCATTTTATTTCATATTTGATTGATCAAGATTTCAAATGTTGAAAATTTTAATATGTAGTGGTTTTTGGTTCAGTGATTTTTTTTTAATTAGTTGCTATGGTTCTAATACAGAAATTCTTTTTTGTTCCACTTCGCTTGTGAATACTTTTTTGAACTCTCTTGGTTGAGGTTATGTGATTTTTATTAGTTTTTTTTTGGATGTTTTCATGGCCACTTTTGAGAACATATTTCTTTTGATCGTTTTATTATTATTTTCTTTGCTCTAATTGATGTTAAATTATTTTTAAAAAGACTTATTTAGCAGTTTTCTCCTCTCTTTGTTGGTACAATTTATAGTTTCTGTATTTTTATATCGTTTTTTTTCAATTTATTTTTGTATTTATCATTTCTTTTTTTTCAACTTTTTACCTACCTCTGCATTTTTTTCTTTTTCGGCGGAGAAACTCAATCACGAACACCCAGCTCTAAAAAAAGTCAATGTTCATAAAAGAGCGACCTTTTGAAAAATATATTTTTCATATCAAATCTTCAAAAAATATTAGACTTGAGGGTGTTTTTGTCTCGCTGCTCAATTTGTAGGGTTTGAACAAAAACATTAAAGTTTTTAAGAAAGGGCGACCATTTTAATAAAGGTCGACCATCTCAAATATACTCAAAATACTCCTGAAAATCAATATTAAAGTGATTCCATGATTTGACCATCAATTTTCAACAAGAAGGATGTTCAAGAAAGAGCGACCGTTTTAAAATCATGAATTTAAATTTATTTTCCATTATCACAACTTCAAAAATTACTAGAGATTAGTGTGTTGTTGTCTGGTACTATTTGAATAAAAACATTGAAGTTTTCACAAAAGAGCAGCCATTTTGATAAAGGGCGACCATCTTAATATATCCATAACACTCCTGAAAATCAATATTTAAGTGATTCCATGTTTTGATCATCAGTTTTTAGCAAAAAAGATATTTGAAAAAGGGCGACCATTTCAAAAACATGAATTTAAATTTATTTTCCATTATCACAACTTCAAAAAATACTAGAGATGAGTGTGTTGTTGTCTGGTACTATTTGGATAAAAACATTGAAGTTTCCACGAAAGAGCAGCCATTTTATTAAAGGGCGACCATCTTAAATATATCTATAACACTTGAAAATCAATATTGAAGTGACTCCATGTTTTAATCATCAGTTTTCAACAAAAAAGATATTTGAAAAAGGGCGACCATTTTGAAAACATGAATTTAAATTTATTTTCCATTATCACAACTTCAAAAAATACTAGAGATGAGTGTGTTGTTGTCTCGTACTGAATTTGTAGGGTTTGAACAAAAACATTGAAGTTTTCACAAAAGAGCAGCCATTTTAATAAATGGCGACCTTCTTAATATATCCATAAAACTCCTGAAAATCAAAATTTAAGTGATTCCATGATTTGATCATCAGTTTTTAGCAAAAAAGATATTTAAAAAAGGGCGACCGTTTTGAAAACATGAATTTAAATTTATTTTCCATTATCACAACTTCAAAAAATACTAGAGATGAGTGTGTTGTTGTCTGGTACTATTTGAATAAAAACATTGAAGTTTCCACGAAAGAGCAGCCATTTTATTAAAGGGCGACCATCTTAAATATATCTATAACACTTGAAAATCAATATTGAAGTGACTCCATGTTTTAATCATCAGTTTTCAACAAAAAAGATATTTGAAAAAGGGCGACCATTTTGAAAACATGAATTTAAATTTATTTTCCATTATCACAACTTCAAAAAATACTAGAGATGAGTGTGTTGTTGTCTCGTACTGAATTTGTAGGGTTTGAACAAAAACATTGAAGTTTTCACAAAAGAGCAGCCATTTTAATAAATGGCGACCTTCTTAATATATCCATAAAACTCCTGAAAATCAAAATTTAAGTGATTCCATGATTTGATCATCAGTTTTTAGCAAAAAAGATATTTAAAAAAGGGCGACCGTTTTGAAAACATGAATTTAAATTTATTTTCCATTATCACAACTTCAAAAAATACTAGAGATGAGTGTGTTGTTGTCTGGTACTATTTGAATAAAAACATTGAAGTTTCCACGAAAGAGCAGCCATTTTATTAAAGGGCGACCATCTTAAATATATCTATAACACTCTTGAAAATCAATATTGAAGTGACTCCATATTTTAATCATCAGTTTTTAGCAAAAGAGATATTTAAAAAATGGCGACCGTTTTAAAAACATGAATTTAAATTTATTTTCCATTATCACAACTTCAAAAAATACTAGAGATGAGTGTGTTGTTGTCTGGTACTATTTGAATAAAAACATTGAAGTTTCCACGAAAGAGCAGCCATTTTATTAAAGGGCGACCATCTTAAATATATCTATAACACTTGAAAATCAATATTGAAGTGACTCCATGTTTTAATCATCAGTTTTCAACAAAAAAGATATTTGAAAAAGGGCGACCATTTTGAAAACATGAATTTAAATTTATTTTCCATTATCACAACTTCAAAAAATACTAGAGATGAGTGTGTTGTTGTCTCGTACTGAATTTGTAGGGTTTGAACAAAAACATTGAAGTTTTCACAAAAGAGCAGCCATTTTAATAAATGGCGACCTTCTTAATATATCCATAAAACTCCTGAAAATCAAAATTTAAGTGATTCCATGATTTGATCATCAGTTTTTAGCAAAAAAGATATTTAAAAAAGGGCGACCGTTTTGAAAACATGAATTTAAATTTATTTTCCATTATCACAACTTCAAAAAATACTAGAGATGAGTGTGTTGTTGTCTGGTACTATTTGAATAAAAACATTGAAGTTTCCACGAAAGAGCAGCCATTTTATTAAAGGGCGACCATCTTAAATATATCTATAACACTCTTGAAAATCAATATTGAAGTGACTCCATGTTTTAATCATCAGTTTTTAACAAAAAAGATATTTGAAAAAGGGCGACCGTTTTAAAAACATGAAATTAAATTCATTTCACATTATCACAACTTCAAAAAATACTAGAGATTAGTGTGTTGTTGTCTGGTACTATTTGAATAAAAACATTGAAGTTTCCACGAAAGAGCAGCCATTTTATTAAAGGGCGACCATCTTAAATATATCTATAACACTCTTGAAAATCAATATTGAAGTGACTCCATATTTTAATCATCAGTTTTTAGCAAAAAAGATATTTAAAAAATGGCGACCGTTTTAAAAACATGAATTTAAATCTATTTTACATTATCACAACTTCAAAAAATACTAGAGATTAGTGTGTTGTTGTCTGGTACTATTTGAATAAAAACATTGAAGTTTCCACGAAAGAGCAGCCATTTTATTAAAGGGCGACCATCTTAAATATATCTATAACACTCTTGAAAATCAATATTGAAGTGACTCCATGTTTTAATCATCAGTTTTTAACAAAAAAGATATTTGAAAAAGGGCGACCGTTTTAAAAACATGAAATCAAATTCATTTCACATTATCACAACTTCAAAAAATACTAGAGATTAGTGTGTTGTTGTCTGGTACTATTTGAATAAAAACATTGAAGTTTCCACGAAAGAGCAGCCATTTTATTAAAGGGCGACCATCTTAAATATATCTATAACACTCTTGAAAATCAATATTGAAGTGACTCCATGTTTTAATCATCAGTTTTTAACAAAAAAGATATTTGAAAAAGGGCGACCGTTTTAAAAACATGAAATCAAATTCATTTCACATTATCACAACTTCAAAAAATACTAGAGATTAGTGTGTTGTTGTCTGGTACTATTTGAATAAAAACATTGAAGTTTCCACGAAAGAGCAGCCATTTTATTAAAGGGCGACCATCTTAAATATATCTATAACACTCTTGAAAATCAATATTGAAGTGACTCCATATTTTAATCATCAGTTTTTAGCAAAAAAGATATTTAAAAAATGGCGACCGTTTTAAAAACATGAATTTAAATCGATTTTACATTATCACAACTTCAAAAAATACTAGAGATGAGTGTGTTGTTGTCTGGTACTATTTGGATAAAAACATTGAAGTTTCCACGAAAGAGCAGCCATTTTATTAAAGGGCGACCATCTTAAATATATCTATAACACTTGAAAATCAATATTGAAGTGACTCCATGTTTTAATCATCAGTTTTCAACAAAAAAGATATTTGAAAAAGGGCGACCATTTTGAAAACATGAATTTAAATTTATTTTCCATTATCACAACTTCAAAAAATACTAGAGATGAGTGTGTTGTTGTCTCGTACTGAATTTGTAGGGTTTGAACAAAAACATTGAAGTTTTCACAAAAGAGCAGCCATTTTAATAAATGGCGACCTTCTTAATATATCCATAAAACTCCTGAAAATCAAAATTTAAGTGATTCCATGATTTGATCATCAGTTTTTAGCAAAAAAGATATTTAAAAAAGGGCGACCGTTTTGAAAACATGAATTTAAATTTATTTTCCATTATCACAACTTCAAAAAATACTAGAGATGAGTGTGTTGTTGTCTGGTACTATTTGAATAAAAACATTGAAGTTTCCACGAAAGAGCAGCCATTTTATTAAAGGGCGACCATCTTAAATATATCTATAACACTTGAAAATCAATATTGAAGTGACTCCATGTTTTAATCATCAGTTTTCAACAAAAAAGATATTTGAAAAAGGGCGACCATTTTGAAAACATGAATTTAAATTTATTTTCCATTATCACAACTTCAAAAAATACTAGAGATGAGTGTGTTGTTGTCTCGTACTGAATTTGTAGGGTTTGAACAAAAACATTGAAGTTTTCACAAAAGAGCAGCCATTTTAATAAATGGCGACCTTCTTAATATATCCATAAAACTCCTGAAAATCAAAATTTAAGTGATTCCATGATTTGATCATCAGTTTTTAGCAAAAAAGATATTTAAAAAAGGGCGACCGTTTTGAAAACATGAATTTAAATTTATTTTCCATTATCACAACTTCAAAAAATACTAGAGATGAGTGTGTTGTTGTCTGGTACTATTTGAATAAAAACATTGAAGTTTCCACGAAAGAGCAGCCATTTTATTAAAGGGCGACCATCTTAAATATATCTATAACACTCTTGAAAATCAATATTGAAGTGACTCCATATTTTAATCATCAGTTTTTAGCAAAAGAGATATTTAAAAAATGGCGACCGTTTTAAAAACATGAATTTAAATTTATTTTCCATTATCACAACTTCAAAAAATACTAGAGATGAGTGTGTTGTTGTCTGGTACTATTTGAATAAAAACATTGAAGTTTCCACGAAAGAGCAGCCATTTTATTAAAGGGCGACCATCTTAAATATATCTATAACACTTGAAAATCAATATTGAAGTGACTCCATGTTTTAATCATCAGTTTTCAACAAAAAAGATATTTGAAAAAGGGCGACCATTTTGAAAACATGAATTTAAATTTATTTTCCATTATCACAACTTCAAAAAATACTAGAGATGAGTGTGTTGTTGTCTCGTACTGAATTTGTAGGGTTTGAACAAAAACATTGAAGTTTTCACAAAAGAGCAGCCATTTTAATAAATGGCGACCTTCTTAATATATCCATAAAACTCCTGAAAATCAAAATTTAAGTGATTCCATGATTTGATCATCAGTTTTTAGCAAAAAAGATATTTAAAAAAGGGCGACCGTTTTGAAAACATGAATTTAAATTTATTTTCCATTATCACAACTTCAAAAAATACTAGAGATGAGTGTGTTGTTGTCTGGTACTATTTGAATAAAAACATTGAAGTTTCCACGAAAGAGCAGCCATTTTATTAAAGGGCGACCATCTTAAATATATCTATAACACTCTTGAAAATCAATATTGAAGTGACTCCATGTTTTAATCATCAGTTTTTAACAAAAAAGATATTTGAAAAAGGGCGACCGTTTTAAAAACATGAAATTAAATTCATTTCACATTATCACAACTTCAAAAAATACTAGAGATTAGTGTGTTGTTGTCTGGTACTATTTGAATAAAAACATTGAAGTTTCCACGAAAGAGCAGCCATTTTATTAAAGGGCGACCATCTTAAATATATCTATAACACTCTTGAAAATCAATATTGAAGTGACTCCATGTTTTAATCATCAGTTTTTAACAAAAAAGATATTTGAAAAAGGGCGACCGTTTTAAAAACATGAAATCAAATTCATTTCACATTATCACAACTTCAAAAAATACTAGAGATTAGTGTGTTGTTGTCTGGTACTATTTGAATAAAAACATTGAAGTTTCCACGAAAGAGCAGCCATTTTATTAAAGGGCGACCATCTTAAATATATCTATAACACTCTTGAAAATCAATATTGAAGTGACTCCATGTTTTAATCATCAGTTTTTAACAAAAAAGATATTTGAAAAAGGGCGACCGTTTTAAAAACATGAAATCAAATTCATTTCACATTATCACAACTTCAAAAAATACTAGAGATTAGTGTGTTGTTGTCTGGTACTATTTGAATAAAAACATTGAAGTTTCCACGAAAGAGCAGCCATTTTATTAAAGGGCGACCATCTTAAATATATCTATAACACTCTTGAAAATCAATATTGAAGTGACTCCATATTTTAATCATCAGTTTTTAGCAAAAAAGATATTTAAAAAATGGCGACCGTTTTAAAAACATGAATTTAAATCGATTTTACATTATCACAACTTCAAAAAATACTAGAGATTAGTGTGTTGTTGTCTGGTACTATTTGAATAAAAACATTGAAGTTTCCACGAAAGAGCAGCCATTTTATTAAAGGGCGACCATCTTAAATATATCTATAACACTCTTGAAAATCAATATTGAAGTGACTCCATGTTTTAATCATCAGTTTTTAACAAAAAAGATATTTGAAAAAGGGCGACCGTTTTAAAAACATGAAATTAAATTCATTTCACATTATCACAACTTCAAAAAATACTAGAGATTAGTGTGTTGTTGTCTGGTACTATTTGAATAAAAACATTGAAGTTTCCACGAAAGAGCAGCCATTTTATTAAAGGGCGACCATCTTAAATATATCTATAACACTCTTGAAAATCAATATTGAAGTGACTCCATATTTTAATCATCAGTTTTTAGCAAAAAAGATATTTAAAAAATGGCGACCGTTTTAAAAACATGAATTTAAATCTATTTTACATTATCACAACTTCAAAAAATACTAGAGATTAGTGTGTTGTTGTCTGGTACTATTTGAATAAAAACATTGAAGTTTCCACGAAAGAGCAGCCATTTTATTAAAGGGCGACCATCTTAAATATATCTATAACACTCTTGAAAATCAATATTGAAGTGACTCCATGTTTTAATCATCAGTTTTTAACAAAAAAGATATTTGAAAAAGGGCGACCGTTTTAAAAACATGAAATTAAATTCATTTCACATTATCACAACTTCAAAAAATACTAGAGATTAGTGTGTTGTTGTCTGGTACTATTTGAATAAGAACATTGAAGTTTCCACGAAAGAGCAGCCATTTTCTTAAAGGGCGACCATCTTAAATATATCTATAACACTCTTGAAGATCAATATTGAAGTGACTCCATGTTTTAATCATCAGTTTTTAACAAAAAAGATATTTGAAAAAGGGCGACCGTTTTAAAAACATGAATTTGAATTCATTTTCCATCATCACAACTTAAAAAATACTAGAGATTGGTGTGTTGTTGTCTGGTACTATTTGAATAAAAACATTGAAATTTCCACGAAAGAGCAGCCATTTTATTAAAGGGCGACCATCTTAAATATATCTATAGCACTCTTGAAAATCAATATTGAAGTGACTCCATGTTTTAATCATAAGTTTTCAACAAAAAAGATATTTGAAAAAGGGCGACCATTTTGAAAACATGAATTTAAATTTATTTTCCATTATCACAACTTCAAAAAATACTAGAGATGAGTGTGTTGTTGTCTGGTACTATTTGGATAAAAACATTGAAGTTTCCACGAAAGAGCAGCCATTTTATTAAAGGGCGACCATCTTAAATATATCTACAACACTTGAAAATCAATATTGAAGTGACTCCATGTTTTAATCATCAGTTTTCAACAAAAAAGATATTTGAAAAAGGGCGACCGTTTTAACAACATAAATTTAAATTTATTTTCCATTATCACAACTTCAAAAAATACTAGAGATTAGTGTGTTGTTGTCTCGTACTGAATTTGTAGGGTTTGAACAAAAACATTGAAGTTTTCACAAAAGAGCAGCCATTTTAATAAATGGCGACCTTCTTAATATATCCATAAAACTCCTGAAAATCAAAATTTAAGTGATTCCATGATTTGATCATCAGTTTTTAGCAAAAAAGATATTTAAAAAAGGGCGACCGTTTTGAAAACATGAATTTAAATTTATTTTCCATTATCACAACTTCAAAAAATACTAGAGATGAGTGTGTTGTTGTCTGGTACTATTTGAATAAAAACATTGAAGTTTCCACGAAAGAGCAGCCATTTTATTAAAGGGCGACCATCTTAAATATATCTATAACACTCTTGAAAATCAATATTGAAGTGACTCCATGTTTTAATCATCAGTTTTTAACAAAAAAGATATTTGAAAAAGGGCGACCGTTTTAAAAACATGAAATTAAATTCATTTCACATTATCACAACTTCAAAAAATACTAGAGATTAGTGTGTTGTTGTCTGGTACTATTTGAATAAAAACATTGAAGTTTCCACGAAAGAGCAGCCATTTTATTAAAGGGCGACCATCTTAAATATATCTATAACACTCTTGAAAATCAATATTGAAGTGACTCCATGTTTTAATCATCAGTTTTTAACAAAAAAGATATTTGAAAAAGGGCGACCGTTTTAAAAACATGAAATTAAATTCATTTCACATTATCACAACTTCAAAAAATACTAGAGATTAGTGTGTTGTTGTCTGGTACTATTTGAATAAAAACATTGAAGTTTCCACGAAAGAGCAGCCATTTTATTAAAGGGCGACCATCTTAAATATATCTATAACACTCTTGAAAATCAATATTGAAGTGACTCCATATTTTAATCATCAGTTTTTAGCAAAAAAGATATTTAAAAAATGGCGACCGTTTTAAAAACATGAATTTAAATCTATTTTACATTATCACAACTTCAAAAAATACTAGAGATTAGTGTGTTGTTGTCTGGTACTATTTGAATAAAAACATTGAAGTTTCCACGAAAGAGCAGCCATTTTATTAAAGGGCGACCATCTTAAATATATCTATAACACTCTTGAAAATCAATATTGAAGTGACTCCATGTTTTAATCATCAGTTTTTAACAAAAAAGATATTTGAAAAAGGGCGACCGTTTTAAAAACATGAAATCAAATTCATTTCACATTATCACAACTTCAAAAAATACTAGAGATTAGTGTGTTGTTGTCTGGTACTATTTGAATAAAAACATTGAAGTTTCCACGAAAGAGCAGCCATTTTATTAAAGGGCGACCATCTTAAATATATCTATAACACTCTTGAAAATCAATATTGAAGTGACTCCATATTTTAATCATCAGTTTTTAGCAAAAAAGATATTTAAAAAATGGCGACCGTTTTAAAAACATGAATTTAAATCTATTTTACATTATCACAACTTCAAAAAATACTAGAGATTAGTGTGTTGTTGTCTGGTACTATTTGAATAAAAACATTGAAGTTTCCACGAAAGAGCAGCCATTTTATTAAAGGGCGACCATCTTAAATATATCTATAACACTCTTGAAAATCAATATTGAAGTGACTCCATGTTTTAATCATCAGTTTTTAACAAAAAAGATATTTGAAAAAGGGCGACCGTTTTAAAAACATGAAATCAAATTCATTTCACATTATCACAACTTCAAAAAATACTAGAGATTAGTGTGTTGTTGTCTGGTACTATTTGAATAAAAACATTGAAGTTTCCACGAAAGAGCAGCCATTTTATTAAAGGGCGACCATCTTAAATATATCTATAACACTCTTGAAAATCAATATTGAAGTGACTCCATGTTTTAATCATCAGTTTTTAACAAAAAAGATATTTGAAAAAGGGCGACCGTTTTAAAAACATGAAATTAAATTCATTTCACATTATCACAACTTCAAAAAATACTAGAGATTAGTGTGTTGTTGTCTGGTACTATTTGAATAAAAACATTGAAGTTTCCACGAAAGAGCAGCCATTTTATTAAAGGGCGACCATCTTAAATATATCTATAACACTCTTGAAAATCAATATTGAAGTGACTCCATATTTTAATCATCAGTTTTTAGCAAAAAAGATATTTAAAAAATGGCGACCGTTTTAAAAACATGGATTTAAATCTATTTTACATTATCACAACTTCAAAAAATACTAGAGATTAGTGTGTTGTTGTCTGGTACTATTTGAATAAAAACATTGAAGTTTCCACGAAAGAGCAGCCATTTTATTAAAGGGCGACCATCTTAAATATATCTATAACACTCTTGAAGATCAATATTGAAGTGACTCCATGTTTTAATCATCAGTTTTTAACAAAAAAGATATTTGAAAAAGGGCGACCGTTTTAAAAACATGAATTTGAATTCATTTTCCATTATCACAACTTCAAAAATTACTAGAGATTAGTGTGTTGTTGTCTGGTACTATTTGAATAAAAACATTGAAGTTTCCACGAAAGAGCAGCCATTTTATTAAAGGGCGACCATCTTAAATATATCTATAACACTCTTGAAGATCAATATTGAAGTGACTCCATGTTTTAATCATCAGTTTTTAACAAAAAAGATATTTGAAAAAGGGCGACCGTTTTAAAAACATGAATTTGAATTCATTTTCCATTATCACAACTTCAAAAAATACTAGAGATTAGTGTGTTGTTGTCTGGTACTATTTGAATAAAAACATTGAAGTTTCCACGAAAGAGCAGCCATTTTAATAAAGGGCGACCATCTTAAATATATCTATAACACTCTTGAAGATCAATATTGAAGTGACTCCATGTTTTAATCATCAGTTTTTAACAAAAAAGATATTTGAAAAAGGGCGACCGTTTTAAAAACATGAATTTGAATTCATTTTCCATTATCACAACTTCAAAAAATACTAGAGATTAGTGTGTTGTTGTCTAGTACTATTTGAATAAAAACATTGAAGTTTCCACGAAAGAGCAGCCATTTTAATAAAGGGCGACCATCTTAATATATCCATAAAACTCCTGAAAATCAATATTAAAGTGATTCCATGTTTTGATCATCAGTTTTTAACAAAAAAGATATTTGAAAAAGGGCGACCGTTTTAAAAACATGAATTTAAATTTATTTCCCATTATCACAACTTCAAAAATTACTAGAGATTAATGTGTTGTTGTCTGGTACTATTTAAATAAAAACATTGAAGTTTTCACAAAAGAGCAGCCATTTTGATAAAGGGCGACCATCTTAATATATCCATAACACTCCTGAAAATCAATATTAAAGTGATTCCATGTTTTGATAATCACTTTTTAACAAAAAGGATATTTGAAAAAGGGCGACCGTTTTAAAAACATGAATTTAAATTTATTTTACATCATCACAACTTCAAAAAATACTAGAGATTGGTGTGTTGTTGTCTAGTACTATTTGAATAAAAACATTGAAGTTTTCACAAAAGAGCAGCCATTTTGATAAAGGGCGACCATCTTAATATATCCATAACACTCCTGAAAATCAATATTAAAGTGATTCCATGTTTTGATAATCACTTTTTAACAAAAAGGATATTTGAAAAAGGGCGACCGTTTTAAAAACATGACTTTAAATTTATTTTACATCATCACAACTTCAAAAAATACTAGAGATTGGTGTGTTGTTGTCTAGTACTATTTGAATAAAAACATTGAAGTTTCCACGAAAGAGCAGCCATTTTAATAAAGGGCGACCATCTTAATATATCCATAAAACTCCTGAAAATCAATATTAAAGTGATTCCATGTTTTGATCATCAGTTTTTAACAAAAAAGATATTTGAAAAAGGGCGACCGTTTTAAAAACATGAATTTAAATTTATTTCCCATTATCACAACTTCAAAAATTACTAGAGATTAATGTGTTGTTGTCTGGTACTATTTAAATAAAAACATTGAAGTTTTCACAAAAGAGCAGCCATTTTGATAAAGGGCGACCATCTTAATATATCCATAACACTCCTGAAAATCAATATTAAAGTGATTCCATGTTTTGATAATCACTTTTTAACAAAAAGGATATTTGAAAAAGGGCGACCGTTTTAAAAACATGAATTTAAATTTATTTTACATCATCACAACTTCAAAAAATACTAGAGATTGGTGTGTTGTTGTCTAGTACTATTTGAATAAAAACATTGAAGTTTTCACAAAAGAGCAGCCATTTTGATAAAGGGCGACCATCTTAATATATCCATAACACTCCTGAAAATCAATATTAAAGTGATTCCATGTTTTGATAATCACTTTTTAACAAAAAGGATATTTGAAAAAGGGCGACCGTTTTAAAAACATGAATTTAAATTTATTTTACATCATCACAACTTCAAAAAATACTAGAGATTGGTGTGTTGTTGTCTAGTACTATTTGAATAAAAACATTGAAGTTTTCACAAAAGAGCAGCCATTTTGATAAAGGGCGACCATCTTAATATATCCATAACACTCCTGAAAATCAATATTAAAGTGATTCCATGTTTTGATAATCACTTTTTAACAAAAAGGATATTTGAAAAAGGGCGACCGTTTTAAAAACATGACTTTAAATTTATTTTACATCATCACAACTTCAAAAAATACTAGAGATTGGTGTGTTGTTGTCTAGTACTATTTGAATAAAAACATTGAAGTTTCCACGAAAGAGCAGCCATTTTAATAAAGGGCGACCATCTTAATATATCCATAAAACTCCTGAAAATCAATATTAAAGTGATTCCATGTTTTGATCATCAGTTTTTAACAAAAAAGATATTTGAAAAAGGGCGACCGTTTTAAAAACATGAATTTAAATTTATTTCCCATTATCACAACTTCAAAAATTACTAGAGATTAATGTGTTGTTGTCTGGTACTATTTAAATAAAAACATTGAAGTTTTCACAAAAGAGCAGCCATTTTGATAAAGGGCGACCATCTTAATATATCCATAACACTCCTGAAAATCAATATTAAAGTGATTCCATGTTTTGATAATCACTTTTTAACAAAAAGGATATTTGAAAAAGGGCGACCGTTTTAAAAACATGAATTTAAATTTATTTTACATCATCACAACTTCAAAAAATACTAGAGATTGGTGTGTTGTTGTCTAGTACTATTTGAATAAAAACATTGAAGTTTCCACGAAAGAGCAGCCATTTTATTAAAGGGCGACCATCTTGAATATATCTATAACACTCCTGAAAATCAATATTGAAGTGACTCAATGTTTTAATCATCAGTTTTTAACAAAAAGGATATTTGAAAAAGGGCGACCGTTTTAAAAACATGAATATGAATTTATTTTCCATATCACATCTTCAAAAAATAATAGAGATGAGTGTGTTGTTTCGTGCTGAATTTGAAGGGTTTGAACAAAAATTTCTCACGAAAAAGCGACCATTTTAATAATACAAGAATCAGACCAACCAGAAGCAACCAAGAATAACAAAAACGCGATCGATCCAGAAAAGGGCAACAGCCTTAAGGAGATTGATGGAGCAATTTTATTGATTTGAGTGTGAAAATTGATGTAATTAAAAGAGCGACAAGTTCAATAGAGGGCGACCATCTCAGATTTACTTGATAAAATACGCATCAAAACCAACATTCGAAGAATAAAATAATTATTGTTACAAAAAAAAAGGCAGCCACTTTGAAAATAAGCTGAAAAACAAATGTTGAATTTTGAGAAACTCCACTTTTAATCGGAAGATTGAAAAGGGCGGCCGTTTTAATAAAGGGCGGCCATGTTAATAAAGGGCGACCACTTAAACAAAAGACCAATTCTGAGTGTACTTGTCATTTTTGAAGCATTTTCACTCTTTAGATCAACGATTAAGATCAGCGGACATCGTTTGAAAAGGGCGACCATTTTAACGAATGGCAAAAATTCCTCACTAGTGAAAATAAAACAGCAAATTACAAATGAAATAATAAAGTTCCATTTATTTGTAAACTCGTTGAAGATAATCTGATACATTTTGAAATTTTTCGAACCTCGAAATCAGGAAATTTACATTTTTTTTTTTGACTCAACTGAACTGGAACTTTGATTTTAAACAACGCTTTCCTGGGTGCCAAATACTGAAAAACACAAAAACACTTTTCAACAAACATTATATCTTATAAGATATACAGGGTGCTCCTGCCTTTATTGCTATCCGGACTCAATCCGCACACCCTGTATAACTAAGGCACCTTCTGTTTTCGCGCGCAGGCGCCATTTCAATAAATAAAACCGGTCAGATTTAAATATTGAAACGTTATTCGAACCAAATAATTGGATTCCTTAATCTACTGGAAAAATGAAATAAAAAATGAGCGACAACAAAAATGTAATAACAAAAATATAACTATCTAATGAAGTCAACAAATTTAGTTTGTAATTTTCGAATGAAACTGTAGAGAGAACATTGATGGAAAAAGTGTGAAAAACCTAAACGTACCGTGCAGAAGCAGAAAAAAAAATACCAAAAACTATGAATTCCTTCATACATTGGCCACTTCATCAACATTAATCAATGTTGCGGGCCCGTCACGCCTCTCTTGATCGAAACGTTTCGTCTATTTCTGCACGGGCGCGTATTTACATTTTAAATAAAATAAAAATTTTCTACGAATTGAAATTCGGCCGATTCGATTCAGCGTTAAGGGTTGGGCCCGTGGATGTTTCCACCCTGGGAAGGGTGCGGATGTTGCACTAGTACCTGAAAAAAACGATTTATTATGAAAACACACAGAAAAAAAAATTGGCCCGTCCTGGGATTGAACTCACGTTCTCCAGGACCGCAACTTCATCGACAAATCAAGCAAGTTGGGTTCAATCTCAGCGCGGGCCAAATATTTTTATGTGTTTTTTCGTCAATAATATACGGTTGCCACGTCAACAAACTAGTATCATAACTTGATTATTCATCGACGGATTTTCACCATCGAGCAAGAAACTTATAGGGAATGTCATTACCTTCAAAATTGTTTTTTGATTGTCAAAATCCGTCGATAAATGAGAAAGTTATTGAAGGATAAACATTTGCCACGTCATCAATATTTTATCACCCATAGGTCGGCTATTTACTGACGGATTTGAATCCACAAAACAACAACATTTAGAACATATTTTCACCTACAAAATCAAATTTTGATCGTCAAAATCCGTTGACAGATGACAAAGTTACCTGTGCCACGTCAGCAAACTTTGCAGCACTGTAGCTCGTTTATTTATCAACCGATTTGAATGAATGAAATGTCATTTTAAAGGACTCAAAATTATCTATCAGATATTTTTTGGTTGATCAAAATCCGTTGACAGATGACAAAGTTACCTGTGCCACGTCAGCAAACTTTGCAGCACTATAGCTCGTTCATTTGTCAACCGATTTGAATGAATGAAATGTCATTTTGAAGGACTTGAAATTGTCTATCAGATATTTTTTGGTTAATGAAAATCCGTTGACAAATGACAAATTTACCTGTGCCACGTCAGCAAACTTTGCAGCGCTGTAGCTCGTTTATTTATCAACCGATTTGAATGAATGAAATGTCATTTTAAAGACTTGAAATTGTCTATCAGATATTTTTTGGTTAATGAAAATCCGTTGACAAATAACAAAGTTACCTGTGCCACGTCAGCAAACTTTGCAGCACTGTAGCTCGTTTATTTATCAACCGATTTAAATGAATGAAATGTCATTTTAAAGGACTCAAAATTATCTATCAGATATTTTTTGGTTGATCAAAATCCGTTGACAGATGACAAAGTTACCTGTGCCACGTCAGCAAACTTTGCAGCACTATAGCTCGTTCATTTGTCAACCGATTTGAATGAATGAAATGTCATTTTGAAGGACTTGAAATTGTCTA
Organism: Orchestes rusci; assembly: GCA_958502075.1. NCBI lineage: Eukaryota > Metazoa > Arthropoda > Insecta > Coleoptera > Curculionidae > Orchestes > Orchestes rusci. Next base: position 112,566,818 of record OY293304.1, on the reverse strand, counting down.
TCAGATATTTTTTGGTTAATGAAAATCCGTTGACAAATGACAGATTTACCTGTGCCACGTCAGCAAACTTTGCAGCGCTGTAGCTCGTTTATTTATCAACCGATTTGAATGAATGAAATGTCATTTTAAAGGACTTGAAATTGTCTATCAGATATTTTTTGGTTGATGAAAATCCGTTGACAAATAACAAAGTTACCTGTGCCACGTCAGCAAACTTTGCAGCACTGTAGCTCGTTTATTTATCAACCGATTTGAATGAATGAAATTTCATTTTAAAGGACTTGAAATTGTCTATCAGATATTTTTTGGCTGATCAAAATCCGTTGACAGATGACAAAGTTACCTGTGCCACGTCAGCAAACTTTGCAGAGCTGTAGCTCGCTTATTTATCAACCGATTTGAATGAATGAAATGTCATTTTAAAGGACTCAAAATTGTCTATCAGATATTTTTTGGTTAATGAAAATCCTTTGACAAATGACAAATTTACCTGTGCCACGTCAGCAAACTTTGCAGCACTGTAGCTCGTTTATTTATCAACCGATTTGAATGAATGAAATGTCATTTTAAAGGACTTGAAATTGTCTTTCAGATATTTTTTGGTTGATGAAAATCCGTTGACAAATAACAAAGTTACCTGTGCCACGTCAGCAAACTTTGCAGCACTGTAGCTCGTTTATTTATCAACCGATTTGAATGAATGAAATGTCATTTTAAAGGACTCAAAATTATCTATCAGATATTTTTTGGTTGATCAAAATCCGTTGACAGATGACAAAGTTACCTGTGCCACGTCAGCAAACTTTGCAGCACTATAGCTCGTTCATTTGTCAACCGATTTGAATGAATGAAATGTCATTTTGAAGGACTTGAAATTGTCTATCAGATATTTTTTGGTTAATGAAAATCCGTTGACAAATGACAGATTTACCTGTGCCACGTCAGCAAACTTTGCAGCGCTGTAGCTCGTTTATTTATCAACCGATTTGAATGAATGAAATGTCATTTTAAAGACTTGAAATTGTCTATCAGATATTTTTTGGTTGATGAAAATCCGTTGACAAATAACAAAGTTACCTGTGCCACGTCATCAAACTTTGCAGCGCTGTAGCTCGTTTATTTATCAACCGATTTGAATGAATGAAATGTCATTTTAAAGACTTGAAATTGTCTATCAGATATTTTTTGGTTGATGAAAATCCGTTGACAAATAACAAAGTTACCTGTGCCACGTCAGCAAACTTTGCAGCGCTGTAGCTCGTTTATTTATCAACCGATTTGAATGAATGAAATGTCATTTTAAAGGACTTGAAATTGTCTATCAGATATTTTTTGGTTGATGAAAATCCGTTGACAAATAACAAAGTTACCTGTGCCACGTCAGCAAACTTTGCAGCACTATAGCTCGTTCATTTGTCAACCGATTTGAATGAATGAAATGTCATTTTGAAGGACTTGAAATTGTCTATCAGATATTTTTTGGTTGATGAAAATCCGTTGACAAATAACAAAGTTACCTGTGCCACGTCATCAAACTTTGCAGCGCTGTAGCTCGTTTATTTATCAACCGATTTGAATGAATGAAATGTCATTTTAAAGGACTTGAAATTGTCTATCAGATATTTTTTGGTTGATGAAAATCCGTTGACAAATAACAAAGTTACCTGTGCCACGTCAGCAAACTTTGCAGCACTGTAGCTCGTTTATTTATCAACCGATTTGAATGAATGAAATTTCATTTTAAAGGACTTGAAATTGTCTATCAGATATTTTTTGGCTGATCAAAATCCGTTGACAGATGACAAAGTTACCTGTGCCACGTCAGCAAACTTTGCAGAGCTGTAGCTCGCTTATTTATCAACCGATTTGAATGAATGAAATGTCATTTTAAAGGACTCAAAATTGTCTATCAGATATTTTTTGGTTAATGAAAATCCTTTGACAAATGACAAATTTACCTGTGCCACGTCAGCAAACTTTGCAGCACTGTAGCTCGTTTATTTATCAACCGATTTGAATGAATGAAATGTCATTTTAAAGGACTCAAAATTATCTATCAGATATTTTTTGGTTGATCAAAATCCGTTGACAGATGACAAAGTTACCTGTGCCACGTCAGCAAACTTTGCAGCACTATAGCTCGTTCATTTGTCAACCGATTTGAATGAATGAAATGTCATTTTGAAGGACTTGAAATTGTCTATCAGATATTTTTTGGTTAATGAAAATCCGTTGACAAATGACAGATTTACCTGTGCCACGTCAGCAAACTTTGCAGCGCTGTAGCTCGTTTATTTATCAACCGATTTGAATGAATGAAATGTCATTTTAAAGACTTGAAATTGTCTATCAGATATTTTTTGGTTGATGAAAATCCGTTGACAAATAACAAAGTTACCTGTGCCACGTCATCAAACTTTGCAGCGCTGTAGCTCGTTTATTTATCAACCGATTTGAATGAATGAAATGTCATTTTAAAGACTTGAAATTGTCTATCAGATATTTTTTGGTTGATGAAAATCCGTTGACAAATAACAAAGTTACCTGTGCCACGTCAGCAAACTTTGCAGCGCTGTAGCTCGTTTATTTATCAACCGATTTGAATGAATGAAATGTCATTTTAAAGGACTTGAAATTGTCTATCAGATATTTTTTGGTTGATGAAAATCCGTTGACAAATAACAAAGTTACCTGTGCCACGTCAGCAAACTTTGCAGCACTGTAGCTCGTTTATTTATCAACCGATTTGAATGAATGAAATGTCATTATAAAGGACTTGTAATTGTCTATCAGATATTTTTTGGTTGATGAAAATCCGTTGACAAATAACAAAGTTACCTGTGCCACGTCAGCAAACTTTGCAGCACTGTAGCTCGTTTATTTATCAACCGATTTGAATGAATGAAATTTCATTTTAAAGGACTTGAAATTGTCTATCAGATATTTTTTGGCTGATCAAAATCCGTTGACAGATGACAAAGTTACCTGTGCCACGTCAGCAAACTTTGCAGAGCTGTAGCTCGCTTATTTATCAACCGATTTGAATGAATGAAATGTCATTTTAAAGGACTCAAAATTGTCTATCAGATATTTTTTGGTTAATGAAAATCCTTTGACAAATGACAAATTTACCTGTGCCACGTCAGCAAACTTTGCAGCACTGTAGCTCGTTTATTTATCAACCGATTTGAATGAATGAAATGTCATTTTAAAGGACTTGAAATTGTCTTTCAGATATTTTTTGGTTGATGAAAATCCGTTGACAAATAACAAAGTTACCTGTGCCACGTCAGCAAACTTTGCAGCACTGTAGCTCGTTTATTTATCAACCGATTTGAATGAATGAAATGTCATTTTGAAGGACTCAAAATTGTCTATCAGATATTTTTTGGTTGATGAAGATCCGTTGACAAATAACAAAGTTACCTGTGCCACGTCAGCAAACTTTGCAGCACTGTAGCTCGTTTATTTATCAACCGATTTGAATGAATGAAATTTCATTTTAAAGGACTTGAAATTGTCTATCAGATATTTTTTGGCTGATCAAAATCCGTTGACAGATGACAAAGTTACCTGTGCCACGTCAGCAAACTTTGCAGAGCTGTAGCTCGTTTATTTATCAACCGATTTGAATGAATGAAATGTCATTTTGAAGGACTTGAAATTGTCTATCAGATATTTTTTGGCTGATCAAAATCCGTTGACAGATGACAAAGTTACCTGTGCCACGTCAGCAAACTTTGCAGAGCTGTAGCTCGTTTATTTATCAACCGATTTGAATGAATGAAATGTCATTTTGAAGGACTTGAAATTGTCTATCAGATATTTTTTGGTTGATGAAAATCCGTTGACAAATAACAAAGTTACCTGTGCCACGTCAGCAAACTTTGCAGCACTGTAGCTCGTTTATTTATCAACCGATTTGAATGGATGAAATGTCATTATAAAGGACTCAAAATTGTCTATCAGATATTTTTTGGTTGATGAAAATCCGTTGACAAATAACAAAGTTACCTGTGCCACGTCAGCAAACTTTGCAGCACTATAGCTCGTTTATTTATCAACCGATTTGAATGAATGAAACGTCATTTTAAAGGACTTGAAATTGTCTATCAGATATTTTTTGGTTGATGAAAATCCGTTGACAAATAACAAAGTTACTTGTGCCACATCAGCAAACTTTGCAGCGCTGTAGCTCGTTTATTTATCAACCGATTTGAATGAATGAAATGTCATTTTGAAGGACTTGAAATTGTCTATCAGATAGTTTTTGGTTGATGAAAATCCGTTGACAAATAACAAAGTTACCTGTGCCACGTCAGCAAACTTTGCAGCACTGTAGCTCGTTTATTTATCAACCGATTTGAATGAATGAAATTTCATTTTAAAGGACTTGAAATTGTCTATCAGATATTTTTTGGCTGATCAAAATCCGTTGACAGATGACAAAGTTACCTGTGCCACGTCAGCAAACTTTGCAGCACTGTAGCTCGTTTATTTATCAACCGATTTGAATGAATGAAATTTCATTTTAAAGGACTTGAAATTGTCTATCAGATATTTTTTGGCTGATCAAAATCCGTTGACAGATGACAAAGTTACCTGTGCCACGTCAGCAAACTTTGCAGAGCTGTAGCTCGCTTATTTATCAACCGATTTGAATGAATGAAATGTCATTTTAAAGGACTCAAAATTGTCTATCAGATATTTTTTGGTTAATGAAAATCCTTTGACAAATGACAAATTTACCTGTGCCACGTCAGCAAACTTTGCAGCACTGTAGCTCGTTTATTTATCAACCGATTTGAATGAATGAAATGTCATTTTAAAGGACTTGAAATTGTCTTTCAGATATTTTTTGGCTGATCAAAATCCGTTGACAAATGACAAAGTTACCTGTGCCACGTCAGCAAACTTTGCAGAGCTGTAGCTCGCTTATTTATCAATAGATTTGAATGAATGAGATGTCATTTCAAAGGACATGAATTTGTCCATCAAATATTTTTTTATTGATGAAAATCCGTTGACAAATGACAAAGTTACCTGTGCCACCTACAAAATACATGTTTGATCATCAAAACTCCTTAATAAACAAAAAATTTACCGCTGCCACGTCACCAACCTTCTCTCACTGATAGATAGACTATTTATTGACGGATTGCAACCATGAAAACAGTAACTTAAAGAGAAATCAATCACCTACAAAATGCATTTTTGATCGTCCAAATCCGTCCATAAATTATCAAGTTACAGTTGCCACGTCAGCAACAGATAATCGCTCATAACTCGGTCATCTATTGACGGATTTTGATAATGAAAAAAGCAACTTGTTGAAAATTTCATCATCTACAAAATGCCATTTTGATCGTCAAAATCCGTCAATAAATGAACAAGTTACAGATGCCACGTCAGCAATAGATAATCGCTCATAACTTGCTTACCTATTGACGGATTTTGATCATCAAAAAAATTATTTATAGAGAATTTAATGATCTACAAAATAGATTTTTGATCGTCGAAATCCGTCTATGAACAAAAAAGTTATCGTTGCCACGTCAGCAATATAAAATCGTTCATAACTCGGTTGTTTATTGACCGATTTTGATAATCAAAAAAACAATTTAAAGAGAATTTCATAGCCTACAAAATGCATCAATACACAAGAAAGTTATGAAAGATATACAGTCAGCAGACTTAATTTATTTAAAGAAAATTCTGTCATCAAAATCCGTCAATAAATAATAAGATTACACGGGAAAAAAAAGTTTGACCCGCGCTGGAATTGAACCCACCCCCGTAACCAACACATTCCAAGTTCAAACCCCGCACGAGCCAAAAACTTTTTACCATTTTTTTCCGCTTCAAACTCTACCAAAAACCCCCACTTTATCTAAACAGTCAACATGCTCGGTTTCCACTAAACATTACATAAACTCTAACCTCTTGGTTTCATCAATCGAAACTAAACCTTGCCTGTCTTCACATAGTCCAAAAGTTACTGTTTGCCGGCAAATATCGTCCATTCGGCGACTAAACAGAATCGAGAGTTTTTGACTTGTTGCGCATGACCAACACACTTACCTGCACATGCGGATGAGGGGGCCCGGGCGGCGGCGCCTGTTGCAAATAAGGAACATTCGTCATAAGGTGCGGTTGTTGCGGAATACAAAACATCGGTATCTGAGTGGGGGCCTGCTGCGGCGGCATCGCCTGATACCCTTGCGGCGGTCCTGGTTGCTGCTGCACCGCCGCCGGATTGTATTGCGCCTGCGCCGGCGATGCCGTGCCACTTGGCTGCTGCGGCAGGTATTGAATCTGATTGGGCTGACCTGCGGCTGATGTATCGTACATGCGCAACGTATGCGCCATCATTGGTTGATACGCTGCGGCAGCTGCAGCCGCTTGGTTCATATTGTGCGCGGCTGCTGCGCCCGGGTATAGGAATTGAGCGGGGATCGGTGCAGGCGCCAATAATGGCTGTCCGGTTACGGCGGCTGCGTGTTGCATCTGCGACGCCATATCGGCGCGAATTTGGTTCATTGGAACTGTAAAGTTTTTCCTTATTCTATTCGATTGAGGAGGCGGAGGCTGATATTGAGGATGACTGATCATGTACTGCATGGGCATCATGACCTGTGTGATTATTAGGACATATACAGGGTGAGTTTTTTTCAAGTTTAGCACATATATCTTGGAGTTTATAGCAGATACGAGAGAGTTTAAATGGGCAAAGATTTACTGTTTTGTAAGCTCTACTTTAAACCATTTTGAATTTGACAACTGTCGAAAGATATTTAAAAAAAAAAGATTTTTGGCGATTTTCTAAAACGCTCCTATTTTCACGAATATTGGTTGAAGGAGAAAATATTAAATACAAAAGTATTAGGAAATTCTACTCCAAATAAAATGATGTGAAATGTTTTTTTAAATAAAAACCATTTTAAATTTTACATTTATTTAATAGAGAATTTTATTATATGCCCTTGAATTGTTAAAACTAGGAAGTGCCGGACACCTTGTATAATTATTTACAGGGGATTCCATTTGAAAAAAAATGCAACTTTGTTGTCCCACGACTTTATAACCCTGTATAGTTCTAGTTATCATCAACTAATAAATATTCAAAAACCCTTCAACTTCTGTTAACTACTTTTTCCAGTAGCTCGTATAGTTTAACCAATAATCGACCGTTCCCATACACACCCTGTATAAAAATGGTACAGTGTGGTCAATTGATCTTGTCCACTACCTGTCAAGTTTTTATTTTGATATCGAAACAAATATACGGGGATTTGAAAAAATTATTCACCCATTTTTTCAAATGGAAATGGTCGAGTGATATCTCATTTTTAAGGTTTTTTCATCCATTATGAGACCCGGGGCCCCCTTCAGGCAGAGCCCTAACACCAGGCAAAAATCCCCAAAACAAGTTTTGGCTCCATTGTGAGACTCGGGGCCCCCTTGAGGCGGAGCCCTACCACAAGGAAGGCAGAAATCCCCAAAACGAGTTTTGGCTCCATAATGAGACTCGCCCCCCCCCCTTGAGGCGGAGCACTACCACATTATGAGACTCAGGAGCCCCCTTGAGGCAGAGCCCTAACACAAGGCAGAAATCCCCAAAACGAGTTTTGGCTCCATACTCGGGGCCCCCTTGAGGCGGAGCCCTACCACAAGGAAGGCAGAAATCCCCAAAACGAGTTTTGGCTCCATAATGAGACTCGCCCCCCCCCTTGAGGCGGAGCACTACCACATTATGAGACTCAGGAGCCCCCTTCAGGCAGAGCCCTAACACAAGGCAGAAATCCCCAAAACGAGTTTCGGCTCCACTATAAGACTCGGGGGCCCCCTTGAGGTGAAGCCCTATCATGGGGCCCGAGGGCAAAAGCGAGGTGGAGCCCCACTATGAGATCAAGTGGCCTCCAGAGTGGAGGAAAAGGTTCAAATAGCATCAGGAAGGAAGACAATAAGATGAAGATAAAGATGTATCAAGAAAACCAAGAAAACAAAATGCTCCTCAAAATAGTGGAATAAATTTAGTTGATTCTCTGCTAAACCCATTTTTTTCATTTTCTAGTGGAAGGTCTTGATTCAAATTTGGCAACACTGCGCGCCCACAAAATTGCAAATTTTTTCCGCTAGTTGCGCGGGATCGTTTCTCGTCTCCCCACCAACCAGTCGCACATAGCCAATAAGTAAAGGACGAAAAATGCATATTAAGGGAGTTAGAGGCACTAAAAGAGTGAATTTTTTTTGAAATTGTAAACTTAAAAAACGAGATAAAATTTTGAAAAAAAAAATCATCTGCCATAAATTTTGACGTTAAATCAAATGTTTATACTGAAAAATTATTTGGAAAATCGGAAAGGAAAGATTTTGCAAGGGTAGGAGGTTGTCCCGTGAATAACTTTTTTGAGGTTATTTTTTTTGCAACGTGGTTTCATTTTTTGAAAACTACATACTTTTCCTGCAAAAAAAGGCACTCTTGTTGGGGTGACAGTGAAGAAAAAAAAAAATACAGTACTTTTTTTACCACCCTTTATAAAAGAAGTTCCCTACAAACAACACACCTGATTTGAAAAAAAATCCTTTGAAAAATAACAAAATTATGCAAACATAACCTCACTCAGACATTTTTTTTTAAATTTTTTGATCAAATCCCAAATGGAATTTACATATCTAAATTAAACCAAATTATTTAGAAAATAACGAAACTATGCACATAACCGCATCAATTATTGATCAAATGAATGTACCTATGCTATCTGAATCTGCGAAAAACAAAAGTTACATTTTCAGGTTTTTCCGGGAAGTTTTCACAATTTTTCTTTTCATAAGAACAATCCTCATATTTCAAGACACATATCAGAAAAAAATTGCCCAAATTACTCCAACCATTCTCAAGTGATTAAATGACCAATAAAAACGGTAATCAAGATTTAACGATACAACAAAGTATAAATCTTACCTGCATGGGAGGCCCCGAAGGCCCGCTAACTTGAATATACGGACTATGACTGGGAGTTTGCGGAGTATGCGGCCTACTAGCACTTGGAGTACTTGGCGATCTTGGCTGGAACGGTTTGGCACTCGGATTCAACACAAACTCCTTGGCATTAGGATTAAGCGTCGACTTGGCAACAGCCGATTGCAACTTATCCCCTTCGCTCGTTTGCGGACTAGGCGCCGGACTTGGTTGTTTTACTTCGGCATTTGGCGAGGTGGCAGCACTGTGCATATCATGCGGTGGCGCCAACTTAAAGTCCTGATGAAACCCTTGCAGTTCCTTTTGAATTTCTTGCGGCGGCGGCTGGTACTGGTGACGTGGCGGCGCCATTTTTATGTCGCCATTCATTTGCGGCTTGGGCGGGCGCTGTTGGTACTGATGGGGCGGCGTTGCGGGTGGCGGCACGTTCGTTGGATGGGGCACCATTGGTTGCACTGGCAACGGTGGAGGAGGCCCTTGCGGCACTATGCTTGGTGGCTGACCTAGATTTAAACCAATATTTGATAGTACGAGGGGCGGTATTAGAAATGTCTAGCCTCATCTGTTATTAAATTTGATGTTAATAAATGTTGGAAAATTTGTTCAAAAATAGATTGATTGATTTGAAAAATATTGAAACGGATTTTTAATTTTTTTTAAGAGGCGCGAAAAAAAAACAAGTTTGCTGATTTTAATCAATTTATAAATATTTAGAATGAATTATGCTAGTTTTTTTATGTAATTCGGATCCCCTACTATATTTTTTTTGCCAGTTCTTTTAAAAATGTTTGCTGCTGATTTTTTTTGGGGCATTTATACAAACATGGTTCAAAGTTTTGCAGATTTTTACTTATTTATTATTTTGCTGATTTTATCGGGTTTTTCTAGCAACTTGGCTAAAGCGTTTTCTTAATTTTGTATTTTCTTCAATTTCCAGTTATTCAAAAATGTTGCTGATTCTTGCTGATGTTTTACTGTTTTTGATAAAAAAAAATTTAAAACATACCTACCAACGTTGTTATAGGTTTTGCTGATTTTGACCAATGTTCACTACTTATTTCGAATGAATTTTGCTAAATTCTTTGTTTTTCTGGAAATTATTTAGAACATTTTGCTGAATTTTTTTGGGCAATCCTACCAAAATGGTTTTGCTAATTTTGAACAATATTTACTTATTTCTTACGAATTATGCTGAATTTTTACTGCTCTTGACCATTCTTTAGAGTTTTGCTGATTTTTTGTAAGCGTTTCTACCAACTTTTGATGATTTTTAGCCATTTTTATTTATTTAGAATGTTGTTTTTTCCCTTTCTTGTCATTTTTCCAAAATTTTGTTTATTTTTTTTTGCCTTACGATCAGTTCCCTTATAATATTTTTTGGTACAAATCATCTTTTGTAAATTTTCTGGTAAATTTTGCTAATTTTCTTGTGCCTTGTTGATAGCTTGTTGATGTTTTTGCTAATTTCGATCAATTTCCACATCATTTGGAACAAGTTATACTGTTTCTTTTCGTCTTTGCAAATTTTTTGGCTAATTTTGCTGATTTTCATGGAACTTATTGCTAACTTGATGTTTTTGCTGATTTTGATTAGTTGGAACCAATCATACTGTTTTTTTTTTCTTCTTTTAATTAATTCTTACTTATAACTTTATAGCTTCTATGCAAAATAAAGGATATTATTATTATTATTATTATTATTATCATTATTATTATTATTAATTCTTAAGCAAATTTTGCTGATTTTCTTGGACCTTATTGCTAGCTTGATGTTTTTGCTGATTTTGATTAGTTGGAAGTTGGAACCAATCAAACAATTTTTTTTTCTTTTTAATTAATTCTTAACCAAATTTTGCTGATTTTTTTGGACCTTATTGTTAGCTTGATGTTTTTGCTGATTTTGATTAGTTGGAACCAATTATACTGTTTTTTTTTTCAATTAATTCTTAAGCAAATTTTGCTGATTTCCTTCGACCTTATTGCTAGCTTGATGTTTTTGCTGATTTTGATTAGTCGGAACCAATCATATTGTTTTTTTTTCTTTTTTTAATTAATTCTTACTTATTACTTTATAGCTTCTATGCTAAATAAAGGATATTATTATTATTATTATTATTATTATCATTATTATTATTATTAATTCTTAAGCAAATTTTGCTGATTTTCTTGGATCTTATTGCTAGCTTGATGTTTTTGCGGATTTTGATCAGTTGGAAGCAATCATTCTATATATTTTTTTTTTTAATTAATTCTTAAGCAAATTTTGCTGATTTTTTGGACCTTATTGTTAACTTGATGTTTTTGCTGATTTTGATTAGTTGGAACCAATTATACTGTTTTTTTTCCAATTAATTCTTAAGCAAATTTTGCTGATTTTCTTGGAACTTATTCCTAACATGATGTTTTTGCTGATTTTGATCAGTTTTCACATATTTGGAACCAATCATACTGTTTTTTTTTTCTTTTTTTTTTCAATTCTTAAGCAAATTTTGCTGATTTTCTCGGACCTTATTGCTAGCTTGATGTTTTTGCTGATTTTGTTTAGTTTCTGATGTTTAGTTGCTGATGTTTTACTGTTCTTGATACAATTTTTTGAGCATTCCTACCAACGTTCTTAGTTTTGCTAATTTTAACCAATGTTCACTTATTTCTGAATGTTTACTGCTTTTGACCATTCTTTAGAAAGTTTTGCTGATTTTTTGTGAGCGTTTCTATCAACTTGGCTAAAGGTTTTGCTGATTTTTAGCCATTTTTATTTATTTAGAACAAGTTATGTTGTTTTTTCCTTTTCTTGTCATTTTTCCAAAATTTTGTTTTTTTTTTTGAGCCTCCCGATCAGTTCCCACATAATATTTGGAATAAATCATACAATTTTTTCTTGTTGCCAGCTTGTTGATGTTTTTGCTGATTTCGTTCAATTTCCGTATAATTTGGAAATAGTTGTGCTGTCCCATTTCGTCTTTGCAAACTTTTTGGTTAATTTTGCTAATTTTCTTGGACTTTGTTGCTAGCGTGTCCATGGTTATGCTGATTTCGATCAATTTTTACATATTTGGAACAAATCATACTGTTTTTTTTCTTTTTTTTATCAATTATTCAGCAAATTTTGCTAATTTTCTTGGACCTTTTTGCAAGTTTGAGTTTTCATTTATTCTTATTTTGAATGAATTTTGCTGAATTGTTGGTGTTTTTGGCAACTATTTAGAAAATGTTGCTGTTTTTTTTTTAAGGGCATGTATGAAGGTTTTGGTGATTTTCAATAATAATAATATTCACTTATTTCTAATCAATTATGCGTTTGACCATTATTTAGGAAGTTTTGCTAATTTTGTGTGAGCGTTTCTACCAACTTGAACTTGGCTAAAAGTTTTGCAAACTTTTAGTCATTTTTATTTATTTAAAACGAGATTTGTTGTTTTATTTTTGTCATTTTTTCCAAAAATTTACTCATTCGATCAGTTCCCACATAGTATTTGGAACAAATCAAACCATTTTTTCTTTCTGTATCAATTTTTTGGTGAACTTTAATAATTTTCTCGATCAATTTCCGCATAATTTGGAACATATTATACGTTTTTTTTTGTCTTTTTGCGAATTTTTTAGAGTACCAAAATGCACTGTTTCTGTATAATCTACTGTTTCCAAGATAAGATGGTGAACATTGAAATTTGTCACACCCTGTATAAAAGCCCGGATTTTGTCAGGCCACCCATTCGCAATGTATTTTTGAACAAATTAAACTTTATTAGCATCAAATAACAGATGAAAGTAGATATTACTAATATCCTATCTTAGACTATAACCATAGATTCAGTATTAAAAAATACTTACAGTAGCGCGAAAGGCAAACTGTAAAATCAAAATATACAAAAAACTGATAAATAAATTCAAAAACTCACTTGCAACAGGAATATTGTTCTGATGTACCGGTGGATGTGGGGGGTATGATAGAGGGGGCCGATTCTCCTTGGGCGAGGGGGAGTTTTGGCTGCTCGAACCACTAGATGGCGGTGGAGTGTTGCGGACTAGTTTGCCGTTTTGTCCCTTTCTCTTTGCTGGAGGAATGTATTTACCTTTAGAAAGTTTATTTACACATTTTTATGCACTATGTTCTGTTAATTTTCATTTTTATGTTCTTTTCATTGAACTTACCATTGGCAGAATCCTGATTTTGTCCCGGTCGAACAACCGACGCAAAAGCTGCTTCCTCATCGCCATTTTCCAGTTCTAGTCGAGCCTTGTAAGCAGGTTGGCTTTCTGGTAAGGGAATAGTAATTTATTTCATACTGTACCGTAAAGTATCATTTACCGGACCCAAAACCAGTCCGGTAAATGACACTTTACATTATCAGAGACTGTAAAAAAGTTACATTTTGCATCATCGAAGACTGTAAATGTGCATTGGTAGCATGGTTAAAAAATGAAATTGATTATTCAGACAACTATGATGGGTGTGGTCTATATATTATATATTATATATATATTATCGAATATGTATATTATGATGGACTTACCAATTTCATTAGCAATTTGGTCAGCTTTTGCTTGTGCTTCTTTGTAGTCTGCAGAGTCACTAGTTTGTAAAGGAACTGTGTAGCCTCTTAGTGAATGGTCAAACGTTGATTGTACCTGGAATTGAAGGAATCGCGTCTTATTTTATGAAATCATTGATTGACAATAATTATACAATATTTGACCAAAAAAAATGTTTTGTTGATTCTTTTTTCAGTCATCATATTTTTTTTTAAATGTTGTAGAAAAGGTGCGAATTCTTTGCTTGAAACGATCAACCACGAAAAATGTTGCGACATTTTTAACGAAATCACCAGAAATATTGTAAAAAAACAGCAAACCAAGAACAGTCTTGCGAAATCTTTAAAGAAATCAACTGAGATATCGAAGAAAAAGTGAGAGATCTTCATTTTAAACGCTCAAAACTATCCAAACCACGAACAGTTTTGCGAAATCTTTGAAAAAATCATCAAAGTTATCGAAAAAAACATGCGAAATCTTCATTTCAAACGCACAAAACTATCCAAACTACGAACAATATTGATAAATCTTCAACGAAATCACCAATCTTCGATTTAAACCAGCAAACCACGAACAGTTTTGCGAAATCTTTGAAGAAATCATCAGTAATCGAAAAAGAATGCTTCGCTTTAAACGCACAAAACGATGAAATACAAACAATTTTGCGAAATTTTCAACGAAATCACAAGAAATGTTGAGGAAAAAGTGCGAAATCTTCCGCAATCTTCACTAAAAACGCACAAAACGATCAAAACACGATAAACTTCAAGAGATCTTCAGAGAAATCACCAACGATAATAAGGAAAACGTACGAAATCTTCGCTTTAATCGCACAAAACGATCAAATCACGAACAATTTTGCGAAATTTTCAACGAAATCACCAGAAATATTGAAAAAAACGTGCGAAATCTTCCACAATCTTCGCTTTAATCGCACAAAACGATCAAACCACGAAATCACCAAAAATATTGAAGAAAAAGTGCGAAACCATCCGCAATCTTCACTAAAATCGCACAAAACGATCAAATCACGAAACATTTTGCGAAATTTTCAACGAAATCACCAGAAATATTGAAGAAAAAGTGCGAAATTTTCCGCAATCTTCACTAAAAACGCACAAAACGATCAAATCACGAACAATTTTGCGAAATTTTCAACGAAATCACCAGAAATATTGAAAAAAACGTGCGAAATCTTCCACAATCTTGGCTTTAATCGCACAAAACGATCAAATCACGAACAATGTTGCGAAATTATCAACGAAATCACCAGAAATATTGAAGAAAACGTGCGAAATCTTCCACAATCTTCGCTTTAATCGCACAAAACGATCAAATCACGAACAATTTTGCGAAATTATCAACGAAATCACCAGAAATATTGAAAAAAACGTGCGAAATCTTCCACAATCTTCGCTTTAATCGCACAAAACGATCAAACCACGAAATCACCAAAAATATTGAAGAAAAAGTGCGAAACCATCCGCAATCTTCACTAAAATCGCACAAAACGATCAAATCACGAAACATTTTGCGAAATTTTCAACGAAATCACCAGAAATATTGAAGAAAAAGTGCGAAATTTTCCGCAATCTTCACTAAAAACGCACAAAACGATCAAATCACGAACAATTTTGCGAAATTATCAACGAAATCACCAGAAATATTGAAAAAAACGTGCGAAATCTTCCACAATCTTCGCTTTAATCGCACAAAACGATCAAATCACGAACAATTTTGCGAAATTATCAACGAAATCACCAGAAATATTGAAGAAAAAGTGCGAAATTTTCCGCAATCTTCACTAAAAACGCACAAAACGATCAAATCACGAACAATTTTGCGAAATTATCAACGAAATCACCAGAAATATTGAAAAAAACGTGCGAAATCTACCACAATCTTCGCTTTAATCGCACAAAACGATCAAATCACGAACAATTTTGCGAAATTATCAACGAAATCACCAGAAATATTGAAAAAAACGTGCGAAATCTTCCACAATCTTCGCTTTAATCGCACAAAACGATCAAATCACGAACAGTTTTGCGAAATTATCAACGAAATCACCAGAAATATTGAAGAAAATGTGCGAAATTTTCCGCAATCTTCACTAAAAACGCACAAAACGATCAAATCACGAACAATTTTGCGAAATTATCAACGAAATCACCAGAAATATTGAAAAAAACGTGCGAAATCTTCCACAATCTTCGCTTTAATCGCACAAAACGATCAAATCACGAACAATTTTGCGAAATTATCAACGAAATCACCAGAAATATTGAAGAAAATGTGCGAAATTTTCCGCAATCTTCACTAAAAACGCACAAAACGATCAAATCACGAACAATTTTGCGAAATTATCAACGAAATCACCAGAAATATTGAAAAAAACGTGCGAAATCTTCCACAATCTTCGCTTTAATCGCACAAAACGATCAAATCACGAACAATTTTGCGAAATTATCAACGAAATCACCAGAAATATTGAAAAAAACGTGCGAAATCTTCCACAATCTTCGCTTTAATCGCACAAAACGATCAAATCACGAACAATTTTGCGAAATTATCAACGAAATCACCAGAAATATTGAAGAAAATGTGCGAAATTTTCCGCAATCTTCACTAAAAACGCACAAAACGATCAAATCACGAACAATTTTGCGAAATTATCAACGAAATCACCAGAAATATTGAAAAAAACGTGCGAAATCTTCCACAATCTTCGCTTTAATCGCACAAAACGATCAAATCACGAACAATTTTGCGAAATTATCAACGAAATCACCAGAAATATTGAAAAAAACGTGCGAAATCTTCCACAATCTTCGCTTTAATCGCACAAAACGATCAAATCACGAACAATTTTGCGAAATTATCAACGAAATCACCAGAAATATTGAAGAAAATGTGCGAAATTTTCCGCAATCTTCACTAAAAACGCACAAAACGATCAAATCACGAACAATTTTGCGAAATTATCAACGAAATCACCAGAAATATTGAAAAAAACGTGCGAAATCTTCCACAATCTTCGCTTTAATCGCACAAAACGATCAAATCACGAACAATTTTGCGAAATTATCAACGAAATCACCAGAAATATTGAAGAAAAAGTGCGAAATTTTCCGCAATCTTCACTAAAAACGCACAAAACGATCAAATCACGAACAATTTTGCGAAATTATCAACGAAATCACCAGAAATATTGAAGAAAATGTGCGAAATTTTCCGCAATCTTCACTAAAAACGCACAAAACGATCAAATCACGAACAATTTTGCGAAATTATCAACGAAATCACCAGAAATATTGAAAAAAACGTGCGAAATCTTCCACAATCTTCGCTTTAATCGCACAAAACGATCAAATCACGAACAATTTTGCGAAATTATCAACGAAATCACCAGAAATATTGAAGAAAAAGTGCGAAATTTTCCGCAATCTTCACTAAAAACGCACAAAACGATCAAATCACGAACAATTTTGCGAAATTATCAACGAAATCACCAGAAATATTGAAAAAAACGTGCGAAATCTTCCACAATCTTCGCTTTAATCGCACAAAACGATCAAATCACGAACAATTTTGCGAAATTATCAACGAAATCACCAGAAATATTGAAGAAAAAGTGCGAAATTTTCCGCAATCTTCACTAAAAACGCACAAAACGATCAAATCACGAACAATTTTGCGAAATTATCAACGAAATCACCAGAAATATTGAAAAAAACGTGCGAAATCTTCCACAATCTTCGCTTTAATCGCACAAAACGATCAAATCACGAACAATTTTGCGAAATTATCAACGAAATCACCAGAAATATTGAAGAAAATGTGCGAAATTTTCCGCAATCTTCACTAAAAACGCACAAAACGATCAAATCACGAACAATTTTGCGAAATTATCAACGAAATCACCAGAAATATTGAAAAAAACGTGCGAAATCTTCCACAATCTTCGCTTTAATCGCACAAAACGATCAAATCACGAACAATTTTGCGAAATTATCAACGAAATCACCAGAAATATTGAAGAAAAAGAGCGAAATTTTCCGCAATCTTCACTAAAAACGCACAAAACGATCAAATCACGAACAATTTTGCGAAATTATCAACGAAATCACCAGAAATATTGAAAAAAACGTGCGAAATCTACCACAATCTTCGCTTTAATCGCACAAAACGATCAAATCACGAACAATTTTGCGAAATTATCAACGAAATCACCAGAAATATTGAAGAAAAAGTGCGAAATTTTCCGCAATCTTCACTAAAAACGCACAAAACGATCAAATCACGAACAATTTTGCGAAATTATCAACGAAATCACCAGAAATATTGAAGAAAAAGTGCGAAATTTTCCGCAATCTTCACTAAAAACGCACAAAACGATCAAATCACGAACAATTTTGCGAAATTATCAACGAAATCACCAGAAATATTGAAGAAAATGTGCGAAATTTTCCGCAATCTTCACTAAAAACGCACAAAACGATCAAATCACGAACAATTTTGCGAAATTATCAACGAAATCACCAGAAATATTGAAAAAAACGTGCGAAATCTTCCACAATCTTCGCTTTAATCGCACAAAACGATCAAATCACGAACAATTTTGCGAAATTATCAACGAAATCACCAGAAATATTGAAGAAAAAGAGCGAAATTTTCCGCAATCTTCACTAAAAACGCACAAAACGATCAAATCACGAACAATTTTGCGAAATTATCAACGAAATCACCAGAAATATTGAAAAAAACGTGCGAAATCTACCACAATCTTCGCTTTAATCGCACAAAACGATCAAATCACGAACAATTTTGCGAAATTATCAACGAAATCACCAGAAATATTGAAAAAAACGTGCGAAATCTTCCACAATCTTCGCTTTAATCGCACAAAACGATCAAATCACGAACAATTTTGCGAAATTATCAACGAAATCACCAGAAATATTGAAGAAAATGTGCGAAATTTTCCGCAATCTTCACTAAAAACGCACAAAACGATCAAATCACGAACAATTTTGCGAAATTATCAACGAAATCACCAGAAATATTGAAAAAAACGTGCGAAATCTTCCACAATCTTCGCTTTAATCGCACAAAACGATCAAATCACGAACAATTTTGCGAAATTATCAACGAAATCACCAGAAATATTGAAGAAAAAGTGCGAAATCTTCCGCAATCTTCGCTTTAAACGACACAAAACGATCAAATCACGAACAACGATCAAAACACGATAAACTTTAAAAGATCTTCAAGGAAATCACCAACGATGATGAAGATAACGTGCGAAATCTTCCACAATCTTCGCTTTAATCGCACAAAACGATCAAATCACGAACAATTTTGCGAAATTATCAACGAAATCACCAGAAATATTGAAAAAAACGTGCGAAATCTTCCACAATCTTCGCTTTAATCGCACAAAACGATCAAATCACGAACAATTTTGCGAAATTATCAACGAAATCACCAGAAATATTGAAGAAAAAGTGCGAAATTTTCCGCAATCTTCACTAAAAACGCACAAAACGATCAAATCACGAACAATTTTGCGAAATTATCAACGAAATCACCAGAAATATTGAAAAAAACGTGCGAAATCTTCCACAATCTTCGCTTTAATCGCACAAAACGATCAAATCACGAACAATTTTGCGAAATTATCAACGAAATCACCAGAAATATTGAAGAAAATGTGCGAAATTTTCCGCAATCTTCACTAAAAACGCACAAAACGATCAAATCACGAACAATTTTGCGAAATTATCAACGAAATCACCAGAAATATTGAAAAAAACGTGCGAAATCTTCCACAATCTTCGCTTTAATCGCACAAAACGATCAAATCACGAACAATTTTGCGAAATTATCAACGAAATCACCAGAAATATTGAAGAAAAAGTGCGAAATCTTCCGCAATCTTCGCTTTAAACGACACAAAACGATCAAATCACGAACAACGATCAAAACACGATAAACTTTAAAAGATCTTCAAGGAAATCACCAACGATGATGAAGATAACGTGCGAAATCTTCCACAATCTTCGCTTTAATCGCACAAAACGATCAAATCACGAACAATTTTGCGAAATTATCAACGAAATCACCAGAAATATTGAAGAAAATGTGCGAAATTTTCCGCAATCTTCACTAAAAACGCACAAAACGATCAAATCACGAACAATTTTGCGAAATTATCAACGAAATCACCAGAAATATTGAAAAAAACGTGCGAAATCTTCCACAATCTTCGCTTTAATCGCACAAAACGATCAAATCACGAACAATTTTGCGAAATTATCAACGAAATCACCAGAAATATTGAAGAAAAAGAGCGAAATTTTCCGCAATCTTCACTAAAAACGCACAAAACGATCAAATCACGAACAATTTTGCGAAATTATCAACGAAATCACCAGAAATATTGAAAAAAACGTGCGAAATCTACCACAATCTTCGCTTTAATCGCACAAAACGATCAAATCACGAACAATTTTGCGAAATTATCAACGAAATCACCAGAAATATTGAAGAAAAAGTGCGAAATTTTCCGCAATCTTCACTAAAAACGCACAAAACGATCAAATCACGAACAATTTTGCGAAATTATCAACGAAATCACCAGAAATATTGAAAAAAACGTGCGAAATCTACCACAATCTTCGCTTTAATCGCACAAAACGATCAAATCACGAACAATTTTGCGAAATTATCAACGAAATCACCAGAAATATTGAAGAAAAAGTGCGAAATCTTCCGCAATCTTCGCTTTAAACGACACAAAACGATCAAATCACGAACAACGATCAAAACACGATAAACTTTAAAAGATCTTCAAGGAAATCACCAACGATGATGAAGATAACGTGCGAAATCTTCCACAATCTTCGCTTTAATCGCACAAAACGATCAAATCACGAACAATTTTGCGAAATTATCAACGAAATCACCAGAAATATTGAAGAAAATGTGCGAAATTTTCCGCAATCTTCACTAAAAACGCACAAAACGATCAAATCACGAACAATTTTGCGAAATTATCAACGAAATCACCAGAAATATTGAAAAAAACGTGCGAAATCTTCCACAATCTTCGCTTTAATCGCACAAAACGATCAAATCACGAACAATTTTGCGAAATTATCAACGAAATCACCAGAAATATTGAAGAAAAAGAGCGAAATTTTCCGCAATCTTCACTAAAAACGCACAAAACGATCAAATCACGAACAATTTTGCGAAATTATCAACGAAATCACCAGAAATATTGAAAAAAACGTGCGAAATCTACCACAATCTTCGCTTTAATCGCACAAAACGATCAAATCACGAACAATTTTGCGAAATTATCAACGAAATCACCAGAAATATTGAAGAAAAAGTGCGAAATTTTCCGCAATCTTCACTAAAAACGCACAAAACGATCAAATCACGAACAATTTTGCGAAATTATCAACGAAATCACCAGAAATATTGAAAAAAACGTGCGAAATCTACCACAATCTTCGCTTTAATCGCACAAAACGATCAAATCACGAACAATTTTGCGAAATTATCAACGAAATCACCAGAAATATTGAAAAAAACGTGCGAAATCTACCACAATCTTCGCTTTAATCGCACAAAACGATCAAATCACGAACAATTTTGCGAAATTATCAACGAAATCACCAGAAATATTGAAGAAAATGTGCGAAATTTTCCGCAATCTTCACTAAAAACGCACAAAACGATCAAATCACGAACAATTTTGCGAAATTATCAACGAAATCACCAGAAATATTGAAAAAAACGTGCGAAATCTTCCACAATCTTCGCTTTAATCGCACAAAACGATCAAATCACGAACAATTTTGCGAAATTATCAACGAAATCACCAGAAATATTGAAGAAAAAGTGCGAAATCTACCGCAATCTTCGCTTTAAACGACACAAAACGATCAAATCACGAACAACGATCAAAACACGATAAACTTTAAAAGATCTTCAAGGAAATCACCAACGATGATGAAGATAACGTGCGAAATCTTCCACAATCTTCGCTTTAATCGCACAAAACGATCAAATCACGAACAATTTTGCGAAATTATCAACGAAATCACCAGAAATATTGAAGAAAATGTGCGAAATTTTCAGCAATCTTCACTAAAAACGCACAAAACGATCAAATCACGAACAATTTTGCGAAATTATCAACGAAATCACCAGAAATATTGAAAAAAACGTGCGAAATCTTCCACAATCTTCGCTTTAATCGCACAAAACGATCAAATCACGAACAATTTTGCGAAATTATCAACGAAATCACCAGAAATATTGAAGAAAAAGTGCGAAATTTTCCGCAATCTTCACTAAAAACGCACAAAACGATCAAATCACGAACAATTTTGCGAAATTATCAACGAAATCACCAGAAATATTGAAAAAAACGTGCGAAATCTACCACAATCTTCGCTTTAATCGCACAAAACGATCAAATCACGAACAATTTTGCGAAATTATCAACGAAATCACCAGAAATATTGAAGAAAAAGTGCGAAATCTTCCGCAATCTTCGCTTTAAACGACACAAAACGATCAAATCACGAACAACGATCAAAACACGATAAACTTTAAAAGATCTTCAAGGAAATCACCAACGATGATGAAGATAACGTGCGAAATCTTCCACAATCTTCGCTTTAATCGCACAAAACGATCAAATCACGAACAATTTTGCGAAATTATCAACGAAATCACCAGAAATATTGAAGAAAATGTGCGAAATTTTCCGCAATCTTCACTAAAAACGCACAAAACGATCAAATCACGAACAATTTTGCGAAATTATCAACGAAATCACCAGAAATATTGAAAAAAACGTGCGAAATCTTCCACAATCTTCGCTTTAATCGCACAAAACGATCAAATCACGAACAATTTTGCGAAATTATCAACGAAATCACCAGAAATATTGAAGAAAAAGTGCGAAATTTTCCGCAATCTTCACTAAAAACGCACAAAACGATCAAATCACGAACAATTTTGCGAAATTATCAACGAAATCACCAGAAATATTGAAAAAAACGTGCGAAATCTACCACAATCTTCGCTTTAATCGCACAAAACGATCAAATCACGAACAATTTTGCGAAATTATCAACGAAATCACCAGAAATATTGAAGAAAAAGTGCGAAATTTTCCGCAATCTTCACTAAAAACGCACAAAACGATCAAATCACGAACAATTTTGCGAAATTATCAACGAAATCACCAGAAATATTGAAAAAAACGTGCGAAATCTACCACAATCTTCGCTTTAATCGCACAAAACGATCAAATCACGAACAATTTTGCGAAATTATCAACGAAATCACCAGAAATATTGAAAAAAACGTGCGAAATCTACCACAATCTTCGCTTTAATCGCACAAAACGATCAAATCACGAACAATTTTGCGAAATTATCAACGAAATCACCAGAAATATTGAAGAAAATGTGCGAAATTTTCCGCAATCTTCACTAAAAACGCACAAAACGATCAAATCACGAACAATTTTGCGAAATTATCAACGAAATCACCAGAAATATTGAAAAAAACGTGCGAAATCTTCCACAATCTTCGCTTTAATCGCACAAAACGATCAAATCACGAACAATTTTGCGAAATTATCAACGAAATCACCAGAAATATTGAAAAAAACGTGCGAAATCTACCACAATCTTCGCTTTAATCGCACAAAACGATCAAATCACGAACAATTTTGCGAAATTATCAACGAAATCACCAGAAATATTGAAAAAAACGTGCGAAATCTACCACAATCTTCGCTTTAATCGCACAAAACGATCAAATCACGAACAATTTTGCGAAATTATCAACGAAATCACCAGAAATATTGAAGAAAATGTGCGAAATTTTCCGCAATCTTCACTAAAAACGCACAAAACGATCAAATCACGAACAATTTTGCGAAATTATCAACGAAATCACCAGAAATATTGAAAAAAACGTGCGAAATCTTCCACAATCTTCGCTTTAATCGCACAAAACGATCAAATCACGAACAATTTTGCGAAATTATCAACGAAATCACCAGAAATATTGAAGAAAATGTGCGAAATTTTCCGCAATCTTCACTAAAAACGCACAAAACGATCAAATCACGAACAATTTTGCGAAATTATCAACGAAATCACCAGAAATATTGAAAAAAACGTGCGAAATCTTCCACAATCTTCGCTTTAATCGCACAAAACGATCAAATCACGAACAGTTTTGCGAAATTATCAACGAAATCACCAGAAATATTGAAGAAAATGTGCGAAATTTTCCGCAATCTTCACTAAAAACGCACAAAACGATCAAATCACGAACAATTTTGCGAAATTATCAACGAAATCACCAGAAATATTGAAAAAAACGTGCGAAATCTTCCACAATCTTCGCTTTAATCGCACAAAACGATCAAATCACGAACAATTTTGCGAAATTATCAACGAAATCACCAGAAATATTGAAGAAAATGTGCGAAATTTTCCGCAATCTTCACTAAAAACGCACAAAACGATCAAATCACGAACAATTTTGCGAAATTATCAACGAAATCACCAGAAATATTGAAAAAAACGTGCGAAATCTTCCACAATCTTCGCTTTAATCGCACAAAACGATCAAATCACGAACAATTTTGCGAAATTATCAACGAAATCACCAGAAATATTGAAGAAAAAGTGCGAAATTTTCCGCAATCTTCACTAAAAACGCACAAAACGATCAAATCACGAACAATTTTGCGAAATTATCAACGAAATCACCAGAAATATTGAAAAAAACGTGCGAAATCTACCACAATCTTCGCTTTAATCGCACAAAACGATCAAATCACGAACAATTTTGCGAAATTATCAACGAAATCACCAGAAATATTGAAAAAAACGTGCGAAATCTACCACAATCTTCGCTTTAATCGCACAAAACGATCAAATCACGAACAATTTTGCGAAATTATCAACGAAATCACCAGAAATATTGAAGAAAAAGTGCGAAATCTTCCGCAATCTTCGCTTTAAACGACACAAAACGATCAAATCACGAACAACGATCAAAACACGATAAACTTTAAAAGATCTTCAAGGAAATCACCAACGATGATGAAGATAACGTGCGAAATCTTCCACAATCTTCGCTTTAATCGCACAAAACGATCAAATCACGAACAATTTTGCGAAATTATCAACGAAATCACCAGAAATATTGAAGAAAATGTGCGAAATTTTCCGCAATCTTCACTAAAAACGCACAAAACGATCAAATCACGAACAATTTTGCGAAATTATCAACGAAATCACCAGAAATATTGAAAAAAACGTGCGAAATCTTCCACAATCTTCGCTTTAATCGCACAAAACGATCAAATCACGAACAATTTTGCGAAATTATCAACGAAATCACCAGAAATATTGAAGAAAAAGTGCGAAATTTTCCGCAATCTTCACTAAAAACGCACAAAACGATCAAATCACGAACAATTTTGCGAAATTATCAACGAAATCACCAGAAATATTGAAAAAAACGTGCGAAATCTACCACAATCTTCGCTTTAATCGCACAAAACGATCAAATCACGAACAATTTTGCGAAATTATCAACGAAATCACCAGAAATATTGAAAAAAACGTGCGAAATCTTCCACAATCTTCGCTTTAATCGCACAAAACGATCAAATCACGAACAATTTTGCGAAATTATCAACGAAATCACCAGAAATATTGAAGAAAATGTGCGAAATTTTCCGCAATCTTCACTAAAAACGCACAAAACGATCAAATCACGAACAATTTTGCGAAATTATCAACGAAATCACCAGAAATATTGAAAAAAACGTGCGAAATCTTCCACAATCTTCGCTTTAATCGCACAAAACGATCAAATCACGAACAATTTTGCGAAATTATCAACGAAATCACCAGAAATATTGAAGAAAAAGAGCGAAATTTTCCGCAATCTTCACTAAAAACGCACAAAACGATCAAATCACGAACAATTTTGCGAAATTATCAACGAAATCACCAGAAATATTGAAAAAAACGTGCGAAATCTACCACAATCTTCGCTTTAATCGCACAAAACGATCAAATCACGAACAATTTTGCGAAATTATCAACGAAATCACCAGAAATATTGAAGAAAAAGTGCGAAATTTTCCGCAATCTTCACTAAAAACGCACAAAACGATCAAATCACGAACAATTTTGCGAAATTATCAACGAAATCACCAGAAATATTGAAAAAAACGTGCGAAATCTTCCACAATCTTCGCTTTAATCGCACAAAACGATCAAATCACGAACAATTTTGCGAAATTATCAACGAAATCACCAGAAATATTGAAGAAAAAGTGCGAAATCTTCCGCAATCTTCGCTTTAAACGACACAAAACGATCAAATCACGAACAACGATCAAAACACGATAAACTTTAAAAGATCTTCAAGGAAATCACCAACGATGATGAAGATAACGTGCGAAATCTTCCACAATCTTCGCTTTAATCGCACAAAACGATCAAATCACGAACAATTTTGCGAAATTATCAACGAAATCACCAGAAATATTGAAGAAAATGTGCGAAATTTTCCGCAATCTTCACTAAAAACGCACAAAACGATCAAATCACGAACAATTTTGCGAAATTATCAACGAAATCACCAGAAATATTGAAAAAAACGTGCGAAATCTTCCACAATCTTCGCTTTAATCGCACAAAACGATCAAATCACGAACAATTTTGCGAAATTATCAACGAAATCACCAGAAATATTGAAGAAAAAGAGCGAAATTTTCCGCAATCTTCACTAAAAACGCACAAAACGATCAAATCACGAACAATTTTGCGAAATTATCAACGAAATCACCAGAAATATTGAAAAAAACGTGCGAAATCTACCACAATCTTCGCTTTAATCGCACAAAACGATCAAATCACGAACAATTTTGCGAAATTATCAACGAAATCACCAGAAATATTGAAGAAAAAGTGCGAAATTTTCCGCAATCTTCACTAAAAACGCACAAAACGATCAAATCACGAACAATTTTGCGAAATTATCAACGAAATCACCAGAAATATTGAAAAAAACGTGCGAAATCTACCACAATCTTCGCTTTAATCGCACAAAACGATCAAATCACGAACAATTTTGCGAAATTATCAACGAAATCACCAGAAATATTGAAAAAAACGTGCGAAATCTTCCACAATCTTCGCTTTAATCGCACAAAACGATCAAATCACGAACAATTTTGCGAAATTATCAACGAAATCACCAGAAATATTGAAAAAAACGTGCGAAATCTTCCACAATCTTCGCTTTAATCGCACAAAACGATCAAATCACGAACAATTTTGCGAAATTATCAACGAAATCACCAGAAATATTGAAGAAAATGTGCGAAATTTTCCGCAATCTTCACTAAAAACGCACAAAACGATCAAATCACGAACAATTTTGCGAAATTATCAACGAAATCACCAGAAATATTGAAAAAAACGTGCGAAATCTTCCACAATCTTCGCTTTAATCGCACAAAACGATCAAATCACGAACAATTTTGCGAAATTATCAACGAAATCACCAGAAATATTGAAAAAAACGTGCGAAATCTTCCACAATCTTCGCTTTAATCGCACAAAACGATCAAATCACGAACAATTTTGCGAAATTATCAACGAAATCACCAGAAATATTGAAGAAAAAGTGCGAAATTTTCCGCAATCTTCACTAAAAACGCACAAAACGATCAAATCACGAACAATTTTGCGAAATTATCAACAAAATCACCAGAAATATTGAAAAAAACGTGCGAAATCTTCCACAATCTTCGCTTTAATCGCACAAAACGATCAAATCACGAACAATTTTGCGAAATTATCAACGAAATCACCAGAAATATTGAAGAAAAAGTGCGAAATCTTCCGCAATCTTCGCTTTAAACGACACAAAACGATCAAATCACGAACAACGATCAAAACACGATAAACTTTAAAAGATCTTCAAGGAAATCACCAACGATGATGAAGATAACGTGCGAAATCTTCCACAATCTTCGCTTTAATCGCACAAAACGATCAAATCACGAACAATTTTGCGAAATTATCAACGAAATCACCAGAAATATTGAAGAAAATGTGCGAAATTTTCCGCAATCTTCACTAAAAACGCACAAAACGATCAAATCACGAACAATTTTGCGAAATTATCAACGAAATCACCAGAAATATTGAAAAAAACGTGCGAAATCTTCCACAATCTTCGCTTTAATCGCACAAAACGATCAAATCACGAACAATTTTGCGAAATTATCAACGAAATCACCAGAAATATTGAAGAAAAAGTGCGAAATCTTCCGCAATCTTCGCTTTAAACGACACAAAACGATCAAATCACGAACAACGATCAAAACACGATAAACTTTAAAAGATCTTCAAGGAAATCACCAACGATGATGAAGATAACGTGCGAAATCTTCCACAATCTTCGCTTTAATCGCACAAAACGATCAAATCACGAACAATTTTGCGAAATTATCAACGAAATCACCAGAAATATTGAAAAAAACGTGCGAAATCTTCCACAATCTTCGCTTTAATCGCACAAAACGATCAAATCACGAACAATTTTGCGAAATTATCAACGAAATCACCAGAAATATTGAAGAAAAAGTGCGAAATTTTCCGCAATCTTCACTAAAAACGCACAAAACGATCAAATCACGAACAATTTTGCGAAATTATCAACGAAATCACCAGAAATATTGAAAAAAACGTGCGAAATCTTCCACAATCTTCGCTTTAATCGCACAAAACGATCAAATCACGAACAATTTTGCGAAATTATCAACGAAATCACCAGAAATATTGAAGAAAAAGTGCGAAATTTTCCGCAATCTTCACTAAAAACGCACAAAACGATCAAATCACGAACAATTTTGCGAAATTATCAACGAAATCACCAGAAATATTGAAAAAAACGTGCGAAATCTTCCACAATCTTCGCTTTAAACGGCACAAAACGATCAAATACGAACAATTTTGCGAAATTTTCAACGAAATCAACAAAAATATTGAAGAAAAAGTGCGAAATTATCCGCAATCTTCGCTTTAATCGTACAAAACGATCAATTTTGCGAAATCTTCTACTATTAAAAACATTGAATAGTGCGAATTCCTCCGCAATCACTCACCCCATATTCTTGTTCATTTTTCTTAAACATATCCTGCACATTCCATCCATTGGACCCTTCCAAATCGAAATCAACCCCATCAGTACCATTGATCTGTCCCGCATCCCACGGTTCCAGTTCCTTTTCCTCGCTATTTTTATTGCCATTCAATCGGGCCGAAATGGCCGTATCAGTCTGGAATGTATCCTTGATCGGATAGTCCAAGTCGACATTTTTAAATGTAACACACAAAATGTCGGCCGGCTTGAAAATCAACCGATCACGATGAGTTTCAGTCACGAGTTTCGAATCGGCTCGTTCCGGATTCTCCACTTTGGCGACCATCTCCATTACTACGTCGAAATTTTGCGAGTATGTTTTGAAAACGCCTGAAATCACAATTTTTTTTTTTCAAGTAAAAAATAATTTTTAATGTCAGTAATAGAGTACCTTCCCATACTTGTCCGGCGGCAGTGGTTATTCGAGCAATGTTGCCAACTTGTGCTGTAGTGGCGTGCATGAAATATGGGTTGCTGTACACGCCCTCGGCCACCAGCGACCTCTGTCTCTGGGTTCTAAAACAAAACATTCATTGACGCATGTGTAAGCGTAAAAACAATAAACGAAACGTTGTGTACCTTCTCAACTTTTTCCTAACTCGTCTGGAAAGACCATTTAGTATCATTTTTGTTAAGTTGAATTAGAACGTTGTCACAAAAATGTCAACTTTATTATGGTGTCATGGAAACTCAGACATGTTTGACTTATGTCAAAATATTGATATTGTAGTTACGGGAAAAAATCGTGAATGAAAGTTGTAGAGAATTTCATCAGCTTCAAATATCTCATGCATTTTTTTGTGAAGCTGACCATTTTCAAAATATTTGAAAAATAGTGAGCTAATGCGTTATGATCGATTTCCACTCAAAGTAATTTTCAACTTCCAATAACTCCTTTCTGATGGGAGTTACGGAAAAACTTTCTTGATGAAAGTTGTGGAGAAATTCATCAGCTTCAAATAATGTTCAATGATTTTTTTTGTGAAGTTGACCATTCTCAAGATATTTGAAAAATAGTGAGCAAATGCGTTATGATCGATTTTCACTTAAAGTAATTTTCAACTTCCAATAACTCCTTTGTTATGGGAGTTACGGAAAAACTTTATGGATGAAAGTTCTAGAGAATTTCATCAGCTTCAAATAATGTCTCATGCATTTTTTTGTGAAGCTGACCATTTTCAAAATATTTGAAAAATAGTGAGCTAATGCGTTATGATCGATTTTCCCTTAAAGTAATTTTCAACTTCCAATAACTCCTTTGTCATGGGAGTTACGGAAAAACTTCCTAGATGAAAGTTGTAGAGAAATTCATCAGCTTCAAATAATGTCATATGATTTTTTTTTTGAAGCTGACCATTTTCAAAATATTTGAAAAATAGTGAGCAAATGCGTTATGATCGATTTTCACTTAAAGTAATTTTCAACTTCCAATAACTCCTTTCTTATGGGAGTTACGGAGAAACTTTCTAGATGCAAGTTGTGGAGAAATTCATTACCTTCAAATAATGTATTATGAATTTTTTTTTGAAGCTGACCATTTTCAAAATATTTGAAAAATAGTGAGCAAATGCGTTATGATCGATTTTCACTTAAAGTAATTTTCAACTTCCAATAACTCCTTTCTTATGGGAGTTACGGAGAAACTTTCTAGATGCAAGTTGTGGAGAAATTCATTAGCTTCAAATAATGTATTATGAATTTTTTTTTGAAGCTGACCATTTTCAAAATATTTGAAAAATAGTGAGCTAATGCGTTATGATCGATTTTCCCTTAAAGTAATTTTCAACTTCCAATAACTCCTTTCTTATGGGAGTTACGGAGAAACTTTCTAGATGCAAGTTGTGGAGAAATTCATTAGCTTCAAATAATGTATTATGAATTTTTTTTTGAAGCTTACCATTTTCAAAATATTTGAAAAATAGTGAGCTAATGCGTTATGATCGATTTTCCCTTAAAGTAATTTTCAACTTCCAATAACTCCTGTGTTATGGGAGTTACGGAAAAACTTTCTGGATGAAAGTTGTAGAGAAATTCATCAGCTTCAAATAATGTCCTATGCATTTTTTTTTGAAGCTGAACATTTTCAAGATATCTGGAAAATAGTGAGCTAATGCGTTATGATCGATTTCCGCTTAAAGTAATTTTCAACTTCCAATAACTCCTTTGTTATGGGAGTTACGGAAAGACTTCCTAGATGAAAGTTGTAGAAAAATTCATCAGCTTCAAATAATGTCCAATACATTTTTTACTGGAGCTGACCATTTTCAAAATATTTGAAAAATAGTGACCTAATGCGTTATGATCGATTTTCACTAAAAGTAATTTTCAACTTCCAATAACTTCTTTGTTATGGGAATTACGGAAAAACTTTGTAGAAGAAAGTTGTAGAGAATTTCATCAGCTTCAAATAATGTCCAATACATTTTTTACTGGAGCTGACCATTTTCAAAATATTTGAAAAATAGTGACCTAATGCGTTATGATCGATTTTCACTTAAAGTAATTTTCAACTTCCAATAACTTCTTTGTTATGAGAGTTACGGAAAAACTTTGTGAAAGAAAGTTGTAGAGAATTTCATCAGCTTCAAATAAGGTCCAATACATTTTTCACTGGAGCTGACCATTTTCAAGATATTTGGAAAATAGTGAGCTAATGCGTAATGATCGATTTTCACTTAAAGTAATTTTCAACTTCCAATAACTCCTTTGTTATGGGAGTTACGGAAAGACTTCCTAGATGAAAGTTGTAGAAAAATTCATCAGCTTCAAATAATGTCCAATACATTTTTTACTGGAGCTGACCATTTTCAAAATATTTGAAAAATAGTGACCTAATGCGTTATGATCGATTTTCACTAAAAGTAATTTTCAACTTCCAATAACTTCTTTGTTATGGGAATTACGGAAAAACTTTGTAGAAGAAAGTTGTAGAGAATTTCATCAGCTTCAAATAATGTCCAATACATTTTTTACTGGAGCTGACCATTTTCAAAATATTTGAAAAATAGTGACCTAATGCGTTATGATCGATTTTCACTTAAAGTAATTTTCAACTTCCAATAACTTCTTTGTTATGAGAGTTACGGAAAAACTTTGTGAAAGAAAGTTGTAGAGAATTTCATCAGCTTCAAATAAGGTCCAATACATTTTTCACTGGAGCTGACCATTTTCAAGATATTTGGAAAATAGTGAGCTAATGCGTAATGATCGATTTTCACTTAAAGTAATTTTCAACTTCCAATAACTCCTTTGTTATGGGAGTTACGGAAAGACTTCCTAGATGAAAGTTGTAGAAAAATTCATCAGCTTCAAATAATGTCCAATACATTTTTTACTGGAGCTGACCATTTTCAAAATATTTGAAAAATAGTGACCTAATGCGTTATGATCGATTTTCACTTAAAGTAATTTTCAACTTCCAATAACTTCTTTGTTATGGGAGTTACGGAAAAACTTTGTGAAAGAAAGTTGTAGAGAATTTCATCAGCTTCAAATAATGTCCAATACATTTTTTACTGGAGCTGACCATTTTCAAAATATTTGAAAAATAGTGACCTAATGCGTTATGATCGATTTTCACTTAAAGTAATTTTCAACTTCCAATAACTTCTTTGTTATGAGAGTTACGGAAAAACTTTGTGAAAGAAAGTTGTAGAGAATTTCATCAGCTTCAAATAAGGTCCAATACATTTTTCACTGGAGCTGACCATTTTCAAGATATTTGGAAAATAGTGAGCTAATGCGTAATGATCGATTTTCACTTAAAGTAATTTTCAACTTCCAATAACTCCTTTGTTATGGGAGTTACGGAAAGACTTCCTAGATGAAAGTTGTAGAAAAATTCATCAGCTTCAAATAATGTCCAATACATTTTTTACTGGAGCTGACCATTTTCAAAATATTTGAAAAATAGTGACCTAATGCGTTATGATCGATTTTCACTAAAAGTAATTTTCAACTTCCAATAACTTCTTTGTTATGGGAATTACGGAAAAACTTTGTAGAAGAAAGTTGTAGAGAATTTCATCAGCTTCAAATAATGTCCAATACATTTTTTACTGGAGCTGACCATTTTCAAAATATTTGAAAAATAGTGACCTAATGCGTTATGATCGATTTTCACTTAAAGTAATTTTCAACTTCCAATAACTTCTTTGTTATGAGAGTTACGGAAAAACTTTGTGAAAGAAAGTTGTAGAGAATTTCATCAGCTTCAAATAAGGTCCAATACATTTTTCACTGGAGCTGACCATTTTCAAGATATTTGGAAAATAGTGAGCTAATGCGTAATGATCGATTTTCACTTAAAGTAATTTTCAACTTCCAATAACTCCTTTGTTATGGGAGTTACGGAAAGACTTCCTAGATGAAAGTTGTAGAAAAATTCATCAGCTTCAAATAATGTCCAATACATTTTTTACTGGAGCTGACCATTTTCAAAATATTTGAAAAATAGTGACCTAATGCGTTATGATCGATTTTCACTTAAAGTAATTTTCAACTTCCAATAACTTCTTTGTTATGGGAGTTACGGAAAAACTTTGTGAAAGAAAGTTGTAGAGAATTTCATCAGCTTCAAATAATGTCCAATACATTTTTTACTGGAGCTGACCATTTTCAAAATATTTGAAAAATAGTGACCTAATGCGTTATGATCGATTTTCACTTAAAGTAATTTTCAACTTCCAATAACTTCTTTGTTATGGGAGTTACGGAAAAACTTTGTGAAAGAAAGTTGTAGAGAATTTCATCAGCTTCAAATAATGACCAATACATTTTTCACTGGAGCTGACCATTTTCAAGATATTTGGAAAATAGTGAGCTAATGCGTAATGATCGATTTTCACTTGAAGTAATTTTCAACTTCCAATAACTCCTTTGTTATGTGGGTTACGAAAAACTTCCTAGATGTTTTCAAGACAATTTTTGAAGCTTCGTCAAAATTTCAAAAATTGATTTTTGGATTTGAAACACAGTCAGATCAATAGAGGAACTTTATAACTCGTCACGACCAAAATTCAAAGCAAAAATTTCAAAATGACAGCTGGTTGAAGTTTTCAAAGTAGAACAAATTTAAAAAAATTGTCAAGATTTCAAAAATTGATTTTTGGGTTTGGAACTAAATTTTTCCAGTAGAGGATCTTTCAAGTTCCCCACAACTGACATTTGAGGCCAAAATTTCAAACCGTCTTCAAATGACAGTTGGTTAAAGTCTTTTACTCAAGTGAAACAGTTTTTAAAACTCAAAATTTCAAAAATTAATTTTTGGATTTGGAACCAAATCAGATCAACAGAGGAATTTTC
Organism: Orchestes rusci; assembly: GCA_958502075.1. NCBI lineage: Eukaryota > Metazoa > Arthropoda > Insecta > Coleoptera > Curculionidae > Orchestes > Orchestes rusci. The sequence continues at coordinate 112,532,716 of OY293304.1, read as the reverse complement.
GAACTCCCCACGACTGAAATTTCAACTCAAAATTTCAAACGGTCTCAAAATGACAGCTGGTTGAAGTTTTTCAAGTAAAACAATTTTTAAAATCGTCATAGTTTCAAAAATTGCTTTTTGCGAGGCTTTTTGGGTTTGAAACACAAAGACTGATCAATAGATGCTCTTTCAAACTTCTCACGACTAAAATTTCAAGCCAAAATGTCAACCGGTCTAAAAATGACATACACTTTCATAACCAAAAATTTTGAAAAAATCATCCTAATTTTCTTAACTAATTTTCGGATTTGCAATAAATATTATTCAGTAGAGGAACTATCAAACTCTCTATAGCTAAGATTTCAAGCCACAATGTCGAACAGTTTGAAAATTACAGCTGGTCAAATTTTCATGAGGATTTTTGATGTTTTTCGTGTAGAACAAGTTTCAAAAATTCGTTATAATTTTCGAAATTAATTTTTGGATTTGAAATAAATATTTTTCAGTAATGGAATGATCAAACTCTTCATGACTAAAATTTCAATTCAAAATGTCAAACGGTTGGAAAATGACAGCCTGTCAAAGTTACCTACATGCACGTTCATAACCGGAAATTTTCAAAAAATCGTCATAATTTTCGAAATCAATTTTTGGATTTGAAATAACTATTTTTCAGTAGAGGAATGATCAAACTCTTCATGATTAAAATTTCAAGCCAAAATGTCAAACGGAATAAAAATAACAGCCTGTCAAAGTTAAATGTGGTTTTTGAACTATTGAAATTTCAATAATTTAAATGGAAACATGCACACAGCTTCCTTTAGAGACTAAAACATAAAACCAAGGTCAAAAATTTAAATTAATACGCGAACAAATGCGCCAAACTGAAACGGACCTTGAATTCAATTCCTGAAATAAACCGAGAGTTTCACAACAAAACAGTTTCCGGAATGCCATTAAATCCGAGATATCTTTTCCATTGATAACATTATTATTGAGATAAACATGTTAATGATTGCAAGACTTTACGAGCCTTTATAGCTTATTTTTGATTATTTTTTCATTAATTGTTGAAAATGTACGTGACATTGATAAAAAGAGGGTTTGAGAAGTAACTTCATAAAAGTTGATAACCTCAACACAATAACATTTGTTATTTTTCAGGTTTTATGAGTGGTTTTTATGAATTTGAGTCACTCAATCTTTCTAGTTTGTCCATTGAATGGGGTTGAGACTAGTTGTCACCTCCCTTTGACGTCCAAAATAAATTATTTTCTCTTGATTTACATCAACACAATTATTTATGGACTTTTATCAACTATTTTTCTCTAGTCTGTTGAAATTTCAAGTGGAAATTCCAACTTTAAAGCCTCAAGTTGATTTATTAATAAAAATTGTCATTTAGAGAAATAAACCACTTTGACGTCCAAAATAAATTATTTCCTCTTGATTTAGATCAACACAATTATTTATGAAGTTTTATCAATTATTTTTTTTTAATCTGTTGAAATTTCAAGTTGAAATTCCAGCTTCAAAGCCTCAGGTTGATTTATTAAAAAAAAAAATGTCAGCCACCTTTGACGTCCAAAATAAATTATTTCCTCTTGATTTACATCAACAAAATTATTTATGGAGTTTTATCAACTATTTTTCTCTAGTCTGTTGAAATTTCAAGTTGAAATCTCAACTTTAAAGCCTCAAGTTGATTTATTAAAAAAAAATGTCAGCCACCTTTGACGTCCAAAATAAATTATTTCCTCTTGATTTACATCAACAAAATTATTTATGGAGTTTTATCAACTATTTTTCTCTAGTCTGTTGAAATTTCAAGTTGAAATCTCAACTTTAAAGCCTCAAGTTGATTTATTAAAAAAAAATGTCAGCCACCTTTGACGTCCAAAATAAATTATTTCCTCTTGATTTACATCAACAAAATTATTTATGGAGTTTTATCAACTATTTTTCTCTAGTCTGTTGAAATTTCAAGTTGAAATCTCAACTTTAAAGCCTCAAGTTGATTTATTAAAAAAAAATGTCAGCCACCTTTGACGTCCAAAATAAATTATTTCCTCTTGATTTACATCAACAAAATTATTTATGGAGTTTTATCAACTATTTTTCTCTAGTCTGTTGAAATTTCAAGTTGAAATCTCAACTTTAAAGCCTCAAGTTGATTTATTAAAAAAAAATGTCAGCCACCTTTGACGTCCAAAATAAATTATTTCCTCTTGATTTACATCAACAAAATTATTTATGGAGTTTTATCAACTATTTTTCTCAAGTTTATCAAGATATCAAGTTGAAATTTGAACTGCAAAGCCTCAAGTTGAATTATTTAGTAAGATTGTCATCCACAAAAATATTCCACTTTCAAAATAAATTATTTACAGTTTTATAAGGAGTTTTATCAACTATTTCCCTGTACTCTGTTAATTTAAGGCCTCAATATTAACCTCAATACAATAAATATCGTGTTTTTTAGGGCTTTTTGTGAATGTGAGTCAGTCAACATTCGTAGTTTGCCCATTAAACAATGGATGTAATTAAAAACTCAATAACTGTGTATTAATGAGGTTTGAGTACATTGTTGCTACATTATCAAGGTGTAGCAACAATAAATCGACATTCACTGGGCATACCTGGCCGAACCTCCCCTATTCTTCTTTTTGTTGTTCATTTCACCGCAACCGTGCACGGTTTCCCCGTTTCTCGTCGGCACCGGAATTTTGAAAAATCGTCTTCAGCACGCGTCACAAACTCGAAATTTCCACGAGAGAAACCAAGAAGGAAAAATGGAAAAAAATTGAAACCAAAAGGGTCCAAAATCAAAATGGCTTGCGTGACGTAACGGCGACGATTTTCCCGTGTTTGCCACGCGATACAGTCGTAACACGTGTGACGATTATTATAAATGTCGAGGATTTTTCGAAATTTTCACGAAAAAACGCGCGAATTTCTATGGAAAATCCCTGATTGTTTAACGAACTGTTTTCCTAACCAGAGCTTCTGGCAGAAATGACGTTCTTGAACTGTCAATTTTACGTCATGTTGATTTTGACAGCGCGTGGATAGAGGACATGCGCTTCGGTAAGGGATTAGTGCGGTGTTGCCGGACTCGATTGGTGGATCCAACTATAAACTACGATATTTTGATGAATTTTGCATGTAGTTATCGTGAATTTCATAAAAAAAGTCATTTTTAGGTCATTGAACTCAACCTTACTCAAACAAATCCGATCTAACCGAAACAAATCTATCCCAAACTAACAATCGAACCCAACCTTACTCAAAATATCCCAGAAAAACCTAAACTAACTTAAACCTAGTTCAACCAAACCTAAACAAAATACTGAAGAAAACTAAACTATACTTGACAAACATAACTCAACCTAAAACAAACCTGAGGTGACTAAAACATACTTAAACTGACCCAAACAAACATAAATTAACTCTTTCTATCCTAAACCAACTAAAAAAAAACACAAACTCACCTCAAAAATCCATAATCCAAAAAAACTAGACTAGTTAACAAACCCAAAGTAACAAATCTTAACCCTCAACCTAACCTTAAATATCCCAAACAAACCTAGACTGACCATATCTATCTCAAACCAACTACTATTTCTATCCTATTTGTCAGGCGTTGGAGGACAAGTGACAATCGATATTTTGACATATTCCGCTGTCATATAATAAAGCATTCACGAAACACTTATTGGCAATGCTGTTTAAACCATTGTGCGCAGACGTGATCGTTTTTGACGTATGGCCTGTCACTTTTACCTTGCCTTCTATAGCGCACAAGGTTTTGATTGGTTAAAGTGGTCATGTGACCAATACTTTTGTTAACTTCATTAGCCTAGTTTACACCGACAACTTGGTCCGCGGACCAAGTACTAAATTCGAACTAAATCAGAATCAAATATTTGGTTCGTTCGAATGGTGTAAACAGTGGCGGACTAAGCTGGTCCGCTCTTGGTTCGGTATTCGCCAGCAAGTGTACCGAATTAAATGTGGTTCGATCTGGATCAAAATTATGAGGTTATTGGTTCTGAGTTTCTAAGGCAATCTGAGCGTATTTACTTATGTTTTTTTTGGTAACGAATTGTGTTGATGAATAATTTTGACTTGTTTTTGACATTTGACGAATTGCGGGCGTACTTATTAGCCTAGTTTAGACCGATTCACCGATAACTCATTAAGTCCGGTCAGATAGGACCAAGTGGGTGGGGATAGTACGGTAGGACCAATGCTTGCTTCTCGTCCGTTTACACCGTCTTGCAACTCGTGAACTAAATGGTACGCGTGCATCAAAAACAAGTCGAAATTATTTATCAACACAATTCGTAATCGAAAAAAACACAAGTGAGTACGCTCAGATTGCCTTGAGAAACTCAGAACCAACACAATTCACAATAATAACAATCAACATAACCCCATAATTTTGATCCAGATCGAACCAAATTTAGTTCGGTACACCTGCTGGCAAGTACCGAACCAAGAGCTTACCAGCTTAGTTCGCAACTGTTTACACCATTCGAACCAAATATTTGGTTCTGATATAGTTCGAATTTAGTACTTGGTCCGCGGACCAAGTTGTAGGTGTAAACTAGGCTATTTAGTTCACGCGTTGCAAGACGGTGTAAAAGAGCAAGAGGAATTGGTCCTACCGTACTATCCCCACCAGCTTGGTCCTATCGGACCGAACTAAACGAGTTATCGATGTAAACTAGGCTATTGGAATGTAACGTCAAAAACGAAAGTGTGCTCAACATGGCAACATTACAAAATCCTCGCCGGTCATTGGCCGCCCGCTCAATTTTTGTTTTATGGCGCCAAAATAAAACCAACTCGGAAAAATCGTTACGGCCTTGACATGCGCCGTGTAGCATCGATTTCCACAATTGTCTGTGAAATTATTTGCGGAAATTATTTGTTCAAGTTCAGCAACCTGTAGCGCTGTTGTTTATTACCGGGTGAGTGCGATAAGAATAAATGAACTTTCGTTATCAGGAATTTTATAGGGGTGAGACGCAAAGGTAACAAAATGAGCTGTTATTTTCTATAAAATGTACAGGGTTTGGAAATTTTTAATTTAATTTAATACATGATTTGATTGCAGGTCAAAAATGTGCAAAAACACCAAACAGAAAAACAACTACACATTTGACCAGCTAGACAAGGACATGGAACAACTTGACGACACCTTGGCGAAGGCCAACATCCCCATTGCCGATAGATGGCGACTATATCAGCCCCTGCTGTCAAAAATGCCATCCACTTCTAGCAACACATACATTGTTGCCGGACTTATCTTGGTTGCCTTAATGGTGATTAAATGGGACGAAGTCACGTGGCACTTTGCCGCCTTGGGCCGATTGGCCATGATAAAAATCCTCCCCTATTTTGATTGGCGCTATTTGAAAAACGAAGAGTGCCTTATTGGCTCTAAAACCACCAATAAGGACATTTATTTGGATTGTAACTTGTGCGAGGCAGTCACAGATGTCGACGCCTTTACCATCAATGACAATGTACAGGATGTCATATATACGTACACGTCAATTGACAGGCCTGTCATTGTGACAGGTGTCATAGACCACTGGCCACAATCTAGCAGCCAACTTGTTGACTTAATTTTGGAAAATCCTGCATTATCAACGTCAACGCCCTGTCACGTGGCGTCCAATGTACACAAACACCCCCTCCAACTGGCGGACGTTGTACATACTAGTTTTGACAGTTACTTTGTCCATTTGCAGAACTGTCAATTGGAGCCAATGAAAATCTTCCGCAACTTTACTTATAGACCGGCAGTGTTGCCGGATGAATTGTCGCCGGTTACGTTCAATTGGCTACTGTGGAGCAACAATTATTATTCGGGCACCTACAAGAAGATTTCGCTGTTGGAAAAGTACACTGCCATTGGTCAAATTGTAGGTAGTACTCATTTTCGATTGGTGCCGCGCAAGAACTGTCAAGAAGAGTGCGCAGTAGTCGAAAAAGAGTTGTATAGTGGAGATATGTTAATATTTACCAGCTTGTGGGATTTGGAGTACTCTCCCGAAGGCAACGGGGAAAGAATGTCGGTTATTTTAGAAATTAAGGGTTAATAATAAGTATAAATAATAATAAAGTGTGTTGGTATTGCCACTGACTTATTATTACAAAGCGCAAATTAAAACAAACTTGATATCAAGGCTCTTGACCGGTACATCGATTTTTTTTCCTTTAAATAAATAAATTTCCTTGAGCGCATTTTCAGGGTTAACTCGTTTCTGGTCTTAAAATATTTTAGTTGAGCGTTGGCTGTTGGAAATAGCACGCGTTTTCGGGTCGTACACTTTTAGATCGATATCGATTAAGTGGGTCAAATGGATAAGGATTGTCGATTATTTGCTGCTGAAGGTAAATTTTGTTGCCCGATAACCTTATTGCATTTATTAGATAAGGAAATATAATATTTAAAACCCCAAATCCGCTTTGGATGATTTTTGGTTATTTTTCACTTTTTCTCCAAAACTGTAGCTTTTTTGGAAATGATGTATAGAGGATAAAAGTTAGGTTGTATTGAGATCTTTCGAAAAGGTTTTATGGAATTTTTTGCTAAAATGCATAGTTATCCAGATAATTAGCGAAATTTTAGATTAACCATATGACATATATATATACTGAAACATTTCGTGATTTATCTTGGAATCTGTCAATTTTATGTGAAATTTGTAAAGGATATAAAAGATGCGTCTTGATTAGATCTATAAAATCAGTTCTATTGACTTTTGACGTTAGATGTATGGTTTTCGAGAAAATTGACCAAATGTAAATTTGACTTAACTTGGTTTTTCTCAAAAACTGTAGCTTTTTCGGAAATTATATATAGAGGATAAAAGCTAGGTTGTATTGAGATCTTTCGAAAAGGTTCTATGGAAGTTTTTGCTAAAATGCATAGTTATCCAGATAATTAGCGAAATTTTAGATTAACCATATGACATATATATATACTGAAACATTTCGTGATTTATCTTGGAATCTGTCAATTTTATGTGAAATTTGTATAGGATATAAAAGATGCGTCTTGATCAGATCTATAAAATCAGTTCTATTGACTTTTGACGTTAGATGTATGGTTTTCGAGAAAATTGACCAAATGTAAATTTTACTTAACTTGGTTTTTCTCAAAAACTGTAGCTTTTTCGGAAATTATATATAGAGGATAAAAGTTAAATGCATAGTTATCCAGATAATTAGCGAAATTTTAGATTAACCATATGACATATATATATATACTGAAACATTTCGTGATTTATCTTGGAATCTGTCAATTTTATGTGAAATTTGTAGAGGATATAAAAGATGCGTCTTGATAAGATCTATAAAATCAGTTTTATTAACTTTTGACGTTAGATGTATGGTTTTCGAGAAAATTGACCAAATGTAAATTTGACTTAACTTGGTTTTTCTCAAAAACTGTAGCTTTTTCGGGAATAATGTATTAAGGATAAAAGTTAGGTTTTGAGAAGATCTTTCAAAATGGTTTTATAGACTTTTTTCCTAAAGTGCGTGGTTATCGAGATAATCAATGAAACTTGCATTTGACTGTATCATTTACAATATATATATTTCAACAAATTCCGCAAATCATGTCGATTTTATGTTCTGTGATTTTTAAACGAATCAACCGATTTTGATGAATTTTGCACCATCTTGTAGGAAATTTAAAGAATTTTTCTCTAAAATTTTTGTGATTTTTTTATCTTGCACATTTTGACGAAATTCAAAATATTCGATTTTTGGCTCTGGTACACTTTAGGACCCCTCGAATTTCGCACTTCTAATGAATTTATTTGAAAGAAATCGTGAAATCTTGTACGTTTGTGCAAAAAAATTTATGAAAAAAAAAAAAAAATATCGAAAAAAAAAAAAAAAAAGTTTGGGTTAGTTTAGTTTATTCATTTATTAGATAAGGAAATATAATATTTAAAACCCCAGATCCGCTTTGGATGATTTTTGGTTATTTTTCACTTTTTCTCCAAAACTGTAGCTTTTTTGGAAATGATGTATAGAGGATAAAAGTTAGGTTGTATTGAGATCTTTCGAAAAGGTTTTATGGAATTTTTTGCTAAAATGCATAGTTATCCAGATAATTAGCGAAATTTTAGATTAACCATATGACATATATATATATACTGAAACATTTCGTGATTTATCTTGGAATCTGTCAATTTTATGTGAAATTTGTATAGGATATAAAAGATGCGTCTTGATCAGATCTATAAAATCAGTTCTATTGACTTTTGACGTTAGATGTATGGTTTTCGAGAAAATTGACCAAATGTAAATTTTACTTAACTTGGTTTTTCTCAAAAACTGTAGCTTTTTCGGGAATAATGTATAGAGGATAAAGGTTAGGTTTTGAGAAGATCTTTCAAAAAGGTTATATAGACTTTTTTTCTAAAGTGCGTGGTTATCGAGATAATTAATGAAACTTGCATTTGACTGTATCATTTACAATATATATATTTCAACAAATTCCGCAAATCATGTCGATTTTATGTTCTGTGATTTTTAAACGAATCAACCGATTTTGATGAATTTTGCACCATCTTGTAGGAAATTTAAAGAACTTTTCTCTAAAATTTTTGTAATTTTTTTATCCTGCACGAAATTCAAAATATTCGATTTTTTACATTTTTCCATCAAGTTCTCCAAAATGCTCTAACTTTTGAACTAAAATGTCCTCAATAGTTTTATCCACACCATAATAATTATCATAATTCCTGAAATGTGTAATAATTATTTTATCTCCCTATAAATAAATATGCTACACAGTAGATAAGATACGGTCCATATTATCGCATTGATTAAATGCATCCAGATGATGTTTAGTCATAATAGTTAGCAACAATCAGAACTTTTGTTTTTTTTTGACAATTTGTCAAATTATAATGAGGCGACTGATACTGTTGCAAAGTGGTAAGTAATTTTACTTTAGTTTTCCCTTCATTTTTGTCTGCAGACTTACCAACCAAACACCACATCCAACTCAGTCACTACAAACAAAAGTCCAACTGGGATTGTGGCATATCATGCGTCTTGATGGTTGTGCCCAGAAAATGTCGACAACATTTAATCAAAAATCTATCCAGTGTTTGTAAAAGTGAGGGATTTCATCGAAGGTAAACAATTTAAAAAAATAACTTTGTTTAAAAAATGTGTTCTAGCACATGGACCATAGATCTGTGCTATTTGTTGAAAAAGTACCATGTGCACCATATTTTTTTCACAATAACCATGGGGGTGCATGAGGGGTACCGTGGCGATAGTTTTTATCACCATATTTTGACCAAGGTAAGTGGCAACGCTGCATTTAGCTTGACATATGACTTTAGTGACATACATCGACGTTGCCAATTAAATTTTCCAGGATGAAACCAGAGTGAATCAAAAATTCGCCCAAGCCGCTCAAAACAACATTCCCATTCGCAAAGCGAGCCTCTCGATGATCAGTATTATTGAGCATTTGCTCAATGGACCTGTGATAGTTCTTACCAATTCCAAACTGCTTACGTGTGATATTTGCAAATCAAATAAAGTGGCCAGTGAGCTGCGCAAATGCTTACCTTGGCCGACCAGTTACCAGGGACACTATATTGTGCTTGTTGGCTATGACATGGATCGGCAAAAGGCTTTTTATCGGAATCCTTCTTTTGGGGATCGTAAGTGTCAAAGGGCGACCAACTTTCGCGCCAATTGCTCAAAATCATTTAATATTCAACAGAATTCATTTTTTTGCATCATTTTATTGAAGGGCGACCGTCTTAATAAAGGGCGACCATCTTAATTTCACATGTTCATACTAGCTTATTGAGGGGGGAACTTTAGTAATAAAGGGCGACCATCTCGAATGTGCATGTTTCAATGACCAAAAATCTAAATAATTTGGACAATATTCATTCTAAGGCATGAATCTATTGAAGGGCGACTCTCTTAATTTTGAATGTTTCGAACTCAAAAAGTTAAGAAAAAATAAAACTGTACAATAATTACTCAATTTTTATTGAGGGGTGACCTTTTTAATAAAAGGCGGCCATCTCAATCATTGTGCCTATTCCTGGGTATGACATTATTGAAGGGCGACCGTTCTAATTCTGCACGTTTCACACTTGAACGCCCTGAAATGTATCCGATTTGAACAATATCAGCTTTGAGGTCTCATTCTTGAAGGGCGTCCATTTCAATAAAAGGTGGGGGTTTCACACTCGAATGGCCAAAAACTCAATGTATTTGCATCATTTAATTGAAGGCCAATTTTTGCATGGTTTTTAGTAAAATTATTCGAACTTATTCAGTTATAAGAGCAAGAATAAACTTCTATACATATGTACATCACTTTGGTGAAGGGCGACCATCTTAATTTTGCTTCCAATGACCAAAATCAGTAAATCTGAATACTCACTCCATCACAGTTTTATTGAGGCATATTGTGGTTGCAAGACGACGCTCTTGATTAAGGGCGACCATCTTAATTGTAGATGTTCCTGATTTATATGACTCAATCATCAAATTTGTGCAATATTCAGCTTATTTGAACGATAGTTATTTTAATCGGAAAAATATATCCAATTGGGGTGACTTTTTTGATAAAGGGCGACCATCCCAATTGTGCATGTTTTTCTACCAAATCAATTTATTTTGAAAAATAAAGACTTTTTAACATCATTTTATTGAAGATCGACCTTGCCTATAAAGGGCGACCATTTTAATTTTGCCTCCAATTACTAAAAACCATCAAAATAACGAGAAATTCACCTAATTTGGACAACATTCACTTCAAGGAATGATTTTATTGAAGGGCGTCCGTCTCAAGTTTGAATGGTCACACCATTTAGATGAAGGGCGACCATCTCAATGTATCATGTTTTTTTTACTTAAATAACCAAAAATTCACCTAATTTGGACAATATTCACTTCAAGGAATGATTTTATTGAAGTAATTAAATTTGAATGGTCACATCATTTAGATGAAGGGCGACCATCCCAATTGTGCATGTTTTTCTTCCAAATCAATTTATTTTGAAAAATAAAGACTTTTTTACATCATTTTATTGAAGATCGACCTTGCCTATAAAGGGCGACCATCTTAATCTTGCCTCCAATTACAAAAAACCATTAAAATAACCAAAAATTCACCTAATTTGGACAACATTCACTTCAAGGAATGATTTTATTGAAGGGCGTCCGTCTCAAGTTTGAATGGTCACACCATTTAGATGAAGGGCGACCATCTCAATGTATCATGTTTTTTTTACTTAAATAACCAAAAATTCACCTAATTTGGACAATATTCACTTCAAGGAATGATTTTATTGAAGTAATTAAATTTGAATGGTCACATCATTTAGATGAAGGGCGACCATCCCAATTGTGCATGTTTTTCTTCCAAATCAATTTATTTTGAAAAATAAAGACTTTTTTACATCATTTTATTGAAGATCGACCTTGCCTATAAAGGGCGACCATCTTAATCTTGCCTCCAATTACAAAAAACCATTAAAATAACCAAAAATTCACCTAATTTGGACAACATTCACTTCAAGGAATGATTTTATTGAAGGGCGTCCGTCTCAAGTTTGAATGGTCACACCATTTAGATGAAGGGCGACCATCTCAATGTATCATGTTTTTTTTACTTAAATAACCAAAAATTCACCTAATTTGGACAACATTCACTTCAAGGAATGATTTTATTGAAGGGCGTCCGTCTCAAGTTTGAATGGTCACACCATTTAGATGAAGGGCGACCATCTCAATGTATCATGTTTTTTTTACTTAAATAACCAAAAATTCACCTAATTTGGACAACATTCACTTCAAGGAATGATTTTATTGAAGGGCGTCCGTCTCAAGTTTGAATGGTCACACCATTTAGATGAAGGGCGACCATCTCAATGTATCATGTTTTTTTTACTTAAATAACCAAAAATTCACCTAATTTGGACAATATTCACTTCAAGGAATGGTTTTATTAAAAGGCGTCCGTCTCAAGTTTGAATGGTCACACCATTTAGATGAAGGGCGACCATCTCAATGTATCATGTTTTTTTTACTTAAATAACCAAAAATTCACCTAATTTGGACAATATTCACTTCAAGGAATGGTTTTATTAAAAGGCGTCCGTCTCAAGTTTGAATGGTCACAACATTTAGATGAAGGGCGACCATCCCAATTGTGCATGTTTTTCCTTCAAATCATTTTATTTTGAAAAATAAAAACTTTTTCACATCATTTTATTAAAGATGGACCTTGCCTATAGAGGGCGACCATCTTAATTTTGCCCCCTATCCTTTAAAACCATTAAAATAACCAAAAATTCACCTAATTTTGATAAGAATCACTTCAAGGAATGATTTTATTGAAGGGCGTCCGTCTTAAGTTTGAATGATCACACCATTTAGATGAAGGGCGACCATCTCAATGTATCATTTTTTTTTTACTTAAATAACCAAAAATTCACCCAATTTGGACAACATTCACTTCAAGGAATGATTTTATTGAAGAGCGTCCAACTTAAATTTGAATGGTCACATCATTTAGATGAAGGGCGACCATCCCAATTGTGCATGTTTTTCTTCCAAATCATTTTATTTTGAAAAATAAAAACTTTTTTACATCATTTTATTGAAGATCGACCTTGCCTATAAGGGGCGACCATCTCAATTTTGCCTCCAATTACTAAAAACCATTAAAATACTCAAAAATTCACCTAATTTGGACAACATTCACTTCAAGGAATGATTTTATTGAAGGGCGTCCGTCTTAAGTTTGAATGGTCACTTTTTAGTCAATTTTATTCGAAGGTAATATTTTTAATAAAGGGCAACCATTTCAATTTTGCATATTTCACACTCGAATGACCGAAAATTCAATTGATTTTAGATTTTTACTTCGGAGCCTCGTTTTGTTGAAGGGCGACCATTTTAATTTTGCAAGTTTTACACTTAAACGACCTTAAATAAAACTTATTTGAACAATACTTATCTTTTAACATCATTGGATTGAAGGGCGACTTTCTTAATAAAAAGCGCTCATTCCAATTTTGCATTGTACAATGACTCAAATTCATCTAATTTGAAAAAATATTGACTTCAATGCATCATTTTTTAAAAGGGCGGCAGTGTTGATAGAGGGCGACCATCTAAATTTGGTCGTCAATGACCAAAAACGAATAAATCTGAAGAACACATTTTATCACAGTTTTATTGAGGCATGTTGAAAGGGCGACCTTTTCAATAAAATTCGATCAACTTGGACAATGTCCACTCCCAAGACTCCAAGGCATATGTTTTTATTGAAGCAGGAACCCACTGAATTTTGTAAACTTAAATTGCACAAAATCCTCAAATCTGAGCTATACTCACTTTTTCAGTCAATTTTGAGGGGCGACCATTTTAACTTCGCATGTTTTACACTTGATCGGCCAAAATTTACACTTAAACGTCCAAAAATTGATCCTATTTCATTAGTACTTATGTTTTGACAACACTTGATTGAAGGGCGACCTTCTCAATAAAGGGCGACCATCTTAATTTTGTCTCCAACTACAAAAAATCATCAAATCAGCACAATATTCACCTTATACCATGGTTTTATCAAAGGGCGACCATGTTAATAAAGGGCGACCACATCAAATTTTGTTAAACTCGTACATTTTTTCCTCAGACGTCTGCGCCATGTCTATTGCCACCTTGGAGGAAGCCCGAAAGAGTTACGGAACAGACGAGGATTTGATTTTTATTTATAAATAAATTGGTGTGATTGATTTTTTAATAAAATTTGACATAATTAAATGTTTTTATTTTTTTGTTATAACCGCAAAATTAACTAAAAACAATTATGTAAAATTAAATCACGAAATAAAGCATTAATTAATCGAGTATTTGAAGTAATTCTACATTATTTTGGTAAAAGTGTATGACTAGACTAGACTAAATGTAACCATTATTAATTATCAGATCTTAATGAGCAATTTATTTACATTATGCACAAACCATTAAGCAGGCGGATCTTTGCAAATCCTCAAAGCCATTTCCTGCAGCGGCTCCAACTCTTTGCGATTCACCAAATTATACTCAGTGACAAAATAGTAGAAGTGTTTGTAGCACGTGTTGACATGCGCCTCCTGCAACAAAAGCTCTAACGTTCAGTTACCCGTCCGTTCAACTTACCGCTGATATCGAAACGATATTCTGGAAGTGATGGATATAAACATGGACAAACACCCGATGCAATCTTGCCAATATTTTGCTGCAATGCACGGCAAAGTTTTTCGGAAACGGCATGTCACTGGTGCAAGGAAACAACGTTTGATTGTTAATTTGCATCTCGATCCAATCCATCAAATAACTGATATACTCTCTGGCGGGTAAAGGGGTGGGTTTTTTGAATTTCTCCCCATCCGCCCATAGGTACTCGAACCGCGGCCCCCCCGACATAGTGGGGCAAGTTTGGGTGGTGCAATATTCGCAGATGGTGCCGTAGATTAGGTTGATGCGGTTGAAAAAGTCCACAACTGCAATGAGTTCACAAAAAAATCATTTGACATTATTTGAAGCTGATGAAATTCTCCACAACTTTCATTCAGGAAGTTTTTCCATAACTCCCATAACAAAGGAGTTATTGGAAGTTGAATATTACTTTTAGTTATAGTCGACCATCACGCACTAGCTCACTATTTTTCAAATATCTTGAAAATGGTCAGCTTCACAAAAATAAATCATTGGACATTATTTGAAGCTGATGAAATTCTCTACAACTTTCATGCAGCAAGTTTTTTTGTAACTCACACAACAAAGGAGTTATTGGAAGTTGAAAATTACTTTTAGTTATAGTCGACCATCAGACATTAGCTCACTATTTGTTAAATATCTTGGAAATGGTCAGCTTCACAAGAAAAAATCATTCGACATTACTTGGAGCTGATGAAATTCTCTACAACTTTCATTAAGGAAGTTTTTCCGTAACTCCCATAACAAAGGAGTTATTGGAAGTTGAAAATTACTTTTAGTTATAGTCGACCATCACTATTTTTCAAATATCTTGAAAATGGTCAGCTTCACAAAAATAAATCATTGGACATTATTTGAAGCTGATGAAATTCTCTACAACTTTCATTCAGGAAGTTTTTCCATAACTCCCATAACAAAGGAGTTATTGGAAGTTGAAAATTACTTTTAGTTATAGTCGACCATCACGCACTAGCTCACTATTTTTCAAATATCTTGAAAATGGTCAGCTTCACAAAAATAAATCATTGGACATTATTTGAAGCTGATGAAATTCTCTACAACTTTCATGCAGCAAGTTTTTTTGTAACTCACACAACAAAGGAGTTATTGGAAGTTGAAAATTACTTTTAGTTATAGTTGACCATCAGGCATTAGCTCACTATTTTTCAAGTATCTTGGAAATGGTCAGCTTCACAAAAAAATCCGTTAGAAATATTTGAAGCTGATGAAATTCTCTACATTTTTCATTAAGGAAGTTTTTCCGTTTCTCCCATAACAAAGGAGTTATTGGAAGTTGAAAATTACTTTTAGTTATAGTCGACCATCACGCACTAGCTCACTATTTTTCAAATATCTTGAAAATGGTCAGCTTCACAAAAATAAATCATTGGACATTATTTGAAGCTGATGAAATTCTCTACAACTTTCATTGAGGAAGTTTTTTTGTAACTCACACAACAAAGGAGTTATTGGGAGTTGAAAATTACTTTTAGTTAGAGTCGACCATCAGACATTAGCTCACTATTTATTAAATATCTTGAAAATGGTCAGCTTCACAAAAAAATCCATTAGAAATGTTTGAAGCTGATGAAATTCTCTACATTTTTCATTGAGGAAGTTTTTCCGTTTCTCCCATAACAAAGGAGTTATTGGAAGTTGAAAATTACTTTTAGTTATAGTTGACCATCAGGCATTAGCTCACTATTTTTCAAGTATCTTGGAAATGGTCAGCTTCACAAAAAAATCCGTTAGAAATATTTGAAGCTGATGAAATTCTCTACATTTTTCATTAAGGAAGTTTTTCCGTTTCTCCCATAACAAAGGAGTTATTGGAAGTTGAAAATTACTTCTAGTTATAGTCGACCATCACGCACCAGCTCACTATTTTTCAAATATCTTGAAAATGGTCAGCTTCACAAAAATAAATCATTGGACATTATTTGAAGCTGATGAAATTCTCTACAACTTTCATTGAGGAAGTTTTTTTGTAACTCACACAACAAAGGAGTTATTGGGAGTTGAAAATTACTTTTAGTTAGAGTCGACCATCAGACATTAGCTCACTATTTATTAAATATCTTGGAAATGGTCAGCTTCACAAAAAAATCCATTAGAAATATTTGAAGCTGATGAAATTCTCTACATTTTTCATTGAGGAAGTTTTTCCGTTTCTCCCATAACAAAGGAGTTATTGGAAGTTGAAAATTACT
Organism: Orchestes rusci; assembly: GCA_958502075.1. Lineage (NCBI taxonomy): Eukaryota > Metazoa > Arthropoda > Insecta > Coleoptera > Curculionidae > Orchestes > Orchestes rusci. The sequence goes on along the minus strand of OY293304.1, from coordinate 112,516,241 downwards.
TTTAGTTATAGTCGACCATCACGCACTAGCTCACTATTTTTCAAATATCTTGAAAATGGTCAGCTTCACAAAAATAAATCATTGGACATTATTTGAAGCTGATGAAATTCTCTACAACTTTCATTGAGGAAGTTTTTTTGTAACTCACACAACAAAGGAGTTATTGGGAGTTGAAAATTACTTTTAGTTGGAGTCGACCATCAGACAATAGCCACTATTTATTAAATATCTTGGAAATGGTCAGCTTCACAAAAAAATCCATTAGAAATATTTGAAGCTGATGAAATTCTCTACATTTTTCATTGAGGAAGTTTTTCCGTTTCTCCCATAACAAAGGAGTTATTGGAAGTTGAAAATTACTTTTAGTTATAGTCGACCATCACGCACTAGCTCACTATTTTTCAAATATCTTGAAAATGGTCAGCTTCACCAAAATAAATCATTGGACATTATTTGAAGCTGATGAAATTCTCTACAATTTTCATGCAGGAAGTTTTTTTGTAACTCACACAACAAAGGAGTTATTGGAAGTTGAAAATTACTTTTAGTTATAGTCGACCATCAGACATTAGCTCACTATTTGTTAAATATCTTGGAAATCGTCAGCTTCACAAAAAAATTCATTGGACATTATTTGAAGCTGATGAAATTCTCTACAGCTTTCATCAAGAAAGTTTTTCCATAACTCCCATTACAAAGAAGTTATTGGAAGTTGGAAATTACTTTTAGTAAAAATCCATTATCAAGCATTAATTCATTATTTTTTCAGATATCTTGGAAATGGTCAGCTTCACAAAAAAATTCATTGGGCATTATTTGAAGCTGATGAAATTCTCTACATTTTTCATTAAGGAAGTTTTTCCGTTTCTCCCAAAACAAAGGAGTTATTGGAAGTTGAAAATTACTTTTAGTTATAGTCGACCATCACGCACTAGCTCACTATTTTTCAAATATCTTGAAAATGGTCAGCTTCACAAAAATAAATCATTGGACATTATTTGAAGCTGATGAAATTCTCTACAACTTTCATCTAGAAAGTTTTTCCGTAACTCCCATAACAAAGGAGTTATTGGAAGTTGAAAATTACTTTTGATGAAAATCGACCATCACGCACTAGCTCACTATTTTTTAAATATCTTAAAAATTGTCTGCTTCACAAAAAAATACATGAGAAAATATTTGAAGCTGAGGAAATTCTCAACAACTTTCATCCGGAAAGTATTTCCGTAACTCCCATAACAAAGGAGTTATTGGAGGTTGAAAATTACTTTTAGTGACAATCGACCATCACGCACTAGCTCACTATTTTTCAAATATCTTGAAAATGGTCAGCGTCACAAAAAAATTCATAAGACATTATTTGAAGCTGATGAAATTCTCTACAACTTTTATCCAGAAAGTTTTTCCGTAACTCCCATAACCAACGAGCTATTGGAAGTTGAAGTTGAAAATTACTTTTACTGAAAATCAACCATCATGGAGGAGGGGGTTTACTAGTCTTACCATGGACAGCGATCCAGTCGTTCAAATCCTCTCCTGCAGGGAGTTTTACGGCAGTGCGCAGGTTTATGCCGGAATTCAAACTGGCCTGGGCTTGTTTGTGCAGGCTGTATCTTATGGTGCCTTGGACGAATTTCTTTTTCGGACGAAATGTCTAAAATTGCAACATCGCTATTTTTAGCAAATCTCCTAATTTATCCAAATCCAATCAAGCTTACCTTGCCTTTTTGGAAAAAGTCCAGAAAATTGTTCAGAGACATTTTCGGACGTGTTTATAAATTATAAACTCTAAAAAACACCCTTGTTTGGATTGTAAATTAGGTTATGTGTCACTACAAGGGAGTGGCTGGGGCACTACGACCGGTGATTTAATTTGTCAAAAAATATTCCAAGTACAATTCATTGACCTTTAAATGCGTCTGTCTCTGTTGCACCCGTATTAATCACGCAGTAAACAAGGATAGGGATAGCTTGTGATACGCAATAGTTGTGGAATGTTGTTATTCAGACGGACGTGAAAAACAAACAATATATCTAGGTAGTATATGAGCGAGGCATTTTTTTATACACTGGACGATAGTTGAGATAGTAATTTTGCTCGGTTGAGTGAGCTGTGAGTGGTTTTTTTCATGAGAAGTTGCAAAAATCGTGTATTATTGTAGATTATTCTTATTCAAGAAGGCTTTCAATTGAACAACAAATATTAGATTTTATGACAAACATTCAGTCTAAATGAAATGAAGATTAAATTTACAGGAAAAAACCTTAAAAAAAAAAAAAAACCTTAAAAACCTTAAAAACCTCAAAACAATAAATTTTACATAATTTGGATTAGTTATTATTATCAGAATTATACCATACCATTTAAATTTTTGCGGTAAAATGAAAAACACTGTTTTTAATTCAAGTTACCCCTTCTAGCAACTTTTCTGGAGACAATCACGCATCACTGGATACGATATACGAAAGTACTCACATTTATCTTCCAAACAAGCCTATACGCAACAAAATCGGACAAGTCGTTTATAAGTTACAGCCACTTGAACAATTACACTTTCACTACCTTCCCCTACTCACACGAAGATCGGTACGACAATGAGCCCTGTACCAAAAAGACGTGAAATTGTCTAGGTTTTCTAACCATGTTGATAAAGATATACCTCAATCTGAGAATTTCCGGAGAAATTTCGAATTTTAATATTTAAGCTTTGATTGCGCCCCCTAGCGGCAAAATTTCGAAGTTAAAAATATTTTCCAGCATTTTCTCGTGGCCACTTTAGTGATCATATTTTTTTTCCTGAACTTTTAGGTCCAGTAGTTTCTGAGATATGGCCGGTGGCCACCCTTGCTGGGACACCCTGTATGTGGAATTCAAAAATTGAAAAATTCGAAGAGAAAAATGTCAAGAGAAGAAAACACAAAAATTAATGAAGAAACCAGTTATTATTTTGGATATTTATGACAGTTTTTTTCAAAGAAAAACGTGTATTTCTAATTATTATTTCAACGGTTGATCAGTGTACGGCTCACTCTTATCCGCTGTTGAACCATTCAAGGAGGAAGACAGTTGAGAAAAACAAGCCTGTGTTGACACGCGTCAAAACGAAAAATTTTGCAAATTCCCAGAAAAACATTGGAAAAAGTGTGAAAAATAATGCCCTAAAGTCCATTAATCAGTGTAAGTAGGTACAATTTCATTGAAACACGACTTTTCGGTAAAACGTACTTTTATTCGACTTTTAATTAGGATTGATGAAATTGTAACCTCACTATTCGATTTAGTGCGTAAAAAGTGGAATTTTAGCTGGAAATTTCGATGTTGTGGTGAATTTAAAAGGCTATTTGTGTGTTTATGTGCGTCATATTTTCGATTTGTGGGTGCATTTATTCATTATGGTCAGATAATCAACGAGCTTGCTATCGGAAGTGGGAAATAGGGAAATGCTTAATAGGCTTGGTTTATTCATATCCTGATAACATATCAAACATCCGTTAAACATTGAGAAGCCCGTGCAACAGATGGCGCGAATGTTTTACTTGGAAAACAACCAGCTGGTTGTTTTATTTTGCATTTCAAATTTTAACATCGTAAAACCCTCTCAACAGATGACGCTGGATTGTTCGACCTTGAACTTAGACTCCTATTAAATAGATGGCGCTAGAGGTTTTTTTAATTTCAACATCAGATATCCCATTCAACAGATGGCGCTTGTTTAACTCTAAATTCCAACTTTTGTTCAACAGATGGCGCTAATCGTTTATCGCATCTTGACAGCGAAAATCCCATTCAAGTGATGGCGTTTGAAGAGTATTATTTCTAACGTCTCAAATATCGAACAGATGGCGCTTGATGTTAAATCACACATAAATCCCATTCTACAGATGGCGCTGTATTGTTTTACTTTGAGTTCAAACTCCTTTTCATTTCAACAACAAAAATCTAAGTCGCTTTATTGACTTTTTATTTAACCTACAGTTCGACAGATGGCGCATATCAAAAATTTTATTCTAAAGACGGGTTTGAACTAGTTTTATATTTTAACATCTCAAATCTTGAACAACAGATGGCGCTTCATGTTAAATCACTCACAAATCCCATTCAAGAGATGACGCTGGGTTGTTTTACTTAGAGCTCAAACTCATGTTGAACAGATGGCGCTGAACGTTTCATTTTCCATTCAAACACCAAAAATCTTAACTTCTTATTATAACTCCAGTCCAATAGATGGCGCCCATCAAAAATTCTATTCAAAAGATAGCCTTGACTGAGTATTATATTTTCACATCTCAAATCATGAACAACAGATGGCGTTTCTTATCATATTTTGTATTTCAACGTCAAAAATCCCATTCAACACATGGCGCTTGATTAACTTTTTATTTTAACTCCAGTTCGACAGATGGCGCCCATTAAAAAATATTCTATTCAAAAGATAGCCTTGACTGAGTATTATATTTTCACATCTCAAATCATGAATAACAGATGGCGTTTCATATTATATTTTGTATTTCAACGTCAAAATCCCATTCAACACATGGCGCTTGATTAACTTTTTATTTTAACTCCAGTTCGACAGATGGCGCCCATTAAAAAATATTCTATTCAAAAGATAGCCTTGACTGAGTATTATATTTTCACATCTCAAATCTTGAACAACAGATGGCGTTTCATATTATATTTTGTATTTCAACGTCAAAATCCCATTCAACACATGGCGCTTGATAACTTTTTATTTTAACTCCAGTTCGACAGATGGCGCCCATCAAAAAATATTCTATTCAAAAGGTAGCCTTGAACGAGTATTATATTTTTACATCTCAATTCTTAAACTACAGATGGCGTTTCATGTTAAACTTTGTATTTCAACATCAAAAATCCCGTTTAACAGATGGCGCTATAGGTATTTCGCATTTTAGCACCTTAAATGATGTTCAAAAGATGGCGCTGGATTGTTCAACTTTGAACTTAAAGTCCTGTTAAACAGATGGCGCTCACAACAGCGAAAATCCCATTCAAGAGTTTGCGTTGGATGATTATAATTGTTAAACATCTCAAATCTCGAACAGCAGATGGCGCTTCATGTTGAATCACTCACAAATCCCATTCAAGAGATGACGCTGGGTTGTTTTACTTAGAGCTCAAACTCATGTTGAACAGATGGCGCTGAACGTTTCATTTTCCATTCAAACACCAAAAATCTTAACTTCTTATTATAACTCCAGTCCAATAGATGGCGCCCATCAAAAATTCTATTCAAAAGATAGCCTTGACTGAGTATTATATTTTCACATCTCAAATCATGAATAACAGATGGCGTTTCATATTATATTTTGTATTTCAACGTCAAAAATCCCATTCAACACATGGCGCTTGATTAACTTTTTATTTTAACTCCAGTTCGACAGATGGCGCCCATTAAAAAATATTCTATTCAAAAGATAGCCTTGACTGAGTATTATATTTTCACATCTCAAATCTTGAACAACAGATGGCGTTTCATATTATATTTTGTATTTCAACGTCAAAAATCCCATTCAACACATGGCGCTTGATTAACTTTTTATTTTAACTCCAGTTCGACAGATGGCGCCCATCAAAAAATATTCCAATCAAAAGGTAGCCTTGAACGTTTGATGTGCTATACATAGTTTGATATCTAAAATTACATTCAACAGATGGCGCTAGACTTAACATCTCGAATTCCGTTTAACAAATCGCGTTCAACAGATGGCGTTTGATGTATTCTGTAATTTAACAACTAAATCCATTCAACAGACGGAGTTGGATTGATAACTTTGATCTTAAACTTCTACCCATTAGATGGCGCTAATTAGTTCAATTCCAGTGTGAATGATGAACGATCCAACAGCAGAATTGGGCGCCGTAGCAGGAGCCCCAAAGGCGCGCATAGTCAAAGAAGGCTGGCTTTATAAACGTGGCGAACACATCAAAAACTGGCGACCAAGGTGACCTTCACTCATCCCCACTCCCACATCAACTGTAGTTATTCCAGATACTTTGTGCTGTTCGACAACGGCGCCCTCACCGGCTTCAAAGTGAAACCGGACGACTACTACAGCGACCCCTTGAACAACTTTACCGTGAAAGAATGTCAAATTATGTCCACAGACCGGCCAAAGCCGTACACTTTTATCATTAGAGGGCTACAGTGGACAACTGTCATTGAACGAATGTTCCATGTGGATACTGCCGAAGAGAGGTTAGGGTTGGGGGGTTTAATTCATTTTTTTTATATGTATGACTTCAACATTGCAGGGAAAAATGGGTGCAAGCTATCAAGTCCGTATCGGAGAGTTTGTCAGAGAGTAGCGACATGGATGTGGACTTAAATAGCGTCAATCCTGACATGATGGTGGATTTGTGGGAAAAGTGTTCCTTGCAAGGTAATTTTTCAATTTAGGACGTCAGTCGGGTAAATATTGTTTGCAGGAACGTCAATATCAAAATCAACGGGTAAACGGAAAGTGACTCTAGAGTGTTTTGAGTTTTTAAAAGTGTTAGGTAAAGGGACTTTTGGCAAAGTGATTTTGTGCAGGGAGAAGGCGACAAGTCGACTATACGCCATTAAAATACTGAAAAAAGAGGTGATAATACAGAAGGACGAGGTTGCGCACACTCAGACGGAAAATCGGGTTTTACGGACGACGAATCATCCGTTTTTGACGGTAAGTTTCAACAATGTTTCTACCAACTTACATTAATTGTTGCAGAGTCTTAAATACTCTTTTCAAACAAACGATAGACTTTGTTTTGTAATGGAGTACGTTAATGGAGGAGAGTTGTTCTTCCACTTGTCCAAAGACAAAGTTTTCACGGAGGAACGGACAAAGTTTTACGGTGCCGAAATTATTTCAGCTTTAGCTTATTTGCATTCGCAGGGAATTATTTATAGGTAAGTCGGTAAATGAGGGGAAATTTAATGTTTTTGTTCAAGGGATTTGAAGTTGGAAAATCTCCTTTTGGACAAGGATGGTCATATAAAGATTGCTGATTTTGGATTGTGCAAAGAGGACATTACTTATGGGAGGACGACCAAGACTTTCTGTGGTACAGTTTTTTTCTAAATGTTATTCTATGCATGAATTTAAGATAACTGGTTTGTACTAGATTTCGTACAACTTTTTTTTTTGGCTGAATTGTGCGCTTTAAATCAAATGAAACTTGAAAATTAGCACAATAACTTCGCAGTTTTTCAGGTTTGTACCAGCTTAGGTACAAGTTGAATCCACGTGGATCACTTGTACTAGATTAATTACAGTGTTTATATCATTGACTTTAAAGGAATTAAATTTGGAAACAGTGAAATCCAAATATGTACTGGCCTCAGTACAGTGGTTTAAATGATCAACACTTTCAAATCTTGTACCCGATTTAGTAGAATGTGTTTTCTAGCACTTCTTTTTAGATTTGTACCAAATTTAGTACAAGTTAAATCGTCGTGTTTACTTGACAGATTAAGTATAGTACGCTGTGGGCTTCATCACGTTTCAAATATCCACTAAAAAAATGTACCAGAGTTGGTACAAATTTATTTCAAGATTATTATGTTTATTCCTTGTGTCATTTTTCAAATTTCTACATTTTCTGGCATAGAATGTCACTTGATCAATTCGGAAATTTGTACTGATTTTAGTACAAATTTTACAATGTTCTTGAAGAGGAAATGTGTAAAAAAAATGCAATTTGTACCCAATGCAGTTGATCAGCATTCATCTAGTGTCACTGGACGAATTTGTACTATTTTTAGTACAATGAGTTTTATGCTGAATTGATCGGTTACATTCAAAGGGGAATTTCAATTCGGAAATTTATAATGATTTTGGTACAAATTTTATAATGTTCTTTGAGACGAAATTTGTAAAGAACCCAATGCAGTTGATAAACATTCATCCAGTGTCACTGGACGAATGTGTACTATTTTTAGTACAATGAGTTTTATGCTGAATTGATCGGTTACATTCAAAGGGGACTTTGAAATTAGCAGAACATCAACCATTCAACAATTTTTAGGTTTGTACCAGATTTAGTACAAGTTGAATTATCGTGTACCACTTGACAAATTCATTGTTGTATTTTTACATTTACGCTGTGGACTTTGTCACGTACTTCAAATTTGTACCAATTTTAGTACATTTTTTTTCTGAAGTTACTTTAAAAACAGAAAATCAACATAAATCAAGTGTTTTTAAATAGCCTTGAGAAAGTCATCACAATGAATAAAAACTAGAAATCAATGCTCAACATTTTGTACCAGATTAAGTACAAGGTTTTTTTATGATGTTATTGTTTGCTTGCTCACGTCCAAGGGAACCTTAGGAGATGAGCATTGTTTAGGTTTGTACTAGCTTTAGTACAAGTTGAAGTATCGTGTGTACTAATCTTAGTACAAAGGTTTTTTGCTGCAACAAACATTGGAGACCTGAAAAGTCACACAAGTCAATCATGTACCAGCCTCAGTACTTAGTACGGAAGTTGAAAAGTTAAAAATCAGTGGTTAACCAGCTTTAGTACATGGCCTTGTCAGACTTTCTATTCCATTCCTAATCAACAAAGTGTACAATTTTCAAGTGTGTACCAGTTCTAGTACAAAGCTCGTTTCGTTACAATCAACGTGAACGACTTTTCAAGGTTGTAGCTTATCAGATCATAGAACAAACTCAATAAAGGTTATACATTTTTAAGTCTATATCACGATCATTAGGTTGTACTAAATTTGGTACAACATATCTATTGGGAAGAGACGGTTTTACTGTCTGAATTATTGTCCTGAATTTGTATCATGTACTACGTGAGCAATCAGCAAAAGACAGTCGTATATCAGGAACGTACGGAGTAATAAGATGTTTTCATTACTATCATTTTGAAGTGTGATGACGTGGCAAAACCAAAATCACTGTAGCTCAGTTATTTTTTGATGGATTTTGACGAGCCAAGAACTATTTGAAATATAATTCAATTCTCTTCATTGTGTTTTTTTGAACGTCAAAAAATGTGTCCCCCAACTGCCTCAAAGTACCATTTTATCATCAGGAACTCCCGAATACTTGGCGCCCGAAGTCCTAGAAGACAACGACTACGGTCAAGCAGTCGATTGGTGGGGCATTGGGGTTGTAATGTACGAAATGGTAAGAACTTACCAACCCTTTGCCTTTTGCCAAAATTAAAAGCACGATAATTGACAGATGTGCGGCCGCTTACCTTTTTACAATCGAGACCACGACATGCTTTTTACGTTAATTCTAATGTCGGACGTGAAATTTCCGCGAAATTTGAGCGCAGAAGCAAAAGACTTGTTGGCTGGGTTGCTCATCAAAGATCCCACAAGACGGTAAGAGATTTGGCAACATAGCTAGAAACACGGTATGTCAGCCTGGCGTTTTTATTTCAATGGTTACCATAATAATATGCGGAACGTAGCTTTTTATCGTTATTGTAGTCACAGTAAGATGCGCGCTGGCTTACCGTGTTTAAAAGTATCGTGACACGTGACAAAAAACATTTCAGGCTTGGAGGAGGTCCTGATGACGCCAAACAAATAATGGCTCATCCATTTTTCGGCAGTATCAACTGGAGGGATTTGGAACTGAAAAAAGTACCACTCCTCTTTGTTTATTTTCTGTCTTACTTTACTCCTCACAGATTCCTCCTCCGTTCAAGCCGCACGTGACCTCCGACACCGACACCAGGTACTTTGATCAGGAGTTTACAGGAGAGAGCGTCGAGTTGACTCCTCCGGATACATCAGCGCCGTTGGGCTCGATTCAGGAGGAACCTCAATATTTTCCGCAGTTTAGTTTTCAGGATATGTCGTCGACGTTGGGCAGTTCGGCGCATATAAGTGGGAGTATGGCCAGTGTGGGGCATATGCAGTGAGGAGATGAAAGAATGGTAGGTTTGTCTCATGTTTTGATAACAAAATGGCGCAGATTAGGCGTCATCAGCGCAGCTGAGGTCCGACCTCACATTTCTTTGAAATGCTATAACTTTTTGCTGGATTGACCGATTTTAATGAATTTTGTGTCATTTTTAAGGGAATTTGATCTACTTTCTTCATAAATTATTGTGTTTCTTTTTATATCTTAAGTCTTGGCAAAATTCAGAATTTTATTATTTTTTAAAATTTTCCTAAAAAGTTTTTTACAACAGATCTTGCGTCATTTTAAAGGAAATTTAATCTTCTTTCCTCAATATTTTTTGTGATTTTTTATCCCTGCGAATTTTGACGAAATTCAAAATATTCATTTTTTCAACATTTTCCATCAAATTTTTCAAAACGCTGTAACTTTTCAACAAAAAGACCGATTTTGTAGGGAATTTAATCAACTTTCCGCAAGAATTGTTTGTGTTTTTTTATCCCTGCAAATTTTGACAAAATTGAAACTATTCAATTTTTTTTTGTTTTTCCAAAATTTTTCAAATCGCTATAACTTTTTACTGGGTTGACCGATTTTGATAAATCTTGCCTCATTTCAAAGGGAATTTAGCCTTCTTTCCTGATGAATTTTTGTGATTTTTCATCTTTTAGTAAATTTTTGAAAACAAAGTAAAAACGTAAAAATCCCCAAATATGGAAAAAAAAATAAGAAAGATGGTGTAACATCAAACTATAATAAATACACTAATTTCCAGAAGTTGGTACTTACTCAACGGACACAAAAAGGACAAGAAGCATGACGCAATGACGAATGTTTTGTGATAAAAATCCTTTATTTTCCTGTCAGAGACGCATGTTGTACATAAACCTACCGATAAGCCTACTTAGCGCATTTTTTTGGGCCAAAAAACGGTGCCAATCGACACTTGATCGGGTTAATAAGCCACAAAAATACGTTTTCTTTCTTTTTTTTTTCAAGCGGAACCGATTAGGGCTTTCTGATGTTGTGTATAGTTATTAATTTGTTATCGAAATAGTGTTTAATAAAAAAAAAATGCAACATTGAGTGTGGTTTTTATTTTTTATTCTGGCCAAATTGGGCGATGATTGGTCGGTTTTCTATGGTGAGGCCGTTGAGGGTGTCCAGAGCTTTGGCTGCTTGTTCTTCGTCTGAAAAAAAATCATAAAACTGATGGGAAATATACAGGGTGTCCCCAAACATCAATCAAATAAAACAATAAATTACAAGCGCTGACTTTGACACCCTGTATAAGAGAAACTACAGGGTTTAACGACATGGTTCATAGGAGATAAATGATTGAAAATTGTCCTAAATTTCCAAAAAATCCCATAAAACTATTGGGAAATATACAGGGTGTCCCCAAAAATCAATCAAATCAAACAATAAATTACAGCCGTTGACTTTGACACCCTGTATAAGAGAAACTACAGAGTTTAACGACATGGTTCATAGGAGATAAATGATTGAAAATTGTCCTAAATTTTCAAAAAATCCCATAAAACTATTGGGAAATATACAGGGTGTCTCCAAAAATCAATCAAATCAAACAATAAATTACAGCCGTTGACTTTGACACCCTGTATAAGAGAAACTACAGGGTTTAACGACATGGTTCATAGGAGATAAATGATGGAAAATTGTCCTAAATTTCCAAAAAATCCCATAAAACTATTGGGAAATATACAAGGTGTCCCCAAACATCAATCAAATAAAACAATAAATTACAAGCGTTGACTTTGAGACCCTGTATAAGAGAAACTACAGAGTTTAACGACATGGTTCATAGGAGATAAATGATGGAAAATTGTCCTAAATTTCCAAAAAATCCCATAAAACTATTGGGAAATATACAGGGTGTCCCCAAACATCAATCAAATAAAACAATAAATTACAAGCGCTGACTTTGACACCCTGTATAAGAGAAACTACAGGGTTTAACGACATGGTTCATAGGAGATAAATGATGGAAAATTGTCCTAAATTTCCAAAAAATCCCATAAAACTATTGGGAAATATACAGGGTGTCCCCAAAAATCAATCAAATCAAACAATAAATTACAGCCGTTGACTTTGACACCCTGTATAAGAGAAACTACAGGGTTTAACGACATGGTTCATAGGAGATAAATGATGGAAAATTGTCCTAAATTTCCAAAAAATCCCATAAAACTATTGGGAAATATACAGGGTGTCCCCAAAAATCAATCAAATCAAACAATAAATTACAGCCGTTGACTTTGACACCCTGTATAAGAGAAACTACAGAGTTTAACGACATGGTTCATAGGAGATAAATGATTGAAAATTGTCCTAAATTTTCAAAAAATCCCATAAAACTATTGGGAAATATACAGGGTGTCTCCAAAAATCAATCAAATCAAACAATAAATTACAGCCGTTGACTTTGACACCCTGTATAAGAGAAACTACAGGGTTTAACGACATGGTTCATAGGAGATAAATGATGGAAAATTGTCCTAAATTTCCAAAAAATCCCATAAAACTATTGGGAAATATACAAGGTGTCCCCAAACATCAATCAAATAAAACAATAAATTACAAGCGTTGACTTTGAGACCCTGTATAAGAGAAACTACAGAGTTTAACGACATGGTTCATAGGAGATAAATGATGGAAAATTGTCCTAAATTTCCAAAAAATCCCATAAAACTATTGGGAAATATACAGGGTGTCCCCAAACATCAATCAAATAAAACAATAAATTATAAATTACAAGCGCTGACTTTGACACCCTGTATAAGAGAAACTACAGGGTTTAACGACATGGTTCATAGGAGATAAATGATGGAAAATTGTCCTAAATTTCCAAAAAATCCCATAAAACTATTGGGAAATATACAAGGTGTCCCCAAACATCAATCAAATAAAACAATGAATTACAAGCGCTGACTTTGACACCCTGTATAAGAGAAACTACAGGGTTTAACGACATGGTTTATAGGAGATAAGTGATGGAAAATTGTCCTAGATTTCCAAAAAATCCCATAAAACTATTGGGAAATATACAGGGTGTCCCCAAACATCAATCAAATCAAACAATAAATTACAGCCGTTGACTTTGACACCCTGTATAAGAGAAACTACAGAGTTTAACGACATGGTTCATAGGAGATAAATGATTGAAAATTGTCCTAAATTTTCAAAAAATCCCATAAAACTATTGGGAAATATACAGGGTGTCTCCAAAAATCAATCAAATCAAACAATAAATTACAGCCGTTGACTTTGACACCCTGTATAAGAGAAACTACAGGGTTTAACGACATGGTTCATAGGAGATAAATGATGGAAAATTGTCCTAAATTTCCAAAAAATCCCATAAAACTATTGGGAAATATACAGGGTGTCCCCAAAAATCAATCAAATCAAACAATAAATTACAGCCGTTGACTTTGACACCCTGTATAAGAGAAACTACAGAGTTTAACGACATGGTTCATAGGAGATAAATGATTGAAAATTGTCCTAAATTTTCAAAAAATCCCATAAAACTATTGGGAAATATACAGGGTGTCTCCAAAAATCAATCAAATCAAACAATAAATTACAGCCGTTGACTTTGACACCCTGTATAAGAGAAACTACAGGGTTTAACGACATGGTTCATAGGAGATAAATGATGGAAAATTGTCCTAAATTTCCAAAAAATCCCATAAAACTATTGGGAAATATACAAGGTGTCCCCAAACATCAATCAAATAAAACAATAAATTACAAGCGTTGACTTTGAGACCCTGTATAAGAGAAACTACAGAGTTTAACGACATGGTTCATAGGAGATAAATGATGGAAAATTGTCCTAAATTTCCAAAAAATCCCATAAAACTATTGGGAAATATACAGGGTGTCCCCAAACATCAATCAAATAAAACAATAAATTACAAGCGCTGACTTTGACACCCTGTATAAGAGAAACTACAGGGTTTAACGACATGGTTCATAGGAGATAAATGATGGAAAATTGTCCTAAATTTCCAAAAAATCCCATAAAACTATTGGGAAATATACAGGGTGTCCCCAAAAATCAATCAAATCAAACAATAAATTACAGCCGTTGACTTTGACACCCTGTATAAGAGAAACTACAGGGTTTAACGACATGGTTCATAGGAGATAAATGATGGAAAATTGTCCTAAATTTCCAAAAAATCCCATAAAACTATTGGGAAATATACAGGGTGTCCCCAAAAATCAATCAAATCAAACAATAAATTACAGCCGTTGACTTTGACACCCTGTATAAGAGAAACTACAGAGTTTAACGACATGGTTCATAGGAGATAAATGATGGAAAATTGTCCTAAATTTTCAAAAAATCCCATAAAACTATTGGGAAACATACAGGGTGTCTCCAAAAATCAATCAAATCAAACAATAAATTACAGCCGTTGACTTTGACACCCTGTATAAGAGAAACTACAGGGTTTAACGACATGGTTCATAGGAGATAAATGATGGAAAATTGTCCTAAATTTCCAAAAAATCCCATAAAACTATTGGGAAATATACAAGGTGTCCCCAAACATCAATCAAATAAAACAATAAATTACAAGCGTTGACTTTGAGACCCTGTATAAGAGAAACTACAGAGTTTAACGACATGGTTCATAGGAGATAAATGATGGAAAATTGTCCTAAATTTCCAAAAAATCCCATAAAACTATTGGGAAATATACAGGGTGTCCCCAAACATCAATCAAATAAAACAATAAATTATAAATTACAAGCGCTGACTTTGACACCCTGTATAAGAGAAACTACAGGGTTTAACGACATGGTTCATAGGAGATAAATGATGGAAAATTGTCCTAAATTTCCAAAAAATCCCATAAAACTATTGGGAAATATACAAGGTGTCCCCAAACATCAATCAAATAAAACAATGAATTACAAGCGCTGACTTTGACACCCTGTATAAGAGAAACTACAGGGTTTAACGACATGGTTTATAGGAGATAAGTGATGGAAAATTGTCCTAGATTTCCAAAAAATCCCATAAAACTATTGGGAAATATACAGGGTGTCCCCAAACATCAATCAAATAAAACAACAAATTACAAGCGCTGACTTTGACACCCTGTATAAGAGAAACTACAGGGTTTAATGACATGGTTCATAGGAGATAAATGATGGAAAATTGTCCTAAATTTCCAAAAAATCCCATAAAACTATTGGGAAATATACAGGGTGTCCCCAAAAATCAATCAAATAACACCCTGTATAAGATAAACTACAGGGTATAATAGCGACATGGTTGATAGGAAATAAATGATGAAAAATTGTCCTAACTTTCCAAAAAATGCCATAAAACTAATGAAAAATATACAGGGTGTCCCCCTACTCACCATCAAACTCCAGAAAAGCCTGCCCCCTCATCCTCCCATTCATCACCCTAATGCTGCAACCTCCACAACCATAGAGGTACGACCTCAAAATACCCTCATCAACATTTTTGGACAAATTTTTCAAAAACACCCTATTCGACGGAGGTCCTTTTTCATAGTTGGCAAACTTGGAAAGTTTCCTGATTTCCTCCACAGACAATTTTTTGACAGTTTTTGGTAGTTTGACAATTTGCCCATTGTCAATGGTGTAGAGGGTTTGAGGTTGGCACGTGTAAACTTGCTCAATTTTAGGAGGGTCATGGACGTGGACCTGGACGTCCCACATCGTAGGTCTGTCAAGTTTTTCCTGTTTTGTCGCTTTAGTAGGTGCCAAACTGTCGATTTTCCTTTGCAAGCTGCGGGCTTTTTTCCGGATTTTCTTCACATCTGGTTTATCCAGGTTTTCCATTAATTCCTGTTGGATGATGGGAAGTTGGTCCATTGGTCCCTTAACCTGAGGTTTACCAGGTTGAGCGAATCTTAGCAGCTTCATTTCCAGACTTTGAGGTTTAAGAGAGTTGAGGTATTCCTCCTCACGTCTCGATTTATATTGCTCAACCTCTGCAGGGGGTTTATCAGCAATGGTAAGCAGGATTTGATTGATGCGTTGCTGCAAAGCATCTCCGCTCATTTCTTTGTATTTTGTCCAAATTTGAGGGCCTAGTTTGAGGTAATTTGTGTAAATTTCCACATCTCTACTGCTAAGGCCCTTTTGTTTAAAATTGTTAAGCTCAAGGTTTTTTTGGAAATCTTCCAGATTTCTTGTTCCAGCTACGTGAGTGGTTGCATCACATAGGGTTTGACTATTGGTAAATTCTTTATGGGTGTTCAGTTGCCTGAAATTGATTAAAACACAAATTTTCTTTTTTTTTTCATGAATGCAAACTGACATACTTTTCATTATAACTCTTGAACGGTTAGAGATATCAAGTTGAAATTTGGCACACTCTTGGACATCATGGGGCTAGACGTTTCAACAAAAATTCACACGAATCCATCTAGGGGAAGATGGGTAAACTGGACGAGTGAGTTTTTGTCGCCGTTTACACTACATTCCCCTCAATAAATTCCCTTGTAAATCACAGACAATGTGTGACGTAGTCTTTGGAAAGTTCCTGTCAAATTCCAATTTTTTATTTCAAACGGTTCGTGAGATATAGAGGATTTAAGAAATTGACACAGGCAAACATTGACATATTTTCCATTATAACTCTCGAACGATCAGAGATATCAAATTGAAATTTGGCACACTCATCAGGGTCAGTGCGTTACAGCTTGCGACAAAAATTCACATCAATCCTGCTAGGGGAAGGTCGGTAAACTAGACGATAAAAGTTGTTGTCCCCGTTTACACTACATCCCTTTCAATGAATTCCCCTGTAGATCACCGACAATGTGTGACGTAGCCTTTCAAAAATTCCTGCTCAATTTCAACTTTCTAGCTTCAACCGTTCGTGAGATATAGAAGATTCAAAAAATTTGTACAGGAAATAATTGACATATTTTCCCTTATAACTGTCGAACGGTCAGAGATATCAAATTGAAATTTGGCACACTCATCAGGGTCAGTGCGTTACAGCTTGCGACAAAAATTCACATCAATACTGCTAGGGGCAGGTGGGTAAACTAGACGATAAAAGTTGTTGTCCCCGTTTACACTACATTCCCCTCCATAAATTTCCTTGTAAATCACAGACGATGTGTGAAGTGATTATCCAAAAATTCTTGTCAAATTTCAACTTTCTAGCATCAACCGTTCGTGAGATATAGAGGATTCAAAAAATTGGTACAGGCAAACATTGACATATTTTTCCTTATAACTCTCGAACGGTCAGAGATATCAGATTGAAATTTGGCACACTCATCAGGGTCAGTGCGTTACAGCTTGCGACAAAAATTCACATCAATCCTGCAAGGGGCAGGTGGGTAAACTAGACGATAAAAGTTATGGTCCCCATTTACACTACATTCCCCTCAATAAATTTTCTTGTAAATCACAGACAATGTGTGAAGTGGTTATCCAAAAATTCTTGTCAAATTTCAACTTTCTAGCTTCAACGGTTCGTAAGATATAGAGGATTCAAAAAATTGGTACAGGCAAACATTGACCTATTTTCCCTTATAACTGTCGAACGGTCAGAGATATCAAATTGAAATTTGGCACACTCATCAGGGTCAGTGCGTTACAGCTTGCGACAGAAATTCACATCAATCCTGCAAGGGAAAAGTGGGTGAACTAGACGATAAAAGTTGTTGTCCCCGTTTACACAACATCCCCCTCAATGAATTCCCCTGTAGATCACCGACAATGTGTGACGTAGCCTTTCAAAAATTCCTGCCAAATTTCAACTTTCTAGCTTCAACGGTTCGTGAGATATAGAGGATTCAAAAAACTGGTACGGGTAATAATTGACATATTTTCCCTTATATCTCTCGAACGGTCAGAGATATCAAATTGAAATTTGGCACACTCATCAGGGTCAGTGCGTTACAGCTTGCGACAAAAATTCACATCAATCCTCCTAGGGGAAGGTAGGTAAACTAGACGATAAAAGTTGTTGTCCCCGTTTACACTACATTCCCCTCAATGAATTCCCCTGTAGATCACCGACAATGTGTGACGTAGCCTTTCAAAAATTCCTGCCAAATTTCAACTTTCTAGCTTCAACGGTTCGTGAGATATAGAGGATTCAAAAAATTGGTACGGGTAATAATTGACATATTTTCCCTTATAACTCTCGAACGGTCAGAGATATCAAATTGAAATTTGGCACACTCATCAGGGTCAGTGCGTTACAGCTTGCGACAAAACTTCACATCAATCCTGCTAGGGGCAGGTGGGTAAACTAGACGATAAAAGTTGTTGTCCCCGTTTACACTACATCCCCCTCAATGAATTCCCTTGTAAATCACCGACAATGTGTGACGTAGCCTTTCAAAAATTCCTGCCAAATTTCAACTTTCTAGCTTCAACGGTTCGTGAGATATAGAGGATTCAAAAAATTGGTACAGGCAATAATTGACATATTTTCCCTTATAACTCTCGAACGGTCAGAGATATCAAATTGAAATTTGGCACACTCATCAGGGTCAGTGCGTTACAGCTTGCGACAAAAATTCACATCAATCCTGCTAGGGGAAGGTAGGTAAACTAGACGATAAAAGTTGTTGTCCCCGTTTACACTAGATCCCCCTCAATGAATTCCCCTGTAGATCACCGACAATGTGTGACGTAGCCTTTCAAAAATTCCTGCCAAATTTCAACTTTCTAGCTTCAACGGTTCGTGAGATATAGAGGATTCAAAAAATTGGTACGGGTAATAATTGACATATTTTCCCTTATAACTCTCGAACGGTCAGAGATATCAAATTGAAATTTGGCACACTCATCAGGGTCAGTGCGTTACAGCTTGCGACAAAACTTCACATCAATCCTGCTAGGGGCAGGTGGGTAAACTAGACGATAAAAGTTGTTGTCCCCGTTTACACTACATCCCCCTCAATGAATTCCCTTGTAAATCACCGACAATGTGTGACGTAGCCTTTCAAAAATTCCTGCCAAATTTCAACTTTCTAGCTTCAACGGTTCGTGAGATATAGAGGATTAAAAAAATTGGTACAGGCAATAATTGACATATTTTCCCTTATAACTGTCGAACGGTCAGAGATATCAAATTCATATTTGGCAAACTCATCAGGGTCAGTGCGTTACAGCTTGCGACAAAAATTCACATCAATCCTGCTAGGGGCAGGTGGGTAAACTAGACGATAAAAGTTGTTGTCCCCGTTTACACTACATCCCCCTCAATGAATTCCCTTGTAAATCACCGACAATGTGTGACGTAGCCTTTCAAAAATTCCTGCCAAATTTCAACTTTCTAGCTTCAACGGTTCGTGAGATATAGAGGATTAAAAAAATTGGTACAGGCAATAATTGACATATTTTCCCTTATAACTGTCGAACGGTCAGAGATATCAAATTGAAATTTGGCACACTCATCAGGGTCAGTGCGTTACAGCTTGCGACAAAAATTCACATCAATCCTGCTAGGGGCAGGTGGGTAAACTAGACGATAAAAGTTGTTGTCCCCGTTTACACTACATCCCCCTCATTGAATTCCCTTGTAAATCACCGACAATGTGTGACGTAGCCTTTCAAAAATTCCTGCCAAATTTCAACTTTCTAGCTTCAACGGTTCGTGAGATATAGAGGATTAAAAAAATTGGTACAGGCAATAATTGACATATTTTCCCTTATAACTGTCGAACGGTCAGAGATATCAAATTGAAATTTGGCACACTCATCAGGGTCAGTGTGTTACAGCTTGCGACAAAAATTCACATCAATCCTGCTAGGGGCAGGTGGGTAAACTAGACGATAAAAGTTGTTGTCCCCGTTTACACTACATCCCCCTCAATGAATTCCCTTGTAAATCACCGACAATGTATGACGTAATTCCTGTCAAATTTCAACGGTTCCTGAGATATTAAGAAATGAAAACAGTGGTACAGACAAATCCGCCATTTAAAAACATTATTTTCAACATCAAAGATTAAATAGAGGGCATCTCATCTTCACGACATGGTTTTTCGCACCAAAATCCGACCAAAAATAACGAAGCTAAGCAGCTTTAAAAATGGTCCGCCATTTTGTTTTGCCACGTCAGCAATACGTCAAACTTTGTATGAGTATAGCTTGGTTAATTTTCAACGGATTTTGACGCGAAAAAAAGATTCATGCATATAATTTGGTCCTCGATAACGCCATCTTATATTATTATTTGGAATTAACAAAATTATCAATTATTTTAAGGAGAATCGTAGATCACCATGTCCAATTATACAGGGTGATTGAAGAAGGTTGTGTTTATAATTTGTTTTTTAAAATTAAGAATCGGTCCACAACAAAATGTGTGTCGATTATTTAAAAATATATAAATTATTTTAAGGGGCATTTGACGTCGCATCATAAATCACCCTGTATAATATTCTCAACGGATTATACAGGGTGATTGAAAAAAGTTTTGTCTACAATTTCTTTTTTGTAAATCAAAAATCGGTACATGAATAAAAGTGTGACGATTTTTCAAAAAAACTATCAATTATTTTGTGGTGCATTTAGCATCATTTGATAAATCACCCTGTATAATATTTTCAACGCATTTTTGACAAATAACAATTATACAGGGTGATTGAGGAAGGTTTTGTCTACAAATTGTTTTTTGAAAATTGTAAATTGGTCCACAAATAAAGCATAGTTTTTTGATGCGGAAAAAAGTTTTGGGCAGGAAATTTGGTATTCTATGACGCCATCTTACTATATCTATTATAGATACTACAAGTAATCCACCATTTTGAGATTTTTCAATATCAAATAATCATAGAGGGCGTTATCATTCTTTCCGCGTCACAATGCAACGAAAAATCACGATATTTGGCCATTTTGTGTTGACACGTCAACAATACTGATCCGCCATTTTGATGTTTGTTTATCGCAAATCAATAGATGGCACAACAGAGGAGTGGGAACTTGGATTTTGCGTAAAACAACGTTAACTACCAAAAAACTAATTTTATCGTAAAAATACGTAAAATAGGTCGATATAGTCATTGAAATAAGAAATTACAATGTCTATTAAACTACTTTAGATACTTTATTAACATTAAATTGAGTTATAACAGCAAAAGTTGATAAACTCACTCTTCTAGCGAAATATCAGTTTTCATCTGCTTCCTTGCCAGTTGATCTATCAAAAAATCACCCTCAGTTACGATTTTTTCAGGAGGAGGCTCCCCCTCTTCCAGATAACATTTTCGTTTTGATTTGGAATTAAAAATGGAAAAAGTCATTATTGTTTCAAAATAGATGTAAACATAAACAAAGGAGTGAGGTTAGGTTAGTGGCTGAGTGGTTGAACGCAGGACGTACGACGTACTGTCATTGACTAGAGCCAGCTGTCTAAAAAAAGAAGAATTATGCAACCCGTCAAACCCACATAACCTCACTATCAATTCAAAATTATCCGTAGTTATTTAGCTTTGATTTCCCAGTATTTTAATTTATTCACCCCAAACCCCTTTTTTCTCCAATCCTACGATAAAACCCCCCCAAACACCCTCTCAAATTCAACATTTAGAGCCATCAAAGTGCAAGTAAACAAACATCTGTTGCAAGTGTAAGTGGGCCCCATTTTCCCTTCTAACGCTTCCTAACTCTAACCCCCAATGTCGACAAGTAAAGATGTGGCAGGGTTGATTAAAGCCCTGCAACTCGTCCTGGAAGCGCAGGTTAATCTGCAAAAGCAGTCGATGAGTCACATTTGCAGGACGTCCAGTTTAAAGGGGTTAATTCGCGAGTGCAGTAACGGGGTGACGTTGCCGAAAAGTGTTGATGTTAGCGTGATACGAGATGGCGCAGCTCGGGTTAATACTGTTGTGCACGGCATGAAAGTTTATGCGGATTTTGTTGTGGGGAATGGTAAGAGGTACTAATTTTATTAACATAATAATCAATGTGGTGATTGGATTGTATTTTGACTAGTTAAGTTAAGTGGTAGTGGTGAGCCAACAGATGGCGCTCAAGGGGTTGAGTTTAAGTTGTCAGAGGGCGCTGTTTTTATAGAATGCCAGTTTAATGCAATTGTGTCTATCTATCTATAACTTAATCTCAGTGTCTTTCATCAATAGATGGCGTTTTAAGCAATTAGACGTAGCTTATGACAGTCAACAATGTTGCCAGTTTCAATTATGAGGATACTTTGGTAAACATAGAGGGCTTGTATTTATCTCTCAATCAATTTAAGGCTCAACAGATGGCGTGCTAAACAATTGAGTTAAATGGGGCGTGGCCAAGGGCAGGCATGGTTGTCGAATAATTTATGGGGAAACATAGAGGGCGCTCATATGTATCTTTCAATAAAATAATTCCATCTCCCGAAGCATTAACAATGGCCAAGATCCAACAGATGGCGGGCTAATCAGTTATATTGAATACATCGTGGCTAATTACAGGCAGTGTTGTCAGATTTATTTATGGGGGTTTCATATTTAATCACACGGAACATCAGCTATGGCTGAGGTCCAACAGATGGAGTACTCAGCAGTAAAGTTGAATGGGGCGTGGTCAAGGACAGGCAGTGTTGCCAGATTTCTTTGTTGGAACTGGTTAATATAGTGGGCGCTCGTATTTTATCAATCAATAATTCCATTGAACGAAACATTAACAAGGGTAAAGGACCGACAGATGGCGTGCTGAGTAGTTAAGCCAGCTTAATTTATGGGAAAAAATCCAGTTAACAGAGGGCCGAGAAGAGGGCGCTCGTATTTCATGAAAAACCTTACAAGAAACAACATTCAAAATGAAAATAGATGCCTTTTTCATTGGTTTAATGGCCAGTAGATGGAGTTTTGAATAATTTTGTTCAGTTTTATCATAATAATGATATGGAAAAGTGTGGGAAACAAAGGGCGCTTGTATGATATTAAATTCAATGTATCAATATCAACAGATGGCGCTTCAAATAATTTGGCTAAGACAGCCAGTGTTGCCAATTTTATCATAATCGTAGTGTGAGAAACATAGAGGGCGCTTGTATGATGTTAAATTGAATGTATTAATGTATTTATTTGTATTTGAATTTTGTCAAAATTTGCAAGGATAAAAAATCACAAAATATTCTTGAGAAAAGAAAATTAAATTCTCTTCAAAATGGCCCAAAATTCATCAAAATCTGTCCATTCGTTTAAAAATTACAGCCTTTTAAAGAATTTGATGGAAAATGTGAAAAAATCGAATATTTTGAATTTCATTAAAATTTGCAGGGATAAAAAATTACGAAAAATCTAGAGAAAATCCCTACAAAATAGCGTAAGATTCATCAAAATTGGTCCATTCGTTCAAAAGTTACAGCGATTTAAAAAAAAATATGTAAAATGACAAAAACTCGACTATTTTGAATTTCGTTAAAATTTTCAGGGATAAAAAATCACAAAAAATCCTTGAGAAATGTTGATAAAATTCCTTACAAAATGACGCAAGATTCATAAAAATCGTTCCGTTAGTTCAAAAGTTACAACGTTTTAAAGAAGTTGATGAAAAAATGGAATATGTACTATTATTATTATCAACAGATGGTGCTTCAAATAATGTGGCTGAGACAGCCAGTGTTGCCAGTTTCATCATAGTATAGGAAGAACTGTCGGAAACCAAGATGGCGCTTGTATCATTATCATTCAATTCAAACAATTAAACTAAATAAGGCATAATTTAGGACAATTTACTTGTTCATTTGTTCAATACCCAACAGCAACAATTCAACTAAATAAGGCGTGGTTGTCTACTAGATGGCGCTTTAACAAGGACAGTAGAGACATCTCTAATTCTCTTTCAGCCCAACAAATCAACACCGAATCGATTCTGGCCCAACAATTTGCCGCTAAACCTCAACCAATTCCATCTATACCCAAAGCAGAGTATCACATCCAACTCAGTCCTGCTGATCAAAAAGTACTGGAAAAACTGGACATGGAACATCGGGCCAAATCTGACAAGGAGGAAACGACAGTACCCAATCCCAAGGCAAAGCTTAAATTAAGTGAGGATGCCAAGCAGAGGAAAGTACCGTCAAGCCGTATAGGACGGATGGTTTCTTTTGGTTCTTTGGCAGCTGGTTTGGGTTTTGGTACTGCAACGGAGTACTTGAAGCAGACGTTTAAAGTTGGAGATGTTACTTCAGATGGTAATAATTTGTTCATGTCCAAGGCTAATTTGGAGCGGATTGTTGATACTTTGTGCAAAGTTAGAGGTTTGTTTCTGTCAATTTAAGTTGGCAAGCTTGATATAGTACTATATAGGTGCGGCATTGAAATTGGGTCAAATTCTCAGCATCCAGGATGAGTCTATTGTTAGTCCTGACCTGGCCAAGGCGCTGGAACGAGTGCGCAAGTCAGCAGACTTCATGCCTGATTGGCAAGTTGATCAGGTTATGTCCGCCCAGTTGGGTTCCAATTGGTTGAATCATTTTGCCATATTTGAACGTCGTCCATTTGCCGCTGCGTCTATTGGACAAGTTCATTATGGAAAGTTGCGCGATGGCCGCGAGGTGGCCATTAAAATCCAATACCCCGGTGTTGCTAAGGGAATTGACAGTGACATTGACAATCTGGGCGGGATAATGAAGATGTGGAACATCTTCCCCAAGGGGATGTTTTTGGACAATTTGATGACTGTGGCCAAGCGAGAGTTGGCCTGGGAAGTCGATTATACGCGCGAGTCTCAATGTACGAAAAAATTCAAGCAAATCCTTGACAAGTATGACGGTTATTACGTGCCAGATGTCATAGACGAACTGTCAACTGAGCAAGTATTTACAACGGAACTTCTAGACGGACTCAGTCTGGACCAATGTTTCGATTTGGACCTGGAACACCGCGAAATAATCGGCAATAAAATCATGGATCTATGCTTGTTAGAGATACTGCGCTTCAAGTACATGCAAACCGATCCTAACTGGGCCAATTTCATGTACAATCCCAACAGAAGACAAGTAGGTAACATGTTTTTAGCCATTTTGTAGTAAATTGTCTGTTAGTTGATGCTGTTGGACTTTGGAGCCAGTCGGGAGTACTCGAAGGAGTTTATGGATAAGTACGTGCAAGTGTTGAAGGGGGCCTGTGATGGGGATCGAAACGTCGTGCTCAATGTTTCCAAGGAAATGGGTTTTTTGACGGGGTATGAGAGCAAGGTGAGTTATAAATGGTAAATAAACAGAATTGGGGTGGGACATTACTTTCCTATCGCTACACTACACTAGATGCAACCAATGAGCGTACTATAATTGAATGGGCCACGCCCTCAAGTATATGGTGGTGTACGGTCTGATTATAAAAGTAATGTAGCTATTCAACAAACGTAATTTTCTTGCAATTATTGTTACGTAAGGTTCCTTGTTACCTCATTTCCTCTTCCGTCTTCCTCTTTAAGGAGGACGATGATGTTTGTTAGTTACCGGGACGTGTCGCACCTCATTTTTGAGGTTTTTGGGTATTACTAACTCGAATTTGATGTTATTTTCAATGTAACTCTCTCATTCGCGTTGAAAGTTGAAATATTTTCCTTATTATTGGAGTTAGAGGAAAAATTATGTCACCATCTAAATCCTTGACCCAAAAAACCTCGAAAACGATATGTTACTCGTAACTTTCTTTTGAAACCTCATTTCCTCCTCTTTTGACCTCTTTTGGGAGGAGGACTATGTTTTGAAGTTAACACGACAAGTGGCACCTCGTTTACGAGGTTTTTGGGTATGAGAAACTCGAATTTGATGTTAT
Source organism: Orchestes rusci (assembly GCA_958502075.1). Taxonomy (NCBI): domain Eukaryota; kingdom Metazoa; phylum Arthropoda; class Insecta; order Coleoptera; family Curculionidae; genus Orchestes; species Orchestes rusci. The sequence continues at coordinate 112,490,589 of OY293304.1, read as the reverse complement.
TTTCAATGTTACTTATCCATTTGCTGAAGTAGTTCCCTTATTATTACAGTTAGAGCAAAAATAACATCACCATCAAAATCCTTGACCCAGAAAACCTCGAAAACCATATGCTACTCGTAATTTTCTTTTGAAACCTCATTTCCTCCTCTTCTTACCTCTTTTGGGAGGAGGGCTATGTTTTGAAGTTAACAGGACAAGTGGCACCTCGTTTTTGAGGTTTTTGGGTATGAGAAACTCGAATTTGATGTTATTTTCAATGTAACTTTTCGATTTACGTTGATAACTGAAGTATTTCCCTTATTATTACAGTTAGAGCAAAAATAATATCATCATCAAAATCCTTGACCCAGAAAACCTCGAAAACCATATGCTACTCGTAATTTTCTTTTGAAACCTCATTTCCTCCTCTTCTTACCTCTTTTGGGAGGAGGGCTATGTTTTGAAGTTAACAGGACAAGTGGCACCTCGTTTTTGAGGTTTTTGGGTATGAGAAACTCGAATTTGATGTTATTTTCAATGTAACTTTTCGATTTACGTTGATAACTGAAGTATTTCCCTTATTATTACAGTTAGAGCAAAAATAATATCATCATCAAAATCCTTGATCCAGAAAACCTCGAAAACGATATGCTACTCGTAATTTTCTTTTGAAACCTCATTTCCTCCTCTTCTTACCTCTTTTGGGAGGAGGGCTATGTTTTGAAGTTAACAGGACAAGTGGCACCTCGTTTTTGAGGTTTTTGGGTATAAGAAACTCGAATTTGATGTTATTTTCAATGTAACTTTTCCATTTACGTAGATAGCTGAAGTATTTCCCCTATTATTACAGTTAGAGCAAAAATAACATCACCATCAAAATCCTTGATCCAGAAAACCTCGAAAACGATATGCTACTCGTAATTTTCTTTTGAAACCTCATTTCCTCCTCTTCTTACCTCTTTTGGGAGGAGGGCTATGTTATGAAGTTAACAGGACAAGTGGCACCTCGTTTTTGAGGTTTTTGGGTATAAGAAACTCGAATTTGATGTTATTTTCAATGTAACTTTTCCATTTACGTAGATAGCTGAAGTATTTCCCCTATTATTACAGTTAGAGCAAAAATAACATCACCATCAAAATCCTTGATCCAGAAAACCTCGAAAACGATATGCTACTCGTAATTTTCTTTTGAAACCTCATTTCCTCCTCTTCTTACCTCTTTTGGGAGGAGGGCTATGTTATGAAGTTAACAGGACAAGTGGCACCTCGTTTTTGAGGTTTTTGGGTATAAGAAACTCGAATTTGATGTTATTTTCAATGTAACTTTTCCATTTACGTAGATAGCTGAAGTATTTCCCCTATTATTACAGTTAGAGCAAAAATAACATCACCGTCAAAATCCTTGACCCAGAAAACCTCGAAAACCATATGCTACTCGTAATTTTCTTTTGAAACCTCATTTCCTCCTCTTTTGACCTCTTTTGGGAGGAGGACTATGTTTTGAAGTTAACAGGACAAGTGGCACATCGTTTTTGAGGTTTTTGGGTATGAGAAACTCGAATTTGATGTTATTTTCATTGTAACTTTTCTAATTGCGTAGCTGGCTGAAGTATTTCCCTTATTACTACAGTTAGAGCAAAAATAACATCACCATCAAAATCCTTGACCCAAAAAACCTCGAAAACGAGATGTTACTCGTAACTTTCTTTTGGAACCTCATTTCCTCCTCTTTTGACCTCTTTTGGGAGGAGGGCTATGTTTTGAAGTTAACAGGACAAGTGGCACCTCGTTTTCGCGGTTTTTGGGTATGAGAAACTCGAATTTGATGTTATTTTCAATGTATCTTTTCCATTTGCGTAGATAGCTCAAGTAATTCCTTTACTATTACAGTTAGAACAAAAATAACATCACCATCAAAATCCTTGACTCAAAATATCCCGAGAACGACATGTCACTCGTAACGTTTCTCTGCAGTCTCATTTCCTCCTCTTTTGGGGCAAGGACAATGTTTGAAAGTCATCAGGGCGTGTGGCACCTCGTTTTTGTGTATGAGAAACTCGGATTTGATGTTATTTTTCATGTAACTCTTTCACTCAAGTAGATAGCTGAAGATATTACCCTTAGATCAAAAATATCAAACTTCGAAAACGATGTTACTCGTAACGATTCTCTGCAATATAATTTTCTCCTCCTCCTCCCTTTTCTGCGGAGAAGCTTCTAAAGATACCAGTGCGTGTGACACCCCGTTTTCAGGGTTTTTACTGTCTTTGTATGCGGTTTGGCAACGTTATTTTTGCTGATCTCAACCTTGGAGGTTGTGTAATTCCTATTTGTATTCGTATTGATTGATCTATTTAATTACATATATTATTGGGATTTCGAAATTCACGTGTATATATTTATGTTAAAATGTAATCTTTTTTTGGGAAAAATTAGTTTGATTGATCGGATATTATTTTAACAAATCAAAGCATACTTCACATTATCATTTAATCCATTTTGAAATATCATTTCCTCAGTTTCTGGAGAAGAGATGATAATTATCAAAAATCAAAACCAACATACCAAAAAGCATCATCCGTCATCATAGTGTTTTTTACACTTTCAAATAAGAAAAGTGTCTCGAAAATGAATATTTTCTGAAATAATTGATTTGAGTCGCAAATTAAAAATAATTGGACTTTTATGCTTGATGTTCAGGGACATTACTTTCCTATCGCTACACTACGCTAGATGCAACCAATGAGCGGACCGTATTCGTATAGGCCACCCTTCCAGCTGATACACGGTGTATGGTCTGACTATAAAAGTAATGTCCAGGTACGAGGATGTATCTTGACATTGGGAAAAATGTATAGTCGTTTGAAAGACATTTTTCGTTGATCTTTTTAGTTCAGAACAAACACACCAGAGGGCGTTATTTGCAGCGATCGTGCATCTTTCCGAGACAGCATGAATCAGTTGACCCAAACATCATGTAAACAAAATTCATTGAAAATAAATGAATCATTGCGACTTTCCCCTGAAAAACATCCTATCTGACTCATATTGCTTCTCGTGATATACAGCGATAACAGATAAGCCCGAATAAATAACAAAAGCCTGGTACGTTTCGATTAGTTTTCCACAATGTGTTGCACCGAAGCCATCACCCGAATTCTAGTGTTTGTCGCCAACTTTGCCTTCCTCCTTGTAGGAGGGGCATTGCTGACTCTTGGCATTTTCTACACAGTCAACTTCACCAAATACACCGATGCCATTCCTGCCGACTACCAAGCCATCAGCTACGTCCCAACGTTGGCCATTGTCGTGGGCAGCATCATCGTCGTCATAGCCTTCCTAGGATGTTGTGGAACGCTGCGCAGCAACACCTGCATGCTGACCAGCTACGCGTCCATCCTCATCGTCATCTTCCTGGCCCAAGTAGGACTGGGCGTGTTCGCAATGGTTAAAATCAAAGATAATGCTGATTTACAAACCAAGGTTAACACAACCATGGAGCAGCTGTTTGCTAAATATAACGTCAGTACAGAGGCAACAGGAGTGGTCGATTTGATTCAACAGAACTTCAAGTGTTGCGGCACCACTGGGCCGGGGTATTGGAATGGAACCACGCCTGACAGTTGTACGAGTGACGGTGTTGCCAGTACGATAGGTTGTTCTAGTTTGCTAGGCGAGTTCTTTGAACGGTCTGTCAGAATTATAGCCCTTGTTGCCATAATTGTTTCGGTTACGGAGATTGTAGGCGCCGTTTTGGCGTTGTGCTTGTCTAATTGTATTAGGAGTAATGAGAGGAAGGGGGCGTATTATTGATTTTGTACTTATTTTAGTTAAATTATATATTTTTGTAATTTATTGCATGGAGTTTTATTTAGCAGCAGATAAGGTGAGCAAATAAGATAAGAGGTTTCCTAGCAAAATCGATTACTGTTATCAGTCACTAAGCTTTTCATGAGATTAATAAATCATGTGTATTTCAACATAATTAAACGCGATACAGGGAAAATTATATCAAATTCGAATTCCTCGAGGTACGCAAAAACCCTGAAAACGGGGTGTCATGCGTACTGGTGTGTTTGGTAGCTTCCCCGGAGGATGAGAAGGAAATTAGGTTACGAGTGTCATATCGTTTTCGAGGTTTTCCGGATCAAGGATTTTAATTGAATGTTATAATGAGGAAAATACTATCTACGAAAATGAAATAGTTACATGGAACATAACATCAAATTCGAGTTTCTCATACCCAGAAACCTCTAAAACGAGGTGCGACACGTTCTGGTAACTTTCAAACATCGCCATCCTCTCAAAAGAGGTAGGAAGAAGAGGAAATGAGGTTGCAAAAGATCGTTACGAGTGACATATCGTTTTCGAGGTTTTTTGTGTCTAGGATTTTGATGGTGATATTATTTTTGCTCTAAATGTTTTAATAAGGGAAAAACTTCAACTATCTACGCAACTGAAAGAGTTACATGGAAAATGACATCAAATTCGAGTTTCTCTTATCCAAAAACCTGAAAAATGAGGTGCCACACGTTCTGGTAACTTTCATACATCGGTCTCCTCCCAAAAGAGGTGAAATGAGGAGGAAATGAGATTGCAAAGTAACGTTATGAGTGACATATCATTTTCGAGGTTTTTTGGGTCAAGGATTATTATGATGATGTTATTTTTGCTCTAACTCTAATATCAAAAGAAATACTCAAGCTATCTACGTAAATGAAAGAGGTACATGGAAAATGACATCAAATTCGAGTTTCTCATATCCAAAAACCTGAAAAACGAGGTGCCACACGTCCTGGTAAGTTTCATACATCGTTCTCCTCCCAAAAGAGGTGAAATGAGGAGGAAATGAGATTGCAAAGGAACATTATGAATGACATATCGTTTTCGAGGTTTTTTGGGTCAAGGATTATGATGGTGATGTTATTTTTGCTCCAACTGTAATATCAAAGGAAATACTTCAGCTATCTACACAAATGAAAGAGTTACATGGAAAATGACATCAAATTCGAGTTTTTCGTAACCAAAAACCTGAAAAACGAAGTGCCACACGTCCTGGTAACTTTTATACAACGTTCTCCTCCCAAAAGAGGTGAAAGGAGGAGGAAATGAGATTGCAAAGGAACGTTATGAGTGACATATCGTTTTTGAGGTTTTTTGGGTCAAGGATTACGATGGTGATGTTATTTTTGCTCTAACTCTAATATCAAAGGTAATACTTCAGCTATTTACGCAAATGAAAGAGTTACATGGAAAATAACATCAAATTCGGATTTCTCATACCCAAAAACCTGAAAAACGAGGTGTCACACGTCCTGGTAACTTTCATGCATCGTTCTCCTCCCAAAAGAGGTGAAATGAGGAGGAAATGAGATTGCAAAGGAACGTTGTGAGTGACATATCGTTTTCGAGGTTTTTTGGGTCAAGGATTATGATGATGATGTTATTTTTACTCTAATTCTAATATCAAAGAAGAAACTTCAGCTATCTACTCAAATGAAAGAGTTACATGGAAAATGACATCAAATTCGAGTTTCTCGTAACCAAAAACCTGAAAAACGAAGCGCCACACGTCCTGGTAACTTTCATACATCGTTCTCCTCTCTAAAGAGGTGAAATGAGGAGGAAATGAGATTGCATGTGTCACATATCGTTTTCGAGGTTTTTGGGGTCAGGGATTTTAATGGTGATATCATTTTTGCTCTAACTATAATATCAAGGAAAATACTTCAGCTATCTAGACAAATGAAAGAGTTACATGAAAAACAACATCAAATTCGAGTTTATCATATCCAAAAACCTCAAAAACGAGGTGTCACACGCCCTGGTTATATTTAGTTTTTTTTTTCAAATATCTCATGATGACCGTTCATACAAGGAAATCATTTCATTGTCATGAAATTGAATTTTATTAATGTTTGATGAATTCATATATTTATTCAATACGTTTATTTTTATAATAATATATTATCGTTCATTATCTCTTACCATTATTAGATGAATGATATTCCTTGCTTTATCATTTATTAAATGATAAAAGGAAATCGTAATAACTGATTAATCATTTTATTTCATTAAAATGATTCATCATAAATGCATATATTCAACATTGTTCCATTCATTTATCCATACATTGAATGATATTCATTGCGTCGTTTATTGAATGATTGATTGATCCACTTATTCATTATTTGATAATTATTAAATAATGTATCTGTCACCTACCCATTTACTTATTCCTTTATTTTATTTATTCATCAATTATCCCTTTAAACAAAGGGGAAACGTGATGATTATTTATCGTTGATAGCTTATTCATATTTATTCATCATCATTTTTCAACATCTGATCGTTCATTATCTTATTTTCATCATTATTAAATTTGATGATTGAATAATCTATCTGCCATCTACCCATCAAATTTGGACGTGACTTCATTAACTGATTCATTACATTATCCCTCTCAAAATTTCTTTCATTGTTTTATTCCATTGATTTATTTACATATTCATTATCCCTTTCAACAAGAGAAAATCGTAACCAGTCTTTCATTGTTTAATTCCATTCAATTGATTCATTCTTATGTGAATGTTCATTATCTTATCTATTATTTGATAATTGAATAGTTCATCTGTGTCGTATACTCATTATATTTGGACGTGGGTTCATTAATTTATTCATTCATTATTCGTCTCAACAACAGGAAATCCGTAGAAAACTTATCCCATTTCATTGATTCATTCTAATATTTATTCATTAACATTGTTCAATATGTGATCGTTGTATCTCCCATATAAATTTTAAAAAATCATTACTTTTTCATCTATCGAATGAGTGGTTGATTGATTCATTGTTCAATTGAATAATTTATTCTTCTAATTAAAATGGGACATGCATGGGTTCATTAACTTATTCATTCATTATGCGTCTGGATAAGAGGGAATCGTAACATCTCTATTTATTCAGCATTGATCTATTCTCATCTTGTATTCCTAATCCTTTTCTTAATGATCGTCCATTCTCATCATACGTCAAATGCTATTCATTACTTTATCGTTTATTGATTGGTTCATTCATTCATTACAATTTATTTGTGAAGGATCGTATTCATTATAATGATATTCATTGACTTTATCATTTTTTATTGTATAGTTAATGAATAAATCTGCCACGTCTCATTAGTAAAAAAACAAAATTTATAGATTTTTGAATTCTCTACAAAAAGTTTTTCTTGGTGTTTTTCGCTAAACGTAAGTATTTACAAGTTACAAAAAAAAAACGTTTTTTCTTTTGTTTTTCTCAAATATATAATAAACGGTGATTTTTAGCGTAAAAAATTTAGAGAATTTAGAGAAAAATTTAGAGGTTTTTACGACAAAAAAAAACGATAATTTTGGGGTCTAATATGGGTACATTACTTTTCAAGCCAGACCGTACACCGGTAACAGCCGTATAGCTTGGGGCGTGGCCAATTGAAATGTTGAACGCTCATTGGTTGCAACTAGTGTAGTGTAGCGATAGGAAAGTAATGTCCCACAACATCGTGTATGTAATTTCGATTTTATCTGACGAAACTTTTCGTTATAATTGATGGGAGGGAAAATAAGGTACATTAGTTTTAATTTAATGAAATATACTAATACTCCAATAAAAAAATTGTCTCTAGTTTAATTGTCATGTTAAAATAAGGGTTATACCTTTTGGGTTGGTGGCGCCATCTCTTCCACATTATGACAATTCTATCCCTTATTGTAGCTAATGGAAAACGCCCACGTGGACGCTGTCATGATTCTAGGTGAAATTTTCCGCGCAGAAGGAAAATACGATTTTGCCAGTCAAAACATGACTCATCGCATCCAAGATTTGGCGCAAACGATGTTGGTGCACCGTTTGTGTCCGCCTCCCGAAGAAGTTTACTCTTTGCATCGGAAGTTGTCGGGAGTGTTTTTGTTGTTGTCCAAGTTGAAGGTGCAAATTGAGTGTCGGCAACGGTTTTTGGCCTTGTATGAGGAGTATATGAGGTTGAATCCGCCCCAAGTATGATGGTGTTAACTGATTTGAAAGCATTCACTAACTGGTTATGGAAATGGTTAACTAAATGACGCTTTTGTTTTGCATTAATTGTTAGTTGTTGATTAAATTTTTTTAACAAGTTTGTTGTTTTTTTTGTTTGTTTATTGGTTCAAGAAAACCTTGGTCAACAATCAAAACTAGGTTATAGCTTATGACACCTATAACGGATATTTCACTCAATAACTCACAAAACCTTAGAGATAATGAAGCGAGCCTACATCCATTGGAAAGAGGAGGAAATTTGCTGTATTTTACTTGAGTTGCGCCCTTTACAAACCCTTTGGGAAAACCCTTGTCAACGATCAAAACTACCCTATATCTCACGATAACCAATAACGTCCACTGTAGTCATCTCATATTTTCCTCAATAACTCACAAACCCTTGGAGATAATGAAACGAGCCTACATCCATTGAAAAGAGGGGGAAATTTGCTGTATTTTACTTGGGTTGCGCCCTTTACAAACCCTTTGGGAAAACCCTTGTCAACGATCAAAACTAGCCTATAGCTTGCGACAACCAATAACGTCCAATGTAGTCATCCCATATTTTCCTCAATAACTCACAAACCCTTGGAGATAATGAAACGAGCCTACATCCATTGAAAAGAGGGGGAAATTTGCTGTATTTTACTTGGGTTGCGCCCTTTACAAACCCTTTGGGAAAACCCTTGTCAACGATCAAAACTAGCCTATAGCTTGCGACAACCAATAACGTCCAATGTAGTCATCCCATATTTTCCTCAATAACTCACAAACCCTTGGAGATAATGAAACGAGCCTACATCCATTGAAAAGAGGGGGAAATTTGCTGTATTTTACTTGGGTTGCGCCCTTTACAAACCCTTTGGGAAAACCCTTGTCAACGATCAAAACTAGCCTATAGCTTGCGACAACCAATAACGTCCAATCTAGTCATCCCATATTTTCCTCAATAACTCACAAACCCTTGGAGATAATGAAACGAGCCTACATCCATTGAAAAGAGGGGGAAATTTGCTGTATTTTACTTGGGTTGCGCCCTTTACAAACCCTTTGGGAAAACCCTTGTCAACGATCAAAACTAGCCTATAGCTTGCGACAACCAATAACGTCCAATGTAGTCATCCCATATTTTCCTCAATAACTCACAAACCCTTGGAGATAATGAAACGAGCCTACATACATTGAAAAGAGGGGGAAATTTGCTGTATTTTACTTGGGTTGCGCCCTTTACAAACCCTTTGGGAAAACCCTTGTCAACGATCAAAACTAGCCTATAGCTTGCGACAACCAATAACGTCCAATCTAGTCATCCCATATTTTCCTCAATAACTCACAAACCCTTGGAGATAATGAAACGAGCCTACATACATTGAAAAGAGGGGGAAATTTGCTGTATTTTACTTGGGTTGCGCCCTTTACAAACCCTTTGGGAAAACCCTTGTCAACGATCAAAACTAGCCTATAGCTTGCGACAACCAATAACGTCCAATGTAGTCATCCCATATTTTCCTCAATAACTCACAAACCCTTGGAGATAATGAAACGAGCCTACATACATTGAAAAGAGGGGGAAATTTGCTGTATTTTACTTGGGTTGCGCCCTTTACAAACCCTTTGGGAAAACCCTTGTCAACGATCAAAACTAGCCTATAGCTTGCGACAACCAATAACGTCCATTCTAGTCATCCCATATTTTCCTCAATAACTCACAAACCCTTGGAGATAATGAAACGAGCCTACATACATTGAAAAGAGGGGGAAATTTGCTGTATTTTACTTGGGTTGCGCCCTTTACAAACCCTTTGGGAAAACCCTTGTCAACGATCAAAACTAGCCTATAGCTTGCGACAACCAATAACGTCCAATGTAGTCATCCCATATTTTCCTCAATAACTCACAAACCCTTGGAGATAATGAAACGAGCCTACATCCATTGAAAAGAGGGGGAAATTTGCTGTATTTTACTTGGGTTGCGCCCTTTACAAACCCTTTGGGAAAACCCTTGTCAACGATCAAAACTAGCCTATAGCTTGCGACAACCAATAACGTCCAATCTAGTCATCCCATATTTTCCTCAATAACTCACAAACCCTTGGAGATAATGAAACGAGCCTACATTTACAAACCCTTTGGGAAAACCCTTGTCAACGATCAAAACTAGCCTATAGCTTGCGACAACCAATAACGTCCAATCTAGTCATCCCATATTTTCCTCAATAACTCACAAACCCTTGGAGATAATGAAACGAGCCTACATTTACAAACCCTTTGGGAAAACCCTTGTCAACGATCAAAACTAGCCTATAGCTTGCGACAACCAATAACGTCCAATCTAGTCATCCCATATTTTCCTCAATAACTCACAAACCCTTGGAGATAATGAAACGAGCCTACATCCATTGAAAAGAGGGGGAAATTTGCTGTATTTTACTTGGGTTGCGCCCTTTACAAACCCTTTGGGAAAACCCTTGTCAACGATCAAAACTAGCCTATAGCTTGCGACAACCAATAACGTCCAATGTAGTCATCCCATATTTTCCTCAATAACTCACAAACCCTTGGAGATAATGAAACGAGCCTACATCCATTGTAAAGAGGGGGAAATTTGCTGTATTTTACTTGGGTTGCGCCCTTTACAAACCCTTTGGGAAAACCCTTGTCAACGATCAAAACTAGCCTATAGCTTGCGACAACCAATAACGTCCAATATAGTCATCCCATATTTTCCTCAATAACTCAGAAACCCTTGGAGATAATGAAACCAACCTACATCCATTGAAAAGAGGAGGAAATTTGCTGTATCTTATATGGATCACGCCCTTTACAAACCCTTTAGGAAAACCCTTGTCAACGATCAAAACCACCCTATAGCTTACGATAACCAATAACGTCCACATGTTTTCCTTAATAACTCACACACCCTTAGAGATAATGAAGCGAGCCTACATCTATTGAAAAGAGGAGGAAATTTGCTGTATCTTATATGGGTTGCGCCCTTTACAAACCCCTTGGGAAAACCCTTGTCAACGATCAAAACTACCCTATAGCTTGCGACAACCAATAACGTCCAATGTAGTCATCCCATATTTTCCTCAATAATTCACAAACCCTTGGAGATAATGAAACGAGCCTACATCCATTGAAAAGAGGGGGAAATTTGCTGTATTTTACTTGGGTTGCGCCCTTTACAAACCCTTTGGGAAGACCCTTGTCAACGATCAAAACTAGCCTATAGCTTGCGACAACCAATAACGTCCAATGTAGTCATCCCATATTTTCCTCAATAACTCACAAACCCTTGGAGATAATGAAACGAGCCTACATCCATTGAAAAGAGGGGGAAATTTGCTGTATTTTACTTGGGTTGCGCCCTTTACAAACCCTTTGGGAAAACCCTTGTCAACGATCAAAACTAGCCTATAGCTTGCGACAACCAATAACGTCCAATGTAGTCATCCCATATTTTCCTCAATAACTCACAAACCCTTGGAGATAATGAAACGAGCCTACATCCATTGAAAAGAGGGGGAAATTTGCTGTATTGTACTTGGGTTGCGCCCTTTACAAACCCTTTGGGAAAACCCTTGTCAACGATCAAAACCACCCTATAGCTTACGATAACCAATAACGTCCACATGTTTTCCTTAATAACTCACACACCCTTAGCGATAATGAAGCGAGCCTACATCTATTGAAAAGAGGAGGAAATGTGCTGTATCTTATATGGGTTGCGCCCTTTACAAACCCCTTGGGAAAACCCTTGTCAACGATCAAAACTACCCTATAGCTTGCGACAACCAATAACGTCCAATGTAGTCATCCCATATTTTCCTCAATAATTCACAAACCCTTGGAGATAATGAAACGAGCCTACATCCATTGAAAAGAGGGGGAAATTTGCTGTATTTTACTTGGGTTGCGCCCTTTACAAACCCTTTGGGAAGACCCTTGTCAACGATCAAAACTAGCCTATAGCTTGCGACAACCAATAACGTCCAATGTAGTCATCCCATATTTTCCTCAATAACTCACAAACCCTTGGAGATAATGAAACGAGCCTACATCCATTGAAAAGAGGGGGAAATTTGCTGTATTTTACTTGGGTTGCGCCCTTTACAAACCCTTTGGGAAAACCCTTGTCAACGATCAAAACTAGCCTATAGCTTGCGACAACCAATAACGTCCAATGTAGTCATCCCATATTTTCCTCAATAACTCACAAACCCTTGGAGATAATGAAACGAGCCTACATCCATTGAAAAGAGGGGGAAATTTGCTGTATTTTACTTGGGTTGCGCCCTTTACAAACCCTTTGGGAAAACCCTTGTCAACGATCAAAACTAGCCTATAGCTTGCGACAACCAATAACGTCCAATGTAGTCATCCCATATTTTCCTCAATAACTCACAAACCCTTGGAGATAATGAAACGAGCCTACATCCATTGAAAAGAGGGGGAAATTTGCTGTATTTTACTTGGGTTGCGCCCTTTACAAACCCTTTGGGAAAACCCTTGTCAACGATCAAAACTAGCCTATAGCTTGCGACAACCAATAACGTCCAATGTAGTCATCCCATATTTTCCTCAATAACTCACAAACCCTTGGAGATAATGAAACGAGCCTACATCCATTGAAAAGAGGGGGAAATTTGCTGTATTTTACTTGGGTTGCGCCCTTTACAAACCCTTTGGGAAACCCCTTGTCAACGATCAAAACTAGCCTATAGCTTGCGACAACCAATAACGTCCAATGTAGTCATCCCATATTTTCCTCAATAACTCACAAACCCTTGAAGATAATGAAACGAGCCTACATCCATTGAAAAGAGGAGGAAATTTGCTGTATTTTACTTGGGTTGCGCCCTTTACAAACCCTTTGGGAAAACCCTTGTCAACGATCAAAACTAGCCTATAGCTTGCTACAACCAATAACGTCCAATCTAGTCATCCCATATTTTCCTCAATAACTCACAAACCCTTGGAGATAATGGAACGAGCCTACATCCATTGAAAAGAGGGGGAAATTTGCTGTATTATACTTGGGTTGCGCCCTTTACAAACCCTTTGGGAAAACCCTTGTCAACGATCAAAACTAGCCTATAGCTTGCGACAACCAATAACGTCCAATGTAGTCATCCCATATTTTCCTCAATAACTCACAAACCCTTGGAGATAATGAAACGAGCCTACATCCATTGAAAAGAGGAGGAAATTTGCTGTATTTTACTTGGGTTGCGCCCTTTACAAACCCTTTGGGAAAACCCTTGTCAACGATCAAAACTAGCCTATAGCTTGCGACAACCAATAACGTCCAATGTAGTCATCCCATATTTTCCTCAATAACTCACAAACCCTTGGAGATAATGAAACGAGCCTACATCCATTGAAAAGAGGAGGAAATTTGCTGTATTTTACTTGGGTTGCGCCCTTTACAAACCCTTTGGGAAAACCCTTGTCAACGATCAAAACTAGCCTATAGCTTGCGACAACCAATAACGTCCAATGTAGTCATCCCATATTTTCCTCAATAACTCACAAACCCTTGGAGATAATGAAACGAGCTTACATCCATTGAAAAGAGGGGGAAATTTGCTGTATTTTACTTGGGTTGCGCCCTTTACAAACCCTTTGGGAAAACCCTTGTCAACGATCAAAACTAGCCTATAGCTTGCGACAACCAATAACGTCCAATGTAGTCATCCCATATTTTCCTCAATAACTCACAAACCCTTGGAGATAATGAAACGAGCCTACATCCATTGAAAAGAGGGGGAAATTTGCTGTATTTTACTTGGGTTGCGCCCTTTACAAACCCTTTGGGAAAACCCTTGTCAACGATCAAAACTAGCCTATAGCTTGCGACAACCAATAACGTCCAATGTAGTCATCCCATATTTTCCTCAATAACTCACAAACCCTTGGAGATAATGAAACGAGCTTACATCCATTGAAAAGAGGGGGAAATTTGCTGTATTTTACTTGGGTTGCGCCCTTTACAAACCCTTTGGGAAAACCCTTGTCAACGATCAAAACTAGCCTATAGCTTGCGACAACCAATAACGTCCAATGTATTCATCCCATATTTTCCTCAATTACTCACAAACCCTTGGAGATAATGAAACGAGCCTACATCCATTGAAAAGAGGGGGAAATTTGCTGTATTTTACTTGGGTTGCGCCCTTTACAAACCCTTTGGGAAAACCCTTGTCAACGATCAAAACTAGCCTATAGCTTGCGACAACCAATAACGTCCAATCTAGTCATCCCATATTTTTCCAATAACTCACAAACCCTTGGAGATAATGAAACGAGCCTACATCCATTGAAAAGAGGGGGAAATTTGCTGTATTTTACTTGGGTTGCGCCCTTTACAAACCCTTTGGGAAAACCCTTGTCAACGATCAAAACTAGCCTATAGCTTGCGACAACCAATAACGTCCAATGTAGTCATCCCATATTTTCCTCAATAACTCACAAACCCTTGGAGATAATGAAACGAGCCTACATCCATTGAAAAGAGGGGGAAATTTGCTGTATTTTACTTGGGTTGCGCCCTTTACAAACCCTTTGGGAAAACCCTTGTCAACGATCAAAACTAGCCTATAGCTTGCGACAACCAATAACGTCCAATGTAGTCATCCCATATTTTCCTCAATAACTCACAAACCCTTGGAGATAATGAAACCAACCTACATCCATTGAAAAGAGGAGGAAATTTGCTGTATCTTATATGGATTACGCCCTTTACAAACCCTTTAGGAAAACCCTTGTCAACGATCAAAACTACCCTAAAGCTTACGATAACCAATAACGTCCACTGTGGTCATCCCATATTTTCCTCAATAACTCACAAACCCTTGGAGATAATGAAACGGGTCTACATCCATTGAAAAGAGGGGGAAATTTGCTGTATTGTACTTGGGTTGCGCCCTTTACAAACCCTTTGGGAAAACCCTTGTCAACGATCAAAACTAGCCTATAGCTTGCGACAACCAATAACGTCCAATGTAGTCATCCCATATTTTCCTCAATAACTCACAAACCCTTGGAGATAATGAAACCAACCTACATCCATTGAAAAGAGGAGGAAATTTGCTGTATCTTATTTGGATTACGCCCTTTACAAACCCTTTAGGAAAACCCTTGTCAACGATCAAAACTACCCTAAAGCTTACGATAACCAATAACGTCCACTGTGGTCATCCCATATTTTCCTCAATAACTCACAAACCCTTGGAGATAATGAAACGAGTCTACATCCATTGAAAAGAGGGGGAAATTTGCTGTATTGTACTTGGGTTGCGCCCTTTACAAACCCTTTGGGAAAACCCTTGTCAACGATCAAAACTAGCCTATAGCTTGCGACAACCAATAACGTCCAATGTAGTCATCCCATATTTTCCTCAATAACTCACAAACCCTTGGAGATAATGAAACCAACCTACATCCATTGAAAAGAGGAGGAAATTTGCTGTATCTTATATGGATTACGCCCTTTACAAACCCTTTAGGAAAACCCTTGTCAACGATCAAAACTACCCTAAAGCTTACGATAACCAATAACGTCCACTGTGGTCATCCCATATTTTCCTCAATAACTCACAAACCCTTGGAGATAATGAAACGAGCCTACATCCATTGAAAAGAGGAGGAAATTTGCTGTATCTTATATGGGTTGCGCCCTTTACAAACCCTCTGGAAAAACCCTTGTCTTTTCTTCTTCTCCTGGTTTTCATTTTTTGAAGGAGTCGCCCTTTTTTTGAAGAGACACTATTTGAATTTTATCATTTTCATGGAAAAAAACCTGGTCTAGAACCGAAAGACTCATCCATTTAACAACCCCTTAAAAAGAAAAACAACAAATCCACGCTAACCCCCAAAAATTTCTCTACATCTAAAACAGATTCGATATCTCAAATATCAATAACTCAAGTTAACAGGAATGGAATTTGGGTTACCCCCTCTCCAGTGATAATAACCTTGGTTAGCATTTTCGTAAAAGATTACCAATTTGAATAACAAAATGTGGAAATCAAAAAAATCCATGCATCTATAGATGACTGATACTGGTTGAACATTCGCAATCAGTCATTCTAGAAATATTTTTATTGTCAAGTGGTGACTAATTACCCATACAACTGATAAATAGATATTTGCCTAAATCATTACTGCACCATAAACAGAGATAAGGCGATAACGACGTGTTAAATACACCTGCCTTGAAGATACCCTACATACAAGTAAAAATGGGCTGCACCGAGGGCCTTGCGCGTATCCTAGTGTTCATCGCCAACTTTGCTTTCCTCCTCGTAGGAGCAGCACTGTTAATCCTAGGCATCGTCTACAAAGTCAACTTCACCAAGTTCACCGACGCCATACCCAGCGACTACCAAGCCATCAGCTACATCCCAACCTTAGCCATCGTCGTTGGAGTAATCATCTTCGTCATAGCTTTTCTAGGATGCTGTGGAACGCTGCGCAGCAACAGTTGCATGCTGACCAGCTACGCGTCAATCCTCATCATCATCTTCCTCGCCCAAGTAGCGCTGGGCGTGTTCGCCATAGTTAAAATCAAAGACGAAAATGACCTTCAAACCAAGGTCAACGCAACATTAACCACCCTATTCAACCAATTTGGCACAAGCGACTCTGTGACAGGCGTTATTAATCTTATCCAGGAAAAGTTTGAATGTTGTGGCACCACTGGGTCGTCATACTGGACTGGATCGTTGCCTGCTAGTTGTTATACGAGTGGTGTGCAGCATACTACAGGGTGTTCCAGTGTAGTGTTTGAATTTTTCCAGAGTTCGGTTAAGGTTATTGCCATAGTGGCGCTGGCTGTGTCCGTTACAGAAATTGTAGGGGCTGTTTTAGCGTTGTGTTTGTCGAGCTGTATCAGAGGGAGGAGCTGATTTAGCTTGTAAAACAATTATTGCGTTGTAACAAGTGATTAAAGTTTATTGTGCTCATTATATTATACTGATGTGCGTTGTTCCACAATGAAATAAAAGCCTTATAAGTCTGGTGTAATAAACTTGAATTCATTGTTTTTTATTTATTTTTTAATTCGTATTAATGCATGATTTGAAAAATATAAGACGATGCATTTTACTACAATTTGATGTTTCATTTTCAACAAATTTATAGAGATTTTTGTCTAACTTTCTCATGCCAAAAATGTATCAGTGGTCTGGCGTTGTTTTATGTTTTATTTTTTCTTCCTTGATGGAACTATCAAAAAATTGTTAATAGGTTTATTGTAGGCGATTAATTTTCTTACAATTTGACGCTTGAACCAAGTCTCTATCATCATTTTTGAGGAAGTTATAGGGATTTTTGTCTAACTTCCTCTTGCCAAAAATGTATTCGTCGTCTGTTGTTGTTTTATATTTTATTCTTCATATCTTTCCTTGATGGAACTATCAAAAAATTGTTAATAGGTTTATTGTGGGCGATTAATTTTCTTACAATTTGACGCTTGAACCAAGTCTCTATCATCATTTTTGAGGAAGTTATAGGGATTTTTGTCTAACTTCCTCTTGCCAAAAATGTATTCGTCGTCTGTTGTTGTTTTATATTTTATTCTTCATATCTTTCCTTGATGGAACTATCAAAAAATTGTTAATAGGTTTATTGTGGGCGATTAATTTTCTTACAATTTGACGCTTGAACCAAGTCTCTATCATCATTTTTGAGGAAGTTATAGGGATTTTTGTCTAACTTCCTCTTTCCAAAAATGTATTCGTCGTCTGTTGTTGTTTTATATTTTATTCTTCATATCTTTCCTGGATGGAACTATCAAAAAATTGTTAATAGGTTTATTGTAGGCGATTAATTTTCTTACAATTTGACGCTTGAACCAAGTCTCTATCATCATTTTTGTGGAAGTTATAGGGATTTTTGTCTAAGGTTTATTGTAGGCGATTAATTTTCTTACAATATGACGCTTGAGCCAAGTCTCTATCATCATTTTTGAGGAAGTTATAGGGATTTTTGTCCAGTAGTTTGTCGTTGTGTTATATTGTGTTCTACATGTCTTTGGTGGATTTTAATTTTGAAAGAAGAGACTTCTTTAGACACAAATCACGAGACACAAATTCGACTATGAGCTTTTTAACCGCAACAACTTTAATATACGCTATTGGAGCTGGAATTACCGCGGCTGCTGGCACCAGACTTGCCCTCCAATTGATCCTGGTTTAAGGTTTTAGAGTGTACTCATTCCGATTACCTCAAATGAGTCCAGTATCGTTATTTTTCGTCGCTTCCTCCCCGTGCCGAGAGTGGGTAATTTGCGCTCCTGCTGCCTTCCTTGGATGTGGTAGCCGTTCCTCAGGCTCCCTCTCCGAAATCGAACCCTGATTCCCCGTAACCCGTTACAACCATGGTAATCAATCGACAGTTCATAAGGCAGACATTTGAAAGATGCGTCGCCGGTGCAAAGACCGTGTGATCAGCGGAAAGTTATTCAGAGTCACCAAATCATACGATGACAGCATGACATAGTTTTTGAAATATTCATAGATAAGTAGACCACATCAGGAATCATCAAACCACCTCATTATGCGTTATTTGTCGGCTGCAGAATCAAAATATAGTCGACCACTCCTCGCATAACAGTACCAAAATGGGTATTACCGAAGGACTAACGCGCATTGTAGTGTTCGCGGTCAATTTCGCTTTTGTCCTCGTGGGAGGGGCCCTGTTGATTCTAGGCATATTAAACAAAGTGAACATCACCAAGTTCAACGAAGTCATCCCGCCAGAATACCATGCTATTGGATACATCACCAACATAGCTATAGCAGTGGGTTGTATAATATTCATCACCGCCTTTCTGGGTTGCTGTGGAACGGTGCAAAGCAACACTTGCATGCTGAAAACCTACGCTGGGATTCTGCTGGTGACTGTTATCGCCCAGGTTGCCCTTGGCGCATACGCCATGATCGAAATGAACAACAAGCATGATCTTCAGCTTAAGGTGAATGACATTATGGATAATTTGTTCGAGAACTACGTCGAGCACCACAATGAGGTGGATTTTATTCAAAAGTTTTTGATCTGTTGCGGCACCACAGGGCCAGCGTTCTGGATTAGTACCAACAAACCTGTTCCTAAGAGTTGCTTTAGTGATGAGAAAATTTCCACCAAAGGATGTTCTGGGAATGTGGCAGATTTCCTTGAAGGTTCTGTCAAACACATCGGGATTGCAGTTGCAGTGTTTACGGTTTTAGAGGTTATAGAGTTGTTTCTAGCGTTGGACTTGGCTAATTGTATCAACGCAAGGGCTAGAATAGGTCGTTAATAAATAAGTGAGTTTCCTTCAAGCTATTCAAAAAATTGTTGATAAAACCCTGTGGAAAATCTGGTTCGAGTGATTTCATTGAATGTGAACTTTATGAATAAATAAACAGAAGTTACTGGCAATATTGTATAATAAAGTTGTTCAAGTTGACAGTATATGTATGTTTGCAAATGGATGTCATGTTATAAATCACCCTGTATAATAAAAACTTAAAATTTGACGTGACTGGCAATATTGTATAATGAAGTTGGTCAAGTTGACAGTCTATGTTTAAAATTTTAAGTTGATATCTCAAAAACTGTGCGGTATATGAATTTTTGAAAAATTATGTTTGGAAAAGTATATCATGTTATAAATCACCGTGTATAATAAAAATTTAAAATTTGACGTGACTGGCAATATTGTATAATGAAGTTGGTCAAGTTGACAGTCTATGTTTAAAATTTTAAGTTGATATCTCAAAAACTGTGCGGTATATGAATTTTTGAAAAATTATGTTTGGAAAAGTATATCATGTTATAAATCACCGTGTATAATAAAAATTTAAAATTTGACGTGACTGGCAATATTGTATAATGAAGTTGGTCAAGTTGACAGTCTATGTTTGAAATTTCAAGTTGATATCTCAAAAACTGTGGGGGATATGAATTTCTGAAAAATTATGTTTGGAAAAGTATATCATGTTATAAATCACCGTGTATAATAAAAATTTAAAATTTGACGTGACTGGCAATATTGTATAATGAAGTTGGTCAAGTTGACAGTCTATGTTTGAAATTTCAAGTTGATATCTCAAAAACTGTGGGGGATATGAATTTTTGAAAAATTATGTTTGGAAAAGTATATCATGTTATAAATCACCGTATATAATAAAAATTTAAAATTTGACGTGACTGGCAATATTGTATAATGAAGTTCGTCAAGTTGACAGTCTATGTTTCAAATTTTAAGTTGATATCTCAAAAACTGTGCGGGATATGAATTTTTGAAAAATTATGTTTGGAAAAGTATATCATGTTATAAATCACCGTGTATAATAAAAACTTAAAATTTGACGTGACTGGCAATATTGTATAATGAAGTTGGTCAAGTTGACAGTCTATGTTTAAAATTTCAAGTTGATATCTCAAAAACTGTGGGGGATATGAATTTTTGAAAAATTATGTTTGGAAAAGTATATCATGTTATAAATCACCGTATATAATAAAAATTTAAAATTTGACGTGACTGGCAATATTGTATAATGAAGTTGGTCAAGTTGACAGTCTATGTTTAAAATTTCAAGTTGATATCTCAAAAACTGTGGGAGACATGAATTTTTGAAAAATTATGTTTGGAAAAGTATATCATGTTATAAATCACCGTGTATAATAAAAACTTAAAATTTGACGTGACTGGCAATATTGTATAATGAAGTTGGTCAAGTTGACAGTCTATGTTTAAAATTTTAAGTTGATATCTCAAAAACTGTGCGGGATATGAATTTTTGAAAAATTATGTTTGGAAAAGTATATCATGTTATAAATCACCGTGTATAATAAAAATTTAAAATTTGACGTGACTGGCAATATTGTATAATGAAGTTGGTCAAGTTGACAGTCTATGTTTAAAATTTTAAGTTGATATCTCAAAAACTGTGCGGGATATGAATTTTTGAAAAATTATGTTTGGAAAAGTATATCATGTTATAAATCACCGTGTATAATAAAAATTTAAAATTTGACGTGACTGGCAATATTGTATAATGAAGTTGGTCAAGTTGACAGTCTATGTTTAAAATTTCAAGTTGATATCTCAAAAACTGTGCGGGATATGAATTTTTGAAAAATTATGTTTGGAAATGTATATCATGTTATAAATCACCGTTTATAATAAAAATTTAAAATTTGACGTGACTGGCAATATTGTATAATGAAGTTGGTCAAGTTGACAGTCTATGTTTAAAATTTCAAGTTGATATCTCAAAAACTGTGGGGGATATGAATTTTTGAAAAATTATGTTTGGAAAAGTATATCATGTTATAAATCACCGTGTATAATAAAAATTTAAAATTTGACGTGACTGGCAATATTGTATAATGAAGTTGGTCAAGTTGACAGTCTATGTTTAAAATTTTAAGTTGATATCTCAAAAACTGTGCGGGATATGAATTTTTGAAAAATTATGTTTGGAAAAGTATATCATGTTATAAATCACCGTGTATAATAAAAACTTAAAATTTGACGTGACTGGCAATATTGTATAATGAAGTTGGTCAAGTTGACAGTCTATGTTTAAAATTTCAAGTTGATATCTCAAAAACTGTGCGGGATATGAATTTTTGAAAAATTATGTTTGGAAAAGTATATCATGTTATAAATCACCGTATATAATAAAAATTTAAAATTTGACGTGACTGGCAATATTGTATAATGAAGTTGGTCAAGTTGACAGTCTATGTTTAAAATTTCAAGTTGATATCTCAAAAACTGTGGCAGTGGCGGCTCGTGGCATGACGCAAGTGAAGCGCCGCTTCACCTTGAATTATTATCTTTAGCACGAATTTCTTAATATAATAATATTCGATTAAAATATTTTTACTAATTTTAATTCCGCTTCTGGTAGCCGAATGTCAAGAAGAACAGTTAAGGTTAACCATGTAATCCACTAAACTACTACTTGTTTATCAGCTAGCTATCTTTGTTTTATTTGGCGGCTAAAAAGAGAGAACAATAAAGTATCAGGTTGTCCGATAGTAGGTCCTTGCGAAAACTGTATAACATGCGTCCGACCATCAACGTTTAATGACATCAGCTGCTG
Source organism: Orchestes rusci (assembly GCA_958502075.1). Lineage (NCBI taxonomy): Eukaryota > Metazoa > Arthropoda > Insecta > Coleoptera > Curculionidae > Orchestes > Orchestes rusci. The sequence goes on along the minus strand of OY293304.1, from coordinate 112,468,450 downwards.
CCTGCAAATATGAATTGAATACCGAGCTTTCAGTAAGTACCATGACATACTAGTCGATAAGTCGCAGAATTTAGCGTTTTTCCGATTTTTATGTATACGTTTTGATGGAATAACTTGGCAGAAAATCGCAAAATTCTGCCTTTTTCGCCTAGTATGTCATGGCACTAAGGTAAGTTTTCCTAAGACACTAAGACGCGCAGTTCAAAATTCAGCGCGGCAGCTTCATAACATCCATCGGTTACCATGGAAACGTCACGTTTGCTCTATCGTCCATTGATCGATTTGCCGCAAATAAATATTATTTTGAGGCGGAAATTCAGTGCGCGTCTCACGTCTTCGCGCGTTTTCTGACGTTTAGTTCAGGCAAGCGGTTTTGCAAATAAAATCGGAAGTCGGTTTCGTTTTTTGTCATGTTTCCCGTATATGATCCGGTATGTGTCATGCTCGAAAAGCCATTTTTGAGATGGACAAATGACGATAAAAAGGACTTTTTAAATTCGAATAGACCGTCGCCGGAACTTAATGTGACAAAAACTTCGAAATCCAAAAACAGAGTGTTCACGCGGAAATTTCGTAACGAATGGTATTTTTGAGACTGTAACAGTCCGGAATTTTTTAAGGTTATAGAACTAAAGCCGTGTACTATTTAAGAAATATGTATTATTTCAAATGATGCCAACCCACCCGATTTTTCGGTATAGGTATCTCCCGCCTTTCAAGTGATACTACCATAGTATGTGATTCTACGTGTATTCTACATCATGCATGTTGGGTGTGCTGTGCGGTGTGGTTAAAATTTCCGCAATGTTTCCTGTATATGACCCCGCGTGTGTGTTTTATTGGAAACCCCGATTAGAAAGTGGACTGACCACGATAAACGAGAGTTTTTAAGTTGTGAAAAACCCTCCCAACTGTTGAACATTAATAAAGTGGTAAACTGGTAAAACAGTACGAAAGAGTTTACCACCAAAAATTTAAAAAATGGTGGTAGGTATTCCGAATTTGCGGGGTTGTTTGGGAGCTATTACTTAAATAAAGTTTTTTGCGTTCCTTGTCTAATAATTGGCGTTCGTGGTAGAGTGTGGAACAAAACTGGATTTGCCGACCTCGGTAAATTCTCTCTCTCGTTTTTCGGTTTGGAGGGGGAAATTCTGCTTAACCTGTTTTGGAAGCCGCGAGCCGATAACTGAATAGTGTATAATAAAATGGTGGATGCGCCCGTACAATTTTTCGCCTGCGGCGCTTTTTTTCGCCAGCAGCGCTTTTCTGACATCTGTCTGCTTCACCTACTTACAACACCGCGAGCCGCCACTGAACTGTGGGGGATATGAATTTCTGAAAAATTATGTTTGGAAAAGTATATCATGTTATAAATCACCGTGTATAATAAAAACTTAAAATTTGACGTGACTGGCAATATTGTATAATGAAGTTGGTCAAGTTGACAGTCTATGTTTAAAATTTTAAGTTGATATCTCAAAAACTGTGCGGGATATGATTTTTTGAAAAATTATGTTTGGAAAAGTATATCATGTTATAAATCACCGTGTATAATAAAAATTTAAAATTTGACGTGACTGGCAATATTGTATAATGAAGTTGGTCAAGTTGACAGTCTACTATGTTTAAAATTTTAAGTTGATATCTCAAAAACTGTGCGGGATATGATTTTTTGAAAAATTATGTTTGGAAAAGTATATCATGTTATAAATCACCGTGTATAATAAAAACTTAAAATTTGACGTGACTGGCAATATTGTATAATGAAGTTGGTCAAGTTGACAGTCTATGTTTAAAATTTTAAGTTGATATCTCAAAAACTGTGCGGGATATGATTTTTTGAAAAATTATGTTTGGAAAAGTATATCATGTTATAAATCACCGTGTATAATAAAAATTTAAAATTTGACGTGACTGGCAATATTGTATAATGAAGTTGGTCAAGTTGACAGTCTACTATGTTTAAAATTTTAAGTTGATATCTCAAAAACTGTGCGGGATATGATTTTTTGAAAAATTATGTTTGGAAAAGTATATCATGTTATAAATCACCGTGTATAATAAAAACTTAAAATTTGACGTGACTGGCAATATTGTATAATGAAGTTGGTCAAGTTGACAGTCTATGTTTAAAATTTTAAGTTGATATCTCAAAAACTGTGCGGGATATGAATTTTTGAAAAATTATGTTTGGAAAAGTATATCATGTTATAAATCACCGTGTATAATAAAAATTTAAAATTTGACGTGACTGGCAATATTGTATAACGAAGTTGGTCAAGTTGACAGTCTATGTTTGAAATTTCAAGTTGATATCTCAAAAACTGTGCGGGATATGAATTTTTGAAAAATTATGTTTGGAAAAGTATATCATGTTATAAATCACCGTGTATAATAAAAACTTAAAATTTGACGTGACTGGCAATATTGTATAATGAAGTTGGTCAAGTTGACAGTCTATGTTTAAAATTTCAAGTTGATATCTCAGAAACTGTGCGGGATATGAATTTTTGAAAAATTATGTTTGGAAAAGTATATCATGTTACAAATCACCCTGTATAATAAAAACTTAAAATTTGACGTGACTGGCAATATTGTATAATGAAGTTGGTCAAGTTGTCAGTCTATGTCTAAAATTTCAAGTTGATATCTCAAAAACTGTGCGGGATATGAATTTTTGAAAAATTATGTTTGGAAATGTATATCATGTTATAAATCACCGTGTATAATAAAAACCTAAAATTTGACGTGACTGGCAATATTGTATAATGAAGTTGGTCAAGTTGACAGTCTATGTTTAAAATTTCAAGTTGATATCTCAAAAACTGTGCGGGATATGAATTTTTGAAAAATTATGTTTGGAAATGGATATCATGTTATAAATCACCGTGTATAATAAAAACCTAAAATTTGACGTGACTGGCAATATTGTATAATGAAGTTGGTCAAGTTGACAGTCTATGTTTAAAATTTCAAGTTGATATCTCAAAAACTGTGCGGGATATGAATTTTTGAAAAATTATGTTTGGAAAAGTATATCATGTTATAAATCACCGTGTATAATAAAAACTTAAAATTTGACGTGACTGGCAATATTGTATAATGAAGTTGGTCAAGTTGACAGTCTACGTTTAAAATTGCAAGTTGATATCTCAAAAACTGTGCGGGATATGAATTTTTGAAAAATTAAGTTTGGAAATGGATATCATGTTATAAATCACACCCTGTATAATAAAAACTAAATATCTGATGTCACTGGCAATATTGTATGATGAAGTTGGTCAAGTTGACAGTCTATGTCTAAAATTTCAAGTTGATATCTCAAAAACTGTGCGGGATTGAATTTTTGAAAAATTAAGTTCGGAAATGGATATCATGTTATAAATCACCCTGTATAATGAAAAATAGCAATTTTACGTTACTGACAATATTGTTTAATGAAGTTGGTCAAGTTGACAGACTATGTTCAAAATTTCAAGTTGATATCTCAAAAACTGTGCGGGATATGAATTTTTGAAAAATTATGTTCGGAAATGGATATCATGTTACAAATCACCCTGTATAATAAAAACTTAAAATTTGACGTGACTGGCAATATTGAATAATGAAGTTGGTCAAGTTGACAGTCTATGTTCAAAATTTCAAGTTGATATCTCAAAAACTGTGCGGGATATGAATTTTTGAAAAATTATGTTTGGAAATGTATATCATGTTATAAATCACCGTGTATAATAAAAATTTAAAATTTGACGTGACTGGCAATATTGTATAATGAAGTTGGTCAAGTTGACAGTCTATGTTTAAAATTTTAAGTTGATATCTCAAAAACTGTGCGGGATATGAATTTTTGAAAAATTATGTTTGGAAAAGTATATCATGTTATAAATCACCGTGTATAATAAAAATTTAAAATTTGACGTGACTGGCAATATTGTATAATGAAGTTGGTCAAGTTGACAGTCTATGTTTAAAATTTTAAGTTGATATCTCAAAAACTGTGCGGGATATGAATTTTTGAAAAATTATGTTTGGAAAAGTATATCATGTTATAAATCACCGTGTATAATAAAAATTTAAAATTTGACGTGACTGGCAATATTGTATAATGAAGTTGGTCAAGTTGACAGTCTATGTTTAAAATTTTAAGTTGATATCTCAAAAACTGTGCGGGATATGAATTTTTGAAAAATTATGTTTGGAAAAGTATATCATGTTATAAATCACCGTGTATAATAAAAACTTAAAATTTGACGTGACTGGCAATATTGTATAATGAAGTTGGTCAAGTTGACAGTCTATGTTTAAAATTTCAAGTTGATATCTCAAAAACTGTGGGGGATATGATTTTTTGAAAAATTATGTTTGGAAAAGTATATCATGTTATAAATCACCGTGTATAATAAAAATTTAAAATTTGACGTGACTGGCAATATTGTATAATGAAGTTGGTCAAGTTGACAGTCTATGTTTAAAATTTTAAGTTGATATCTCAAAAACTGTGCGGGATATGAATTTTTGAAAAATTATGTTTGGAAAAGTATATCATGTTATAAATCACCGTGTATAATAAAAATTTAAAATTTGACGTGACTGGCAATATTGTATAATGAAGTTGGTCAAGTTGACAGTCTATGTTTAAAATTTCAAGTTGATATCTCAAAAACTGTGCGGGATATGAATTTTTGAAAAATTATGTTTGGAAATGTATATCATGTTATAAATCACCGTGTATATTAAAAATTTAAAATTTGACGTGACTGGCAATATTGTATAATGAAGTTGGTCAAGTTGACAGTCTATGTTTAAAATTTCAAGTTGATATCTCAAAAACTGTGGGGGATATGAATTTTTGAAAAATTATGTTTGGAAAAGTATATCATGTTATAAATCACCGTGTATAATAAAAACTTAAAATTTGACGTGACTGGCAATATTGTATAATGAAGTTGGTCAAGTTGACAGTCTATGTTTAAAATTTTAAGTTGATATCTCAAAAACTGTGCGGGATATGAATTTTTGAAAAATTATGTTTGGAAAAGTATATCATGTTATAAATCACCGTGTATAATAAAAATTTAAAATTTGACGTGACTGGCAATATTGTATAATGAAGTTGGTCAAGTTGACAGTCTATGTTTAAAATTTCAAGTTGATATCTCAAAAACTGTGCGGGATATGAATTTTTGAAAAATTATGTTTGGAAATGTATATCATGTTATAAATCACCGTGTATAATAAAAATTTAAAATTTGACGTGACTGGCAATATTGTATAATGAAGTTGGTCAAGTTGACAGTCTATGTTTAAAATTTCAAGTTGATATCTCAAAAACTGTGGGGGATATGAATTTTTGAAAAATTATGTTTGGAAAAGTATATCATGTTATAAATCACCGTGTATAATAAAAACTTAAAATTTGACGTGACTGGCAATATTGTATAATGAAGTTGGTCAAGTTGACAGTCTATGTTTAAAATTTCAAGTTGATATCTCAAAAACTGTGGGGGATATGAATTTTTGAAAAATTATGTTTGGAAAAGTATATCATGTTATAAATCACCGTGTATAATAAAAACTTAAAATTTGACGTGACTGGCAATATTGTATAATGAAGTTGGTCAAGTTGACAGTCTATGTTTAAAATTTCAAGTTGATATCTCAAAAACTGTGCGGGATATGAATTTTTGAAAAATTATGTTTGGAAAAGTATATCATGTTATAAATCACCGTGTATAATAAAAACTTAAAATTTGACGTGACTGGCAATATTGTATAATGAAGTTGGTCAAGTTGACAGTCTATGTTTAAAATTTCAAGTTGATATCTCAAAAACTGTGGGGGATATGAATTTTTGAAAAATTATGTTTGGAAAAGTATATCATGTTATAAATCACCGTATATAATAAAAATTTAAAATTTGACGTGACTGGCAATATTGTATAATGAAGTTGGTCAAGTTGACAGTCTATGTTTAAAATTTTAAGTTGATATCTCAAAAACTGTGCGGGATATGAATTATTGAAAAATTATTTTTGGAAAAGTATATAATGTTATAAATCACCGTGTATAATAAAAACTTAAAATTTGACGTGACTGGCAATATTGTATAATGAAGTTGGTCAAGTTGACAGTCTATGTTTAAAATTTCAAGTTGATATCTCAAAAACTGTGGGGGATATGAATTTTTGAAAAATTATGTTTGGAAAAGTATATCATGTTATAAATCACCGTGTATAATAAAAATTTAAAATTTGACGTGACTGGCAATATTGTATAATGAAGTTGGTCAAGTTGACAGTCTATGTTTAAAATTTCAAGTTGATATCTCAAAAACTGTGGGGGATATGAATTTTTGAAAAATTATGTTTGGAAAAGTATATCATGTTATAAATCACCGTGTATAATAAAAATTTAAAATTTGACGTGACTGGCAATATTGTATAATGAAGTTGGTCAAGTTGACAGTCTATGTTTAAAATTTTAAGTTGATATCTCAAAAACTGTGCGGGATATGAATTTTTGAAAAATTATGTTTGGAAAAGTATATCATGTTATAAATCACCGTGTATAATAAAAACTTAAAATTTGACGTGACTGGCAATATTGTATAATGAAGTTGGTCAAGTTGACAGTCTATGTTTAAAATTTCAAGTTGATATCTCAAAAACTGTGCGGGATATGAATTTTTGAAAAATTATGTTTGGAAAAGTATATCATGTTATAAATCACCGTATATAATAAAAATTTAAAATTTGACGTGACTGGCGATATTGTATAATGAAGTTGGTCAAGTTGACAGTCTATGTTTAAAATTTTAAGTTGATATCTCAAAAACTGTGCGGGATATGAATTTTTGAAAAATTATGTTTGGAAAAGTATATCATGTTATAAATCACCGTGTATAATAAAAACTTAAAATTTGACGTGACTGGCAATATTGTATAATGAAGTTGGTCAAGTTGACAGTCTATGTTTAAAATTTCAAGTTGATATCTCAAAAACTGTGCGGGATATGAATTTTTGAAAAATTATGTTTGGAAATGTATATCATGTTATAAATCACCGTGTATAATAAAAACCTAAAATTTGACGTGACTGGCAATATTGTATAATGAAGTTGGTCAAGTTGACAGTCTATGTTTAAAATTTCAAGTTGATATCTCAAAAACTGTGCGGGATATGAATTTTTGAAAAATTATGTTTGGAAATGGATATCATGTTATAAATCACCGTGTATAATAAAAACCTAAAATTTGACGTGACTGGCAATATTGTATAATGAATTTGGTCAAGTTGACAGTCTATGTTTAAAATTTCAAGTTGATATCTCAAAAACTGTGCGGGATATGAATTTTTGAAAAATTATGTTTGGAAATGTATATCATGTTATAAATCACCGTGTATAATAAAAACCTAAAATTTGACGTGACTGGCAATATTGTATAATGAAGTTGGTCAAGTTGACAGTCTATGTTTAAAATTTCAAGTTGATATCTCAAAAACTGTGCGGGATATGAATTTTTGAAAAATTATGTTTGGAAATGGATATCATGTTATAAATCACCGTGTATAATAAAAACCTAAAATTTGACGTGACTGGCAATATTGTATAATGAATTTGGTCAAGTTGACAGTCTATGTTTAAAATTTCAAGTTGATATCTCAAAAACTGTGCGGGATATGAATTTTTGAAAAATTATGTTTGGAAATGTATATCATGTTATAAATCACCGTGTATAATAAAAATTTAAAATTTGACGTGACTGGCAATATTGTATAATGAAGTTGGTCAAGTTGACAGTCTATGTTTAAAATTTCAAGTTGATATCTCAAAAACTGTGCGGGATATGAATTTTTGAAAAATTATGTTTGGAAATGTATATCATGTTATAAATCACCGTGTATAATAAAAATTTAAAATTTGACGTGACTGGCAATATTGTATAATGAAGTTGGTCAAGTTGACAGTCTATGTTTAAAATTTCAAGTTGATATCTCAAAAACTGTGCGGGATATGAATTTTTGAAAAATTATGTTTGGAAATGTATATCATGTTATAAATCACCGTGTATAATAAAAACCTAAAATTTGACGTGACTGGCAATATTGTATAATGAAGTTGGTCAAGTTGACAGTCTATGTTTAAAATTTCAAGTTGATATCTCAAAAACTGTGCGGGATATGAATTTTTGAAAAATTATGTTTGGAAAAGTATATCATGTTATAAATCACCGTGTATAATAAAAACCTAAAATTTGACGTGACTGGCAATATTGTATAATGAAGTTGGTCAAGTTGACAGTCTATGTTTAAAATTTCAAGTTGATATCTCAAAAACTGTGCGGGATATGAATTTTTGAAAAATTATGTTTGGAAATGTATATCATGTTATAAATCACCGTGTATAATAAAAACCTAAAATTTGACGTGACTGGCAATATTGTATAATGAAGTTGGTCAAGTTGACAGTCTATGTTTAAAATTTCAAGTTGATATCTCAAAAACTGTGCGGGATATGAATTTTTGAAAAATTATGTTTGGAAAAGTATATCATGTTATAAATCACCGTGTATAATAAAAACCTAAAATTTGACGTGACTGGCAATATTGTATAATGAAGTTGGTCAAGTTGACAGTCTATGTTTAAAATTTCAAGTTGATATCTCAAAAACTGTGCGGGATATGAATTTTTGAAAAATTATGTTTGGAAATGTATATCATGTTATAAATCACCGTGTATAATAAAAACCTAAAATTTGACGTGACTGGCAATATTGTATAATGAAGTTGGTCAAGTTGACAGTCTATGTTTAAAATTGCAAGTTGATATCTCAAAAACTGTGGGGGATATGAATTTTTGAAAAATTATGTTTGGAAATGGGTATCATGTTATAAATCACCCTGTATAATAAAAACTAAATATCTGATGCCACTGACAATATTGTATAATAAAGTTGGTTGAATTGACAGTCTATGTTTAAAATTTCAAGTTGATATCTCAAGAATTGAATTTTTGAAAAATTATGTTTGAAAATGGATATCATGGTATAAATCACCCTGTATAATAAAAACTAAAAATCTGACGTCATTGGCAATATTGTATAATAAAGTTAGTTAGGTTGACTGTCTATGTTTAAAATTTCAAGTTGATATCTCAAAAACTGTGCGGGATATGAATTTTTGAAAAATTATGTTTGGAAAAGTATATCATGTTATAAATCACCGTGTATAATAAAAACCTAAAATTTGACGTGACTGGCAATATTGTATAATGAAGTTGGTCAAGTTGACAGTCTATGTTTAAAATTTCAAGTTGATATCTCAAAAACTGTGCGGGATATGAATTTTTGAAAAATTATGTTTGGAAATGTATATCATGTTATAAATCACCGTGTATAATAAAAACCTAAAATTTGACGTGACTGGCAATATTGTATAATGAAGTTGGTCAAGTTGACAGTCTATGTTTAAAATTGCAAGTTGATATCTCAAAAACTGTGGGGGATATGAATTTTTGAAAAATTATGTTTGGAAATGGGTATCATGTTATAAATCACCCTGTATAATAAAAACTAAATATCTGATGCCACTGACAATATTGTATAATAAAGTTGGTTGAATTGACAGTCTATGTTTAAAATTTCAAGTTGATATCTCAAGAATTGAATTTTTGAAAAATTATGTTTGAAAATGGATATCATGGTATAAATCACCCTGTATAATAAAAACTAAAAATCTGACGTCATTGGCAATATTGTATAATAAAGTTAGTTAGGTTGACTGTCTATGTTTAAAATTTCAAGTTGATATCTCAAAAACTGCGCGGGATATGAATTTTTGAAACATAAATTATCATAAATCACCCTGTATAAAAATAAAATAAAAATCTGACGTCACTGACCAGCCCAACAATCAGATTTTACTTTTCAACTCACAAGTGAAAAAACTCAGATCTAATGAAGAACGCGCAAACTTAGAGCGATTTAATTTTGGCTCGGGCGTCAAGTTGAAAATAAAACTGATTTTTGACTGGTTTTTGTCATTCACTAGCCAAAAAAAAAGACTTGAATAACGCAAATGGAGTTTGCCTCGGGCGCCAATTTTTTATTATATTGTGACAAACGTGGTTTTGCACGAGTTTTATCGATTTTTTCATTCACCATTGCCAAAATCATTGACATAGACGCGATTGAATTTTGCCTCGGGCGTCAAACTTTGAAGCTTCGTGTTTCCTAAGATTGTTTTTTTAAATACATCAAAAAACTTGACAGTCAAGGTCATTGAAACTTGATCGATTCCAGGAAAAATTAGTGTTCATGTAAGTATATTTTGACAAACTCACTCAATTCTAGCAATAATCCAAAGAATCACGCATTATTGACGCTTGGCTCGGGCGCCACAAAAGTGGTTTTTGTGGAATTTTATCAAATTTTCCATTGACCTTTGAAAAAATCATCATAAGCGATTCATGGGGCGACAGACTTTTAAATATTGAGGTGAGAGTTTTTTTTTCGAATCGTTGAAATTCAACATTAAATTAAAATTTGCCTTTGACGCCAAACTTTCCACGGACATACTGAAAGACAAAAAAAAATTCTAGTTGATAAATTTTATTTTAATTCATTCTAGTCCATGGAGATGAATCAGCCCTTGTTTTGATACAATAAGCCAATCTCAATGCCAAAACAGCGCCCATAATTTCCACAACCAAAAACACTGCAGCAGCAATATCGATGGCCTTGACAGAATTTTCAAGGAAATCCGTCAAAACTTCAGAACATCCTTCAGTATGAACTTCCTCATCGCCAAAGCAACTCCTAGGAATTGGTTTGTTGATACGCTTCCAAAACTCTGGACCTGTGGTGCCGCAACAGGACCAAAACTTCTGGATAAAATCCACCTCATTGTGGTGTTTCTGGTAGTTCTGGAACATCTTATTCACAATCTTATCCACCTTGAGCTCAAGATCCAGCTTGTTTTTGAATTTGACCATGGCGAACGCGCTCAGGGCAGCCTGGGCGATGAAGGTCACCAGCAGAATCCCAGCGTAGGTTTTCAGCATGCAAGTGTTGCTTTGCACCGTTCCACAGCAACCCAGAAAGGCGGTGATGAATATTATACAACCCACTGCTATAGCTAGGTTGGTGATGTAGCTTATAGCATGGTATTCTGGCGGGATGACTTCGTTGAACTTGGTGATATTCACTTTGTATAATATGCCGATAATTAACAGGGTCCCTCCAATGAGGACAAAGGCGAAATTGACCACGAACACTAAAACTCGAGTTAATTTTTCGGTAAGATCCATTTTGTTGGTGTTGTGCGGGGAGTGGTCGGCTGTATTTATCCTGCCGCCAACAAAGAACGCATAATGTGGTGGTTTGATGATTCCTCGTGTGGTTTGCTTATTTAGAAATATTTTTAAAAAGCCATGTTGCCGTAGTTTTAAAAGCCCTCAATACAAAAAAGATTTGAAATCACCCTTCAGATTTAAAAAAAAATGAATGGTAGAAAAGTTATTGAGAAAGAAAAATTCGAGCAATTTTGGTTCTATGATATTTTATGGTAAGTCTATAATAGGTAGGGAGATATTATTTCCAATATGGCAGAGTAAGCTCATTCCAAAATTCTCAGATGACCTTATTTTAAGCACGGATTTACTGTACTAATACTCATATAAAGAAAAAGAAAATGCCTCCATCAACAAGAACAAACTCGAGACGACATGACACATGACATGACATCCGGCAGTTATTTTAGGAGAAGTTACTTGAGGGAAAACTAGTTTTCAATTTCCGGCAGTCACTATGAGGTTTTTTTTCCATTCCTGGCAGTTACTTAAGGGGGATTTTTCTTGAATTTCCTGCAGTTCAATTTCCCTAATCCAACTTGACACTTTATATTTTTTTTTTGAAAAAAAAGTGTATAACTGTATTTTTCTCATTTTTGTATTTTTAGAGGTTTATGATACATAGTAAATGTCAGTCAATCCGAAAATGAACTCATCGATATATTTTCATTGGACAAAATTCCATAAAAATCATATTTTTCTACTTGGTGTTGGTTGTTACGCCCCCTAGCGACCATTTCAGAAACTTGAAAATATTTTCCAGGTTTTTCTCTTGGCCGTTTTAGTAATAATTTTTTTGCCGCAAGTCTCTACGATGAATAGTTCACGAGAACTGGCACCCTCTGTCGCTGAAAATGAATCACCCTGTACAACCTACACGTAAACTCCACTTTTCAATGCATGCAAAGCCGGGCCTAAAAGTACTTTCGCGCCCGCAACGGTTCCTCGGATCAGTCGGATCCCAACTCCTCTGAATCTAATAACTACACGTGACAGTCTAGCATACTAAAAGGACCTAATCACGTGACAAGCTCGGTGACAATGAATCCGCCCCACAAAAGAATACGGGAACACACCTATTGTAACAATGATTGACAGTTGTCACTTGTCTGACTTGTCAGCAGTGTAGTGCAGTGTATCGATTATTGATTTTTGATTTTTATTTTGATAATTATCCTTATTTGAATGATTTCAAACTGGCTGTACAAAAAGCACTGTTTGCACCACGGACGAAAGATGATTTTGACTCGGCTACTTTCCGCCCTATATACAAAATGTACTATTAATGTGTTGAGTAAGCACCCTTAAGAAAATTTCTCGCTGCGCCACTGTGACAAACTAACCCTAACCCAACTTGACACAAACTAACACAACTTCGATAAAAACTTACTCAACTATGATCATTTTTATTTTTTACTTTCGACATCGACCTAGTCGAGCGCCGCCAAACTAATCTCATAAAACAAACAAAAAATATCGTTATAGCCGATACGCTGATCGATTAACAGATAGAATCGATGACGCCAATATGTATCAAATTTTAGCTGCGGCTGACGATCCAAGACGCGGTTTAATTTTCTTATTCGTTTAGGCGTTCGGCTACGCTCGGTAGCAGTGTTTCAGGTATTTTCGCCTTCGCCATAAAGGCAGCTCCCGCAGCTGTTATACATACAATTTTCATACTAATCTACAACAGATGGCGCTGTTTGCTATATTAAATATAATCTTTGATAAAAGCGTCATAAGCCTAGTTTACACCGACAACTTGGTCCGCGGACCAAGAACTAAATCAGAACCAAATATTTGGTTCGAATGGTGTAAACAGTTGCGGACTAAGCTGGCCCACTATTGGTTCGGTATTCGCCAGCAGGTGTACCGAACTAGATTTGGTTCGATCTGGATCAAAATTATGAGGTTATGTTGATTGTTAGTATTGTGAATTGTGTTGGTTCTGAGTTTCTAAGGCAATCTGAGCGAGCGTACTTACTTGATGTTTTTTTTTGGTTACGAATTGTGTTGATAAATAATTTCGACTTGTTTTTGACAAATTGCGCGCGTACTCATTTAGTTCACGCGTTGCAAGACGGAGTAAACGGGCAGGAAGCAAACATTGGTCCTATCGTACTATCCCCACCCACTTGGTCCTATCGGACCGAACTAAACGAGTTATCGGTGTAAACTAGGCTATAGAAATAGCGAAATCAGTACAGGCTAAAATGGGATAATTGCCGGATGCACCAGATCAGAGCTGTCTCGACAATATTTTGATGGAAGGAAAGGTTTTGATGAAAATTGAGTTTTCATTAATTTTGTTTGTGAGGGGCTTTTGTATAGCGTTTTTGAATTAAATTAGATAATTATTACTTTCATTTGTAGATTTGTTGGGTACCTACAATTATTTTTTACAAATAGCGCCAAATTACAATTCACAATGACATAGGTAATATGATATAAATTATTATTGTTATCAAATACTTCACTGATCCTTGAAAAATGAACTCAAGGGCTTGGATAATGTGGTGAGCATCAGCGAAGAACAATACATATTATCTTGGACCACTTTGTATTTTATCCGGATATACAGGGTTGAAATATTTGAACAGAAAACAGTATATTTTACATTGAAAGAAAATAATAGTTTGCTATATAAATTTATATTATAAAATTCAGTTTTTTTTCCATTCGGATTCTCTATATTTAAATGAATCCCATATCAGTATCCAGAGTGTTTTTGGCAAAAGAAATTCAAATTTGAGTGAATCTATTTTTTATGTGGCGCCATCTACAGGTGTTTTTACTGATTCAAATAGTCATACATTTTTTGCCGGACTCTGTATCTTTTGTTTTATGTAAAATGAATAAAAAAATTTAATAAAAACGAAAAAAAAAAGATAAAAGTCCAAAATTAAACGTATCTTTTTTTTTAGTAATAAACATTGAAATAATTGTCAAAAATAACCATGATTTTGTCGTTTTCAACGCCACCTATTTCTATTTTCAAGATTTGCCATTGAAAACCACATTGCATGGATTAATTTAAGTGCAAATATCTCGAAAACGGTTACATATATATGTAGCATATCCTATACCTAAGTTTGATGTATAAAAAGATATTTGATATTTTATAAATTGAATAATTCTAATTCATTGTTATAAAAAAGTGAAATAAATCTATGGTTTTGAAGTATTGACGTAATTGTGTGTTTAGGATATACCAAAACTTCTCTGATTTTAAATTGATACCCAAAAAAATGAACAAAAAATAAAATAACGTCTTAGATAAAAAAAATCTGTTGGATCAAATGCAGAATTATTTATACTTTGATACTTTTATACTTCAAAAGTACTAAATGACGTGATATTTTCGTCAATACGACCGTCAATAATTCGAAATCATAGATATATTTGACATTTTCACAACAATAAATTATTATTATTCAATTAATAAATATCAAATATCTTTTTTTACATTAAACTTAGGTATAGGATATGCTACATAGAAAATGTTTAGAGTTAAAAGGAGAATCCAAATATCAAATAGAAAAATTGGGTATCAATTTGAAATAAGAAAGTTGGACCTCGCCCAGACCTTTTGGAGCACCCTGTATATGTGAAAACAGGTTATTTAAAAAGTTCATTTTCAACCATGAAACTTTTATCTGGAACACCTTTTTCTAAACCGTCAAATTGAAAAGTTAGAGGGGGGGGGGGCATTTATAATCAATAACCCTGTACATAGCGCCACATACAATAAGATAGTCATAATGACAAATTTGAATTTCATATCTCAAAAATAACCAGGATATCGATTTTTGTTAAATTATCAGAACTATTATCATATTTATTTTAATAAAAAAAAACAGAAATTGAACTTTTGGGTATACAGGGTTCGCCAAGGTAAGTGGCCTATTAGAATATCTCGGAAAATAAAGCGATTGGGATTCTGAAAATTTGTGAGGAGAGATTTTTGGAGATGCTCTTTTTCAAATGAAATAATAATGACGTTACGCAACTTCCGGTTATACCGGAAGTGGGTGGCAACTCGCTTGTTTCAAATGGAATACTCTATACAGGGTCACTGAAATGACTGTACAACGCTTAACCACAAATTCTTTGACCAAAAATAAGGTGATCTAGGCAAACTTACCTTTATCCAAAATTGCTTCGTTAAGTCTACAGAGGGCGGTCAAAGATTAAAATAAAAAATGGTTTTTTCAACATTTTTCAAAAACGTTCAAATCAATTTTGATAAGTTTTGGTACCTAGTCTTGGACCATGAAATAACGTTTTTTGTTTCTATAGCGACCAGTTGAAATTAACCGGAAGTGTTATAAAAGTGACGTCATATGTAGTTAATTCTTTTGATTTTTTTTGGCATTGACATTTTGATGATTCAGATATTTTTAACTAAAAGTCTAATGTATTGGGGAGTTTTTCTCTCTCTTGAAAAATTTTGCTAAGATAAGTAGTTGTGGCAAAAAAAAATTTTTTCAACTAGCTTCACAGATATTTTACTATTGATTTTTTTTTCTGGCACAACCACTCATCCCAGCGAAATTTTTCAAGAGAGAGGAAAACCCCCCAACACATTGAACTATTAAATAAAAGCATCTTAATTATCAAAAAGTCAATTACAAAAAAAATCAAAATAAATAACAACAGGTGAAGTCAAGTACAATCGTTCGCTATAGAAACAAAAAACGCAATTTCATGGTCCAAGACTTGGTACCAAAAATTATCAAAATCAATTTGTACGTTTTTGAAAAATGTAGAAAAAAACAAATTAATTTTGAACCTTTGACGCCCTCTGTAGACTTAACGAAGCAATTTTGGATATAGGCCCAAGATCGCCTTATTTTTGGTCAAGGTATTTGTGGTTATAAGCGTTGTACAGTCATTTCAGAGACACCCTGTATAATAATACATTTTTGAATTCTAAACAGATTAGATGTATGATGTCTTATACCCAAGTGAAAACGTTTTTGAAATATTTGAGTTTTTGTTGTCAAAAATGACGATTGTAGGTTTCTCTTTAAATGTTATAAAGTTTTTTATTGTTTAATTCGTATTTGATTTCTTGTTGAAAGGGACCTCCACTACTTCACAATATGTTGATTTTTAATATTACAGGGTGGCCCAAAAATAAGATCAAAAAACATTTTTTTCAAATGGTAATTTTTTTATATTGATATTGCACTTTTAACACTGAAAAAAATATTCAAAAAAACACCAATAGCCGGTTAATAGTCACTGACAAAATTTTCACTCCAGCAATTTCAGTGTCCATTGCATGGCATGTAATGCAGTTTTTTTTTGTTTTGTAACGAGTCTGAAGAGGATTGAGGTCAAATTGAAACCATGAAGGTCACACTGATTTTATTCAGGAAATTCATCACAATTCAATTCACCTAGAAAATTAACAATTTTAATAATACATCAAACACGACCTATGTATCCCTTGCGTTGATACACTTAGCCAAGCCCAACGCCAGAAAAGCCCCCAAAACCTCTACAACGGAAAACACGGCAGCAATACCAATAGCTCTGACAGAATGTTCAAAGAACTCCGCCACAACAACAGAACATCCTTTAGTATGAACTTCCTTACCACTAAGGCAGCTGTCAGGAATTGGTTTGTTGATACTATTCCAGAACTCTGGACCTGTGGTGCCGCAACAGGATAAAGACTTTTGCATAAAATCCACCACATTGTGGTGCTTATGGTAGTTCTCAAACAGCTTAACCACAGTCGCATTCACCTTGTCTTGAAAGTCATGCTTGTTTTTGATTTTGACCATGGCGAATACGCCCAGGGCAACCTGGGCCAGGAAGATCACCAACAAAATCCCAGCGTAGCTTTTCAGCATGCAAGTGTTGCTTTGCACCGTTCCACAGCAACCCAGAAAGGCGGTGATGAATACTATACAACCCACAGCTATAGCTATGTTGGTGATGTATCCAATGGCTTGGTAGTCTGGAGGGATGACTTCGGTTAACTTGGTGTAGTGGACTCTGTTTAATATGCCGAGCACCAAGAGGGCCCCTCCTACGAGGAGGAACGCGGCGTTGGCCACGAACACTAGAATACGGGTTAGTCCCTCGGTAAGACCCATTTTGATACTGTTGTGCGGGTGATGGTCGGCTGTATTTATCCTGTTGGGTTGGCGGTATTTTTAACCGCCAACAAAGAACGCATAATGAGGTGGCCTGTACTTCCCTATATGTGGTTCTCTTATCAAAATTTAGTCTAAAAAAAGATATGCTACGAATTTGATTCGGGTAAATTTTATTCCGGTAAAATTTAGGGAAAATTTTTCAGTTTTTTTCTTAACATGACAGACAATATAATTTTTCCTTAATATAATATTGTCATGGCGTCTCAAAAACTATTTTTAAGGTTGTGACAAGACATAATTTTTATTAGGATAAATCTATGAAAAATTTAGAAAATAAAGTTACAATTTTTCGTTGAAACTCGGTATCCAGGGTTAAAATATAATAATTTCTTGATATCTCAGAGGAACAAAATGGAAAAGTGAAAATTCCAGATAAAAAATACCACCAAATTCGGAATTCTCATACCCAAAAACCTCGAACACGAGGTGTCACTCATCCTTCTAGCTCGCTGGAACCACGTCCCACTCCCAGAGTAGGTATAAGAGGAGGAAATGAGGTCAAAGACAAACATAACGACTGACAAGTCATTTTCAAGGTTTTCAGTGTCAAGAACTGGAAAAATATCATCAAATTCGGAATCCTCATTCCCAAAAACCCTGAAAACTTGGTGTCACTCATCCTTGTAACATTGGAACTACGTCCCACTCCCGGAGGAGGTAGAAAGAGGAAGAAATGAGGTCAAAGACAAATAACCAACCCAAACTGACCAAAATTAGACAAAACTAACCCAAACTGACCTAAACTATTATCCACAGCGTACCGTACCAAATGTGGTACAGATCTTGCACCTGATTCACATTGTACTAAATCTAGTACAAACCTAATTAGCTGTAAAACTGTTCAAGTGTATGTCTTCCCTAGCTCACATTCACAACGTACAATCAATCCAACAAACTGTACTTGATTTCTAACAAATTTTAATGATTTATAGTAATGGATAATTATTTTAGTACTGGTACAAAAATGTGATATCCTTTGGCTAATTGAAAGTGAGAAAACTTTGTACTTAGTTTGATACAGATATGATTCATCATATTTTTCCGACTTCTAAGTCTTTTTTCCATGTATAGAAGATTGTACTGAAATCGGTACAAATTTTATTATTGTTGTTGCTGCAAAACTAGTACAAATGTCCAAAAGTGAATTGGATGTGAAAAGACTTTGTACTAAAATTGGTATAGATTTTAGTTAATTTTTGAAACTTGTTGAAATCAATGGCGAGCAAAAAAATGCTGTATTTAATTTCTTATTTTTTTTTCAAATTTTACGATTCTCATTAGGGGAATATTATATTAAAATTGGTACAAATAGAAAATTATCGTGGATCTAGCTAAAGTGATATTCCAAAGTGACTAGTAGGCTTTGTACTAGGTGTGGTACAAATCTGATCTGTTATTTCTCCGATTTGAAAGTCTCAATGTTTCCGGAATTGGTTTGGGAAAAAAGTTTTGTACTAGACCTCGTACAAGTTTAAGTTGATTTTTGAAACTTGATCGAATACATTGCTCACATGAAAATACCGTATTAAATTTTATCTAAGCTGATTTAAATCTAAAAACTTGTGAGATGCTAATTTTCAAGTAACATTTGAAAAAAAGCGCTGACTTTTGGCGAAAAGACGCTGTACCAAATTTAGTACAAACTCGTCAGGTAACCTCGTTGAATTAGTGCATGCTCAATTATCATTAAACCAAATACTAGAAGCAGTACAGATCTTGGTTTATTTCTAAAACTTGATCAAATCCACAGTGGGCATAAAAAATACTGTACTAAGTCCAATACAAACTCGTCAGGTATCCCGTTAATATGTGTATGCTTGATTCTTATTAAAGAACCAAAATCAGCACAAATTTTAGTTGCTTAAACTGCCACGTAAGAATATTGTACTAAATCTAGTACAAATCTTCAAAACTGGTACAAACCTAAAAACTTGTGAACGATAACAATAATTGTTTTGCTAATTTTCAAGTCTCACTCCAATGTATATAAGCGCTGAATTTGGGCGAAAATAGTCTGTACCAAACCTAGTGCAAGTTTCGTCATGTGATCTTGAAAGTACCAGAATCAGTACAAATTTCAGTTGATTTTTGAAACTCGATCAAATGCACAGCGCACATAATAATACTGTACTAATCTGGTACAATTTAAAGGCTGGTACAAACCCAAGAACTTGTGAGCGGCAATAATTTTGTAGCTAATTTTCAAGTCTTTTTTGAATGTGGCCACTGAATTCACAGGCTGTACTAAATCTAGTACAAACTCGTCAGGTGATTTCGTAGATTTTTGCATGCTTAATTCTCATCAAAGTACTAAAACCAAATCAGGTTTTGGTTGATTTTTTAATATTGATCAAGGCCACTGCGCGAATAAAAATACTGTACTGAATCTGGTACAAATTCGCCAAATCTGATACAAACCTAAAAACAAAAATAGGAGTACATTGAAAGCAGTGTCAAGTGGTTATAAATGAATTAAAGATACGTACACTTGTCAACTGTCACGACCAAAAGTCACCACACGTGATCAAACAAAGGGAAACGTTTGAAAAGCCACGTGAGATGTTGAATCGACTGTAAAAATGACATCAATCAACTGTCAAAAATGACAGCTTGTCGCGCTATTGCTGAAATGAAACCAGCAACACAAAATATACTGCCGCAGCTCAACAAGCCAGCCCCTTTATTCAAAGGTACTGCCGTAATAGACGAATCATTCAAGGACATCAGCTTGGCCGACTACAAAGGTACTGCCTCTGCACCAATGAAACAAACCTCAATTGAACCTTTCAGGTAAATACGTGGTACTCTTCTTCTACCCCTTGGACTTCACCTTTGTCTGCCCCACGGAGATCATTGCCTTTTCCGATAGACAGGAGGAATTCAAAGAAATAAACACAGAACTCATCGCGTAAGCTCCCACTTTTCCAGACTAGTTTAATGGTGGTACTTTTGCAGATGTTCCACAGACAGCCACTTCTGTCACTTGGCCTGGATAAAAACCCCCCGCAAAGAAGGAGGGTTGAACAACATGCGCATCCCCATTTTATCGGATAAAAACATGGAGATAGCCAGAGCTTATGGGGTGTTGGAGGAGTCGGCTGGAGTGACGTACCGTGGTTTGTTCATTATTGATGGAAATGGTAAGCGTGGTGGTAGTGGGGGTGGTGCTGATGAGGGGTTCTAGGGATACTGCGGCAGATCACAGTGAATGATATGCCAGTTGGTCGGTCTGTTGATGAAACCAAGAGGTTGGTGCAGGCTTTCCAGTTTGTGGATGAAATGGGCGAGGTTTGTCCGGCCAATTGGAAACCAGGGAAGAAGTCGATCAAGCCGGATGTGGATAAGAGTATGCAGTACTTCCAGAGTGAAAATTGATGTTTTTTGAGTTATTGGTGAATATAGTGCTATGAGTTCATGTTTTTCTTTGATTATTAATTGTCAGTGATCAAATTAAACGACATCTACAACAAATGAAAACTTCAACTAAAGCTAGCTATTGAAAACAAACACTAAAAACCCTACAAAACACTTTTTTGCGCATCAAAATCGGCCCATAAACAACCGAGATATTCAAACTCAAAGATTCCCAAAACCGTTCCTGAGATACTGACGAATTTTTCAAAACGCCATAACTCGGTTATTTATTGACGGATTTTGATGCGAAAAAAAGCATTTTCAAGAAAATTTCAACCTCTATCTAGCTGGACGTACCAGAATTATCTATATCAATAAACAACCTCATTTATCAAATAAACTATAACGAAAGCAAGCTATCAAAAACAAGCACTAGAAACCCTACAAAACACTTTTTTGCACATCAAAATCGGCCCATAAACAACCGAGATATTCAAACTCAAAGATTCCCAAAACCATTCCTGAGATACTGACGAATTTTTCAAAACGCCATAACTCGGTTATTTATTGACGGATTTTGCTGCGAAAAAAAGCATTTTCAAGAAAATTTCAACCTCTATCTAGCTGGACGTACCAGAATTATCTATATCAATAAACAACCTCATTTATCAAATAAACTATAACGAAAGCAAGCTATCAAAAACAAGCACTAGAAACCCTACAAAACACTTTTTTGCACATCAAAATCGGCCCATAAACAACCGAGATATTCAAACTCAAAGATTCCCAAAACCATTCCTGAGATACTGACGAATTTTTCAAAACGCCATAACTCGGTTATTTATTGACGGATTTTGCTGCGAAAAAAAGCATTTTCAAGAAAATTTCAACCTCTATCTAGCTGGACGTACCAGAATTATCTATATCAATAAACAACCTCATTTATCAAATAAACTATAACGAAAGCAAGCTATCAAAAACAAGCACTAGAAACCCTACAAAACACTTTTTTGCGCATCAAAATCGGCCCATAAACAACCGAGATATTCAAACTCAAAGATTCCCAAAACCGTTCCTGAGATACTGACGAATTTTTCAAAACGCCATAACTCGGTTATTTATTGACGGATTTTGATGCGAAAAAAAGCATTTTCAAGAAAATTTCAACCTCTATCTAGCTAGACGTACCAGAATTATCTATATCAATAAACAAGCACATTTATCAAATAAACTATAACGAAAGCAAGCTATCAAAAACAAGCACTAGAAACCCTACAAAACACTTTTTTGCGCATCAAAATCAGTCCATAAACAACCGAGATAATCACACTCACAAATTTCCAAGACGGTTCCTGAGATACTGATGAATTTTTCAAAACGCCATAACTCGGTTATTTATTGACGTATCTTGTTCCAAAAAAAAGCATTTTCAAGAAAATTTCACCCTCTATCTAGCTAGACGTACCAGAATCATCAATATCAATAAACAAGCTCATTTATCAAATAAACTATAACGAAAGCAAGCTATTAAAAACAAGCACTAAAAACCCTACAAAACACTTTTTTGCGCATCAAAATCAGCTCATAAACAACCGAGATAATCACACTCAAAAATTCCCAAAACGGTTCCTGAGATACTGATGAATTTTTCAAAACGCCATAACTCGGTTATTCATTGACGGATCTTTAAGCGGAAAAAAGCATTTTCAAGAAAATTTCAACCTCTATCTAGCTAGAAGTACCAGAATTATCAATATCAATAAACAAGCTCATTTATCTAATAAACTATAACGAAAGCAAGCTATCAAAAACAAGCACCAGAAACCCTACAAAACACTTTTTTGCGCATCAAAATCAGTCCATAAACAACCGAGATAATCACACTCACAAATTTCCAAGACGGTTCCTGAGATACTGATGAATTTTTCAAAACGCCATAACTCGGTTATTTATTGACGTATCTTGATGCGAAAAAAAGCATTTTCAAGAAAATTTCACCCTCTATCTAGCTAGACGTACCAGAATCATCAATATCAATAAACAAGCTCATTTATCTAATAAACTATAACGAAAGCAAGCTATCAAAAACAAGCACTAGAAACCCTACAAAACACTTTTTTGCGCATCAAAATCAGCTCATAAACAACCGAGATAATCACACTCAAAAATTCCCAAAACGGTTCCTGAGATACTGATGAATTTTTCAAAACGCCATAACTCGGTTATTCATTGACGGATCTTTAAGCGGAAAAAAACATTTTCAAGAAAATTTCAATCTCTATCTAGCTAGAAGTACCAGAATTATCAATATCAATAAACAAGCTCATTTATCAAATAAACTATAACGAAAGCAAGCTATCAAAAACAAGCACTAGAAACCCTACAAAACACTTTTTTGCGCATCAAAATCAGTCCATAAACAACCAAGATAATCACACTCAAAGATTCCCAAAACCGTTCCTGAGATACTGACGAATTTTTCAAAACGCCATAACTCGGTTATTTATTGACGGATTTTGCTGCGAAAAAAAGCATTTTCAAGAAAATTTCCACCTTTATCTAGCTAGACGTACCAGAATTATCAATATCAATAAACAAGCTCATTTATCAAATAAACTATAACGAAAGCAAGCTATCAAAAACAAGCACTAGAAACCCTACAAAACACTTTTTTGCGCATCAAATTCAGTCCATAAACAACCGAGATAATCACACTCAAAAATTCCCAAAACGGTTCCTGAGATACTGATGAATTTTTCAAAACGCCGTAACTCGGTTATTTATTGACGGATTTTGCTGCGAAAAAAAGCATTTTCAAGAAAATTTCCACCTCTATCTAGCTAGACGTACCAGAATTATCAATATCAATAAACAAGCTCATTTATCAAATAAACTATAACGAAAGCAAGCTATCAAAAACAAGCACTAGAAACCCTACAAAACACTTTTTTGCACATCAAAATCGGCCCATAAACAACCGAGATATTCAAACTCAAAGATTCCCAAAACCGTTCCTGAGATACTGACGAATTTTTCAAAACGCCATAACTCGGTTATTTATTGACGGATTTTGATGCGAAAAAAAGCATTTTCAAGAAAATTTCAACCTCTATCTAGCTGGACGTACCAGAATTATCAATATCAATAAACAACCTCATTTATCAAATAAACTATAACGAAAGCAAGCTATCAAAAACAAGCACTAGAAACCCTACAAAACACTTTTTTGCGCATCAAATTCAGTCCATAAACAACCGAGATAATCACACTCAAAAATTCCCAAAACGGTTCCTGAGATACTGATGAATTTTTCAAAACGCCGTAACTCGGTTATTCATTGACGGATCTTTAAGCGGAAAAAAGCATTTTCAAGAAAATTTCAACCTCTATCTAGCTAGACGTACCAGAATTATCAATAACAATAAACAAGCTCATTTATCAAATAAACTATAACGAAAGCAAGCTATCAAAAACAAGCACTAAAAACCCTACAAAACACTTTTTTGCGCATCAAAATCAGTTCATAAACAACCAAGATA
The DNA here is from genome assembly GCA_958502075.1 of Orchestes rusci. NCBI lineage: Eukaryota > Metazoa > Arthropoda > Insecta > Coleoptera > Curculionidae > Orchestes > Orchestes rusci. Next base: position 112,444,031 of record OY293304.1, on the reverse strand, counting down.
ATCACACTCAAAGATTCTCAAAACCGTTCCTGAGATATTGACGAATTTTTTAAAACGTCATTACTCGGTTATTTATCGACGGATTTTGATGCGAAAAAAAGCATTTTCAAGAAAATTTCAACCTCTTTCTAGCTAGACGTACCAGAATTATCTATATCAATAAACAAGCTCATTTATCAAATAAACTATAACGAAAGCAAGCTATCAAAAACAAGCACTAGAAACCCTACAAAACACTTTTTTGCGCATCAAATTCAGTCCATAAACAACGGAGATAATCACACTAAAAAATTCCCAAAACGGTTCCTGAGATACTGATGAATTTTTCAAAACGCCATATCTCGGTTATTCATTGACGTATCTTGATGCGAAAAAAAGCATTTACAAGAAGAATTCAACCTCTATCTAGCTAAACGTACCAGAATTATCAAAAACAATAAACAAACTCATCTATCAAATAAACAATAACAAAAGCAAGCACCAAAAACCCTACAAAACACTTTTTTGCGCATCAAATTCAGTCCATGAACAACCGAGATAATCACACTCAAAAATTCCCAAAACGGTTCCTGAGATACTGACGAATTTTTCAAAACGCCATAACTCGGTTATTCATTTACGGATTTTGATGTAAAAAATGCATTTTTAAGAAAATTTTAGCTTCACTGAAAATTGCTGTTACCCAAATATAGTGCATGTGATTTGTACCTAATGCGTCCTTGTCACTCTTTGTACCAATTTTAGTACAAACCGAATCAATTCGCATCAATTGAGACTTGATTCAGTGTTTTTAAATAAACGCCGAGGACTATTACGTTCCATCAATCAACCACGAATTTGTACTAGTTTTGGTACAAGTCGAGTTGATTGCTTGGGAATAGGAAAAAATTTGTACAAGACTTGATACAAAATGTTTTCGCCTCTAATTCACATTACGGAAGTGTAAAATTGAAAAATCGACGGTTATCACTTTGCAATTTTATACCAGGCCCAGTACAAAGTTGTTCAAAGAAGCGGATACATGGGAAATTCAACTAAAAATCCTCGGATATCACTTTTTAATGTTGTATCAGTCTTGGTACAATTTTTTATTGATTTTGAATCGCAGTAGATACGGAATTCATAACCACTGAATTAAACTAAAAATCATTTTTGTACTGGTCTAAGTACAACGTTTTTCCGTCAAATCACAGTTCGGAAGTTATTACATTTAAAAAACTGTTGTCAGTTTCCAATTTTGTACCATATTTAGTACAAAGTTTTTTCGCCCCAACTTCATATTACGCAAGCTATTACATTGAAAATAGGCGCTTATCATTCGAATTATGTACTAGTCTTGGTACAAAGGTTTCGATTTTCACTACGGAATCTATTACATTTAAAACTAAAGTCGGTCTTTCGGTTATTTCGCCGGAAGTACAATCCGAATATCAACAGCTGCTATTTTTTAATTTTGTACCAGTTTTGGTACTAGGTTTTTTCGCCTTGATATATGAATATCAACGGTTCTTGATTCACAATTTTTTGGTAAAAAGTATTTAGATCGACCTTATTTTAAATTATTTTAAATTATTCCCCTGGAAAATTATCAAAAAAAACAAGTTCAACAATGTTTAACTTTCTAAAAGAGTTGACTCTGTACGCCAAAGGTACGGAGTAATAAATCAATTCACTGGTGTTCAGCGTTTCTTCAGAACAATATGTTTGCCACAAAAGAAACAAGAACTTTGTACTAAACGCGGTACAACACAGACCCACCGGTTCAACGATACCATGCCGCCGTTTTCTTTTGTTATCGAAAGTGGATTGTCCCATTGCGAATGTCACTAGACCAGAAACTATTTGCTCTTTGCATTGGCGCACATACTGATTCAGCAAAATTTTACTTAAAAAAATAACTCAGCAAAGCAAGGCCCACTTTGCATAACATAAAAGCCATTCCATTATTCATGTTGCTATTTGAACGTTATAAAGTAGCAATCAATAATAGTAATGTTATTACTTAATTGGTTGTGTAGTAACAATCGCCGCCGCTGGATGGAACTATTTATTATAATCTGCTGTCCGACAAGTAACTGGTTTTAGTGTATTATATTGCGTTGGTTACTGCAGATTTGGATGTACAGTTTTCACATTTGTACTAGTCTTAGTACAAATCCTTTATTCGTCAAAGTTTGCACTATTTAGTGATGTGACGATAACCACTCATTTTTGTTGAAATGGGACAAAATCAACGTTATCTGTATTTTATTACCCCGTACGTTCGATATACCAACATTTTTACCACAACTCAATCATTTGTCAGGGTGTAGTCAATCTTTTAAAAAATAATAGCCCACACTTAGAATTTCCGGACATGTTTTGTTTCTTGTACTATTTTTGATACAAAAGAGTTATGGGTGAAAGAGAACCCATTGAGAGTATCAGTGGCAACCACACACCAATTTCCTTAATCAAATTACAAATTATTCGCGCATGATGGAACACTAACAAGACCGTACAGTTACATAAAATCGTATCGTTTTATGGGGTAGTTACACTTTCTACTCTTTTCATTCAACCATGAGAATGTTAAAATGGTTTGGACAGATGTCACGTGATTTCGATCACATACAGACTGAACAAAATCTGGCTCCGCCCCATCAATCTCAACAGCTGTTTTATTCACAACGACCAAGCGGACGGTTAACTGAACGATTAATGGCTCCGCCCACCATCTGTTTCATTCACAATGCGCAGGCGGACGGATAACTGAACGGCTTATATGGATCCGCCCCTCATCACCATAACCCTAATTTATAGGGAGCATACTTGAAAATCATATTTTAAATAATTTATACTTTTTTGATTTGATTAGCTTGAATGCAGAATTATAAATGTGACAAACATCGTGTACCATTTCGAGTACAAAGGCATTTTTCGTTAAAATAGTACAAAAAGTGACTCCGCCTTTCAACAAATTTTGCAAAAAGGTCGTTTAGGCGCAGGCGGAGGTAAAAATTGAACGATTTCCGACTCCGCAATTCAACAAAGTGTACAAAACAGGCATGAACGCGCAGCGAAACTGGACGATTTCTGGCTCCGCCCCTCAACAAAATGTACAAAACGGTCGTTGACGCTCACACGGAAGGAAAGGACGGATAACTGAACGGTATGAGACTCCGTCTACCAATGAGTGTATGTAAATGGTTGTTGGCGCAGCCGGACGCAACACTGGACGATGTTTGGCTCCGCCCACATATCACTCAAAAGCTCCGCCTCTAAACCTCTAAACAAATAAGTGTACAAAACTGTGGTGTCTGAACGGAAAACTGGATTTTTGACTCCGCCTCTCAACAAAGTGTACAAATCGGTCGTGGACGCGATGGCTTCACCTCTCCTTATCGGTGAAATTAAAAATAGAATCGAGTTCCCCAAACCAACGATTTGTGACCCCGCCTCTAAACTAAACAAAGTGTACAAACGAGTCGTCTACACGCAGCTGGACGAATTCTGGCTCCACCCCTCAACAAAGTGTACAAAACGGTCGTTGACGTCAACACGGACGGAAAACTGCACGATTTCCGACTCCGCCCCTAACCAACAGTGTCCTAATCAACGATTTTGCACTAAAAATCAAACCGATCGGCTGGAATACGGCCATAAAATTCAACGAGGCCAACGTCCATATAAATTATACTAAAATAGGTATCTATGCCGGCCAAGAAATAGTGATCTATATCACTATTGATGAATGCGCGGCACGGATCAGTGGCCGCAAGACAAACTTGCTGCTTTTATGTAACGTGCATTTAAACGGCAAAAGTTCTTTTTGCCTTTTTTCGATTTTAAATGCCTTGCGCTTGTTACGTGCTTCGATATAGTACGCCCACCTGTGATCATTTATCTTAGACACTGTTGATTTCTATGGGACATTGTTGTTTATGGTCGATTTGGCAACGTGGTGGTGTGTCAAAAAGCTCAGGAACAGTGGGACTAGGTTGGTCTGGTTTTAGACAATCATCAATCCGTCCGAAAATACTTTTCGAATATATCAAAAACGGTTTGTTTTACAAAAAAAAGTTTATAATGAAAATTGTTGAGTATAAAATTCTCTACATTTCTTTTTCCAAACATTTTTTTCTAGGATTGCTACTTGTTGAGATATTTGGAAAAATATTTCGAGTTCAATGCGTCCGAGAAGACAGTCAAAATGCACTTAATTGCGAATATATCAAAAACGGTTCATTTTACAAAAAAAAGTTTCTTATAAAAATTGTTGGGTATAAAATTCTCTACATTTCTTTATCCAAACATTTTTTTCTATGATTGCTACTTGTTGAGATATTTGGAAAAATATTTCAAGTTCAATGCGTCCGAGAAGACAGTCAAAATGCACTTAATTGCGAATATATCAAAAACGGTTCATTTTACAAAAAAAAGTTTTTTATAAAAATTGTTGGGTATAAAATTCTCTACATTTCTTTTTCCAAACATTTTTTTCTATGATTGCTACTTGTTGAGATATTTGGAAAAATATTTCAAGTTCAATGCGTCCGAGAAGACAGTCAAAATGCACTTAATTGCGAATATATCAAAAACGGTTCATTTTACAAAAAAAAGTTTTTCATGAAAATTGTTGGGTATAAAATTCTCTACATTTCTTTTTCCAAACATTTTTTTCTATGATTGCTACTTGTTGAGATATTTGAAAAAATATTTCAAGTTCAATGCGTCCGAGAAGACAGTCAAAATGCACTTAATTGCGAATATATCAAAAACGGTTCATTTTACAAAAAAAAGTTTTGCATGAAAATTGTTGGGTATAAAATTCTCTACATTTCTTTATCCAAACATTTTTTTCTATGATTGCTACTTGTTGAGATATTTGAAAAAATATTTCAAGTTCAATGCGTCCGAGAAGACAGTCAAAATGCACTTAATTGCGAATATATCAAAAACGGTTCATTTTACAAAAAAAAGTTTTTCATGAAAATTGTTGGGTATAAAATTCTCTACATTTCTTTATCCAAACATTTTTTTCTATGATTGCTACTTGTTGAGATATTTGGAAAAATATTTCAAGTTCAATGCGTCCGAGAAGACAGTCAAAATGCACTTAATTGCGAATATATCAAAAACGGTTCATTTTACAAAAAAAAGTTTTTCATGAAAATTGTTGGGTATAAAATTCTCTACATTTCTTTATCCAAACATTTTTTTCTATGATTGCTACTTGTTGAGATATTTGGAAAAATATTTCAAGTTCAATGCGTCCGAGAAGACAGTCAAAATGCACTTAATTGCGAATATATCAAAAACGGTTCATTTTACAAAAAAAAGTTTTTCATGAAAATTGTTGGGTATAAAATTCTCTACATTTCTTTATCCAAACATTTTTTTCTATGATTGCTACTTGTTGAGATATTTGAAAAAATATTTCAAGTTCACTACGTCCGAGAAGACAGTCAAAATGCACTTAATTGCGAATATGTCAAAAACGGTTCATTTTACGGAAAAAAGTTTTAGATAAAAATTTTCGAGGACTACATTTTCTATATTTCTTTTTCCATGAGCTTTTTGTCTACGATGGACAGTTTTTGGGATATTTTAAGAAATATAACAAAAAATTAATAAATAGTGAATAGTCTTCTGACTAACCCCAACCACACTGACCTCGATTATTTCTATTTTAAAAACCGAATTAATTACTCGGTTTGCAGATTCACGATGCAAGTTAATTAAAGCCCAGCTTATCAAAACTAAATTTGCATTTTTAATTCAAGGAAACTGAATTGAAACATTATAAATCAACGTAATTTTATTCGGTTTCACTCTAAGAGGGCAATTAAGCGAATTCCGTTCAAATTGCATTGCTAGACGGTCGTTACTGTTGCTTAATTTGTAGAATTTTCCGACTACAAGGCAACAGTGTGACGTCATATGTGCAATTTATATTTAAACACATATTCGTCGACATACTGTCCTGGTCAATGATTGCCTAATTCGTGTTAAATAATAAAAAAAAGTGATGGACAGCAGAACAACGATAATTCAATTAAATCGTGCACTTTCTAATTGGAATTTGTTTTATATAATCGAGCTGATTTACATTCACTTACAGGATGTATCAAATTATGTACTACAACAGTACAACACCCCCGCCTACATCAACCCCATTAACGATATACAATAGCCTGGAGCGTCTATTCAAAATCTTACATAATCCATACCAGGAATCCATTTCATCCCATTCCTCCTGCACACATAATCGAATTGCCTTCTACCTTGCTTACGACACAACAAAAGCTTTCAATTTGCCGGCAAATACCAAAGTTAACTCGAAATAAAAATGATTTCCTAAACGCTATAATTATTATGAATACCAGCATGGTATTTTTTCATTCGAACGCATTTGCGCAAGATCGGTAATGGTAGCAAAATTGATCTAATTTTTCCTCGAGCGAAAAAGTACCCATTGGCCTAGATTGAATGGTACACGTTCTCTTGCATCAGAAAATCTATATTTAGATTTTTCTTCGTATTTTGCCTGGAAATATTCTTTTGTGAAGAGTAAACGTCCATGACCGAAAGACGATCTTCGATGAGTTGTTGATCTTGATCTTGAAAATAATGATCTTGGTTGGAGGCTTATTTTTTGTCAATTTGTTATGGCTTATTAGGCATGTAATGGTGGCTATTAGGTTTTTATCTGGGCTTTCACTTCAATCACTTTATTGAGGTTTGTACAAACTTAGCTACGCTTTGATTTTGATTTTTTTTATTTTTTCATGAGTTAATTTACGAATATATCAAATATATGGAAAAAAGTTTCAAATGAAAATTATCAAAGATAAAATTATCTATATTTGTTCTCCCATGAACTTTTCTCTACGATTCACAGTTTTTGAGATATTCGTTAAAGTATTTCACTTTTATCGCTGGCAAGATGATTGATTTTCTTATATATCCAAAACCGAAACTTTTAGAAAAAAAAGTTTCCATTAAAAGTTGTTGAAGATGAAATTTTCTATATTTCTTCTTCAACGAACTTTTCACTACGATTCACAGTTTTTGAGATATTCACTAAAGTATTTCACTTTTATCGCTGGCAAGATGATTGATTTTCTTATATATTCAAAACCGAAACTTTTAGAGAAAAAAGTTTCCAATAAAAGTTGATGAAGATAAAATTTTCTATATTTCTTCTTTAATAAACTTTTCTCTACGATATACAGTTTTTGAGATATTCCCTAAAGTATTTCACTTTTATCGCTAGCAACTCAAGATGATTGATTTTCTTATATATCCAAAACTGGAACTTTTAGAAAAAAAGTTTCCAATAAAAGTTGTTGAGGATGAAATTTTCTATATTTCTTCTCCAATAAACTTTCCTCTACGATCTACAGTTTTTGAGATATTCCCTAAAGTGTTTCACTTTTATCGCTAGCAACTCAAGATGATTGATTTTCTTATATATCCAAAACCGAGACTTTTAGAGAAAAAAGTTTTTAATAAAAGTTGTTGAAGATGCAACTTTCTATATTTCTTATCCAATGAACTTTTCTCTGCGATCTACAATTTTTGAGATATTCGCTAAAGTATTTCGCTTTTATCGCTAGTAACTCAAGATGATTGATTTTCTTATATATCCAAAACTGAAACTTTTAGAAAAGAAAGTTTCCAATAAAAGTTGTTGAAGATGTAATTTTCTATATTTCCTCTCCGATGAACTTTTCTCTACGATTTACAGTTTTTGAGATATTCGTTAAAGTATTTCACTTTTATCGATGGCAAGATGATTGATTTTCTTATATATCCAAAACCGAAACTTTTAGAAAAAAAAGTTTCCAATAAAAGTTGTTGAAGATGAAATTTTCTATATTTCCTCTCCGATGAACTTTTCTCTACGATTTACAGTTTTTGAGATATTCGTTAAAGTATTTCACTTTTATCGATGGCAAGATGATTGATTTTCTTATATATCCAAAACTGAAACTTTTAGAAAAAAAAGTTTCGGATAAAAGTTGTTGAAGATGAAATTTTCTATATTTCTTCTCCGATGAACTTTTCTCTACGATTTGCAGTTTTTGAGATATTCGCTAAAGTATTTCACTTTTATCGCTGGCAAGATGATTGATTTTCTTATATATCCAAAACCGAGACTTTTAGAGAAAAAAGTTTTCAATAAAAGTTGTTGGGGATAAAATTTTCTATATTTCTTCTGCAATGAAATTTTCTCTACGATTTACATCTTTTCAGATATTCAAAGAAGTATTTGACTTTTCGCTGGAAAGGTGACAGTCAAAATCCACTAATTTTCCAATATATCCAAAACCTTGAGCTTGAGAAAAAAAGTTTCAAATAAAAATTGTTAGGAAAGGAATAGTCTATACTTCTTTTCCTATAATGTTTTCTCTATGATCCACAGTTTTCGGGGTATTTGGAAAAATATTTCAAATTCAGCACGAACAATCAAAATGGTTTTCTAATTTTTGATCATATAAAGTATCAAATAAAATTTATGGGGAATAAAATTATCTGCAAATTTGTGACTATAAACTTCCCTCCACGATCTATAAAGTTTTGGAGATATTTGCAAAAAACCATTTTGAATGAGCATCTCATCCACAACAAAATTTGTGAGGCCCTTCCAGTGTTATCTTTTATCATTGATGTGTCATTCTTGTCATCTTCACTTTGAAACAGGGTTGCTACAGGTTGCGTAGTTGTACTAACCCCTATTTTCCGTACAACATCAACTTCAAATACTTTTGATTGCAAACCTTCACAAACAAGAAAAATCAATAAAATAAATCGCTTTCATCGAAAAAAAAGCGCCTACAGCAACATAACGGCGGAAAAAGAAGGGGCTGCCTTCTATAACCTTGCCATTTCTGCATATTTAGAAACTCACATTATTCGTATTAAATTGACCAATCTCAGGCATATATCGTGGAAAAACTCCAACCGTATATTATTATGTGGAAATAATTGAGTAATACACAATTCAAATTTATGACCTACATTTTGTCCGGGGAGTATATTATTACCGCGGCGAAATCTAACGTTTTTTCCTGCAAAAGATCAAGACCAAACAGAATTGCCTTTGTTTTGTAGTCAGTTATTTATCACACATTAAAGTGGATAATTACGGATTTGTTGAAGGAAATTGTTCTTTAGTTCTAATTGGTTTGATTAAAGGTAACTCTATGACGTCATCGTGGATGATTTTGCCAGTCAATTAAAGTGGGTAGTTGTACTAAAGCGTTGTAGGTCTTCATTATTGTACTAATTTTGACAGTGTTGCATCTGCGTGGTTCATAGAAGGGTTGTAATGATTGTACTTTATGTTAACAGTTGACATATGCGTGTTTCAGGTTCGTAATTGTACTGATTGTTTGTATTAGTATACAGGGTCAGGTCAAAAAGTTATCGGACCCAACTTATTTTTTTTAAATGGAACACCCTGTATATTTATAGTCCATAAGATTTGTCTTTATTTTACCTTTTCAAAAATATATAACAAAAAATAAATTTTTGTCCGATAACTTTTTGACCTGACCCTGTATAGTAATTCCGAAGGCAGAATCGAGCTCTACGGGAAAAGTTATTTGAGAAACCTCCACATTTTCCATAATTTATCTGATAGTTTAGGGGACCTTGAAATGCAACATTTTCAGTTTAGCCCTGTATCTTAAAAACTGAAAGGGCTATGAAAAGTTTGTTAACGGCATCTTTAGTTTCATGAAAAAGTAGCAGACTGTCGCGGAAACCGCAACTTTCTATCTATAAGAATAACGGAGATACCCCGCAAAAGTACCCAAAATGGGACACCCTGTATACATATTTTGACAGTTGACGTATGTCTGATTCATCGTCTTCATAATTATTGTAACTAATTAAATTAACCCAAAAATAAACCCAAAACTGAGCCAATATTACTTAAACTGAGTAAACCAACTCAACCTAACCTAAAACTAACCAGAACCAGACAAATCAAAATGAACCAAAACAACTCGAAAAACTGAACAAACCTAATCTAAAATCACAGAAAAATATCTCAAACTATCCAACATCAATCAAAACCAATCAAACATAACCTGAAATTGAATAAAACTAACCCAAACTAACCAACACTGCTCAAAAATGGCTCGGAGAGATCAAAACTAGCCAAACTAGCAAAAACTGACCAAACCTAACCTAAAACTGAACAAAACGATCCAAATCTAACCCAAAGCAACCAATCAAAACTCTCCTAAAAATTAACCAAATCTAACCCAAAACTAAACAGAATTAGCTCAAACTGACCAAATCTACCCATAAACCAACTAAACCTAATCCCAAAAACTAACCAAACCCAACCTAAATCTCAACAAGACAAGCAAAAAAACTAACCAAACCTAACCTAAGACTAAACAAATTGAACCAAATCATACATAAACTGATCCAAACCAACCAAACCCAACCTAAAGTTGATTCAAGCACACTGACCTAACCTAGCTGAAAAAGTAACCTAAAACTGACCAAAAATATCACAAACTGACCAAAACTAAATAAAACGAGCCAAATTTAACCCAAACCAAACAAGCCTGATCCAGATCAAACAAAAAATTAATCAAATCTAACCTAAAACCAAAGAATTAGCCCAAACTGTCTAAACCTAACCACCTTCAATCAAACCTTTCCTAAAACTAACCCAAACTGACCGAACCATCTCAAAAACTAACCTAAAACCGAACAAAACTAGCCAAAGAACTAACCTAACCTAAAGGTTTTTATATAACAGGTTGCCTCACTTCGCCTGAGGTAAGAGACGGAGGGGGGGAAAAATATGACGTCATCGGTGTCGAGCGTCTACAGTAGACTGAATCCTGTCATTCGATTGCATCGGTCTGCATCTTATCGTGTCATGTGTCATTCGCAAGGTTGCCAGAAGTACTGTTTTAAAAGAAGATCTACTGATTTCGCTCATGGGTTTCTGTTCTACTGTTTTTGATAGGGATCATCTGGCAACACCTGACACAGATGACGTCATGACCGTAAAAGTGAGGCAACCTGTTATCTGATCTTGGCCAAAACTAACCCAACCTAACCTAAAATTGATCAAAAATAACGGTTAACGTTCATATAGTTTTGACAGTTGGCTTCCGCGTCTTTCATTATAAGGGTTGAATGTGGTGAATGTAGATGGCCTCACTTGTAATAACCGAATCGTGAAATAAATCTATATTTATAATTGTTAATTTTAGTCCATAATCAGCCCACTGAAATAATTTTGAACTAGGCCTTATTAACTAATGATTAAATTAGAATTATTGGAGCATTGCAATTATGTGACCTTGTAAGCTTTGAGCGTTGGAGATGAACACGGTGTGAGAACAGTTGACCATTCAGCGTGAGGATAGTATTTACGAAACGCAAGGTTTATTCCGAAACTTCCTCTCAATTATGAAAAAATTTCACAACAGCGGTTTTGGGGTTGAGATCACTGCACAAAGGAAATTAGCAATGAATAATTCCGACCATTAATCCGTATAATCCGTTTCTTTCTCGTTAAAAGGTTAATGGATGAATGGGTTTTGCTTTGCACGTTGCACGAAACACTGGGTCAGTGTTGCCATTTGGTCAAGGTGACCTTTAACGTCAAAATTGGCAACATCGTTTCCCTTTTCATTAAGCGCACATTCTTGTATTTATTAAAATATGTATCGAAGCCAATGACCGATCAAGATCAACTAAATTGGCTGTTGCATAAAGTCGCTTGCAATCCGATTGGCAAAAAGTCACCTTAATTAGGATTTGCCAACAAAGGTCATGTTTTTGTTTTTGTGTGCATTGTTGCCTGACAGGCCGCGCCCTGAAGGGTGCTCTTCCAGTTCTGTTGTTATAACGTTGATGACACTAACAGGGTTGCTGCGGGTGGAATGGTTGTACTAAATTCAAATAGAAGCTATTGGAAGTTGCCATTTATTTTTTATTTGAAACATTTTTTTGTAAAAAGCACTGTAAAGGTGCATAGAAATAGAATTGTGCAAAATTCAATTTAAAAAACTTTTATCCAAGACATTTTCTCGAAATAAGTGCTATAAATATAAGCGAAACAGTGATGACGTGCCTTATCTCAGTTTTAAACTTTCAACTTTAAACACGATTATTTCCAAAATGGTACATTTTACGGCAAAAGCGTATGGGAACAAAATTATACAAAATCCAATTGTCAGTAACTTTTATCTGAAACATTTTCTTCTAAAGAGTATTGTTTTCAAGATATAAGCGCAAAACTAGGGAAGGGTGCAGTTTCCACCAACGCCCTTCAGGGTGAGTTATATTCAAAACTATAGATTTTATGAAAAAAAACCCAAAAAAAAATGTAAAGCAAATTTAGAGTGAGTTATATAGAGTTATACAGGATGTCCGGGAAAATGTGGGAGATCTCTTGGATTCAGATAGAACATTAAAAAATAAGATGACAAGTTCCCATAAATTTTTTTCCTAGCGGCCCTCCCTACGGATATACGGCCCCCTAAAGGACCCCACTGGAAATCGGTTTTTCTTGAATAACTTTTAAACGACTCAATATAATTCAATGAAAATTTAATATGATAAACAGTAGTAAGGACCTCTCAAAATACTTCCCTTAAAACATAATTAGCTTGTTTAGTTTACCAGGGACGGACTAGATTGTACATTTTAACGCTCAAATTTTTAACACCCTGTATGATAAGGAGTTAAAAAAAATAAATCTGGATACCTTGAACATTAAGCTAAAGAAAAGGTACTCTTGTTCATTGTCGATAAAATGAACCATTTTCGAGAAAAAACAATTTTTATTAAACAAAACCTCGAAAAAAGCCATGACGAAGTGGTGCTCTTGACGAAATTGTGAACCTAACGCTAGGAAAAAAATTTATGGGAACTTGTCATCTTATTTTTTAATATTCTATCAGAATCCGAGAGATCTCCCACATTTTCCCGGACACCCTGTATAGAAAACTTTACATTTTATGAGAAAACTTCAAAGGGAGAGGTTATAGAAAATTTCCTACCAGTCAATTCTAACCAATCATAGGCTTGCATTTTAACATGTTGCTATGGCAACGACCTAATTTTATCGCAAATCACCCTACCCATAATCACGTGACTGAAAGATTAATAAGTGGAAATCTCCCTGGCTTTGCATCTGAATGTAGCTCCAATATGATTACAGTGTTGCCGTCCCCACTCTCCCTAAAAATCCCAACCCAACCCAACTGTGGTTGGTGCATGGGAGCTACATCCAGCCGCTACTATTAAATCATTTCAAATAGTTTTGGCATGAAATTTTCTTGCCGAATCTCCCGCGAGCTCGAATTAAAAATCCGGAAATAATTCGAGCTCTAGGGAGATTATAAGTGAAAATTAAATTCCAGAAAATTTTTTTCCTTAAGAGTAACATTTTTAAATTATAAGTGCAAAATTAAAAAAGTATGCAATTTCCGCCAACGTCCTGAAGTTCCATAGAAAACTACATTTTCTAGAAAACCCTCAAGGAAAAAATTATGAGAAATTGAGTTCCTGATAACTTTTATTCAAACAATTTTCTTCCAAAGAGTTTTGTTTTCAAAATATAAGGAAGTATGCCATTTCCGCCAACGCCACTTTAAATTGAGTTATATAGAAAACTATACATTTTATGAAAAAACTCCAGAGAAACGAATGATAGAAAATTGAATTCTGGACAACTTTTATCCGAGACATTTTCCCATAAAGTGTATAGTTTTCAAAATAAATGAGGAAAATTTAAGAAGTACGTAATTAGCACCAATAATGTTTCAAATCCACTTCTACGTCAATTATACCGAAAACTCTAAATCTTAGAGGAAAACTCTAAAGAAACAAAATATAGCTTATCAAATTCCTGATATCTTTTATTTGAAACATTAACCCGTAAAAAACAGTATTCTCCAGATAAAATAGATAATGTGCACATCGTAGTGATTTTCCTTTAAAAAAAAAAACTTTATACTCAATTATTTCGGAAACCATACATCCTACTCCAGAAGTGTATGGATACAAAATTGTACATAATTTAATTCTTAATAACTTTTATTTGAAACATTTTTCCCTAAAACTCATATTTTTCAAGATATAAAAGATTTGATATGGAACGCTGGGCTGAATTGTATACTTCCACGTCGATTATATTGAGAACTGTGCATTTTATGAAAAAAACTATAGATACAACAAATATAGCAAATTTGATTTTGAGTAACTTTTATTTGAAACATATTTTCCTAGAACCGATCGTTTTGATGATATTAAAGTAAATTTGATATGGAACGCTGGGCTAAATATACTTCCACGTCGATTATATTGAGAACTGTGCATTTTATGAAAAAACTATAGATACAACAAATATAGCAAATTTGATTTTGAGTAACTTTTATTTGAAACATATTTTCCTAGAACCTATCGTTTTGAAGATATAAAAGTAAATTTGATATGGAACGCTGGGCTAAATATACTTCCACGTCGATTATATTGAGAACTGTGCATTTTATGAAAAAAACTATGGATTCAACAAATATAGCAAATTTGATTTTGAGTAACTTTTATTTGAAACATATTTTCCTAGAACTTATCGTTTTGAAGATATAAAAGTAAATTTGATATGGAACGCTGGGCTAAATATACTTCCACGTCGATTATATTGAGAACTGTGCATCTTATGAAAAAAACTATAGATACAACAAATATAGCAAATTTGATTTTGAGTAACTTTTATTTGAAACATATTTTCCTAGAACTTATCGTTTTGAAGATATAAAAGTAAATTTGATATGGAACGCTGGGCTAAATATACTTCCACGTCGATTATATTGAGAACTGTGCATCTTATGAAAAAAACTATAGATACAACGAATATAGCAAATTTGATTTTGAGTAACTTTTATTTGAAACATATTTTCCTAGAACTTATCGTTTTGAAGATATAAAAGTAAATTTGATATGGAACGCTGGGCTAAATATACTTCCACGTCGATTATATTGAGAACTGTGCATCTTATGAAAAAAACTATAGATACAACGAATATAGCAAATTTGATTTTGAGTAACTTTTATTTGAAACATATTTTCCTAGAACTTATCGTTTTGAAGATATAAAAGTAAATTTGATATGGAACGCTGGGCTAAATATACTTCCACGTCGATTATATTGAGAACTGTGCATCTTATGAAAAAAACTATAGATACAACGAATATAGCAAATTTGATTTTGAGTAACTTTTATTTGAAACATATTTTCCTAGAACTTATCGTTTTGAAGATATAAAAGTAAATTTGATATGGAACGCTGGGCTAAATATACTTCCACGTCGATTATATTGAGAACTGTGCATCTTATGAAAAAAACTATAGATACAACGAATATAGCAAATTTGATTTTGAGTAACTTTTATTTGAAACATATTTTCCTAGAACTTATCGTTTTGAAGATATAAAAGTAAATTTGATATGGAACGCTGGGCTAAATATACTTCCACGTCGATTATATTGAGAACTGTGCATCTTATGAAAAAAACTATAGATACAACGAATATAGCAAATTTGATTTTGAGTAACTTTTATTTGAAACATATTTTCCTAGAACTTATCGTTTTGAAGATATAAAAGTAAATTTGATATGGAACGCTGGGCTAAATATACTTCCACGTCGATTATATTGAGAACTGTGCATCTTATGAAAAAAACTATAGATACAACGAATATAGCAAATTTGATTTTGAGTAACTTTTATTTGAAACATATTTTCCTAGAACTTATCGTTTTGAAGATATAAAAGTAAATTTGATATGGAACGCTGGGCTAAATATACTTCCACGTCGATTATATTGAGAACTGTGCATCTTATGAAAAAAACTATAGATACAACGAATATAGCAAATTTGATTTTGAGTAACTTTTATTTGAAACATATTTTCCTAGAACTTATCGTTTTGAAGATATAAAAGTAAATTTGATATGGAACGCTGGGCTAAATATACTTCCACGTCGATTATATTGAGAACTGTGCATCTTATGAAAAAAACTATAGATACAACGAATATAGCAAATTTGATTTTGAGTAACTTTTATTTGAAACATATTTTCCTAGAACTTATCGTTTTGAAGATATAAAAGTAAATTTGATATGGAACGCTGGGCTAAATATACTTCCACGTCGATTATATTGAGAACTGTGCATCTTATGAAAAAAACTATAGATACAACGAATATAGCAAATTTGATTTTGAGTAACTTTTATTTGAAACATATTTTCCTAGAACTTATCGTTTTGAAGATATAAAAGTAAATTTGATATGGAACGCTGGGCTAAATATACTTCCACGTCGATTATATTGAGAACTGTGCATCTTATGAAAAAAACTATAGATACAACGAATATAGCAAATTTGATTTTGAGTAACTTTTATTTGAAACATATTTTCCTAGAACTTATCGTTTTGAAGATATAAAAGTAAATTTGATATGGAACGCTGGGCTAAATATACTTCCACGTCGATTATATTGAGAACTGTGCATCTTATGAAAAAAACTATAGATACAACGAATATAGCAAATTTGATTTTGAGTAACTTTTATTTGAAACATATTTTCCTAGAACTTATCGTTTTGAAGATATAAAAGTAAATTTGATATGGAACGCTGGGCTAAATATACTTCCACGTCGATTATATTGAGAACTGTGCATCTTATGAAAAAAACTATAGATACAACGAATATAGCAAATTTGATTTTGAGTAACTTTTATTTGAAACATATTTTCCTAGAACTTATCGTTTTGAAGATATAAAAGTAAATTTGATATGGAACGCTGGGCTAAATATACTTCCACGTCGATTATATTGAGAACTGTGCATCTTATGAAAAAAACTATAGATACAACGAATATAGCAAATTTGATTTTGAGTAACTTTTATTTGAAACATATTTTCCTAGAACTTATCGTTTTGAAGATATAAAAGTAAATTTGATATGGAACGCTGGGCTAAATATACTTCCACGTCGATTATATTGAGAACTGTGCATCTTATGAAAAAAACTATAGATACAACGAATATAGCAAATTTGATTTTGAGTAACTTTTATTTGAAACATATTTTCCTAGAACTTATCGTTTTGAAGATATAAAAGTAAATTTGATATGGAACGCTGGGCTAAATATACTTCCACGTCGATTATATTGAGAACTGTGCATTTTATGGAAAAAACTATAGATACAACAAATATAGCAAATTTGATTTTGAGTAACTTTTATTTGAAACATATTTTTCTAGAACTTATCGTTTTGAAGATATAAAAGTAAATTTGATATGGAACGCTGGGCTAAATATACTTCCACGTCGATTATATTGAGAATTGTGCATTTTATGGAAAAAACTATGGATACAACAAATATAGCAAATTTGATTTTGAGTAACTTTTATTTGAAACATATTTTCCTAGAACCTATCGTTTTGAAGATATAAAAGTAAATTTGATATGGAACGCTGGGCTAAATATACTTCCACGTCGATTATATTGAGAACTGTGCATTTTATGAAAAAAACTATAGATACAACAAATATAGCAAATTTGATTTTGAGTAACTTTTATTTGAAACATATTTTTCTAGAACTTATCGTTTTGAAGATATAAAAGTAAATTTGATATGGAACGCTGGGCTAAATATACTTCCACGTCGATTATATTGAGAACTGTGCATTTTATGAAAAAAACTATAGATACAACAAATATAGCAAATTCGATTTTGAGTAACTTTTATTTGAAACATATTTTCCTAGAACCTATCGTTTTGAAGATATAAAAGTAAATTTGATATGGAACGCTGGGCTAAATATACTTCCACGTCGATTATATTGAGAACTGTGCATTTTATGGAAAAAAACTATAGATACAACAAATATAGCAAATTTGATTTTGAGTAACTTTTATTTGAAACATATTTTCCTAGAACCTATCGTTTTGAAGATATAAAAGTAAATTTGATATGGAACGCTGGGCTAAATATACTTCCACGTCGATTATATTGAGAACTGTGCATTTTATGGAAAAAACTATAGATACAACAAATATAGCAAATTTGATTTTGAGTAACTTTTATTTGAAACATATTTTCCTAGAACCTATCGTTTTGAAGATATAAAAGTAAATTTGATATGGAACGCTGGGCTAAATATACTTCCACGTCGTTTATATTGAGAACTGTGCATTTTATGGAAAAAACTATAGATACAACAAATATAGAAAATTAAATTTCAAGTAACTTTTATCTGAAACATTTTTCCCTTGAACTCATCATTTTAAAGATATAAGAGCAAAATTGACATGGTACGCTGTGCTGAATAAACTTCCACGCCAACTATATTGAAAACTATACATCTCATGGAAAAACCATGAATGAGAAAAATCTAGAAAATGTAATTCTGAGTAACTTTTATCTAAACCATTTTCCCCTGGAACCCCGTATTTTCGAGTTATTGACCAATCACTGCACTAATTTCCATAAAAAAAATCGCAACCCGATAAAATATTCCTCGACACACAAAATAAATTCGCACTAAACAAGCCATAGTATAGTAACGAAGCACATAAGTCGTTATGTGGCAATGCCCAACAATCGGACAAAATACTGACGGAAAACGATCGATAGAAAAAAAAAATAGAGTAGGCGAACATCGCTTGAGGCCAGCGAATGGCCGAATAAGCAACCATGTGCAACCCATTTTTTCTACCAAACCCCCGTAATTGTTACAGATTTAAGTGTACGGCCCCCCAACCCACGTGGTTTTGGTATAAAAGCCCGGCCAGCACCTCTCCAAAGCATCACTTCTTGCAGTTTGGTCGGTTTATCAACACGAATCCGTCATGAAAGTTTTGGTGAGTGGAGTGAGAGTGCCATGGGGACGGATTTTTTTCATTTTTTTCTTGCAGGCCGTTACCATTTTGGCTACTGCAGCCACTCTTGCCTCCGCTTTCCCTGGGGGACATCAAATTGCTTATGTTGGAGGTTATGGAGGTTATGGAGGTTATGGTGAGTTTATTGTTTTTATTAGATCAAAACAATTATAAAAAAAAATTGACTCTACCTGGGAATCGAACCCAACTACCCCTTACGTGTGTACGTTTGCACCAAATTCCACCCCTCCCCTGTTGCCAGTTTGAGGTTTTATAAGCTCAAAAGTTTATAAAAAAATTATTCATTTATCAAAATTCCAACAAAAAGTTTTAGTACGAAGATATTTTTTGATAATTTCAATCGTTTTTTGTATTACAAAGTTCAAATTTGTTAAAAAATGATGAATTTTGAGTTTTTCTCCAGAAAGTTTGGGTTTATTAGCAATTTGGCATCAGTGGGATTAGTGGGAATCGAATCAAACAGTCTCTCAGCGTCCAAAGATCGTTGATTTTCAAGTATTTTTCGTGATTTTCATGGTTTTTCCATGTCAAAAAGCCAGTAGGAATGTGAAAGTTGAGTGTTTTTCGTGTTGGAAAGTTGAAATTCATTAAAAATTGGTGAATTATGATTTTTTTTTCCAGAATGTTTGGGTTGATTAGCAATTTGGCAACAGTGGGAATCGAATAAATCAGTCTCTCAGCGTCTAAGTTCATTGCTGGTTATAGTCTTGGTTCGAGCCCCAGTGAAGCCAATTTTTTTTTTATAGTTTCAAGTATTTTTCCTGTTAAAAATGGGGATTTTTTAGTTTTTCCATGACAAAAAGTCAGTAGGAATATGAAAGTCGAGTGTTTTTCGTGTTTGAATGTTAAAAAATGGAAAATTTTGAATGTTTTTATATCAATTAGAACATGAAACCTTTTTTTGGCAATATCAAGCAATTTTCGACTTAAAAAGTTCAAATTCGTTAAAAATTAAGGAAATTCGAAATAATTTAATGTCAAAACGTTAATAAGAACAAAAAAATTTCATTCAAACACCAGTGGAACCATTTTTTTACAATTTAAAGTGTTCTTCGTGTTAAAAAGTTTAAATTCGTAAAAAAAGTGAATTTTGAGTTTTTTTTTATATTAATTTGGGTTTAGTATCATTTCGAAGCGAGCCTTGTCTTTGTAGGTGGCGAGTCCTAGTTCGAGTCCCACTGGAGGCAATTTTTTTTTTGGCGATTTCTAGTGTTTTTTGTGTTGAAAAGTTAAAACTCGTTGAAAATAAGTGAATTTTGAGTCATTTTCATATCAAGGAGTTAATAGAAACGTGGAAATTTAGTTTTAATTTGTTGAAAATTACGGATTCCTTACTAAAACCCCGGTAAAATCTTTTTTTTTTTGAAAATTACAACGTTCAAATTTGTTGAAAATTTTGATTTTTTTTTGGCAAGTTTAGGTTGATTAAACAAAAAAAAAGTTTTGGTATCAGTGGGAATCTGGTCATAGACCTGGTTCGAGACTCAGTGAAGTCAATTTTTTTTAAATTTTGAGTCATTTTCATCTCGAAAAGTTTAAATTTGTAGAAAAATTGTTGAATTTAGAGTTTTTTATGTTAAAAACTCCATAAAAACGTAAAAATTTGACTTAAATCCTGTCGAAACCATTTTTAAAATACTTCAAAATCGTTAAAAATTTGTGAATTTCTAGTCAAAAAGTTAATTAAAGCACACAAATTTGAGTTGGTTAGTTAAAAATTGCAGGTATCAGTGGGAATCGAACCTGGTCAAAAGTCCTCTTTCAGCGTCTAGTCCTGGTTCGAACCCTAGAAGATTTTTTTTCCTAAACTTTGAGTGTTGAAAACACCGACATGGGCATGTATGGAAACCGAACCAGGTTCAAACCCCACACGGGCCATAATTTTTTTCTCCGCAAAATTCCATCACATCAACACATTACACCACAAAATTGCAAAACAAACTAATTAAAAGCGTCGAGACAAATCCCAACGATTAACTCGACAACTAGAACAGAACCGTTGCAACATGTCGCTTGCGCAAAATTTTCTCTTCTCAAGATGGGCTACTTTACAGATGGCGGCTGCGACGGGCACGGAGGACTAGGAGGCGGCGCTGGTTGCGGCGGAGGCCTTGGCCTTGGTGGCATCGGTCTGGGAGGCGCAGGCCTAGGAGGCGCTGGCTTAGCCGTTGGCGGAGCCGGAGGTGGTTATTACGGAAGCGAAGCTGCTGCCCCCACTTATGTACAAGGCCCAGCCGCTGGCAGCAAAACCCTGTTGGGACCAGCTGAAGGCCCACAAAACATCCAAGGACCCTCTAACGGAGCTACCAACTTGGTAGGACCCCAACAAGGCCCAGCTAGCATTGTAGGCCCTAGTCAAGGTACCGCTAGTGTTGTTGGACCTACCAATGGTGGAGCGCACATTGTTGGAGCTGCGCAAGCCCCCATTACTTACTCTGAAGGAGTGGCTGTAGCTGCTGGAGGCTTGGATGGAGGTTACGGAGGTAAGTGTGGTTAAATTGAGGAGGGCATGTTGATTGGCAATGGATAAGTTGATCCTACTACTGTTACAGGTGGTCTTGGTGGAGGACATGGAGGATACGCCATTGGCGGAATTCACGGATACGGATACGGTAAACACTAGGTTCGTTGATCAACATGCTCCCGCCCTTATTAATCGTTAACCCCTCCAACTACTAACACCTGTTTGAGAATATATATGATTAAATGAATTTTGCAGGTACCAGCGCAGGCCACATCAGCCACGACGGAGGTGTCCTTCATGGGCCCCGCACTGTCAAGGTGGTCATCAAGGGATCTTCTGGACAAATCGTAGCTGACGGCCTCTATGGACTACCCGATGGACACTACTAGACCGACCATAGGCAATTCTATTGCAGTATTACGTCTCTTTGTTACTTCTAAGATCGTCACAACACTTTTCATTTCGTGCGTTTCATTTGCCCTGGGTGGTAGGCTGCGGCAGTGCCCTCTAGGTGCAATGGGATGCATTTCCTGTGATTTCTCATTTATGTACGAGCTTGGTTATTTCATCGTGTTATTTAATATGTATAGTTATGTTTTTATTTTTATATTTGTACAAATGTATATGCGTTAATAAATGACTCTTTGTACATTGTATGGGTTAATTGGTCGAAGACTTCAGCGTCCAATCCTGGTTCGAACCCCAAGTGAGGCAGTTTTTTTTATTTTCATGCTAAAAAGTCAATAAATAAATTATTGTGTAATGCGTTAACAATAATGGCCATTTGAATGGGAAAGCAGCTTTCTATTGGTCCATAAATATCGGGGAAAATGAAAACCGTTCACGGTTGACTACGTGCCGATGGCTTTAATTATTTTAATGGGCTTTAACTTCGGCGTTGAACGTTTGTTTTGTCGCTTTCAAACCGGTTTTAAAATTAAGGACAGTGCATGGGAATTTTGCGAATTAATCGAATGAAACTGCAAAGCTACTATTATTGTACTACTACTGTACAACTGTTTCGCGCACGACAACCCTTGACAATGACATAGTGTCAAAATCGATATCGCAGATGAGAAAAGACAAGCTTATTATGGAGATTGTACTATATCTAGTACAACTAGGCCTTGTACAATAACGCTTTCATAGACATTAAAAGTATCAGGAGTAGAAGATGAGAAAATTGTTAGTACAATTATATGAATGATTAATAATACAATTATATTCGCATGACAACCTTTGATGACACTACTTGCTTCCTGTAAAAACAAAACAATTATTTGTACTAGATTTAGTACAATTCTGTTATGACATGAGAATAACTGTCATAAATGAGATGAGATGTCGCTGTAATCGCTGGGTGTAAAAAATGATTTTTGTACGCTACTGTATATTTAATACAAGGCAGAGTTGCAAAATTTGCGGTTAAGGTAAAATTTTTTGGAAAAATGTTTGTTGCGTTGTTTTAGTTGGACGAATCTACCCCTACTTGATGTGTCGCACCATAATAAAAAAATCAATAATAAAAGAGTTGTCAGATTTCTCGCTTAGGTTGAAATAATTTGGAAAAATATTTGGCGCATTCTTTTAGTCAGACAAAAGTACCCTTGTTTGATGTGTCGGACTATGGTGAAAAAATCAATAATAACAGAGTTGCCAGATTTCTCGCTTTGGATGAAATATTTTTCAAAAACATTTGACGCATTGTTTTAGTCAGACAAAACTAGCCTTGTTTGATGTGTCGCATTATGATGAAAAAATCAATAATAAGAGAGTTGCCAGATTTCTCGCTTAGGTTGAAATAATTTGGAAAAATATTTGGCGCATTCTTTTAGTCAGACAAAAGTACCCTTGTTTGATGTGTCGCATTATGATGAAAAAATCAATAATAACAGAGTTGCCAGATTTCTCGCTTTGAATGAAATATTTTTCAAAAACATTTGACGCATTGTTTTAGTCAGACAAAACTATCCTTACTTGATGTGTCGCACCATGGTGAAAAAATCAATAACAACAGAGTTGCCAGATTTCTTGCCTTGGATGAAATATATGGAAACAATATGTGTCACATTGGCTTAGTTGGACAAATCTACCCTTACTTGATGTGTAGCACCATAATGAAAAAATCATCAATAACAGAGTTGCCAGATTTATCGCTTTGAATTAAGTATTTTGGAAACATGTTTGTCATGTCAGACAAAACTATCCTTTCTTGATGTGTTGCACCTTCGACCATACGTGTATGGTCGAAGTGTTGCACCATGGTGAAAAAAACAATAATAACAGAGTTGCCAGATTTCTCGCCTTGGATGAAATATTTGGGAAAAATATTTAGTGTAGTGTTTTGGTCAGAGAAAACTACCCTCACTTGATATGTTGCACCTTAATAAAAAAATCAATCATAACAGAGTTGCCAGATTTATCGCTTTGAATTAAGTATTTTGTAAAAATATGTGTTGCATTGTCTTAGTCAGACAAAACTACCGTAACTTGATGTGTCGCACCATAAGGAAAAAGTCATCAATAACAGAGTTGCCAAATTTATCGCTTAAGATGAAATATTTTGGAAAAATATTTGTCGCATTGTTTTAGTCAGACAAAACTACCGTTACTTGATGTGTCGCACCATAAGGAAAAAGTCATCAATAGCAGAGTTGCCAAATTTATCGCTTAAGATGAAATATTTTGGAATAATATTTGTCGCATTGTTTTAGTCAGACAAAACTACCCTTACTTGATGTGTCGCACCATAAGGAAAAAATCATCAATAACAGAGTTGTCAAATTTATCGCTTTAGATGAAATATTCTGGAAAAATATTTGTCGCATTGTTTTAGTCAGACAAAACTACCCTTACTTGATGTGTCGCACCATAAGGAAAAAATCATCAATAACAGAGTTGTCAAATTTATCGCTTTAGATGAAATATTCTGGAAAAATATTTGGCGCATTGTTTTAGTCAGACAAAACTAGCCTTGTTTGATGTGTCGGACCATGGTAAAAAAATCAATTATAACAGAGTTGCCAGATTTCTCGCTCTGGATCAAATAATTTGGAAAAATATTTGGCGCATTCTTTTAGTCAGACAAAAGTACCCTAGTACCAATAGATGGCAGTGGTTGTCTAAAAACAACCACTGCATATTTACCCAGATTAGGGTAGTGTCTAGAGTTTCATCAGTGTGAGTGGTGCCAGCTGCCTTACTGATGAGTCCAATTACGGGACGAAACCGGTATAAGGAGGGCACTACCCGCATGGATGTAACTCTAGACATTTATTACGGTTCTGTACCAACCTTTCCGTTTAAAAGTACCCTTGTTTGATGTGTCGGACAATGGTGAAAAAATCAATAATAACAGAGTTGCCAGATTTCTCGCTTTGGATGAAATATTTTTCAAAAACATTTGACGCATTGTTTTAGTCAGACAAAACTAGCCTTGTTTGATGTGTCGCATTATGGTTGAAAAATCAAAAATAACAGAGTTGCCAGGTTTCTTGCTCTGGATGAAATATTTTGGAAAAATATTTGTCGCATTGTTTTAGTCAGACAAAACTACCCTTAGTTGATGTGTCGCACCATAAAGAAAAAATCATCAATAACAGAGTTGCCAAATTTATCGCTTAAGATGAAATATTTTGGAAAAATATTTGTCGCATTGTTTTAGTCAGACAAAACTACCCTTACTTGATGTGTCGCACCATAATGAAAAAATCATCAATAACAGAGTTGCCAAATTTATCGCTTAAGATGAAATATTTTGGAAAAATATTTGTCGCATTGTTTTAGTCAGACAAAACTACCCTTACTTGATGTGTCGCACCATAATGAAAAAATCATCAATAACAGAGTTGCCAAATTTATCGCTTAAGATGAAATATTTTGGAAAAATATTTGTCGCATTGTTTTAGTCAGACAAAACTACCCTTACTTGATGTGTCGCACCATAATGAAAAAATCATCAATAACAGAGTTGCCAAATTTATCGCTTAAGATGAAATATTTTGGAAAAATATTTGTCGCATTGTTTTAGTCAGACAAAACTACCCTTACTTGATGTGTCGCACCATAATGAAAAAATCATCAATAACAGAGTTGCCAAATTTATCGCTTAAGATGAAATATTTTGGAAAAATATTTGTCGCATTGTTTTAGTCAGACAAAACTACCCTTACTTGATGTGTCGCACCATAAGGAAAAAATCTTCAATAACAGAGTTGTCAAATTTATCGCTTTAGATGAAATATTTTGAAAAAATATTTGTCGCATTGTTTTAGTCAGACAAAACTACCCTTACTTGATGTGTCGCACCATAATGAAAAAATCATCAATAACAGAGTTGCCAAATTTATCGCTTAAGATGAAATATTTTGGAAAAATATTTGTCGCATTGTTTTAGTCAGACAAAACTACCCTTACTTGATGTGTCGCACCATAATGAAAAAATCATCAATAACAGAGTTGCCAAATTTATCGCTTAAGATGAAATATTTTGGAAAAATATTTGTCGCATTGTTTTAGTCAGACAAAACTACCCTTACTTGATGTGTCGCACCATAATGAAAAAATCATCAATAACAGAGTTGCCAAATTTATCGCTTAAGATGAAATATTTTGGAAAAATATTTGTCGCATTGTTTTAGTCAGACAAAACTACCCTTACTTGATGTGTCGCACCATAATGAAAAAATCATCAATAACAGAGTTGCCAAATTTATCGCTTAAGATGAAATATTTTGGAAAAATATTTGTCGCATTGTTTTAGTCAGACAAAACTACCCTTACTTGATGTGTCGCACCATAATGAAAAAATCATCAATAACAGAGTTGCCAAATTTATCGCTTAAGATGAAATATTTTGGAAAAATATTTGTCGCATTGTTTTAGTCAGACAAAACTACCCTTACTTGATGTGTCGCACCATAATGAAAAAATCATCAATAACAGAGTTGCCAAATTTATCGCTTAAGATGAAATATTTTGGAAAAATATTTGTCGCATTGTTTTAGTCAGACAAAACTACCCTTACTTGATGTGTCGCACCATAATGAAAAAATCATCAATAACAGAGTTGCCAAATTTATCGCTTAAGATGAAATATTTTGGAAAAATATTTGTCGCATTGTTTTAGTCAGACAAAACTACCCTTACTTGATGTGTCGCACCATAATGAAAAAATCATCAATAACAGAGTTGCCAAATTTATCGCTTAAGATGAAATATTTTGGAAAAATATTTGTCGCATTGTTTTAGTCAGACAAAACTACCCTTACTTGATGTGTCGCACCATAATGAAAAAATCATCAATAACAGAGTTGCCAAATTTATCGCTTAAGATGAAATATTTTGGAAAAATATTTGTCGCATTGTTTTAGTCAGACAAAACTACCCTTACTTGATGTGTCGCACCATAATGAAAAAATCATCAATAACAGAGTTGCCAAATTTATCGCTTAAGATGAAATATTTTGGAAAAATATTTGTCGCATTGTTTTAGTCAGACAAAACTACCCTTACTTGATGTGTCGCACCATAATGAAAAAATCATCAATAACAGAGTTGCCAAATTTATCGCTTAAGATGAAATATTTTGGAAAAATATTTGTCGCATTGTTTTAGTCAGACAAAACTACCCTTACTTGATGTGTCGCACCATAATGAAAAAATCATCAATAACAGAGTTGCCAAATTTATCGCTTAAGATGAAATATTTTGGAAAAATATTTGTCGCATTGTTTTAGTCAGACAAAACTACCCTTACTTGATGTGTCGCACCATAATGAAAAAATCATCAATAACAGAGTTGCCAAATTTATCGCTTAAGATGAAATATTTTGGAAAAATATTTGTCGCATTGTTTTAGTCAGACAAAACTACCCTTACTTGATGTGTCGCACCATAATGAAAAAATCATCAATAACAGAGTTGCCAAATTTATCGCTTAAGATGAAATATTTTGGAAAAATATTTGTCGCATTGTTTTAGTCAGACAAAACTACCCTTACTTGATGTGTCGCACCATAATGAAAAAATCATCAATAACAGAGTTGCCAAATTTATCGCTTAAGATGAAATATTTTGGAAAAATATTTGTCGCATTGTTTTAGTCAGACAAAACTACCCTTACTTGATGTGTCGCACCATAAGGAAAAAATCTTCAATAACAGAGTTGTCAAATTTATCGCTTTAGATGAAATATTTTGAAAAAATATTTGTCGCATTGTTTTAGTCAGACAAAACTACCCTTACTTGATGTGTCGCACCATAATGAAAAAATCATCAATAACAGAGTTGCCAAATTTATCGCTTAAGATGAAATATTTTGGAAAAATATTTGTCGCATTGTTTTAGTCAGACAAAACTACCCTTACTTGATGTGTCGCACCATAATGAAAAAATCATCAATAACAGAGTTGCCAAATTTATCGCTTAAGATGAAATATTTTGGAAAAATATTTGTCGCATTGTTTTAGTCAGACAAAACTACCCTTACTTGATGTGTCGCACCATAATGAAAAAATCATCAATAACAGAGTTGCCAAATTTATCGCTTAAGATGAAATATTTTGGAAAAATATTTGTCGCATTGTTTTAGTCAGACAAAACTACCCTTACTTGATGTGTCGCACCATAATGAAAAAATCATCAATAACAGAGTTGCCAAATTTATCGCTTAAGATGAAATATTTTGGAAAAATATTTGTCGCATTGTTTTAGTCAGACAAAACTACCCTTACTTGATGTGTCGCACCATAATGAAAAAATCATCAATAACAGAGTTGCCAAATTTATCGCTTAAGATGAAATATTTTGGAAAAATATTTGTCGCATTGTTTTAGTCAGACAAAACTACCCTTACTTGATGTGTCGCACCATAAGGAAAAAATCTTCAATAACAGAGTTGTCAAATTTATCGCTTTAGATGAAATATTTTGAAAAAATATTTGTCGCATTGTTTTAGTCAGACAAAACTACCCTTACTTGATGTGTCGCACCATAAGGAAAAAATCATCAATAACAGAGTTGTCAAATTTATCGCTTTAGATGAAATATTCTGGAAAAATATTTGTCGCATTGTTTTAGTCAGACAAAACTACCCTTACTTGATGTCTCGCACCATAAGGAAAAAATCATCAATAACAGAGTTGTCAAATTTATCGCTTTAGATGAAATATTCTGGAAAAACATTTGTCGCATTGTTTTAGTCAGACAAAACTACCCTTACTTGATGTGTCGCACCATAAGGAAAAAATCATCAATAACAGAGTTGTCAAATTTATCGCTTTAGATGAAATATTTTGAAAAAATATTTGTCGCATTGTTTTAGTCAGACAAAACTACCCTTACTTGATGTGTCGCACCATAAGGAAAAAATCATCAATAACAGAGTTGTCAAATTTATCGCTTTAGATGAAATATTCTGGAAAAATATTTGTCGCATTGTTTTAGTCAGACAAAACTACCCTTACTTGATGTGTCGCACCATAAGGAAAAAATCATCAATAACAGAGTTGCCAAATTTATCGCTTAAGATGAAATATTTTGGAAAAATATTTGTCGCATTGTTTTAGTCAGACAAAACTACCCTTACTTGATGTGTCGCACCATAATGAAAAAATCATCAATAACAGAGTTGCCAAATTTATCGCTTAAGATGAAATATTTTGGAAAAATATTTGTCGCATTGTTTTAGTCAGACAAAACTACCCTTACTTGATGTGTCGCACCATAATGAAAAAATCATCAATAACAGAGTTGCCAAATTTATCGCTTTAGATGAAATATTTTGGAAAAATATTTGTCGCATTGTTTTAGTCAGACAAAATTACCCTTACTTGATGTGTCGCACCATAAGGAAAAAATCATCAATAACAGAGTTGCCAAATTTATCGCTTTAGATGAAATATTCTGGAAAAATATTTGTCGCATTGTTTTAATTAGACAAAACTTCCTTTATTTGTCATGAATGTCGTTTCCTTATCCTCCCCAGAAGCTGTTTGCCACGAATGTCCTATTATCATCAACATTATAGAGTATCATTTTATCTTGTTGAACTACAATACTAATAAATCAATCAATTAAATAATAAACCAGCTCAGGGCTGATTACAAATCACATACGATATCTCCGTGCTTACAAAATCAATATCATTATTTATTCCCTCTCGAAAAATCGTAACAATTAGCGTGTTGTGTAATAACAATTATTAGCAACAATAGAACAACCCGGCACGGAACGTATAATTATTGCGGCATTGCACTTTTACTTTGTTTTATTAATCATTGCTGAATACGAATGGGGGTAGCAAATTATGGTTTTTATGGCAACACTGTTACCTGTCACTGTCACTTGTCTTCATTTTATGCGCACTAATGTCACTTGTCAATGAAAGATGCGCGTTTACCATCTCATTGAATTGTAGTGGCAACAATTCCTACATTGTTTGCCCTCTTAAACTTAAATATTCATAAAAATTATAAAAACGTCTTCGACGATGTGTGACTAATAAGCTGCACGTAATCAAATGCATAATAAATGCATTTTTTTTCAATTAATCCATTCCTAAGTGCGGTTTTACAGTCGCCATTAGATCGGCACTGTCCTGTATCGGACAGTGAAGTGGAAGGTCACAAGTGCGACTATTTCTTCATCAATCAGTAACGGGTTTAGTCTTGGAAACCACCTTCCAGTGTTCGTTCGTGGTGCGTCAACATGAAAAGTCTTTTGGTGAGTTTTTCTTCGGCTCTAGATTTTATGCACGATTTGGGCATCCAACCCACTATTTTTTTAATATAAACTTACATTCTCCTTGATTAACATTCCAATTCTCTTTGCAATCCAATTGAATATTTATAACAATATTATAGACATTTACCTTGAACTTTATGAGTACAATTACTGGTCAATTAGTACAATTGATAGCGTGGTTCAACCCTTATTTTTAGTCCTACATCCTACATCAACCCTGGATTTGGACAAAACTGACAAAAATTGGTTGATGCGCATAATGAGTTGTACTGCGCTGTTATGTGTTGTCAATTTTCTTCAATCCAAAACAAATTTAATTGATCTATTTTTGATTTAATTGATCATTCGAACACGTTAAATGTCATTCTAATCATGCGCAGTAGTTCTAATGACGCATTAAACCATTTATTGAGTCAACGGTCTGTTCAAACTCCCTCTGATCATGCGCAGTGATAAAACTCAGCCCTATTACAACAATAATACATTATAAAATCTATTCTTATCATGTATAGTTGTAATAATGACGCAATAAACTACTTGCGCAGAATAAATTAAGATTACAAGTCCATTAATCAATGTAAAGATCCACGTTAAAACTTACTCTAATCATGCGCATTAGTGTAAATAACTCAATAAACCACATGCGCATAAGTAAATTGATCCAAGAATCGATTAATAAGTCAATGATTCATGTTTAAACTCACTAACTGAACCCTATCACAACTATAATGCGTCATAAAGTTTATTCTCATCATGCGCAGTAGTGATAATGACGCATTAAACCACATGCGCATATAAAATTGATCTACAAATTGATCAATCATGTTAACGGTCTAAACTTTTAGTGATAATGACGTATTAAACCACATGCGCATATAAAATTGATCTACAAATTGATCAATCATGTTAACGGTCTAAACTTTCAAACACTCTGATCATGCGCATTAAGGAAACAAAGCCGTATTTCAACAAAAGGTTGTTTTTCGGTCATGCGCAGTAGTGATAATGACGCATTAAACCACATGCGCATATAAAATTGATCTACAAATTGATCAATCATGTTACCGGTCTAAACTTTCAAACACTCTGATCATGCGCATTAAGGAAACAAAGCCGTATTTCAACAAAAGGTTGTTTTTCGGTCATGCGCAGTAGTGATAATGACGCAATAAACCACATGCGCATATAAAATTGATCTACAAATTGATCAATCATGTTAACGATCTAAACTTTCAAACACTCTGATCATGCGCATTAAGGAAACTAAGCCGTATTTCAACAAAAAGTGGTTTTCCGGTCATGCGCAGTATTGATAATGACGCATTAAACCACATGTGCATATAAAATTGATCTACAAATTGATCAATCATGTTAACGATCTAAACATTTTAACACTCTGATCATGCGCATTAAAGAAACTAAGCCGTATTTCAACAAAAAGTTGTTTTCCGGTCATGCGCATTAGTGATAATGACGCATTAAACCACAAGCGCATATAAAACTGATCTACAAATTGATCAATCATGTTAACGGTCTAAACTTTCAAACACTCTGATCATGCGCATTAAGGAAACTAAGCCGTATTTCAACAAAAAGTTGTTTTCCGGTCATGCGCATTAGTGATAATGACGCATTAAACCACAAGCGCATATAAAACTGATCTACAAATTGATCAATCATGTTAACGGTCTAAACTTTCAAACACTCTGATCATGCGCATTAAGGAAACTAAGCCGTATTTCAACAAAAAGTGGTTTTCCGGTCATGCGCAGTATTGATAATCACGCATTAAACCCCATGCGCATATAAAATTGATCTACAAATTGATCAATCATGTTAACGGTCTAAACATTTTAACACTCTGATCATGCGCATTAAAGAAACTAAGCCGTATTTCAACAAAAAGTTGTTTTCCGGTCATGCTTATTAGTGATAATG
Organism: Orchestes rusci; assembly: GCA_958502075.1. Classification (NCBI taxonomy): domain Eukaryota; kingdom Metazoa; phylum Arthropoda; class Insecta; order Coleoptera; family Curculionidae; genus Orchestes; species Orchestes rusci. The sequence goes on along the minus strand of OY293304.1, from coordinate 112,411,942 downwards.
ACGCATTAAACCACAAGCGCATATAAAGCTGATCTACAAATTGATCAATCATGTTAACGGTCTAAACTTTCAAACACTCTGATCATGCGCATTAAGGAAACTAAGCCGTATTTCAACAAAAAGTTGTTTTTCGGTCATGCGCAGTAGTGATAATGACGCAATAAACCACATGCGCATATAAAATTGATCTACAAATTGATCAATCATGTTAACGATCTAAACTTTCAAACACTCTGATCATGCGCATTAAGAAAACTAAGCCGTATTTCAACAAAAAGTGGTTTTCCGGTCATGCGCAGTATTGATAATGACGCATTAAACCACATGCGCATATAAAACTGATCTACAAATTGATCAATCATGTTAACGGTCTAAACTTTCAAACACTCTGATCATGCGCATTAAGGAAACTAAGCCGTATTTCAACAAAAAGTGGTTTTCCGGTCATGCGCAGTATTGATAATGACGCATTAAACCACATGCGCATATAAAATTGATCTACAAATTGATCAATCATGTTAACGGTCTAAACATTTTAACACTCTGATCATGCGCATTAAAGAAACTAAGCCGTATTTCAACAAAAAGTTGTTTTCCGGTCATGCTTATTAGTGATAATGACGCATTAAACCACAAGCGCATATAAAACTGATCTACAAATTGATCAATCATGTTAACGGTCTAAACTTTCAAACACTCTGATCATGCGCATTAAGGAAACTAAGCCGTATTTCAACAAAAAGTTGTTTTTCGGTCATGCGCAGTAGTGATAATGACGCAATAAACCACATGCGCATATAAAATTGATCTACAAATTGATCAATCATGTTAACGGTCTAAACATTTTAACACTCTGATCATGCGCATTAAAGAAACTAAGCCGTATTTCAACAAAAAGTTGTTTTCCGGTCATGCTTATTAGTGATAATGACGCATTAAACCACAAGCGCATATAAAACTGATCTACAAATTGATCAATCATGTTAACGGTCTAAACTTTCAAACACTCTGATCATGCGCATTAAGGAAACTAAGCCGTATTTCAACAAAAAGTTGTTTTTCGGTCATGCGCAGTAGTGATAATGACGCAATAAACCACATGCGCATATAAAATTGATCTACAAATTGATCAATCATGTTAACGATCTAAACTTTCAAACACTCTGATCATGCGCATTAAGAAAACTTAGCCGTATTTCAACAAAAAGTGGTTTTCCGGTCATGCGCAGTATTGATAATGACGCATTAAACCACATGCGCATATAAAATTGATCTACAAATTGATCAATCATGTTAACGATCTAAACTTTCAAACACTCTGATCATGCGCATTAAGAAAACTAAGCCGTATTTCAACAAAAAGTGGTTTTCCGGTCATGCGCAGTATTGATAATGACGCATTAAACCACATGCGCATATAAAATTGATCTACAAATTGATCAATCATGTTAACGGTCTAAACATTTTAACACTCTGATCATGCGCATTAAAGAAACTAAGCCGTATTTCAACAAAAAGTTGTTTTCCGGTCATGCTTATTAGTGATAATGACGCATTAAACCACAAGCGCATATAAAACTGATCTACAAATTGATCAATCATGTTAACGGTCTAAACTTTCAAACACTCTGATCATGCGCATTAAGGAAACTAAGCCGTATTTCAACAAAAAGTTGTTTTTCGGTCATGCGCAGTAGTGATAATGACGCAATAAACCACATGCGCATATAAAATTGATCTACAAATTGATCAATCATGTTAACGGTCTAAACATTTTAACACTCTGATCATGCGCATTAAAGAAACTAAGCCGTATTTCAACAAAAAGTTGTTTTCCGGTCATGCTTATTAGTGATAATGACGCATTAAACCACAAGCGCATATAAAACTGATCTACAAATTGATCAATCATGTTAACGGTCTAAACTTTCAAACACTCTGATCATGCGCATTAAGGAAACTAAGCCGTATTTCAACAAAAAGTTGTTTTTCGGTCATGCGCAGTAGTGATAATGACGCAATAAACCACATGCGCATATAAAATTGATCTACAAATTGATCAATCATGTTAACGATCTAAACTTTCAAACACTCTGATCATGCGCATTAAGAAAACTTAGCCGTATTTCAACAAAAAGTGGTTTTCCGGTCATGCGCAGTATTGATAATGACGCATTAAACCACATGCGCATATAAAATTGATCTACAAATTGATCAATCATGTTAACGATCTAAACTTTCAAACACTCTGATCATGCGCATTAAGAAAACTAAGCCGTATTTCAACAAAAAGTGGTTTTCCGGTCATGCGCAGTATTGATAATGACGCATTAAACCACATGCGCATATAAAATTGATCTACAAATTGATCAATCATGTTAACGGTCTAAACATTTTAACACTCTGATCATGCGCATTAAAGAAACTAAGCCGTATTTCAACAAAAAGTTGTTTTCCGGTCATGCTTATTAAATCAAATCAAAATCAAATCAAAATTGCTTTATTGTTTGAAATATAGAATATTTGTAACAAAGCCAAGTTAATAAGTAAAGTGAATACAAGGAGGACAAATTAATTACTAAAATAATAACACAACAAATACACAAATAAATAAATAATAACACAAATACAAAATCAAAAATCTCCAACGGAAGGACGAACTGTATAATCGGAACATGAAATTATCCTAATTATATCACAATAATATCTATTCAGATAAATCATCGGCATAGAATTCAGTGGTATCGTAGTAGGCCTTTTCTTTAAGAATCCGATTCACTCTTGCCTTGAACACACGAAGTGATGGCGACGTTCTAATGTCTCTTGGCAGATGGAAGATGATTAGTGATAATGACGCATTAAACCACAAGCGCATATAAAACTGATCTACAAATTGATCAATCATGTTAACGGTCTAAACTTTCAAACACTCTGATCATGCGCATTAAGGAAACTAAGCCGTATTTCAACAAAAAGTTGTTTTTCGGTCATGCGCAGTAGTGATAATGACGCAATAAACCACATGCGCATATAAAATTGATCTACAAATTGATCAATCATGTTAACGATCTAAACTTTCAAACACTCTGATCATGCGCATTAAGAAAACTAAGCCGTATTTCAACAAAAAGTGGTTTTCCGGTCATGCGCAGTATTGATAATGACGCATTAAACCACATGCGCATATAAAATTGATCTACAAATTGATCAATCATGTTAACGATCTAAACTTTCAAACACTCTGATCATGCGCATTAAGGAAACTAAGCCGTATTTCAACAAAAAGTTGTTTTTCGGTCATGCGCAGTAGTGATAATGACGCAATAAACCACATGCGCATATAAAATTGATCTACAAATTGATAAATCATGTTAACGATCTAAACTTTCAAACACTCTGATCATGCGCATTAAGAAAACTAAGCCGTATTTCAACAAAAAGTGGTTTTCCGGTCATGCGCAGTATTGATAATGACGCATTAAACCACATGCGCATATAAAATTGATCTACAAATTGATCAATCATGTTAACGGTCTAAACATTTTAACACTCTGATCATGCGCATTAAAGAAACTAAGCCGTATTTCAACAAAAAGTTGTTTTCCGGTCATGCGCAGTATTGATAATGACGCATTAAACCACATGCGCATATAAAATTGATCTACAAATTGATCAATCATGTTAACGGTCTAAACATTTTATCACTCTGATCATGCGCATTAAAGAAACTAAGCCGTATTTCAACAAAAAGTTGTTTTCCGGTCATGCGCAGTAGTGATAATGACGCATTAAACCACATGCGCATAAAAAATTGATCTACAAATTGATCAATCATGTTAACGGTCTAAACTTTTAAACACTCTGATCAAGCGCATTGAAGAAACTAAGCCGTATTTCAACAAAAGGTTGTTTTCCGGTCATGCGCAGTAGTGATAATGACGCATTAAACCACAAGCGCATATAAAATTGATCTACAAATTGATCGATCATGTTAACGGTCTAAATTTTCAAACACTCTGATCATGCGCATTTAAAAAACTAAGCCCTATTTCAACAAAAAGTCGTTTTCCGGTCATGCGCATGAATGATAAACGCATTAAACCAATGAAAAAAAGTGAAATTTTAGTGATTTTTAGATTGTACTATTTTAAGTACAACATTAATTTCTCTATTCCAGATAGTCCTCCAGTGTTGGACAGCCATTTCAGCGCTGCCCACAGATCGATGGCCAAACGTCCTCACCTCTGAGTCCAAGAGGGATGTTGTTGTAATCTCCCCCACCTCGGAGTATGGTAATATCCCCTCCCTCCCTTATTGTCCTCCTCTGATGAAGATTTATTCCAGTAACCCCCCTTTATCACGACCTGTCCCCCCATAAAGAGGTTCTTTTCACTCCCGCCCACAGCTACACTCCTCTCGACCACGACCTTCCAAAATACCCCCCAGCGTATGTGGGGAAGAAGCCTTACTACAACGAAAAAGCCCTGAGGAAGGCTTACAATAGTTATCTGGATAATACCACCAAGTTGAAGAAAAGAATCATTCAGAGTGCTGTGGAGAAAACGGTAGATGTCACTGCTAGGCTTGCGCAGTACACTGTTGACTTTATGAGTAGACTTGCGATTGAAACAGCTGCCAAGGTTGCCAAGACTGGGGCCAACAATGTGATTCATAAGAAGGAGCAGAAGTTTTATGCTCCTAGTCATCACTATTAAGTAAGGTTATAATGTATATAGTGTAATATATTTTGTGGGAGTAAGTGTCAGTTTGGTAAATGGCAACGTTGCGATATGTCAACAATGTCATTAGTCAATGACTAATGAATAAACGGAGTGGCTGTTGCAGCAATGGTAATGAATTATTGATTTATTTCATTGGTTTGTTAACGGTAGTTGAACTAGTACATTTGACATAACAGAAACGGTTCAAATTATCGACTAGTACATTTCCATACGTTTTTTCGTTGACTGGAAACAGTTTTTCAACTCTCTCTTACAGTAATTCCTCAATTTATTAAAGGAAAAATGAGTGGAAAGCGATTTTCTACTAAAATGGATATGTACTAAAACTAGTACATTCCATTTTTCAACCTTAGCATCGTTAATGTATTGAAAAAGAAATGACAAATTGAAACTCGTCCATCTAAAAACGTTGTACTAAACCTGGTACATTTCTAGAAGCGACATGTTGATTCAGATTTCGTTGACTAGATTGTACAGAAATTGATTTTCTTCCAAAATATATGTACTTAAACTGGTACAAACTACATTTTTTAAATATAGAAATGTGACATTACTGGAAAATAGTTCAACTTGAAACACGTTGGTCAACACAATGGCTGTAATAAATCCAGTACATTTCCAAAAGAGACGAGAAACGAAGTTTCGTTGACTGGAAATAAGTCTTTTCTGAAAAAAACTTGTTTTCAACTCATAAACACTTGTACCAGAGCTAGTACAAACTCGGAACAATTAATAAACTCATTTTGTTCAATCTTGTCCAAAACTCAAAAATACAATAATTGATGTGATTGAATAGGTTAAAAAAGTTTGTACTAGAATTAGTACAAACACTCGAACTAGATTGTATTTTCATTTTTCCACTACATTAACGTAACAGCACTAAAAAAACACACTGATCAACAAACACTGTACTAGAACTAGTACTTTTACAAAATAGACAAATCGAAATCATTGACTGGAAACTACTAGAGCTGGTACAAACTCATTGAATTTTCAATTTTCAAGTATAAAAACGTTAGTGGAAAAGGCTTCAAACATTTGTACCAGAGTTAGTACAGACTTTTTTTTCAATATCCAGAACAATACAATGATAAATTGTGTTTGAATATGTATAATAAGTTTGTACTGGAGCTAGTACAAATCAAGTACAATTCCAAAAGAGACATACATCAAAATTTCGTTGACTGAAATTAAATCTTGTTTGTACTAGAACTAGTGGTCTTCATTTGTAACAAAGCTAGTACAATCCCTACTTCCTCACATTTGTCAACTATAAAAACGTTACAAAACTGAATCTGGTCGTAGAACATAATGTATGTCCAACTTGATCAACATTTGTACTAGAGTTGGTACAGACTCGAAAAGAGCTCATTTTAATTTAATTTTTTTTGAATACTCAAAATAATACAATTACTAGAACAGGGTAAACATTCCTTTCTCAACGCAAAAATCACCATCATAGAACAATACGATTGGACCAATCAGTGGAATTGTACTAGTTTTAGTACAAAGTCTTGTTTTATTATATGTTTCCGTTGGAACGTGGTGCAAAACTATTTGTGATACATTTGTACTAATTGAATACAACACTATAAGATGAGATTTATGATGTACCATTATCAGTACTAGTTGCTACAATTATAAATTGGCAGTACAATAGTGACAAAAACATCAACCCCTAATTCTGTTGATATAATACATAAATATGATCAGTTTCTTACCATTTTTAGTACGTCATCATAAAAATAATTCCACTGAACTAATAAAACTTATGTTGGTTTTATTAGTTCAATAATTACTCTAAAAAAAAATGGGAAAACCATTGATGAGTTCATAATTAGCTTCCGTCATGTCCAACGTGCAATAAACAAATTTTATGCTTATAAATGGACCATATGCTAATGATTCGCCATATTTGTGCAAAAATGTATTACTTGAAGGTAGGTCACAACATTTAATTATATAATTTAATTCAATTTAATCAGCTTCTTGTAACCATCTTACTATTGACCGTATTGGGCACTCATGGGGCCCCCCTGGCAGACCCCGAAGCCACCCCTGAACCTGAACCAAATGCCAAACCATGGTTTGTAAGTAAAAAAACAAGTTCCCTTATCAGGGATTAATTTTTTTTTTTTTAAGTATCTTGGTTGGGGGTACCCAGGATGGCCATGGTGGGGCTACTGGCCTTATAGGACCTACTATTATGGGGTGCCACGGCCTGTAATACTTTAGATTTGAATAAATCGATCTATCCACCAATGTAGCTTGAATTTTGACTTATGGTCCATTTTGATATGTCATCTGTCAATGTTTGAATTTTGTACTGAAAATAGAACATTTTTTCAAGGGTTTTAGTATTATTTGGCGAATGCGATTTGAAAAAAAAAACAATATTCAACAAAACCAGCCAACTTGAACTAATGTTGGTTATTAAGACGATATAAAATGAATTATTGCATCTGTATTGTGCGTAGTACAAAAATATTTACTGACCATGAAAATGATTTAATCGCCAGACAAGCATCAATTATCGGATTTTTTTCGGCTTTAACGAAGATGCGGATATGTCAAGTTTGATGTAAATAGAATTGAATGATGTAACTGTACTAATTATAGTACATGTTTCCTAAAACAGAAACTGATTTGCACAATGACTAACGTGGAAAATGGAAAATTGATTGTGTGGTAAAGTGACTAAAATTTATTAATAATCAATTTAAATTCATGAAATGCGGATGTATTTGTTTTGTATGTATTCATATTTCATTTCTCCGAATACACATTCATATACTTTTCTTCTAGTCTGTACTACATTTAATATCAGTGTACACCTAGTACAAGTCACAAAAAAGTGGTTAATTTTATTGCTAATTTCATACCAGTTCTAGTACATTTGGTTATGGATTCAATCCAGTTCATATTAATCAAAATGTACCATTGTCGATACCAACACTTCAAATTCTGTACTCATTTTAGTACAAATTATTCAAACACATATAACTACTTTGTGCTTGTTATTTTTTAGAAAACAGACAAATAAGTCAATGTGTTCGTTTTGTATCATTTTTAGTACAAGGTTTTCTTGGTTTGTTTGACTAACTTTATGCAGTTTGTCCCAAATGTAGTACAGATTGAAAACTGAGAGATAAATCAAATCTTTGTTCATTCAGGACAAGTCTTCTTACATGGTTTTTTGTCAGTCCCAAATTTGACATCAACATTTGTTAGTACAAACATTAATTCAACGAATTTGTATCGAGTTTGGTACGAATATTCACTGACAATACCGTGTGCACAATATCCCATGAAAAAGAAACAATAGTGAATGGATGTTCTATTGCTTGCTTGTTTTGTACCAAACCTAGTACACGATGTTTAGTGCTGAATCTATGTTTGTTGTCGGTTGTTGAAAATCATTAAAAATGTATTCCTGTTGTCAATAATGAAATAATATGCACAGTGTCCCATGTAAACCTCAATTTTGACCTGTAGGTAGAATAATAAGTGAATATTGCTGAAAATTACAGATGTTAATGAATACTTCACGGGTTTGTACTGAGTTTAGTACATTTCGCACATCATACTGTGAAAAGGAAACAAGTATATACAGGTCTTATTCGTTGTTCATTTTGTACTAAATTTAGTACATACATGATTTCAAGTGTTGAATCAATGTAAACGAATTTTTGTTTGTTTATTGTACATTGAAGTATGTACTATCGTTGATGCACACATTATCAAGTATTTTACTAAGTTCGTACCAAGTTTAGTACAAAATATTCATTGACATAACAACCGACTGCACAAAATCTTATCGAAAAAACATGAATGCTTTGTTGTTTGCTTGTTTTGTACCAAACTTAGTACATGCTTTTTTACTGCTAAATCCAGGGTTATTTTCTGTTCATGTAATTGTTAATCAATTGCCATGAACATTGAAGTGTGTACTAATATCACTACAGACTATTGAATAATTGAGGGGTCTGTACTGAGTTTAGTACATTTTATTCAATTACAATACATACATCATTGTGCACATTATTGTGTTCAAACGAGATAAAAAAATTCAAAAAATAAGCATACATCATTGAGACCTTCACCACAAACAAATCGATGTGTTCTCATTTTGTACCGGTCCTAGTACAACGTTTTAGTTGAAACCACCTCCCAAGAATTTTTTTGAATTTGAAAATCCACAGCAATAACCCCAGTATAGCACAAAAATTAATGGATGTTCAATCAAGTTTGTACTAGGTTCAGTACAATCACACAGTGATTTTTTGGAAAATAACAACAAAGTACCGGTTTTCAAAATCCAGAAAATTGTGCAGAAGCAACTGGAAAATTGTTTTAGAAAATGTATCAGCCACAGTACAAACTATATACGATATTTTTGGCTTGGAAACAGTCGTTTTTATTTCAAATGAAGTACAAACAAAGTTTCTTTAAACTACATTAACCATGTATCAAATCTAGTACAAAAGATCAGAATCCCGAACACACCTGCCAATGACGAATCCAGGGTGTGGAATGATTAATGATTTCTGTGATATCATGCTGGTATTGTTTTTAGCCGCCTATTAAAATTCCCAATTGCATTATGCAATATTCATCATTATTTTGCATAAACACTCCAGTCAATATGGTACATGGTGTGCAACACAATGCTTTAGTAATTAATGTCTGACGTGGCAACATCGCCAACTGTCAACAATGTCACATTAACAGCCAAATCCAAGGTTGCCTTCTTGTCAGAAAATCCCAAGCCTGCGGCACCACAACCAAAGTCAGGGATCTTCAAGCCAACAACCATGAAGATCCCAAATAATCATAATCATCAAAAGATGATTCACCCTGTAGACCGGGATATCCTATCTTTAATTGCGACGAGGTCATCATAGTTGTTGTTATATAAATCCTACGATAACCATTAATCGTCAGTAAGACGTCAACAATGCATCTTCTAGTGAGCATCCTACTCCTTCTAGTCTCCCACATAACAGCCCACGGGCATTATGGTTGTGGCGGTTGCGGACAAGGCGGTGGAGGCGGTGGAGGTGCCACCATTGTAGGCCCCACTGATTCTGGTGCGGTAATCCAAGGGCCAAGTTCTCAGGCCAAAATTGTAGGCCCTACTGACCCTGGTGCAGTGATCCAAGGGCCCAGTTCTCACGCCAATGTTGTAGGCCCTGATGGTAGCCACATTTCTGCTAATGAAGTTGGAGGAAAAATCATTGCGCCTCCCAAGCAAGGTCAGTCTAGTTGATAACCTAAATCAGTGATAACCTTTTGTGTATTAGCTGGTAGTATACAAGCGTCATTCTCTCCCGGTTATGTTTCGGGAGGAGGGGCAACAGGAGGATATTCTGGAGGAGGAGGTGCAACAGGAGGATATTTTAGTGGTGGGGGTGCAACAGGAGGATATCCCAGTGGTGTAGGCGGGTATTCTCCTCAAAGTAGCTCCGGTGGTGGTTGTGGAGGAGGTTGTGGACAAGTAGCCCCTGGTGGCAGGGGTTCAGGAGCAGAAGGACAAGTTTATTCTGGAGGTAGAGGTTCAGGGGCAGAAGGACAGTGGCAGCCTGATTATAGGGAGAAGCAGTTTGATGATGGACTTTACAAGTGAGATTTGATGTTCAATGGAGGGTTTGTTATGTTGAATTTGTTGCAGAGGAGAGGGCGCATATCCGGGAGGACAAGGAGGATGGAGTGCTGGTGCAGGTGTTAGTGCAGGCGCTGGAGGCTACTCCAGCCATGAATATGGAGGAGGAAACTGTTGCGGTAAATAGTAAATTAGTCGATTATTACACTGCCATATTTTATTGTGAATTTCTACAATAAAAATGATTTTTATTTGATTCGTTTCAATTGACTTATTCGCGAAGGCAGTCCCTTTCATACATGCCCTGTATACATCCGTTAGAAATTTACGTTTTACACAACCCCCGTAAAGCTCTATTAGTCAAAGTAATGACTTAATCTAGACTGGTTCCTGACATTCCCCCTTTAATGCCTGGTTTATATTGAAGTGAAACTGTCAAATTTCCGCTTGCCAAATGAGAATCATAGGGTACAATCTACATTGAATTTGACGTGAGCGTGACTTGGAACACAAATCCAATTTAGATGGTACTATATGATTTCCATTTGGCAAGCGCAAATCTGACAGTTCCACTTCGAAATGAAATTAAATGTAAACCTTACATAACTAAGGAGTCAAGCTTCATAAGTTGGTACGTCATTCAAGACATGTGTCACTGCATCAACTGCACTCAACGTTGCCAAGCTGCATCACTTCTATCGGTAAACTGGGAATTTTGTGAAAATTGGTTATACATTGAGTTTTTTGTTTTAAAATAATTGGAAAGATGTTTTATACATTGAAAATATTTTTAAAACCAATGTATCTAGATTTTAATCAATATAAAGTAACTTCGGTTAGGGAGTTATCACAAAACATGTTAACTAACTCCAATGCTTCCATATACCATTATAATCTGATATTATTGACAGTTACATCATTTTACATGATACAACAATATATTATGGAAAGAGGCACACGTAACCTCGCGACCTGTCAACAATGTCATATGACTAGTCAAATGACTTGTTGCCCATGCGCTCTGAATTATTGAACATACTTGTCAACGTCAACTAAAAAATCAAATCAATTCCTGTCCATCCAAAATGCCTCCTTTCAGGGTAAGCAACATCATTTTACGTCCTCAGGATAAAACTTATTGTAGCTTGACGTCATCAAATATGATCCCCGAGACCGCATCGCCCCAAAAATCTTCCACTGCCAAAAACAGTTCAACGAAAAAGTGAAAATCACCAACTGGGACATGCATTTGAACAACAAACCCTACGATATGAACCCTTACAATCCCCAGTGTTACAATTTGCATACATCGCACTATGATAGGCTTGGAGCTACATCAGACGATTATGCACATCACACGTCCGAAACGCATGATTCTTTGGAAAAAACCATGGAGCATAGAGCTATTTTGATGCAAACCCCCAATGATCCCCATAAGTTTCTTGTCAACGCTTATTCGATTGAAAAGTGAGGAGATCTCCGCCGATGCGCACTATAACTAATGTATTTATAGTGTTCCGTTTTACGCAAAACCTAAACCCCCATGTCCAGTGACGTCGCAGGAATATATATCGACGATGCAGAGCAGCTATGGGTCGCCCTACCCCTACGACATTGGCCGGGTATTTTTTTTTCATATTTGAATTGAAATTATTTTTTTGAATTCTAGTTGGTCATGCCTGTGGTGGGCGAGGAAAACAAACGTTGGGCACAACAGATTGAAACCAAGTTTCTTGACGATAATTTTAGGTGCTTTACACAAGGGTTGCAAAGGGTTAAGGGTTTTAGGCATAGGGGGATGAATCCCATCACTGGAATGAATGGTGATGAGTGTGAATAAAGTATTAAGGCGTTTGTTTTCGTCTTTTTTGCTCTACTGGCAACGTTGCCATCTGTCATCAACGTCGATGATTTTACCATTTGTTATTGCATAGGGTATTGAGGAGTTTTCTTGTTTCGTTCTAATCTTTCTTCCGCACTGGCATCATTGTTGATGAGTGTGTAGGAACAATGCCTAAGGTGTAGACAGAGTGCGAAAAAAAGACAATTGACGTTTTCCTAATTTTCCTGAAATCATTGCGCTGTCGGTCTCATTTTGATCTGTTTGATTCCATAATTTGTATTCTGTTTCTCAATATTTATTCTCTATCGTTCAGACATCGTTATTAAATCCCCACAAGTGTAATAAGGCGTTTTCTTGTTTAATCTTATGATGAGTCCTCATGTGCGTATTTCCAGGACGGCATTTTCGCGTTTTGCGATATGGTTCGTGATATTCCCGCCGTTATGATTCAAAATTATATAACCAATCAGAACGGGTATGTCAATACGCTTAAAATGTCAATCATACGCGGCCCCTGCACCCATGGGGTCGCACCATGAGTCTTTTTCCCTCAATGGCAACGTTGCCATCTGTCATCAACGTCAATCACTGGATTATATTTTTAGATGATAGGTGTGTTTGTTATGCTCCACTGATGCACACTTTTTTACACTGCAAACCTCAGTGTGGTTTTGTTTGTCTGTTTTTTTAGGATAGAATATCTTCACTAATGCGTTTGGTTAATCTCCTTTACACTGTTAGCCATTAGTTACAAAAATCAATCTGCATTACACTTTTCTACACCGAAATAACAAAAACTGATGAGTATGAATAGAGTATTGAGGCGTTTTCTTGTTTCGTTTAAGTCTTTTTCTGTAGGCATCGTTGTTGATGAATGTAAATATTGTTAAGGCGTTTTCTTGTTCAGTATTAGTAATTTTTCTTCACTAGCCTAGTTTACATCGATAACTCGTTTAGTTCGGTCCGATAGGACCAAGCAGGTGGGGATAGTACGGTAGGACCAATGCTTGCTTCCTGCCCGTTTACACCGTCTTGCAACGCGTGAACTAAATGTGTACGCCCGCAATTCGTCAAATGTCAAAAACAAGTCGAAATTATTCATCAACACAATTCGTAACCAAAAAAAACATGAGTAAGTACTCTCAGATTGCCTTAAAAACTCAGAACCAACACAATTCACAATAATAACAATCAATATAACCTCAAAATTTTGATCCAGATCGAACCAAATTTAGTTCGGTACACTTGCTGGCGAGTACCGAACCAAGAGCGGACCAGCTTTGTCCGCAACTGTTTACACCATTCGAACCAAATATTTGGATCGGATAAAATCCGAATTTGGTACTTGGTCCGCGGACCAAGTTGTCGGTATAAACTAGGCTACTGACAACGTTGGCATCTGTTATAAACGTCAATAATTGTTTCGTTTTTGTCTTTTTTTCTGCAACTGGCATCGTTGTTGATGAGTGTAAATGAAGTGGTAAGGCGTTTTTTTGTCTAGTTTTAGTCTTTTTCCCTCACTGGCAACGTTAATTGCCATTTGTCATCAACGTCAATCACCAGATTATATGCTAATGAGTATGATAAGATAGATAAGTAGTGTTGAGGCGTTTTCTTACTTCGTTTTAGTCTTTTTTTGATGAGTGTGAATAAAGTGTTAAGGTGTATTTCTTGTTTAGTTTTGGTCGTTTTCCCTTACTGGCAACGTTGCCATCTATCATCGACGTCTATCATTGGATTAAATGCTTTGTTGATGAGTGTAAATAGAGTGTTAGGGCGTTCTCTTGTTTATCCTTGGTCTTTTTTCCTCATTGGCAACGTTGCCATCTGTCATCGACGTCAATTGAGGCGTTTTCTTGTTTCGTTTTAGATTTTTTTCTTCATCGGCATGTTTGCTGATGAGTGTTAAGACGTTTTCTTGTTTAGTCTTGGTATTTTTCCCTCACTGACAACGTTGCCATCTGTCAACAACGTCTGGATTATATTATGCTAATGAGTATGAAACAGAGTATTGAGGCGTTTTCCTGTTTCGTTTTAGTATTTTTTTCTGCAACTGGCATCGTTGTTGATGAGTGTAAATCAGAGAAATAGAAGGGAAGTTGAACGCTTTCGACCACTGCGCATCCAATTGTGGAACGGCAAGGGCGCAGACATCTTGTAAGTATATCTGTCAAGAGTGTCTATTCTACGTCATTCAAATGTCATTAATGTCGATTGTCGAGGATCAAAGCTTTGATCCCTTGACCCGCGATTGTCGTTGTCATGTCATGTCTCATAACATATCGAGTTGTGTTCTTGTTGATGTATGCATTTTGTGATATAATTTTAACAAGATTTCAATTGTTTTTTGTCAAATAAACTGAATTTCACCAATTTCTTTGAATTCTTTTATTCAAGTAACCATATACCTAACATTATTATACCTGTGATGGTATCAACACTGCAAACTAACACGCAAATCAACACTTGTGTTCCGCTCGGTCCGTGAATGCGGCCATAATTTTGACAGCTATACTTCAAAATGATGGTTTCGTAAATCTCACCGTCCGCGCATCTGTCAAACGAGTTCTACTCCCCTCCCATTTCTCTGGTGTAAATAGAGTGTTAAGGCGTTTTCTTGTCTAGATTTAGTCTTTCTCCCTCACTGGCAACGTTGCCATTTGTCATCAACGTCAATCACCAGACTATATAATAATGAGTATGATAAGAAAGATAAGTATTGTTGAGGCATTTCCTTACTTTGTTTAAGTATTTTTTCTGCACTGGCATCATTGTTGATGAGTCTGAATCTGAATAGAGTGTTAAGGTGTATTTCTTGATCTATCATCGACGTCAATCATTGGATTAAATGCTTTGTAAATAGAGTTTTAGGGCGTTTTCTTGTTTAGTCTTGGTATTTTTCCCTCACTGACAACGTTGCCATCTGTCATTAACATCTGGATTATATACAGAGTATTAAGGCGTTTTCTTGTTTCGTTTTAGTATTTTTATCTGCGCTGGCATCGTTGTTGATGATTGTAGATGGAATTTTGAGGCGTTTAATTTTTTCAATTTAATCTTTTTCCCTTACTGGCAACGTTGCCATCTGTCATTAACAAAAATAGAACAACAAAACTGGCAATAAAAACCAAAATACGTTTAATCTCTGGACATAATATTTATTCATCTATAAGTCGCACCGATCACACGTCATTCTCAACAAACTATAAAATAGCCTAAAATTACAAACCTAAAATTCAAAACTGTCTCAACAAACGGGGGGGAAAGGGGAACTATAGTGATCACTTAGTAAGCAGCGAATGGAGCATCGAAGACAGTTCACGTCTTTTCGTATTCTTCGCTAAGGCTTCATCGAAGAGCATTATCAATGTTGCCAAGTCAGCAAGACCCGATTGCTGATTCAGCATGCTGTTGAACAGCAAATTCCATATGTCCTGATTGTAGTAGCGAGGTAGTCTGGTAGTAATGCTCCACGCGCCATCTGGCGATTTTCGGGTTTGAATGTATCCTTGAAAAAGCAGCACGTGCGATGTGGCTGCTATACAGAACAAGTCGGTGTGGTAACTCCAGGGTAAGCGATCTTGCATCTGGAATTTTTATTAATTGTTGATTAACGCAACAGTGGCAGATTTTGAGAACTTTGCGAGTTTACAATTTTTACCCACTGTGCGGCATATGAAGTAAGGGTAGTTTTGTCCAACTTTAACAATGGAACAAGAATTTTTTCGGAAAAATTCACTTGTTGCAGTTTTTGAAAACTTGGTCAATTTACAATTTTGACCCACTGTGCGGCATATGAAGTAAAGGTAGTTTTGTCCAACTTTAACGATGAAACAAGAATTTTTTCGAATAAATTCACTTAATGCAGTTTTTGAAAACTTCATCAATTTACAATTTTGACCCTCTGTGCGGCATATGAAGTAAGGGTAGTTTTGTCTAACTTGAACAGTGGTGCAAGAATTTTTGGGAAAAAACTCACCAAAGCCGAGATTTTGACAACTTTGTTATTTCAACATTTACACCCATAGTGCGGCATATGAAGTAAGGGTAGTTTTGTCCAACTTTAACAATAGAACAAGAATTTTTTTGAAAAAATTCACTTGTTGCAGTTTTTGAAAACTTCATCAATTTACAATTTTGACCCTCTGTGCGGCATATGAAGTAAGGGTAGTTTTGTCTAACTTGAACAGTGGTGCAAGAATTTTTGGGAAAAAACTCACCAAAGCCGAGATTTTGACAACTTTGTTATTTCAACATTTACACCCATAGTGCGGCATATGAAGTAAGGGTAGTTTTGTCCAACTTTAACAATAGAATAAGAATTTTTTTGAAAAAATTCACTTGTTGCAGTTTTTGAAAACTTCGTCAATTTACAATTTTGACCCACTGTGCGACATATGAAGTAAGGGTAGTTTTGTCTAACTTGCACAGTGGTGCAAGAATTTTTGGGAAAAAACTCACCAAAGCCGAGATTTTGACAACTTTGTTATTTCAACATTTACACCCATAGTGCGGCATATGAAGTAAGGGTAGTTTTGTCCAACTTTAACAATAGAACAAGAATTTTTTTGAAAAAATTCACTTGTTGCAGTTTTTGAAAACTTCGTCAATTTACAATTTTGACCCACTGTGCGACATATGAAGTAAGGGTAGTTTTGTCTAACTTGCACAGTGGTGCAAGAATTTTTGGGAAAAAACTCACCAAAGCCGAGATTTTGACAACTTTGTTATTTCAACATTTACACCCATAGTGCGGCATATGAAGTAAGGGTAGTTTTGTCCAACTTTAACAATAGAATAAGAATTTTTTTGAAAAAATTCACTTGTTGCAGTTTTTGAAAACTTCGTCAATTTACAATTTTGACCCACTGTGCGACATATGAAGTAAGGGTAGTTTTGTCTAACTTGCACAGTGGTGCAAGAATTTTTGGGAAAAAACTCACCAAAGCCGAGATTTTGACAACTTTGTTATTTCAACATTTACACCCATAGTGCGGCATATGAAGTAAGGGTAGTTTTGTCCAACTTTAACAATAGAACAAGAATTTTTTTGAAAAAATTCACTTGTTGCAGTTTTTAAAAACTTCGTCAATTTACAATTTTGACCCACTGTGCGACATATGAAGTAAGGGTAGTTTTGTCTAACTTGCACAGTGGTGCAAGAATTTTTGGGAAAAAACTCACCAATGCCGAGATTTTGACAACTTTGTTATTTCAACATTTACACCCATAGTGCGGCATATGAAGTAAGGGTAGTTTTGTCCAACTTTAACAATGAAATGAGAATTTTTCCTAAAAAAAACACCAAAACAAAATTTTTGATAACTTGGTCATTTGATAATTTTGACCCACTGTGCGACATATGAAGTGAAGGTAATTTTGTCCGAATTAAACAGTGTAACAAGATTTTTTCCGAAAAAAAATCGCTATTTGCAGATTTGTGTCAACTTGGTCAATTTATAATTTCGACCCACTGTTTGGCATATGAATTATTGAGGGTAGTTTTATCCAACTTGAAGTGGAACAAGAATTTTTCCGAAAAAATTGCCCAGTCCCAGACAACTTGGTCAATTCACAATTTTGACCCAATGTGTGACATATGAAGTAAAGGTAGTTTTGTCCAACTTGAACAATGAAATGAGAATTTTTCCTAAAAAAAACACCAAAACACAAATTTTGATAACTTGGTCATTAGATAATTTTGACCCACTGTGCGACATATGAAGTAGAGGTAATTTTGTTCGAATTAAACAGTGAACAAGATTTTTTCCAAAAAAAAAACACTATTTGCAGATTTGTGTCAACTTGGTCAAATTATAATTTTGACCCACTGGCATATGAATTATTGAGTGTAGTTTTATCCAACTTGAAGTGGAACAAGATTTTTTTCGAAAAATTCCCCATGACCAGACAACTTGGTCAATTCACAATTTTGACCCAATTAAGTAAAGGTAGTTTTGTCCGACTTGAACGTAGTAGTCTGAACGGTCGGTCGTGTTTTTAACCGATGCTGAAAAATTACTACGTTTTAACTAAATTTTCGACAATTATTTCCGCAATTTTTGCACAATTATCTTATATTGAATGTACAGCAGTGTCAGTGTAAATATCGTGTGATAGTCGTAGTGGAAAGTGCGAAAATCCGCTGAAAACATCAGTCCTATCAAACCACGCTCGAGATAAGTTGAGATAAGGAAAGAAGTAAAAAACGCTGAGACGGATGCCTGGCTGATACGAGGTGAACATGGAAGGTAATGAAGAAAACGAAAATCGAGATGAGACATGCAATGTTTGCAATACCGGATTTGATGACTTGAAGTCTATACTGATATGCACAAAATGTAAGAAATATTATCATGCGAAGTGTGAAAACATTGAACCAAGGGGCTTTCACATGAAAAAATCATGGAAGTGTAAATTATGTGATTTGGGTAAACCAGCTACGAGAAAACGGCTTCGAACGGAAGATTTGGGTGATCTAAGTATTGTGGAAGATATTAACATCAACAAAATTCTACAGTTTCTCGTGGAGAGAATTAAAGATCTAACTGATAAAGTCGACACTCTATTGGATCAAAATCAGAACCTCAATCAGGAGATAACCATTCTGCGTGGCATGAGACAAGTTCCAGGCCCAATATTGTCTGAGGTAACACCAACGCCATCATCATCATATTCTGCGGTCACAAAGAAGGACAACAAAATATTAGTCATTAAAAAAAAAAGGTAATGGAGAGAAGAATGTTACTGAAATCAAGAAAAATAAGAGGAACAAAGTGAATCCTATTGAGATTGGAGTAGGCCCATTTCCATGCCTAAAGGTTTCCTTCCAGATGAGGTTCATTTTAATCAACGAATTATTTTATCAGACCAGGACATAGCTAATGAGTTTAATAAATATTTTATAAGTAGTATTGACACTATTATAAATGATATACCAGTAATTCAGGATGTGAATGATATCACCTACACTGTACCAACATCTGGAGAATTAAACCAATTTAATGTTATATCTTTGCAAGAACTAAAAAAGGTAGTGATGAGTGTGGTATCTCGAAGAAAATCTTGGTGGACGCTTGCGCAGTTGTTACAAATCGTTTATTGGACATTGTGAATACATCACTTCTGAATGGACATTTTCCTATGTCGTGGAAGACATCAGTAGTGGTTCCGGTCCAGAAGGTTGCGAACACCAATCAATGTGAGGAGTTTAGACCAATTAACACCAGCCCAATCTACGAGAAGTTACTTGAAGTCGTAGTGAAACAGCAACTTCTCAATTTCTGTGAGGAAAACAATATTCTAGTTCCAAATCAGTCGGGCTTTCGTACCAATCATTCATGTGAGTCTGTCGTTGTTAGTGTCTGTGATGATTTTTTAAAGGCTTTGGAAGGTGGAAATTATGTATTGGCTGTTTTTTTGGATTTTCGACGTGCCTTTGAAACAATAAGTAGAAAGGGTTTGTTGGAAAAATTATATAAAATGGGAATTAAAGAAACAGCTTTCAAATGGTTTTGCTCCTATTTGACAGATAGATTCCAATAAACTAAATATAAGAATTGCATGTCAGATTTTATAAAGGTAGAGCATGGTGTCCCACAGGGCACGGTTTTGGGTCCGTTGCTGTTTCTTTTATATATGTTACAGTAAATGTTAGGAATTCAGTGAAAGCTAGCTTTTACTAGTTGATGCTAGCAATTACTTGATCCGTTAGGAAATGTTAAATTTTGAAGAATATTGTACACTTTCACTAGTGAATGTTCGAGAAACTTTATCAAATCAACTTTCACTGAAAGCAGTTAGGAAAAGTTCTTTTTAAAACTTATTTTCGCCATTTAAATAACCCAAGGTGCACGGGGCACTAAATGATGTCGCTCACGCGACATCAAAATTTTTGCCAAACCCAAACTAACCCAAACGAACCCAGACTAACCTCTACTCTACCTCTACAGCTTTCATTAGAAAAGTTACGTGAATGCTAACAATTACTAGTAAAAGTAGGATGAAGTCGATCGAATTCAACTTTCACTAGCTAAATGTTTCCAAATCAGGAAAAGCTTACTTTTCCTAGTAACAGTTAGGTTTTACTGATTACCAGGTTTCACTGTGACATATACAGGGCTTTTCACTTAAAACTCCCCACGTCAATATCTCGGAAAAGAATAGGAATATTTGATTTCTGTAAAAAGTAGTCAATGTATGGGGTCGAGTAGTTATTTTTCACAGTTAAAAAAATTCGACGCCAACCAAGACTAAAGCTTCGCGACGCATCGAAAATATCAATCGATTGCAGGGACTTTGAAATTACGCGCATGCTAAAGTACATGTTATTTATAAACTTTTTTGTTATTTAGTCGAACTCATTTATTCTACTCAGTTTTGAGATATACAGTGTGTCCAAGATAACGATGTCTATCATGGGGATCTTGAAAACCGCGCGAGATACAAGGTCGGTTAAATGGAGGCAAAGTTGCGTATTTTGATGCTTAAAAAAATGCCGTTTTAAAAGCCAAGAAATTCCGACTAAGTCCGAAATTATCCGAAAAAAAACGAAATTTTTCAAAATTGTTTTCATTTTTTTCTGACCACATTTGGAGAGATATTTTGAAATGGATGGAACTTCTTCATTGCCACTTTTTGCCCTTTACAAGATAGCGTTATTGAATTGAAGAACCGACGTTTCGTCTATGAGCAGCCATCATCAACTTTGTTTTTTTAAATACGGTCCTGGATTTTTTATGACGGATTTTGAGGGCCTCTTATGTTCCTAAACCAACAATGTATCGCAATTATTCAAAAAAATTATGTTGGTGGATTTTTCCATAAGAACTCATGTGTTAGAGAGAGACAAAAAATACATTTTTAATAGGATCAAAAACAAACAACTTTTTTTTAATAAGTGCGATACATCGTTGTTTTAGGAACATAAGAGGCTCTCAAAATCCGTGATAAAAAATCCAGGACCGTATTTGAAAAAACAAAGTTGATGATGGCTGCTCATAGACGAAACGTCGGTTCTTCAATTTGATAACGCTATCTTGTGAAGGGCAAAAAGTGGCAATGAAGAAGTTCCATTCATTTCGAAATATCTCTTCAAATGTTGCCAGAAAAAAATGAAAACAATTTTGAAAAATGTCGGTTTTTTTTGGATAATTTCGGACTTCGGAGTCGGAATTTCTTGGCTTTTAAAACGGCATTTTGTTAAGCATCAAAATACGCAACTTTGCCTCCATTTAACCGACCTTGTATCTCGCACGGTTTTCAAGATCCCCATGATAGACATCCTTATCTTGGACACACTGTATATCTCAAAACTGAGTAGAATAAATGAGTTCGACTGAATTACAAAAAAGTTTATAAATAACTCGTACTTTAGCATGCGCGTAATTTCAAAGTCCCTGCAATCGATTGATATTTTCGATGCGTCGCGAAGCTTTAGTCTTGGTTGGCGTCGAATTTTTTTAACTGTGAAAAATAACTACTCGACCCCATACATTGACTACTTTTTACAGAAATCAAATATTCCTATTCGTTTCCGAGATATTGACGTGGGGAGTTTTAAGTGAAAAGCCCTGTATAAACGATATTGTTAATATACTAGAAGAAAGTAAAGCTGTATTGTTTGCGGATGATACGATGATTTATGTAATAGGTAAAAATATTAATGATATGCAAAGAAAAATAAACATTGATTTGAATAACACTTTTAAATGGCTGTGCAACAATAAACTTTGTATAAATACATCCAAGTCAAAATTTTGTATTTTTGGAAAGAAACATAGATTAAGTGAAATTAATCTAAATACGGTAAATATTTGTATAAATAATGAAAGACTGATTCATGAAAATGAAATAAAATACTCAGGTGTAATCTTCGATTCAAATTTAACGTTTCATGTACATGCCGATTATACACTGCTCCAAAAAATTAGCGCAACACCTCGGTGCCTCACCAAAACGTTGATCCTGCATCAGTTATCTAAGAATTAATTGTGCATCAAAAATCTTGAATCCATTTGTGAGTTTACGTTTCCTGGCGATTTTTTTCAAAAAACTGTTCAATGCCCCTTCTTCACGTTTTAAAAAAGGGTTAGTTTTGGTTAATCTCTCTGCGCGATTTTTGATAAAAATGGCTAGCTCTATTCGAAAGAGGGGCACAAATTATGTACTTTTTGAAAATTCCTCAATAATTGGATAAAGGATAGTCTAGATATAAAATCTTGAACTTGGCAAAAATCACACATTTAAATTCAAAAATGTGTGATTTTTGCCAAGTTGCACAATCAATTTTTTGATAACTGATGCAGGATCAACGTTTTGGTGAGGCACCGAGGTGTTGCGTTAATTTTTTGGACTAGACTAGTTTTTAAAATCAAACAGCAACGTGTTTCTAGTTATGTATGTGATAGAGTTACTTGTTTCAAAGACAATCATTCCTACAATACCAGAAACTGTGGTGATTTTAGGCTAAGGCAATCTTATTCTAGTCATGTTCAAAACTTTATATTGCATAAGGGTCTGAGTGAATTTAATAGCTTACCGCCTGATCTAAAAAACTGTGATAACCTTCGTGATTTTAAGAAGCTTTTAAAAATCATGTATTGTCCCAATTTTAATACTATGTATGCCTATAATATGTATATTTAAATTTTATTGGTAATTTTTTATTTTTTTTTTTAAACTCAAATTTGTGAGTGGATGTATTTTATTTCTATAATACCTTATTACTGTTTTTTCTATATAGCAACATGCTAATAAAGATATATTTATTATATTTATAACAGTACTAGAATTTTTTCGAAAAAATTAAACAGTTGCAGTTTTTGTCAACTTGGTCAATTTACAATTTTGACCCACTATGCGGCGTATAAATTAAGGGTAGTTTTGTCCAACTTATCCAACAAAAAACCAAATTTTCAATAATGTTGTGATATCAACATTGTTAAAAATGCTTACCTCAGAACAAATAAAGTTCTCCGTATTCACAGGCCTTCTAAACTTCGCATTGTGAGGAAACAAACTCATATCGATGCTCGACCCAAAATCGATAAGCTGCAACGCCACATCATCGTCCGGCAACAGCATTAACATAAAATTATCAGGCTTGATATCAGCATGAATGATGTTCGCTTCATGCATTGCTTGAACTATTCTCAACATATCCAGCGTAAAGTACAAAGAAATCAATTCTATATTTCGGGAATGAAGCAACTTCATTTTATTGGCTGCTTGCAGCAGCGTTCCGTGCTGCTGATATTGTGACACTAGTACCGACGATTGATCACCTTGAAACGCTAAATTAGTTAAACATCGATTAAATAGTCCAGTAACCATATACATCATTGCGTCAGATCCAGCAGTTCTGAGAGAGAGTCATTTTGAGGGGTTGTCGAGTAATGATGCTGATAGATTTCTATTGATTTTATTTTGAGTCGCGAATTTTGTTTTTAAAATGTCGGATGGTTACTGGATTATAATAATGTGAAAACTCACTAAAATATCCTATAGAAATGTCCATAAACCGCTCCTTAAGCGGATGCTTGGCCAAGCGAGCTTGCAACTCGCGGCAGATGTAAAACTCCCACTTATTGCTCATTTTTTGGTGCTTAAGCGCTACATTGTTGTTCATCGAGAAACTCCATGCTTTAAATACTGTTCCAAACTGTCCTTTGCCCAGCTGTTTTTCCACTATATACTTATCCCTACCTATAATCCAACAACGTAACCCTTCCAATCACCGTATTCTGACTCACCTATATACACCGGGTCTTTCTTAGAAACTAGTCGCAAATTCCCCTCAATATGTACAAACCCTTCACTATGAACACCTGGAAAATTAACCCTGCGCAACAACGTACTAATCAACGCCGTATCGAAAGGATCAGATGGGACCCTGTCCAACGGTCTAGCCACATTCGGAGCAGGAATCGTCCGTACCGGGCTCTGAACAGGCGTCGATTGCATCGGCTCCGCATCCATAAAACCCAAAAGACTCCTCCTAAGTGCCTCGTTTACTTTTAAATTCTGTTCCAAATAGCTATGGTGCTCCTCGGTTATGGTGCCGACTTCGTGTATTTGTCCGTAGGTGGGGCCACTTGAAGACGAACTAGTAGTGGCTAGAGTTCGTTCTTCCAAAATTGTACTCAACGCTTTGGATTGTTTGTCGTCCATGAACAGATTTCGACGAGTGTTTTGCGCATGCGCATCTGTGATTTTGTCGGGGCTGCGTTTGAGGTTTTTGTTTTGGGGAGTGCTCACCTGAATTTTTAGTCTCATTGATAATCCGAATGGTACATATATATATATTATGGAAAAATACATGTTTTTCTCAAATCTTTACCACCCTGTATATCATAAGTTAGGACTTTTAGAACATAATCATATGAAGTTTTTTTCTTAAAATAAACCCCCTGAATTTTTTCGCACTTATTTATTTTTACCCTCTATAAGGGTACATTAAATTATTGAAGCTAATTTCATGAAAAAAAGACCATAAAAACATGGGACCGGAAAAATATTTTATTTAGGATACAGGGTTTTGAACTTTTTAAAAAAAATAAAATGTACACCACTGATTATATTGTGATTTTTATTTTTTCATAAGATGAAGCAACCGAATAGACAACTTTTTTGTATCTAGCCTTGTTTTAAATTACTTTTTCTATGACTATTCAATAATAAATGTATTATAACATCCACTTTCTATTGGTTGATGTGACTTTTTTTTCAACCAATGGAAAAGATCTAATCCACTATTCAAGAGCCAATCAGAAAGTTCGACAAGTTGTCAACATACGCCAACCTTCAAAAACAACCCATTTGACCGTCCATACTGGTTTTGTAGTCATTGTGTTAACAACCTAACCTCACTTTGAGTACAGTTGTCAAAAAGTGCTGTACTGATGAAATTGAATATTGCATAGTTCGCTTCAATTATTAAATAATTATAGAAAAAAACTCACTGAGATCAAACGTCATCCTCGTGGGTAATAGTCACCATGTCCCACTCGTTGAATAATATTTTATCACCGTTAAAAAAATTGAATAAAAATATTTTGCGTAATATATATATTTTTTGAAACGAGGGCAGATACGAAAAAAATCAAAGAGGAAAAAAAGTTGTATTCTCAGTATCTTCACAGGAGAATCAGTGACTTACATTCATTTAACCAACATTTTCAGTAAAATGTCCATCGGGACGGCACTGGTCTTCAAAATTTTTACTGAGCTAGGACTAAAGTTGGAATTTATCACTAAAAAAAATTTGCCAAATTAAAAAAAAATTAGTTCAAGGATATTATAATTTGTAACATAAGTCAAAAACGTTCAACATCTTGTATCTTGAAAACAATACTTTTCCGGACTCATATCTATATGGACTTTTTTCCATAAAATTAGCTCAGGAATACGCCCTTAGGAATTAGGAAACATCCTGTATATTTGACATAAGCAGGGTGCTCAGTTTTTCCCAGGCTGGAAATTTAAAACTTTTCAAACGGCAAATTGTTGGGCTCGAAAATGCGCAATTTTTCTCTTATTTAACCATCTTCGTATCTCTTATGGTTTCCAAGATCCCCATAACACCCTGTATATTTTTTCAATGATTTTTATACGGAATTTAATGGGGAATCCACCTGTGTAAAAATCAAGTTGATATCTTTTATAGTTCAGGAGATATTAATTTTTTTCTCGAGCCCTGCATAAATTTTAGTTTTAGACTTTGTTGACTTTGACCAAACTTATCTTCAAAATTCCCCATAGCACCCTGTATATTTTTTCAATGATTTTCATATGGAATTTAATGGGGAATCCACCTGTGTGAAAATCAAGTTGATATCTTTTATAGTTCAGGAGATATTAATTTTTTTCTCGAGCCCTGCATAAATTTTAGTTTTAGACTTTGTTGACTTTGACCCAACATATCTCTAAAATTCCCCATAACACCCTGTATATTTCTTCAATGATTTTCACACGGAATTTAATGGGGAATCCACCTGTGTAAAAATCAAGTTGTTATCTTTTATGATTTAGGAGATATTAATTTTTTTCTCGAGCCCTGCATAAATTTTAGTTTTAGACTTTGTTGACTTTGACCCAATCTATCTCCAAAATTCCCCATGGCACCCTGTATATTTTTTCAATGAATTTCATACGGAATTTAATGAGGAATCCACCTGTGTAAAAATCAAGTTGATATCTTATATGATTTAGGAGATTAATTTTTTTCTCGAGCCCTGCATAAATTTTAGTTTTAGACTTTGTTGACTTTGACCCAATCTATCTCCAAAATTCCCCATAGCACCCTGTATATTTTTTCAATGAATTTCATACGGAATTTAATGAGGAATCCACCTGTGTAAAAATCAAGTTGATATCTTTTATGATTTAGGAGATATTAATTTTTTTGTCGAGCCCTGCATAAATTTTAGTTTTAGACTTTGTTGACTTTGACCCAACTTATCTCCAAAATTCCCCATAGCACACTGTATAATTTTTCAATGAATTTCATACGGAATTTAATGGGGAATCCACCTGTGTAAAAATCAAGTTGATATCTTTTATGATTTAGGAGATATTAATTTTTTTCTCGAGCCCAGCATAAATTTTAGTTTTAGACTTTGTTGACTTTGACCCAACTTATCTCCAAAATTCCCCATAGCACCCTGTATATTTTTTCAATGATTTTCATACGGAATTTAATGGGGAATCCACCTGTGTAAAAATCAAGTTGATATCTTTTATGATTCAGGAGATATTAATTTTTTTCTCGAGCCCTGCATAAATTATAGTTTTAAACTTTGTTGACTTTGACCCAACTTATCTCCAAAATTCCCCATAGCACCCTGTATATTTTTTCAATGATTTTTATACGGAATTAATTGGGGAATCCACTTGTGTAAAAATCAAGTTGATATCTTTTATAGTTCAGGAGATATTAGTTTTTTCTCGAGCCCTGCATAAATTTTAGTTTTAGACTTTGTTGACTTTGACCCAACTTATCTCCAAAATTCCCCATAGCACCCTGTATATTTTTTCAATGATTTTCATATGGAATTTAATGGGGAATCCACCTGTGTAAAAATCAAGTTGATATCTTTTATGATTTAGGAGATATTAATTTTTTCTCGAGCCCTGCATAAATTTTAGTTTTAGACTTTGTTGACTTTGACCCAACTTATCTCCAAAATTCCCCATAGCACCCTATATATTTTTTCAAAAATCAACTCGATATATGGTTCCACATCTATCATCTACAATAAATCAATACTTACGTGAATATCGTTAATATTGAAGTTAAACTGCTGCGTGCTGCAGGACGACTCCAACGGATTCATTGCGTCATCATCATTCGAACACGACGAATCCTCAAACGGAACAATCATAGGCCGTGCCCCATCGGGCTGCGCCGCCATCGCCCCATCCGCCCCTCTGGACCCCGTCTCCACTTCGTCAGCGTTCAACGTCCGAAACGTCGTCTTCATCGCATTACCCTTGGCAGGAACATCAGGATCCTGCTCGTAAATGACAAATTTCGGCTGCTCTGTATTATACGCCAGGGCAAAATTGGACTCGGTACTCAATCGATGCTCGTTGCCTTGGCCAAAAACATCGTGCAAAAAGCTCTGATGTTCCGCCTGCGATTTCCACGGACTGTGAGTGATCGTCGATGCGGCCGGCGTGGTCGTGGGACTTTGATAGATCTGAAACGGCGCCTCTGCCGGTGGATCTTGAACTACTATTATACAATCCTCCTCGTTGTCGTCGTCGTCATCAATTAAAATCGACTGGACAGCCTGCTGCGTTTCAAACTGCGGCTTCTGATATCTACGCGCTCTGATTTCCTCAAGGGAATACTCCCGATCTGGCAACTCCGCATAAACCAAATGCTTTGGATATCCAAAGTAGTAGTGCGGACTAGGTTCGTCGGGGAAATTAATAATAGATACATGCCAGTTGGAGTAGTCTTCTGAGGAACACGTGGGCATGTTAGCTGGCAACCCTGTTACGACCTCCTCCACATCCTCCAGCACAGCAAACCCCGTGGGCTTGTGATTGGCTAAGACCCTCTTTTTGTGGGGCATCGTTGTCCATGGCCCTGGCTTCATTGTGTTCTCCTTTATCACCTCTTGTCTTTTTGCCAACGTTAGGATGCTTTTAGGAAAAGCCCCTTCTGGCACAGCATCTACACTACCATGATCCTCCCATACCAAACAATTGGGCACATTGCGCGCCACACCAGTCGGATGTGTAACTCCATTGGGCACACCCTCGGGCACGCGCACTTGAGGCACCCGCCCACTATAAGTGCGCAGTGACGTAAGCGCAAGACGTTTTTCTTGCAGCTGATTTTCATTACGCCCATACAACATATGCTCGCCCGCTGCTGTAATGAGATTCTTGTGCGCCTGCTCCAGCTCTTCATATGGCTGCGCCAAATTCTTCTTACCCTCGCCAAACACCAAGTTGGCTCGGGTAAAGTCGGCGCTTGCTTCGTAATAGTACGCCCACGCCTTATAAAAATCCGCCAATCCGGTACACAAGTTTTTGTATTTCATCATATGGTACAACTCAAGAGGGTTGGGAAAGGTGTCGATAAATTTAATCCACAATTTACAAAATCGGATGTCGTTGGTGTAGCGCGGGTCATTTTCGAATTTGCCCAAACAATGTTCGAGAAGGGCGTTACAGTTGCCGTCATGGCCGGATTTTGGATAACTTTGTTCGATCCATGTTATGAAGTTGTAATAGGGCTCTAATGGGTCGTCTCCTTGGTAGTTTCTTATTTGATTTTCGTATTCTCTGCAATGAGCAACGTTTCAACCAATGATCATAGCTGTGTGACAACAATGACAGTTCACAGCGTTGCCACATGATTGTTTTACCAACTTAAAGTCAGAAAAGTGATTCAATAGTTTGTTAACGAGTTACGAATTACGATAGAGTCACGTGATTCGGCGGACCAATGAAAAGCAACATACTTTGTACAGGGTGAGCAACTAAGAATGCGAGGTACTGTATTTGGGAAAATATCCATCGTAGAAGCTTGCGGTGAAAAAAATATTACTAAAGCGGCCATGAGAAAAACATAAAACATATTTTCAAGTTTCTGAAATGGTCGCTAGGGAGCGTAACAACCAAGTGGAAGTTTGGGGGAAGTTCAATTATTTTTTTAAACAAACGGAGATTTCTCTCGTTTCGCTTGGCCGATTTTAACGAACTTGAGCTAATATGAAAGAGCATAGTCTGCACTACAAAATGCTTATTTGGTTTTTAATTTGTTACGTTCGCCATCGCCGCTAGATGGCGTTAACTGAAATCGTAGCATATTTTTGAGTTGTTTCCAAAAAAATCAAATGTAATGATATATTAATTTTTATACAGGGTTTTTCACTTAAAACTCCGCACATCAATATCTCGAAAACGAATAGGAATATTTTTCGATTTCTGTAAAAAGTAGTCAATGTATGGGGTCGAGTAGTTATTTTTCACAGTTAAAAAAATTCGACACCTACCAAGAGCAATGCGTCGCGACGCATCGAAAATATTAATCGATTGCAGGGACTTTGAAATTACGCGCATGCAAAAGTACGAGTTATTTATAAACTTTTTTGTTATTCAGTCGAACTCATTTATTCTACTCAGTTTTGACATATACAGTGTTTCCAAAATAAGGATGTCTATCATGGGGATCTTGAAAACCGTGAGATACATGGTCGGTTAAATGGAGGCAAAGTTGCGTATTTTGATGCTTAACAAAATGCCGTTTTAAAAGCCAAGAAATTCCGACTAAGTCCGAAATTATCCGAAAAAAACCGAAATTTTTCAAAATTGTTTTCATTTTTTTCTGACCACATTTGAAGAGATATTTTGAAATGAATGAAACTTCTTCATTGCCACTTTTTGCCCTTTACAAGATAGCGTTATTAAATTGAAGAACCGACGTTTCGTATATGAGCAGCCATCATCAACTTTGTTTTTTTAAATACGGTCCTGGATTTTTTATGACGGATTTTGAGGGCCTCTTATGTTCCTAAGCCAACAATGTATCGCAATTATTCAAAAAAATTATGTTGATGGATTTTTCCATGAGAACTCATGTGTTAGAGAGAGACAAAAAATACAGTTTTAATAGGATTAAAAACAACCACCTCTTTTTTGATTAGTGCGATACCTCGTTGGTTTGGGAACATAAGAGGTTCTTGAAATCCGTAATAAAAAATCCAGGACCGTATTTAAAAAAACAAAGTTGATGATGGCTGCTAATAGACGAAACGTCGGTTCTTCAATTTGATAACGCTATCTTGTAAAGGGCAAAAAGTGGCAATGAAGAAGTTCCATTCATTTCGAAATATCTCTTCAAATGTGGTCAGAAAAAAATGAAAACAATTTTGAAAAATTTCGGTTTTTTTCGGATAATTTCGGACTTAGTCGGAATTTCTTGGCATTTACAACGGCATTTTGTTAAGCATCAAAATACGCAACTTTGCCTCCATTTAACCGACCTTGTATCTCTCACGGTTTTCAAGATCCCCATGATAGACATCCTTATCTTGGACACACAGTATATCTCAAAACTGAGTAGAATAAATGAGTTCGACTAAATAACAAAAAAGTTTATAAATAACATATACATTAGCATGCGCGTAATTTCAAAGTCCCTGCAATCGATTAATATTTTCGATGCGTCGCGACGCTTTACTCTTGGTAGGAGTCGAATTTTTTTAACTGTGAAAAATAACTACTCGACCCCATACATTGACTTGTTTTTACAGAAATCAAATATTCCTATTCGTTTCCGAGATATTGACGTGCAGAGTTTTAAGTGAAAAGCCCTGTATATTTTAAAAAAGTATACAAAAAAAAAAAGATTTTTTGTTTTTTTTTTTTATTTTTAATAGAAAAATATATCCCTTTTAGTAAAAACCGGAAGTAAGCCTTGAATTTTGTATGAAGAAGATCATTTTTGTTGAAAAGATACATTTAATCAAGCTCTACAATTTAAAAAAAAAAGTCGAGCCAAATCGGCCAATTAATAAACTTTTTTTCAGGGTGACCCGACAACAAATGGGTCACACTGTCTAATGTACCTTAGTATGAATCTTCCGTCTGCTAGTTCCTTTTATATTGTATCTGTTTTACAGATTCACTTTTAGGTTTAACCTTTTTTACTTTAATAGCTTCTGCTAAATAAAAATATTATTATTATTAAAACTTACAGTTCAAGAAGTTTAGCTTCACCTCCTTCCCTTATTTTACGTCTTACAATAAAAAATCATAAATCAAAAAGATAGATCATTGTGGTGGCATTAACGTGAGCGTATTTATTTCTCAACTTATATTGGAAAATTTTCGAAAAAAATCCTTTTTAAATCGACCAAAGCAACTACGCCCCCTAGCGGTGGATATATCAATTTAATAAATATTTCCAACCAATTTCCACAAAGGACTTTTTTGCCAAACTCTTACAACAATTACTTCCTGAGATATAAAAATATGGTTGCAAAAATAAACGATTTTTTTGAAACAATCAAAAAATATTTGATTTTGTTTATTAAATCGTCAATTTATTTATTTTAATCAAGATACTGATTTATTTCTTGATTATCGATACAATACGAAATTCCATGGTCCAAGACTGGGTACCAGAAATTATAATACTTAGCACGTTTTTGAAAAATTTAGTATACGGTAAAAACCATTTTTTTTTCTGTCGCTTCAGACTATACGAAGCAATTCTGAATGTGAGTTGGCTTGAAATATGTCGAATTTGGACGTCAGGATTCTGTTAATAACATTGTAGATATACAGGGTGTTTCAGAATAACATGCTAATAATAAAGGGGGTGATTCTTGGGCTCATTTTAAGAAAAAAAATTCATATGAACGTATGTCCTCCTAAACGCCTTAACTTTTTTCCCAAAAAATATGCAAACCAAAACCCGCATGGACGGCACTGGTCAGAATAATTAAATTGTTGGTGCATCAAAGAATGATTATTAATGCCTAAAATACATGACTCAAATTTCATAAAGATATCTACAGTAATGACAAAGTTATTGTAAAAAAAGTATCTATTTTTTAAAACTTTGACACCCTGTATCTCAAAAGTTAAGGCGTTTAGGACATACGTTCATATGAATTTTTTTTCTTAAAATGAGCCCAAGAATCACCCCCTTTATTATTAGCATGTTATTCTGAAACATCCTGTATTTCTCGGACATTTCTCACGATTTAAAATAAATCAAGATTTGAATCGTCTCAACCCTGGTCGTCACCCTTAATGAAACACCCTGTACAATTATGAAGTAGGGTTTTCTACGGCCGAAATCAGTTATAGATGTTTTTTTATACTTTTTAATACAGAGTGATTCACCATAATGTAGCTCTCCCTTAACTTTTTTATTTAGTAGGGATATACAGGGTGTCCTGTAAGATGTGGGAGATCTCTCGAATTCAGATAGAATATTGAAAAATAAAATGACAAGTTCCCGTAAACTTTTTTCCTAGAAGCCCTCTCTACGGAGATACGGGCCCCGAAAGGACGCCACTGGAAATCAGTTTTTCTTGAATAACTTTTTAACCACTCAATATAATTTGATGAAAATTTAATCTGATGAACATTAAACATTACTTCTTGAAATACTGCCCTTAAAACATAATTTGCTTGTTCAGTTTACCACGGGCGGACTAGGTTGTACATTTTAATGTTTCAATCTTCAACACCCTGTATGATAAAGACTTGAAAAAATTAAATTTAGATAGCCTGAACCTTAGACTACAAAAAAGGTAGACTCCTGTTCATTATTAATAAAATGAACTGTTTTCGAGAAAAAAACATATTTTTATTGGAAAAAACCTTGGAAAAAGCCATTGACGAAATTATTTAAAAAAATGTAAACCTGTTTTTTCGAATTTTGCATTGTTTTTTCAAATCAATTTTCATGAACATTTTGAGGAAAATATAGGTTTAAATTTTTTTTAAAATATTCCTCAAGGACAGCACTGCATTATGGCTATTTTCGATGGTTTTTTCAATAAAAATATGTTTTTTCTCGAAAACGGTTTATTTTATCGATAATGAACAGGAGTACCTTTTTTGTAGCCTAAGGTTCAGGCTATCTAAATTTATTTTTTTCAAGTCTTTATCATACAGGGTGTTGAAAATTTAAGCATCAAAATATATAACCTAGTCCATCCCTGGTAAACTAAATAAGCTAATTATGTTTTAAGGGCAGTTTTTTAAGAGATAATGTTTACTGTTTATCATATTAAATTTTCATCAAATTATATCGAGTGGTTAAAAAGTTATTCAAGAAAAATGGATTTCCAGTGGCGTTCTTTCGGGCCTGTATCTCCGTAGAGAGGGCCTCTAGGAAAAAAGTTTTCGGGAACTGTCATCTTATTTTTCAATGATCTAACTGAATCCGAGATATCTCCCACATTTTCCCGGACACCCTGTATAAGTGATCCGGTGTAACGAAAGTTGAGCCAAATTATGTAAATACGTCTCTGTCGTTAAACCAACAAAAACTGCCTCAACTAAAGTGGGAAACAGATGATGATAGATGGCGCTTTATAGAGCAAATGTCATGATTCAGCCAACCAATAGCCTAGTTTACATCGATAACTCGTTTAGTTCGGTCCGATAGGACCAAGCTGGTGGGGATAGTACGGTAGGACCAATGCTTGCTTCCTGCCCGTTTACACCGTCTTGCAACGCGTGAACTAAATGTATACGCCCGCAATTCGTCAAATGTCAAAAACAAATCGAAATTATTCATCAACACAATTCGTAACCAAAAAAGACATGAGTAAGTACGCTCAGAATGCCTTAGAAACTCAGAACCAACACAATTCACAATAATAACAATCAACATAACCTCATAATTTTGATCCAGATCGAACCAAATTTAGTTCGGTACACTTACTGGCGAGTACCGAACCAAGAGCGGACCAGCTTAGTCCGCAACTGTTTACACTATTCGGACCAAATATTTGGTTCGGATATAGTCCGAATTTGGTACTTGGTCCGCGGACCAAGTTGTCGGTATAAACTAGGCTAATAAGGATACACCAATGCGAATAAAATAGGACCAATAGAATGGTTTATGCTTCTAAAGAAAAGTAATGAAAATGTTTCATTGATCATCAATGAGTTAACGTAACGACAATAATAGAACAAATAGAGCTCATGTTTATTAACATTTGACCATTGTCCTTATAAGGAAACATACAAAATAAAGAGTAAACAGAAAATAAACACACAATAAGGGTAGTTACAGGTTACAGGTTTAAGGCCACTCACTCTTTTTGCTGTTGCAACTGCAACTGATATTCAGGATTAGTTTGCGCTTGCAGGGCAACCTCCAATTGGTGCACATTGCGGCCCTGTCTCAGGGGCTGAATATTTTCCTTACTCACATCAAAATCCATTTTCTTTAGTTAACTTGACATTAGTTAAAAAACTGTCAAACTTCACAACAAACTGATTTTGTCGTTTTTTGCAATTTGAGGGGTTTTTATTCGCGGCTTTTCACAGGTTTAATTCATTTTAACGATTTTTGTGTGGATGGAGGTGTTAGAAAATGTTGGAAAACTTTGGAAAACACCCCATAAAAATTCTAGTGATTTTAACGAAGTTTGAGCATCATGACGTTTTAGGGGAGTTTGTCTGTCAATGGCAGGGTTGGCAACTTTTGAGAGTTGACCGCGGGGTTGTCACGTTTCAGCTATTTGGGTTGGGACCAAAAGAATAAGGCTTTTGAGAAAAATTGCAACCCATGTTATCACATTATGAATAATAATAATAGGTATAAGGCAGTTTGTTTTTCTGGCCTTTTTTTAAAGAGGGAAATTTGAAGTTCAAATCATCGTTTTTTCCCGCCAATACCTCAAGTATTTTAATAAAATTATTAAATAAGATAATCATATAGGATATATAAAGTTTAAAGCGTATGTTTGTTTACTGTTTATTGGAAGAAAATACATTAAACAGGGTATCTCATAATATATGCACAGGACTTCAGGATGTGATAAAGCTCGTCCAAAAATATGAAAAAGAGTTAACTATTTACTCACCCTCTAAAATGTGTGTGGTTGTTGAAATTGTTTGAAGCAAACGGCGGACATTTCCAACATTTTTCAATTTAACCGTTTTTGATTTGCTTTTGTTTTTTTTATTTTGCAATTATGAAGTTCACGTTTTGTTTCGTTACTTGTTCTGACGTTTAAATACATTTAGTTTAATAAGTGACAAAAAAAATCGACTGCCTGACTAAAAAATCCAACTTTCCACCCTCAACTGAGGCAGGAGGAACGAATAATCAGCTGCGCATATTTTATGAAACACCCTGTACACAAAATCCCGCATCTTGTTAGGTGATTTGTTTATCTCATGATTGATTCAGGTGTAAACTATACCTTTGGGATGAAATTTTTGTTAAATTTAATAGTAAGTAGATTGATACACGATGTGTCATAAAAATCTCAACTTTGTTTCCATAAGAACTAAATTTAAATAATTTGATTCTCACTTGCTTGATGGAAAAAAAGTGTTTTTCTATAACCCTCATTTCTTGTTAGTTTCAAAGTCATGAAGAAGTATGCACTGATTATTAAAGGTCATTTTGTTGAATCCTATGGCGTGAAAAAAATCTCTTTTTAAGCCAAGTTTAAATTTGTATGATCCACAATCTTCATCAAAATTGAAAATATTTAAACCTCTTTAAAAGAACGTCTATGATTTATCATACTTCAGATCCCAAGGAAAATGTAAGGCGGCGGTAACACTGATCGAGTAGAATCGAGTCGCGTCAAGTGAAATTTGAACAGCTGGTTACACTGATCAAGCAATCAATTAAGACGCATCGGAAATGGGACATTTGTACAAATGCTTTGGTTTTTTTAATGGTATACCCCGTATATTTTGATTTAA
Organism: Orchestes rusci; assembly: GCA_958502075.1. Lineage (NCBI taxonomy): Eukaryota > Metazoa > Arthropoda > Insecta > Coleoptera > Curculionidae > Orchestes > Orchestes rusci. The sequence goes on along the minus strand of OY293304.1, from coordinate 112,375,821 downwards.
AACGATCCTTTTCTTGTGATTTCAAAAATACCATATGAGTTCAATCGTTTTTGTGCTATTCCAGTTTAAAGTTTCATTTTCTACCATTAGAACAACTACATAAAATTTTCCATAGCAACTTGATTTGTTGAGAGTTGATTCTATGAAACTTCAAAATATAGTGAAGAAACGTCTGAACTTATTATTATTATTATTGAACAACTTATATGTTATTTTTGAATTCACAAGAAAAAGATCATTCGTTTTAGACAAAAATATACTGATATCCACTGATTAAAATTCAACGGAACACAAAGTACAGTTCAACGATTATAAATTTGATCTGACAACACCGCCATGTATAGAATCCTCAATATGTAAGGTATACATCCAATTTCATTTTTAAGTGGAACTGTCAAATTTTGGCTTGACAAATAGGAATCATATGTTACCACCACAACAAATTTATGTTCAAAGTAACGCTTTCGCCAAATTCATTGTAGATGGTACATTATTATTTTCATTTGGCAAGCTGAAATTTGACAGGTCGACTTCGAAATGAAATTGAATGTAAACCCAGGCATGTTGGCTACGTTGACAAGCTGCCATTTTGAATGCGTCATTCGTTAAAACGTCACGCTGAAAAAATTGTTGCCTGTTGTCAAAATCGGTTCGGGAAAAAAAAATAACTTTCAACCCTAGAAAAACCAGAACAATTTTTGATTTTATAGAAAAATGAGTGCCCCTGTTTTATTCGCGTGTTCTCGCTGTTTTGCGCGTTTTCCCTTCGAAGATTTATCTGCAGGTCAACAGCTTTGCAAAGTGAGTTTCGTTCTTGGCAATTTTACAAGAAAAGTACTGTTATAAAATATGCAAAAATACGTTTCACACACGTATTATGTCATGTTTTCTTATTATTTTATGGTTTGTGTGGGTTATTTTGTTTATTTGTCAATTTTTGCTTAAACAATTTACGTGGCTTATTAATAGAATAATGTTAGTCAGACACGTAAAATCAATTTATTATCAAAACATTCGACATAACCTAAACAAGCTTCCATCAAATTAACCAAATGAACACGTTTGTTTTGTCGTGTTAAAATGTAATCAAATCAACATTTAATGGTGCTCAGCATCGTTGCCGCTTTTTCATTTTAATCATTGCGATTTTGTTGAATTTTTCCTTTTGCTCAACCCTCACGATTTCAATACATCGTTGCCGCTTGTTCTTTTGATAATTAATTTGCACATGTTGCCAATTTTTCATTGCGATTATTAATCTAATCTCGTTGATAGCATTTTTTTGTTTTCATTGAATATTATGTCTTTTAGTTTTACCAGTTTTTTTCCCACACTTTTTTCTGAAAAAAAGGAATTAATATTTAATAAAAAATAAGTAAATCAAAACAAACCGTTATTTATTTTGACAGTTAGGTATAATACACCATTTAAAATAACGGTCTGTTTTCCCTATACTACTTGGCAGATAATTCAAATTTTCAAAATAACGGTCTGTTGACTCATGTAAGGTTTACATTCGATTTGTTTTCGAATTGGAACTGTCAAATTTAACGTTGGCGAATGGAAATCATGCTACCATCTACATTTCATTTGAGTTCAAAGTCAAATCTATTATGGATGGTGTCATATGATTCTCGTTTGCCAAGCGGAAATTTGACAGTTCCACTTCGAAATGAAATTGTATGTAAACCAGACATTACTGTAAATGTTATACGTCCGTCATCTTTGTCATACAATTTATTAAAGCTGAATAAAGTTGCTTTCTTTTTATATAAACTTCCCTACAGAGTTTCTTAGAATTAAGGATGTTGTAATCCTCAAATCTTTGTCCTTTTGATATTTGGGTTCCTAGATCACACCCTTCACTACATCCGATTTTCCTAAAATTGTAAACTATGGCAAACTTCATTGAGTTTCCTCCAGGCGTATCTGAGATTGAGGAGATCTGTGGATGTCGTCGGTTTCTGAGCCTTACCATTAAATTATATAATTCCCTTTTTCACCCCATTTGCCTCAATGGATTTCCTTCAAATTAAATACTAAACCTCCCACAGAGAACCTCAATAAGCATGGCAAGTTTCATCAACTTCCATCAAAGAGTTTCCGAAATTGAGGAGGTCAGTGGACTTTGAATTCTTGTCCTTTGCATATTATATCCTTTCCCCACACTTTTTATGTCATCCGATTTCTTTCAAATTAAATAGGAAACCTCCCAAAGTGAACCTCAATAACCATGCCAAATTTTATTGAGTTCCATAAAGGCGTTGCTGAGATTGAGGAGGTCGGTGGATGTCGTCCGCTTACCATTCTCATATATAATTTCCTTGTTCACCTCATTTGCCTCAATGGATTTTCTTCAAATTAAATACTAGACCTCCCACAGAGAACCTCAATAAGCATGGCAAGTTTCTTCAAGTTCCATCAAAGAGTTTCCAAGATTGGGGAGTACAGTAAACTCAAAATTCTTGTCCTTTGCACTTATCGCTTCCTCACCCTGTTCATGTCATCCGATTTTTTTCAAATTAAATTGGGAACCTCTTACAATAAACCCCAATAACCATGCCAAATTTTATTGGGTTCCATAAAGGCGTTGCTGAGATTGTGGAGGTCGGTGGATGTCATCCGCTTACCATTCTCATATATAACTTCCTTGTTCACCTCATTTGCCTCAATGGATTTTCTTCAAATTAAATACTAGACCTCCCACAGAGAACCTCAATAAGCATGGCAAGTTTCTTCAAGTTCCATCAAAGAGTTTCCAAGATTGGGGAGGTCAGTAAACTTAAAATTCTTGTCCTTTGCACTTATCGCTTCCTCACCCTGTTCATGTCATCCGATTTCTTTCAAATTAAATAGGAAACCTCCCACAGTGAACCTCAATAACCATGCCAAATTTTATTGAGGTCCATAAAGGCGTTGCTGAGATTGAGGAGGTCGGTGGATGTCGTCCGCTTACCATTCTCATATAAAATTCCCTTGTTTACCTCATTTGCCTCAATGGATTTTCTTCAAATTAAATACTAGACCTCCCATAGAGAACCTCAATAAGCATGGCAAGTTTCATCGAGTTCCATCAAAGAGTTTCCGAGATTGAGGAGGTCAGTGGACTTAAAATTCTTGTCCCTTGCTTATAACGCTTGACTTCTTCAAGTAAACCTCAATCGGTGTTGAAGTTAAGAGAGCACGGTTTATATTGATTGCGCAGGCGTAAATTATTGTACCGGAGTTACGTTGTGTGTTAAACTAACTTGACTGTATTGCCAGGAATGCCGCGGTGCCTTTCCAGTAGTAAAATGCACATACTGTCGTTCGGAATTCCAACAAACGTCGAAAGGCAACACGAGCACAATTTGCAAAAAATGCGAAACAAACGTAAAAGCGTACGGCAAACCGACCGCCTGCGAGTACTGCAACACCATAGCAGCATTTATAGGCAACAAATGTCAACGTTGCACAAATTCCGAGATAAAATACGGACCGCCAGTGAATTGCGAACAGTGCAAACAGAAATGCGCGTTCGATCGACAAGACGACGACAAAAAGGTACGGACAAATTTTAAGAATGTTGGACAACAAAGACGCGCTCCATGTTTGTTTTAGGTCGATGGCAAGCTGTTGTGTTGGCTGTGCACGCTGTCGTTTAAACGGGCTCTCGCCAAAACCAAACAAGGAGACGCCGAGAGGAGGGCACATTTTAAAATGTCCGGCATGCATAAAAAGAACAAGGAGCCCAAGTGAGTGCACAAGATTACGACACAAAAATAAATACTGTTTTGTTTTAATATTTTTCACTGTTTTATCGTTCAAACTTATCCCCAGGTTTATAAATTTCGACTGTCTGCGCATACATTTGTTGGAAGATGCGCAACCACAGTCGCCAAGGCACTCCTATCTTTTTGACACATTCAAATATACAGGGGCGGTTTCAAAAGTCCTCGATGGATTCCCCATAAAACTATCATATACAGGGTGTCATGAAGAAATTTGTGATAAGTTGGGCCAAATATAAATCCCACATACACCAGAAAGAGCCGATTTTCCTCTTTAAAACGAGCCAAAGAACACTCAAATCGATTAAAGGATTTGGAAGTTGAGAGACAATTTTTTGACTTACCTGTCATATTTGACAACTTAGAGCGAAGTGTCAAGGGGCAAATTTTTAGAGAATATTTGTCTATCTTTTCGACATGGATTTTAATCTTTCTTTGCGTGTCACGTTAAAAAGTAGACTATGAAGTGTATGTATTCCAAATTTGAAGTCAAATAGTTTGTCCAGGACAGCCGATTAAAGTCGTCAGTCAATTTTCCCACACATTGCAGATTATTTTTCAATATTTTTTTTAAATATTTTCAAAACAGATTTTGATACTTCTGCGCATGTTACGTTAAAAAGTACACATCGAAGTATGTGACGTACAAATTTGAAGTTGATAACTCAAGTAGTTTGTCCAGGACAGCTCGTTAAAGTCGTCAGTCAATTTTCCCACACATTGCAGATTATTTTTCAATATTTTTTTAAAATATTTTCAAAACAGATTTTGATACTTTTGCGCATGTTACGTTAAAAAGTACAGTTTGAAGTATGTGACGTACAAATTTGAAGTTGATAACTCAAGTGGTTTGTCCAGGACAGCCCATTAAAGACGTCAGTCAATTTCCCCACACATTGCAGATTATTTTTCAATATTTTTCAAAAATATTTTCAAAAAAGATTTTGATACTTTTGCGCATGTTACGTAAAAAAGTACACGTTGAAGTATGTGACGTACAAATTTGAAGTTGATAACTCAAGTAGTTTGTCCAGGACAGCTCGTTAAAGTCGTCAGTCAATTTCCCCACACATTGCAGATTATTTTTCAATATTTTTCAAAAATATTTTCAAAAAAGATTTTGATACTTTTGCGCATGTTACGTAAAAAAGTACACGTTGAAGTATGTGACGTACAAATTTGAAGTTGATAACTCAAGTAGTTTGTCCAGGACAGCTCGTTAAAGTCGTCAGTCAATTTTCCCACACATTCCAGATTATTTTTCAATATTTTTTAAAAATATTTTCAAAACAGATTTTGATACTTCTGCGCATGCTACGTTAAAAAGTACACATTGAAGTATGTGAGGTACAAATTTGAAGTTGATTACTCAAGTAGTTTGTCCAGGACAGCTCATTAAATTCGTCAGTCAATTTTTCCACACATTGCAGATCATTTTTCAATAATTTTTCAAAATATTTTCAAAACAGGTTTTGATACTTCTGCGCATGCTACGTTAAAAAGTACACATTGAAGTATGTGATGTACAAATTTGAAGTTGATAACGCAAGTAGTTTGTCCAGGACAGCTCGTTAGAGTCGTCAGTCAATTTTCCCACACATTCCAGATTATTTTTCAATATTTTTTAAAAAGATTTTGATACTTTTGCGCATGTTACGTTAAAAAGTACTCTTTGAAGTATGTGACGTACAAATTGGAAGTTGATAACTCAAGTAGTTTGTCCAGGACAGCTCATCAAAGTCGTCAGTCAATTTTCTCACACATTGTAGATCATTTTTCAATATTTTTTAAAAATATTTTCAAAACTGATTTTGATACTTCTGCGCATGTTACGTTAAAAAGTACACATCGAAGTATGTGACGTACAAATTTGAAGTTGATAACTCAAGTAGTTTGTCCAGGACAGCTCATTAAATCCGTCAGTCAATTTTTCCACAGCAGATCATTTTTCAATAATTTTTTAAAATATTTTCAAAACAAATTTTGATACTTCTGCGCATGTTACGTTAAAAAGTACACATCAAAGTATGTGACGTACAAATTTGAAGTTGATAACTCAAGTAGATTGTCCAGGACAGCCGATTAAAGTCGTCAGTCAATTTTTCCACACATTCCAGATTATTTTTCAATATTTTTTTAAAATATTTTCAAAACAAATTTTGATACTTTTGCGTATGTTACGTTAAAGAGTATACATTGAGGTATGTAACGTACAAATTTGAAGTTGATCACTCAAGTAGTTTGTCCAGGATAGCCAACTGAAGTCGTCAGACAATTTTTTAGTTCCGCACACAGCTTTTCAATTTTTTATATTAAATATTTTAAATGAATCTTGATAGTTCTGTACATGTCGCGTTGAAAAATACACTTTGAAGTATATCAGGTCTAAATTTGGAGTTGATAACTCGAGTGTTTTGTCCAGGACAGTCAATTAAAGTGTTTTTAATTGACTGCCACACATCACAACTATTTTTCATTTTTTTATATTTTCGAAATGGATTTTGATCTTTATGTGCATAGCACGTTAACTTTGAAGTATATGACAGCCAAATTTGAAGTTGATAACTCGGGTGGTTTGTCCAGAACAGCTTACTAAATACAATAATTCTTGATTTTCATACACCTTGCAATTTTTTTATACTTTCAAAATGGAATTTCGAGTTTCTGTTTTTGTTGCTTTAATGAGTACACTTTTATATATATCAGGTCCGAATTTGAAGTTGATAACCCAAGTAGTGTGTCCAGCACAACAAAAAAATCCAACTACTTATAATAAATTTACATTTTGCTTAGCTCTACATAGTGCAAAACAACAGTCATCGTCCGATGCGAATGTAAATGTTGTTATAACTGATATTATTCCCCTGATCCCCTGCTAATTTAGCTGTGACAACAAAATGTCATCACTGTCATATGTCATTGTAAAAAAACGCGACGAAATGCTCAAAATAACGTGCTAACGATCTATAATGGTGATTACTGGTTATATTCACATGGCGGACACCGTATGACATTGTTGACAGTTCGTGGTGTTGCCACGTAATATATTTGTACCTATTTCAATAAAATGTACAGGATTAAGAATGCGAATGTATATCTACAGCACGTTATTCTTGATTTCCAGACTAAGAAGCCACAACAAACGTCCCAACCGCCCTGACGTCACCAAGATGCCTGTGCCCGAGGAACAACCGCCCAATAAAATGGCCCGCAACAATGCGATGCCTGGGATCATGCGCGGTGATGTGGATCCGAACAGTTCCGATCATGTTGTCGCAATGACGCAGCTCAAAGAACAAATTGCCAGTTTAAAGAAGCAGGTGTCCCAGAGGGACGGGCAGTTGTTGGGCAAAGAAAAGACGGTGAGTGTTGTATTGCGCATGTGCCAGTAAACATTTTTGTTCACAGATAACTGAGTTGAAAGCCAAACATTTTACAAACGAGGCGGAGCTGCGCAACAAGATGAAAGCCACAGAAAAAGAGCATCAAAACAAAGTGGACGTGATGAACAAACGTATAGCAACGCTGCTGAAGCAAGTGGCAACGTTGTCGAAAAATGTGAAAAAAGACAGAACTAGTGGCGTGAGTGCGAGTGCTAGTGGTACTAGTACGCCTACGAAAAGTATCGAGCAGACTACGAATTCGGATGCCAACAACAGCAGCGGTACTGACAGTCCCAATGTGCAACAAGAACAAGAGTAAGTTGTAAGGTACGTTTATTAGGAAATTTATTTTTAATTTATCATGCAGGGTAGTTTAAAATTGCTTTTATTGTGATTTTGTCATGATAAAAACCGAAGTTTGGCAACCGTGTAAGGATGTTGACGTTTGTATTTTTTTAGTTAGTGACGTTCTTAGCGTATTTTAGTTTATTGATAAATTATTTTTGTAACATAATGTCGAATAAAACTGCAAAATGTATCGATCTCTTCTTATTTCACGATGACACAAATGGTATTTTTCTTTATGCTACACCTTTTACACTTTTTGGTGTAAAATTTGACAGGCCCTTATGGTTTCATATGGACAAAATCAACGTCAAATTTTATAAATACCAAAAAGTGTAACATAAAGAAAAATACCCAAGTTTTAGCAAGGAAGGTACATTCCACCTCACCCTCGTATAGTGCTGGATGCACATCGTACCAAAAGAACACACATTGTCAAGAATGTTTGGCAACATTGGATTTTGATTGTTATGCCTGGTTACATTGAATTTCACTTCGAAGTGGAAGTGACAGAAATGGGAATCATATATTATAGGTGTGTCTGTTATGCTCAACCAGTGCACACTTTTCTACACTACAACAATCAGTGTGGCTTTGTTTATCTTTTTTTCAGCATAGAATAACTTCACTAGTTTAGTGAAGATATTCTTTCCTAAAAAACAGACAAACATTTCACAAACAGAGCCACACTGAGTGTTGTAGTGTAGAAAAGTGTGCACTAGTGGAGCATAACAAACACACCTTATATTTCCCATTTTGAATTTTCTCTGGTTTATTAAAAATGATTGATTGAAAAATTAACAAATTTAAAAAATTATCTCGTCATCCATCCTCTATAAACCGAAAAAAAAATGCAAAATCGCCCCCCTATGATTGATGTAAGAAGTAAGTTGTAACTGTCAAGAGTGTCAAGATACAACCAATCAGAACGGGTTATCAAAACGCGCTGGCAATTACGGCCATGAGGACTCACCGAGTAGTACTATGACATTGTTGACAGATTGCAAGGTTGCCACGTCATTCACGTGCACTTGATTTTCCAATTTTCTGATTTATTCTGTCTGTCGTTTCAAATTTTTTGTAGGAAAAATCCACTTTTTTTTAGTGTTAGCTTCATATTACGTTCCCTCGGTCCCGAATTTGAACCGTTCATCTTCAAAACGTAAGTTGTGGATGTGTATATCTGATACGTTCTCGGTACATATATTTATTAAGTACGTAAATTTGGCCACAACCAATACGTATTTGATAATTATATATTTGAAAAATACGTCTAGGTTAAACATCGATTACTAATTACTATGTTATCCTGTTGTCAAAATTCTGAAATTTCATCTAAAAAAGTCTTAATTCATAAGATATTTCAAAAATCAAACCTCGTCTTGATTATTTTCATGAAAAAAGCACTAAAATAATATTAGCCTAGTTTACACCGACAACTTGGTCCGCGGACCAAGTACTAAATTCGAACTATATCAGAACCAAATATTTGGTTCGAATGTTGTAAACAGTCGCGGACTAAGCTGGTCCACTCTTGGTTTGGTATTCACCAGCAGGTGTACCGAACTAAATTTGGTTCGATCTCGATCAAAATCATGGGGTTATGTTGATTGTGATTATTGTGAATTGTGTTGGTTCTGAGTTTTTGAGGCATTAGCCTAGTTTACATCGATAACTCGTTTAGTTCGGTCCGATAGGACCAAGCTGGTGGGGATAGTACGGTAGGACCAATGCTTGCTTCCTGCCCGTTTACACCGTCTTGCAACGCGTGAACTAAATGTGTACGCCCGCAATTCGTCAAATGTCAAAAACAAGCCGAAATTATTCATCAACACAATTCGTAACCAAAAAAAACATGAGTAAGTACGCTCAGATTGCCTTAGAAACTCAGAACCAACACAATTCACAATAATAACAATCAACATAACCTCATAATTTTGATCCAGATCGAACCAAATTTAGTTCGGTACACTTGCTGGCGAGTACCGAACCAAGAGCGGACCAGTTTAGTCCGCAACTGTTTACACCATTCGAATCAAATATTTGGTTCGGATATAGTCCGAATTTGGTATTGGTCAGCGGACCAAGTTGTCGGTATAAACTAGGCTATTCTGAGCGTACTTACTTATGTTTTTTTTTTGGTAACGGATTGTGTTGATAAATAATTTCGACATTTGACGAATTGCGCGCGTACTTATTCAGTTCACGGGTTGCAAGACGGTGTAAACAGGCGAGAAGCAAGCATTGGACAGTACTATCCCCACCCACTTGGTCCTATCGGACCAAACTAGACAAGTTATCGGTGTAAACTAGGTTATTGTCTCAATTTCCCGAGTGTTTATAGACCGGAATAACGTACAAACATAATAACAATAGCCTAGTTTACACCGAAAGCTCGTTTAGTTCGGTCCGATAGGACCAAGTGGGTGGGGATAGTACGGTAGGACCAATGCCTGCTTCTCGTCCGTTTACACCGCCTTGCAACGCGTGAACTAAATGAGTACGCGCGCAATTCGTCAAACGTCAAAAACAAGTCGAAATTATTTATCAACTCAATTCGTAATCAAAAAAAACATAAGTTACACCTATATGCACCGTAGAAATCTAATCCGGATGAAGTCTTTATCGCGATTATATTCCAATTTTTGTATGCACCGCAGCGCTTAAGCCTGAATCGGTCGCTTAACTCTGATTGCTCCATTTTCTAGGCTTAATCGAAGAATTTCAACGAATTCTAACCTAGTCTTTCATTTCTTTATGTTTATCCTACCAGATTTTGAGGTTTTGCGACTAAAGACAAAACTATGAAAGTGGAATATCAACGGAGGATTATTTAGATTTTTAAAAAATCATCGATTGGAGTAGGATTCTTTTCCAATTCCAATAGGTGGTCAATGGGTACTATGTACTATACAAAAAAGATCTCAATATCAAGCAATATTTATTGCTCCACAACACACTCATAATAATGCGAATTGCTCAATAGAATATTGAATTGAATAGGTACCTATTTTTGTAGGTAGGTACAAAAAAAACAGTGTACCTATCACACTCTGATATCTACCGCATATTTTACCTATGATTTTTTATCGTTCAATCGATCGACTCAATTTGGATTGGTGTTGAAAGTAGGTACCTACCTATCTATATCCTGTAGAGGTATCTAATGGCTACTTATCTCAAAGTTTTGTCTAATTCTAATTCAATTCAAAATTTTAAGTTTACGGGTAAACCCAGACTCATGAACAAAAAGACTCGTTGATTTACTTTTTTTTAAAGCTTTAGGTACTAATCATCTCTACAAGATAAACTAAAATAAAAACCTTTAAAACTGATGGTCTCATCACTTTTTATTTGTTTTCCCAAATGAGATCTTTTCATTCAATTTTCTTGACTTCATCCAAGTCCCAATTTATAACAGATATCCCAATAGAAGAAGGTTTGTGTTTTTATCAACTATACAGTGTGTCTAGAATAAAATGATGTACATGGGAATATTGGAAACGGTAAGAGATACGGCGTCGCTTGAATGGAAGAAAAGTTGCGTATTTGTATGCCCAAAAATAATCTACTTTTGTTTTATTTTGAATCGATACCGTGATGTAGATACAGGGTGAAAAAGAAAATGTCCATATTCGAAAAACTACAAAATTTTGCTTATTATAAAAGCCAATATTTTCAAATTTACAGGATATGGGTAAGAGGAAATGACGATTCTAAAAACGGCATCAACAAATGTTGTAGGCCCACGATGTTGCGTCCGGCCGAGGCCAACTTTGGTTTTTCTTATGGAGGCCATATTGAACTTCTCCATTTTCATGGTCCGTATTGAAAATAATTTCCAAAAATATGACTTCCATAAAAAAAACAGACTTGACTTTGTCTGGACGCAACATAGTAGGTCTAGAATTTTTTTGACGCCGTTTTAGAATCGTCGTATCCTCTTACCTATATCCTGGAAATTTGAAAGTGTTGGGTTTTATAACAAGCAAAATATTGTGTTTTTTTCAAAATGAACCTTTTCTTTTTTCACCCTGTATGAACATAACGAAATCGATTCAAAATGAAACAAAGGTAGAATATTTTTGAGCATACAAATACGCAACTTTTCTTCCATTTAAGCAACGTCGTATCTTTTACCGTTTCCAATATCCTCGTATAGTCCCATGTACATCATTTTATTCTGGACACACTGTATAAGACATTATTTTAATTATATTTGCGTTTTCCAAAGTTTGTACATCGAGTTGTACATATTTGTGATAATTTCAAAGTAGATAATGATTTTGAGAATTATACAATATTTTTAATTTATCAATGGGCATTCCTCGGGGCATTCCTTACAAAATCATGTAATTAACCACTTGTTTCTACTAAAATATATTTTCTTGTGTTGTAAAAATTGATGTTTTTATTCATCATCAGATGGATGGAATTGTTATTCTTGCTGTATTAGACTAGGTATAGAGTATATAATAACCACTCAATATCATGAAATCTAAGCCCAAGAAAAGAGAAAAAGCAAATATACGAATGGTTCAAGAATAAAAGTTGATACCTACACCAAATATTGAATTTAGAAGAAAAACCCCTTGGCTTATGTTTGCTAAACGTCATATCAGGCTTGCGGATGTTACTGATCCATATTGTTGCTCATTTTTCATTAAAACTTGCAAGCAAATAGCGAAACTCAAAACAAATCACGCAATATAAATTTCAGAATTGTTATTTATATATTTTTCTAGGTTATTTTGTGACGTTGTCAAAAGTCTCAACAGGGATTAACGATCCTTGCAGCGAATTCTTCGGTGCATACAAAACACCGCTTAATCTAACTTTGAAAATTAATCGAGATTGGCTAAGCTCTCGTACGGTGCATATGGCTGTAAGTACGCTCAGATTGCCTTACACCTATATGCACCGTAGAAATCTAATCCGGATGAAGTCTTTATCGCGATTATATTCCAATTTTTCTATGCACCGCAGCGCTTAAGCCTGAATCGGTCGCTTAACTCTGATTGCTCCATTTTCTAGGCTTAATCGAAGAATTTCAACGAATTCTAACCTAGTCTTTCATTTCTTTATGTTTATCCTACCAGATTTTGAGGTTTTGCGACTAAAGACAAAACTATGAAAGTGGAATATCAACGGAGGATTATTTAGATTTTTAAAAAATCATCGATTGGAGTAGGATTCTTTTCCAATTCCAATAGGTGGTCAATGGGTACTATGTACTATACAAAAAAGATCTCAATATCAAGCAATATTTATTGCTCCACAACACACTCATAATAATGCGAATTGCTCAATAGAATATTGAATTGAATAGGTACCTATTTTTGTAGGTAGGTACAAAAAAACAGTGTACCTATCACACTCTGATATCTACCGCATATTTTACCTATGATTTTTTATCGTTCAATCGATCGACTCAATTTGGATTGGTGTTGAAAGTAGGTACCTACCTATCTATATCCTGTAGAGGTATCTAATGGCTACTTATCTCAAAGTTTTGTCTAATTCTAATTCAATTCAAAATTTTAAGTTTACGGGTAAACCCAGACTCATGAACAAAAAGACTCGTTGATTTACTTTTTTTTAAAGCTTTAGGTACTAATCATCTCTACAAGATAAACTAAAATAAAAACCTTTAAAACTGATGGTCTCATCACTTTTTATTTGTTTTCCCAAATGAGATCTTTTCATTCAATTTTCTTGACTTCATCCAAGTCCCAATTTATAACAGATATCCCAATAGAAGAAGGTTTGTGTTTTTATCAACTATATAAGACATTATTTTAATTATATTTGCGTTTTCCAAAGTTTGTACATCGAGTTGTACATATTTGTGATAATTTCGAAGTAGATAATGATTTTGAGAATTATACAATATTTTTAATTTATCAATGGGCATTCCTCGGGGCATTCCTTACAAAATCATGTAATTAACCACTTGTTTCTACTAAAATATATTTTCTTGTGTTGTAAAAATTGATGTTTTTATTTATCATCAGATGGATGGAATTGTTATTCTTGCTGTATTAGACTAGGTATAGAGTATATAATAACCACTCAATATCATGAAATCTAAGCCCAAGAAAAGAGAAAAAGCAAATATACGAATGGTTCAAGAATAAAAGTTGATACCTACACCAAATATTGAATTTAGAAGAAAAACCCCTTGGTTAATGTTTGCTAAACGTCATATCAGGCTTGCGGATGTTACTGATCCATATTGTTGCTCATTTTTCATTAAAACTTGCAAGCAAATAGCAAAACTCAAAACAAATCACGCAATATAAATTTCAGAATTGTTATTTATATATTTTTCTAGGTTATTTTGTGACGTTGTCAAAAGTCTCAACAGGGATTAACGATCCTTGCAGCGAATTCTTCGGTGCATACAAAACACCGCTTAATCTAACTTTGAAAATTAATCGAGATTGGCTAAGCTCTCGTACGGTGCATATGGCTGTTGAAACTCAAAACCAACACAATTCACAACAATAACAATCAACATAACCTCATAATTTTGGTTCAGATCGAACCAAATTTAGTTCGGTACACCTGCTGGCGAATACCGAACCAAGAGTGGACCAGCTTAGTCCGCAACTGTTTACACCATTCGAACCAAATATATGGTTCTGATATAGTTCGAATAAAGTACTTGGTCCGCGGACCAAGTTGTCGGTGTAAACTAGGCTAATAATATGTTTGAAGTGAAAGGATTCATGATTCATTTGTACGTCTTGGCAACACTGTGCGGCAAAGCCTTGTTCTCAGAGCACCGTTCTGTTGCTGGCGAAACATTTTCGACCAATAGGCAGCCGAAGACGATCATACTCTAGTTTGTTTGCCTTCATTGGTGAAAGATCTGTCGCCAACAACAGAACGGTGCCGAATTTCGAAGTCAACTGTCAAATTTCAGACAAAAAGTTGAATACCGTGTTTTCTGCCGGAATAGTTTTTGAATTAATCCATGATTCTTGAGAGAATTCCGGGAAACATTACTATGAAGTTATTATGCGTATCGAAAATTGGAACCCAGAAAATGTAATTTAAGAAATCTGTCAATAATATCGACTCATTATGGTATGAGGGCTCAAAACTGCCAGGTTTAGCAAAATTTCATCCTCATGTTAATCCATAGAGAAATTGTTAGGTTTTAAAATGGTTTTTATTGCCAATCATTATGAAACAAAATCAGCACTTTGACGATGGGAGTGGCAACGTTGAGCGCAATTCGTAGAAACGATACAACTTGGCAACGTTAACCTTGGTGATGTATTGTCATCAATGTCAGTAACCAGTCTACATTTAATCACGTCAAATGTCATCTTGCTGACAAAAGTAAATAATTCGGCGAATTGTGAATTATTTATGTTAGCGATTACCAAAATTACCCCCTAAAACCGCTCCTTCTTTAGATGTAGCAACATTTGTGTATTGTGTAGCCCTAATCAACATGCAGCTGTATTTACTTTTAGCAATCCTACCTTTAGTGAAGCCCAGCTCAATCTCAAGGGTCCCCCTTTTGGACCTACCAGAATGTAGCAACATGAAGAGATTTTGCTCCAACAAAGAGAATAAAAACGATGAATTGGCAGTGCTAGAGTGTGTACATTCATTGCACCAAACCGACTTGGATTTAATGACGAAAAAATGCCATCAAATTATTTGGCAGGCCACAAATGACCTTATTAAAGATAAAAATGTTGTTGAAACCCTGTTACCTTTGTGCAAAAACGATTTGAGCCGCCTAAACTGCCAGACTGGTCAGGAAAATTATTTTGTATGTCTGGCCAGTGCCAAAGATAACATTGAAGCACCAGATTGTCTGGATATGGTGAAACGGATGGAAAATGTTGCGTTTACTGACTATAAATTCCTGCAAAAGTTTTTGATCAACTGCGAAAGTGATGTGAAAAAGTTTGATTGTGGCGTGATTGATTCGCAAAGTCCATCTCAACTGGCTACGATTGCCTGTTTGCAGTCGAATATTTTCAAAATTGAGGATAAATGCAAAACGGAGATTTTGAGACTGTCTGAGTTGCAGGCGGATAATATTAAATTGGATAAACAACTGTATGTGGATTGTGCGGAGGATTATTCGCGACATTGTTCGCAGTTTACTGCGGGGAGTGGCAAAGTTTTTCATTGTTTAGCTCGACAGGATCCTGCAAAGTAAGTAGATTAAATTACCTTTAAAATGGTTTTATACGCGTTAAAATCGCTTCAATATTGAGGGAGTTATGGCACTTCAAACATTGCCACGTCATCCAACTTCAAACCTTCATATCTCCTTTATTTATTAACGGATTTTCATATTCAAACAGCCATTATAAAGAGGATAAAATTGTCTTTAAAATGGTTTTTTACGCGTTGAAATTGTGTCAATATTAAGGGAGTTATGGCACTTCAAACATTGCCACGTCATCCAACTTCAAACCTTCATATCTCCTTTATTTATTAACGGATTTTCATATTCAAACAGCCATTATAAAAAGGATAAAATTGTCTTTAAAATGGTTTTTTACCCGTTGAAATTGTGCCAATATTAAGGGAGTTATGGCACTTCAAACATTGCCACGTCATCCAACTTCAAACCTTCATATCTACATTGTTTATTGTTGGATTTTCACATTCAAAAAACCATTATAAAGAGGATAAAATTGTCTTTAAAATGGTTTTTTACGCGTTGAAATTGTGTCAATATTAAGGGAGTTATGGCACTTCAAACATTGCCACGTCATCCAACTTCAAACCTTCATATCTCCTTTATTTATTAACGGATTTTCATATTCAAACAGCCATTATAAAAAGGATAAAATTGTCTTTAAAATGGTCTTTTACCCGTTGAAATTGTGCCAATATTAAGGGAGTTATGGCACTTCAAACATTGCCACGTCATCCAACTTCAAACCTTCATATCTACATTGTTTATTGTTGGATTTTCACATTCAAAAAACCATTATAAAGAGGATAAAATTGTCTTTAAAATGGTTTTTTACGCGTTCAAATTGTGTCAATATTAAGGGAGTTATGGCACTTCAAACATTGCCACGTCATCCAACTTCAAACCTTCATATCTACATTGTTTATTGTTGGATTTTCACATTCAAAAAAACATTATAAAGAGGATAAAATTGTCTTTGAAATGGTTTTTTACGCGTTCAAATTGTGTCAATATTAAGGGAATTATGGCACTTTTAACATTGCCACGTCATCCAACTTCAAACCTCTATATCTCCTTTATTTACTAACGGATTTTCTTATTCAAAAATTCATTATAAAGAGGATAAAATTGTCTTTAAAATGGTTTTTTACGCGTTGAAATTGTGTCAATATTAAGGGAGTTATGGCACTTCAAACATTGCCACGTCATCCAACTTCAAACCTCTATATCTCCTTTATTTATTAACGGATTTCCATATCCAAACAGACATTATAAAGAGGATAAAATTGTCTTTAAAATAGTTTTATACGCGTTAAAATCGCTTCAATATTAAGGGAGTTATGGCACTTTTAACATTGCCACGTCATCCAACTTCAAACCTCTATATCTCCTTTATTTACTAACGGATTTTCTTATTCAAAAATTCATTATAAAGAGGATAAAATTGTCTTTAAAATGGTTTTTTACGCGTTGAAATTGTGTCAATATTAAGGGAGTTATGGCACTTCAAACATTGCCACGTCATCCAACTTCAAACCTCTACATCTCCTTTATTTATTAACGGATTTC
Source organism: Orchestes rusci (assembly GCA_958502075.1). NCBI lineage: Eukaryota > Metazoa > Arthropoda > Insecta > Coleoptera > Curculionidae > Orchestes > Orchestes rusci. The sequence continues at coordinate 112,358,578 of OY293304.1, read as the reverse complement.
CATATTCAAACAGACATTATAAAGAGGATAAAATTGTCTTTAAAATAGTTTTATACGCGTTAAAATCGCTTCAATATTAAGGGAGTTATGGCACTTTTAACATTGCCACGTCATCCAACTTCAAACCTCTATATCTCCTTTATTTATTAACGGATTTTCATATTCAAACAGCCATTATAAAGAGGATAAAATTGTCTTTAAAATGGTTTTTTACGCGTTGAAATTGTGTCAATATTAAGGGAGTTATGGCACTTCAAACATTGCCACGTCATCCAACTTCAAACCTCTATATCTCCTTTATTTATTAACGGATTTCCATATTCAAACAGACATTATAAAGAGGATAAAATTGTCTTTAAAATAGTTTTATACGCGTTAAAATCGCTTCAATATTAAGGGAGTTATGGCACTTTTAACATTGCCACGTCATCCAACTTCAAACCTCTATATCTCCTTTATTTATTAACGGATTTTCATATTCAAACAGCCATTATAAAGAGGATAAAATTGTCTTTAAAATGGTTTTTTACGCGTTGAAATTGTGTCAATATTAAGGGAGTTATGGCACTTCAAACATTGCCACGTCATCCAACTTCAAACCTCTATATCTCCTTTATTTATTAACGGATTTTCATATTCAAACAGCCATTATAAAGAGGATAAAATTGTCTTTGAAATGGTTTTTTACGCGTTCAAATTGTGTCAATATTAAGGGAGTTATGGCACTTCAAACATTGCCACGTCATCCAACTTCAAACCTCTATATCTCCTTTATTTACTAACGGATTTTCATATTCAAACAGCCATTATAAAGAGGATAAAATTGTCTTTAAAATAGTTTTATACGCGTTAAAATCGCTTCAATATTAAGGGAGTTATGGCACTTTTAACATTGCCACGTCATCCAACTTCAAACCTCTATATCTCCTTTATTTATTAACGGATTTTCATATTCAAACAGCCATTATAAAGAGGATAAAATTGTCTTTAAAATGGTTTTTTACGCGTTGAAATTGTGTCAATATTAAGGGAGTTATGGCACTTCAAACATTGCCACGTCATCCAACTTCAAACCTTCATATCTCCTTTATTTATTAACGGATTTTCATATTCAAACAGCCATTATAAAGAGGATAAAATTGTCTTTAAAATGGTTTTTTACGCGTTGAAATTGTGTCAATATTAAGGGAGTTATGGCACTTCAAACATTGCCACGTCATCCAACTTCAAACCTTCATATCTCCTTTATTTATTAACGGATTTTCATATTCAAACAGCCATTATAAAAAGGATAAAATTGTCTTTAAAATGGTTTTTTACCCGTTGAAATTGTGCCAATATTAAGGGAGTTATGGCACTTCAAACATTGCCACGTCATCCAACTTCAAACCTTCATATCTACATTGTTTATTGTTGGATTTTCACATTCAAAAAACCATTATAAAGAGGATAAAATTGTCTTTAAAATGGTTTTTTACGCGTTGAAATTGTGTCAATATTAAGGGAGTTATGGCACTTCAAACATTGCCACGTCATCCAACTTCAAACCTTCATATCTCCTTTATTTATTAACGGATTTTCATATTCAAACAGCCATTATAAAGAGGATAAAATTGTCTTTAAAATGGTTTTTTACGCGTTGAAATTGTGTCAATATTAAGGGAGTTATGGCACTTCAAACATTGCCACGTCATCCAACTTCAAACCTTCATATCTCCTTTATTTATTAACGGATTTTCATATTCAAACAGCCATTATAAAAAGGATAAAATTGTCTTTAAAATGGTTTTTTACCCGTTGAAATTGTGCCAATATTAAGGGAGTTATGGCACTTCAAACATTGCCACGTCATCCAACTTCAAACCTTCATATCTACATTGTTTATTGTTGGATTTTCACATTCAAAAAACCATTATAAAGAGGATAAAATTGTCTTTAAAATGGTTTTTTACGCGTTGAAATTGTGTCAATATTAAGGGAGTTATGGCACTTCAAACATTGCCACGTCATCCAACTTCAAACCTTCATATCTCCTTTATTTATTAACGGATTTTCATATTCAAACAGCCATTATAAAAAGGATAAAATTGTCTTTAAAATGGTCTTTTACCCGTTGAAATTGTGCCAATATTAAGGGAGTTATGGCACTTCAAACATTGCCACGTCATCCAACTTCAAACCTTCATATCTACATTGTTTATTGTTGGATTTTCACATTCAAAAAACCATTATAAAGAGGATAAAATTGTCTTTAAAATGGTTTTTTACGCGTTCAAATTGTGTCAATATTAAGGGAGTTATGGCACTTCAAACATTGCCACGTCATCCAACTTCAAACCTTCATATCTACATTGTTTATTGTTGGATTTTCACATTCAAAAAAACATTATAAAGAGGATAAAATTGTCTTTGAAATGGTTTTTTACGCGTTCAAATTGTGTCAATATTAAGGGAATTATGGCACTTTTAACATTGCCACGTCATCCAACTTCAAACCTCTATATCTCCTTTATTTACTAACGGATTTTCTTATTCAAAAATTCATTATAAAGAGGATAAAATTGTCTTTAAAATGGTTTTTTACGCGTTGAAATTGTGTCAATATTAAGGGAGTTATGGCACTTCAAACATTGCCACGTCATCCAACTTCAAACCTCTATATCTCCTTTATTTATTAACGGATTTCCATATCCAAACAGACATTATAAAGAGGATAAAATTGTCTTTAAAATAGTTTTATACGCGTTAAAATCGCTTCAATATTAAGGGAGTTATGGCACTTTTAACATTGCCACGTCATCCAACTTCAAACCTCTATATCTCCTTTATTTACTAACGGATTTTCTTATTCAAAAATTCATTATAAAGAGGATAAAATTGTCTTTAAAATGGTTTTTTACGCGTTGAAATTGTGTCAATATTAAGGGAGTTATGGCACTTCAAACATTGCCACGTCATCCAACTTCAAACCTCTACATCTCCTTTATTTATTAACGGATTTCCATATTCAAACAGACATTATAAAGAGGATAAAATTGTCTTTAAAATAGTTTTATACGCGTTAAAATCGCTTCAATATTAAGGGAGTTATGGCACTTTTAACATTGCCACGTCATCCAACTTCAAACCTCTATATCTCCTTTATTTATTAACGGATTTTCATATTCAAACAGCCATTATAAAGAGGATAAAATTGTCTTTAAAATGGTTTTTTACGCGTTGAAATTGTGTCAATATTAAGGGAGTTATGGCACTTCAAACATTGCCACGTCATCCAACTTCAAACCTCTATATCTCCTTTATTTATTAACGGATTTCCATATTCAAACAGACATTATAAAGAGGATAAAATTGTCTTTAAAATAGTTTTATACGCGTTAAAATCGCTTCAATATTAAGGGAGTTATGGCACTTTTAACATTGCCACGTCATCCAACTTCAAACCTCTATATCTCCTTTATTTATTAACGGATTTTCATATTCAAACAGCCATTATAAAGAGGATAAAATTGTCTTTAAAATGGTTTTTTACGCGTTGAAATTGTGTCAATATTAAGGGAGTTATGGCACTTCAAACATTGCCACGTCATCCAACTTCAAACCTCTATATCTCCTTTATTTATTAACGGATTTTCATATTCAAACAGCCATTATAAAGAGGATAAAATTGTCTTTGAAATGGTTTTTTACGCGTTCAAATTGTGTCAATATTAAGGGAGTTATGGCACTTCAAACATTGCCACGTCATCCAACTTCAAACCTCTATATCTCCTTTATTTACTAACGGATTTTCATATTCAAACAGCCATTATAAAGAGGATAAAATTGTCTTTAAAATAGTTTTATACGCGTTAAAATCGCTTCAATATTAAGGGAGTTATGGCACTTTTAACATTGCCACGTCATCCAACTTCAAACCTCTATATCTCCTTTATTTATTAACGGATTTTCATATTCAAACAGCCATTATAAAGAGGATAAAATTGTCTTTAAAATGGTTTTTTACGCGTTGAAATTGTGTCAATATTAAGGGAGTTATGGCACTTCAAACATTGCCACGTCATCCAACTTCAAACCTCTATATCTCCTTTATTTATTAACGGATTTTCATATTCAAACAGCCATTATAAAGAGGATAAAATTGTCTTTGAAATGGTTTTTTACGCGTTCAAATTGTGTCAATATTAAGGGAGTTATGGCACTTCAAACATTGCCACGTCATCCAACTTCAAACCTTCATATCTCCTTTATTTATTAACGGATTTTCATATTCAAACAGCCATTATAAAAAGGATAAAATTGTCTTTAAAATGGTTTTTTACGCGTTGAAATTGTGTCAATATTAAGGGAGTTATGGCACTTCAAACATTGCCACGTCATCCAACTTCAAACCTCTATATCTCCTTTATTTACTAACGGATTTTCTTATTCAAAAATTCATTATAAAGAGGATAAAATTGTCTTTAAAATAGTTTTATACGCGTTAAAATCGCTTCAATATTAAGGGAGTTATGGCACTTTTAACATTGCCACGTCATCCAACTTCAAACCTCTATATCTCCTTTATTTACTAACGGATTTTCTTATTCAAAAATTCATTATAAAGAGGATAAAATTGTCTTTAAAATGGTTTTTTACGCGTTGAAATTGTGTCAATATTAAGGGAGTTATGGCACTTCAAACATTGCCACGTCATCCAACTTCAAACCTCTATATCTCCTTTATTTACTAACGGATTTTCTTATTCAAAAATTCATTATAAAGAGGATAAAATTGTCTTTAAAATAGTTTTATACGCGTTAAAATCGCTTCAATATTAAGGGAGTTATGGCACTTTTAACATTGCCACGTCATCCAACTTCAAACCTCTATATCTCCTTTATTTACTAACGGATTTTCTTATTCAAAAATTCATTATAAAGAGGATAAAATTGTCTTTAAAATGGTTTTTTACGCGTTGAAATTGTGTCAATATTAAGGGAGTTATGGCACTTCAAACATTGCCACGTCATCCAACTTCAAACCTCTATATCTCCTTTATTTACTAACGGATTTTCTTATTCAAAAATTCATTATAAAGAGGATAAAATGGTCTTAAAAATGGTTTTTTACGCGTTATAATCGCGTCAATATCAAGAGAGATATGGTTCTTTCAACGTTGCCACGTCATCCAGCTTCAAAGCTTCATATCTTCCTTATTTATCAATGGATTTTGAAAATAAAAAAACCATTATAAAGATTATAACATTGTCTTCAAAAACGCGTTAGAATCGGTCAATGCAGCAAAAAACTATAGCGTTTCAAACATTTAGCAAAAATTCTTAATATATTTTTTTTAAACATTTCAAGGCTAAGCCAAAAATGCCGCTCAAACCTTCTCAGACGCGAGAAACTCATCGCGCAAGACTACAAAGTGAGCAAAGGCCTAATGCGGTCCTGCAAAGAGGACATCAAAAAAACCCACTGCAGAAAACAAACATCAAGCGATCGCACTGTACGATTGGCGCAAATCCTGCTCTGCTTGGAAAAGGTTTCGAAAAACAGCACAAAACTCTCCTCAGACTGCGAATTAGAATTGTTCGAGCATCGGCGAATGTTGATGGAGGACTTCCGGCTATCACCGGAAATTGTGGATAAATGCAAAAAGGAAACTTTGAGGTTTTGTAAAGGTTATGAAACAGGTGGTAAGACTATACATTGTCTTATGAAGTGGGCCAAGGAGGAGAGGGGGCAGTTTGATCGGAACTGTCAAAATGCTGTAAGTTTTTGTTTTTATTTCATACTGTACTGTAATGTATCGTTGAGTCCGGTAAATTTATTTTTTCGAAATGTTTTCCAAACGATAAAAGTTGTAGACTTTGAAATTCTTTTTTGGAATTATTTTTTTTAAATCCAGAAGTATTTTGACGTCCGAAGTGGGACAATTTTTTATTCAATATCGGGTTTTTTCCAAGTGGAGCTTAACCCCATATTTTGAGTTTTTTTAGATTCCTTCCTCACAACCTAATTGTTTGATATATTAAGTGAAGTCAAGTGATGCTGGTATCTACATATTCCCAAAAAACCTTGCAATTGGTCTACAAATTTTGACATCGAACGTGGGATCAATTTAATTTTTAACATTTTTTTTGAGATCTTAAAAATTTTAAAAATCGATTATTTTGAAAGTGTTAAAAAAAAAAATCACAAAAATTATTGAGGATTGTTGATTAAATTCCCTAAAAAATGGCGTAAATTTCATCAAAATCGGTCCATTTGTTTAAAAGTTACAGCGTTTTGAAGAATTTGAAAAAAATTAAAAAAAATCGAATATTTTGAATTTCGTCAAAAGTTGCAGGGATAACAAATGACAAACATTCTTGAGGAATGTAGATTAAATTCCCTACAAAATGGCGCGAATGTCATTAAAATCGGTCCATTTGTTCAAAAGTTACAGCGTTTTAAAGAATTTGAAGAAAATGTGAAAAAATCGAATATTTTTCACGAAGAAAGCAGATCAAATTCCTCACAAAATGCCGAAATGTTCATTAAAATCGGTTAACCCAGTAAAAAGTTATAGCGTATTAAAGCCGAATATTCTGTAGACTTTGAAAATCATTTCCCGGACTAGTAACGTAAATAACTTAGGGGGAATTTTCAGCTAGGAGATTTGTTGAAAGAATCAGACGCTGCGGAAAACTGGAAAGTGGACCCGGTCCTGCACGAGGCCTGTTCCTCAGTCGTGGACACTCTATGTAAAAACATTTACAGCGGCGAGTCGCGCGTCATGAATTGTCTACTCGACAACATAGGCGCAGAAGGCATGAACGAGCACTGCGAAGACGCCCTCATTCAAATCCAATACTTCGTAGCGCGACGTTTCGAACTTGATGATCAACTATACCGCGCGTGCAAAAAGGACGCCATGAACTTGTGCAACGTTGCCAAAGATTGGGAAAATGACGTGGACTCACACACAGTGTTGCCATGTTTATATCGATATATTAATCAGAAGGAACTGAGTGGAACTTGCATGCAAAACATGCGCAGAGTGATGCGGCAACGCGCTATCAGTGTTGACTTGGAGCCAGCCATTGAGGAGGCGTGTCTTGGGGATTTGGGCACTTTATGCCACGCCCTAGACAAGGGTGAGGAGATGAAGTGTCTGACGAAAAATTTTAACGAATTGGAAAAACATTGTCAGGATATAATGGCGATGTTTATCGAGTTTCAGGCGGAACATGCCGATTTAAATCCGTACATTAACAAATACTGCCCGAACATAATTGAGCGTTTGTGCCATACAGAGGTGAAGAATGACGAAGGAGACGTGATGGAGTGTCTGATTGCGCATAAGAATGACGCACTGGTCAAAGCCAATCAACCCTGTCGAGCCAGCATTGAGCACTTTCAGATTATCTCTTTGAATGACTACAAGTTTTCCTATAAATTCAAAATGGCGTGCAAACCATACGCAATGCGTTTTTGCAGTGCGTCGCGCACGAAAAACGACGTGGTGCGGTGTTTGAGTGAAAAAGTCCTTAATGCCACAGTTAAAGGAGTGAAAAGTCAGATTCCCAAGGAGTGTAAGCAACAATTGAAATCGCAGTTGTTTCAACAACGGGAGAATATCATGTTTGATCCTGTTTTGAAGGCGGCTTGCACGCAGGATGTTGACAAGTTTTGTTCGGATGTGCCCAGAGGCAATGCTCAGGTGAGTTTCTGAAATTTTGGCGTCCGACGTGGGGTAATTTTTGTTTTCATGTGATCAAATTTACTTGTTGTTTTTTAACGCCCCCTATAGCAAAAACTGTACACTTTATAGGAAAATGTTTCAGATGAAAGTTGTAGGAAATTTCGTTGTCTACAACATTGAGTATGTGGAGTTTTTTGATCAACCTCCGTGTTATTGAGTTATACGTCAAAAACTCCCATGGATACAAAATTTCAAATTTATTTGTTCTTTTTTAGCGCCCCCTGTATTTTTATATGAAAATTTTTGGAATAAAAAAATAATAATTTGGCGTACGACGTGGGGTAGTTTTTCTTTTATATTGGGTTTTTTCAAGTAAGTAAGGCTTTTTTGAGATTTTTTTCATACAATCTGATTTTGGCGTCTGACGTGGGGTGACTTTTGAATGCCTTGTTTTTCTTTCAAATGAAGCTAAACTGTATTTATTGGCGCTTTTTGGGATTATTGAGGAATTTTAGCGTCTGACGTGGGGCAATTTTTTTTAATAGATGTTTGAAGTTGGACTCAATTTTTTGAGGTTTGTTGTGTTCATTTTTATAAAAGTGAAGTTTTGGAGTCCGACAAGAGATAATTTTTTTTTGTACTTGCTTTTAATTTCAAGTGAATCTTAACTTTTTAACTTTGGCGTCCGACGTGGGGCCACTTTGTACAATACTTGGTTTTTCTTCTAATAGAATTGAAAAAAATTTTTGAGTTCATTTTCATAAGAGCCCGTGGAAATTTGGCGTCCGACGTGGGGTTATTTGTTTGATACCTGGTTTTTCATTTAAATGAAGATCAACTCTATTTTTTGAGTTTTTTTTTAACTCAAGATTATTTGGACGTCCGACGTGGGGCAATTTTTTAGTCAATACCTGGTTTTTCTTCCAAGTGTAGCCAAAACCCATATCTTGATAATTTTTGAGATTATTTTCATAAAAGCTCAATGAATTTTGGCGTCCGACGTGGGACTAGTTTCTGTAATACCTGGTTTTTCTTCGAAATGAGGCTGGATTCAATATTTTGAGGTTTTTTTTCAATATTTTTCATAAATGTCTGAAGAATTTTGGCGTTCGACGTGGTCTTTCTTCGAAATGAGGCTGGATTCAATATTTTGAGGTTTTTTTTTCAATATTTTTCATAAAAGTCTGAATAATTTTGGCGTACAACGTGGGGTTATTTTTTTTCAATGTGTATCTGGTTTTTCTTTCAAGCTTATTTTATTTCATGAAGCTTTTTTGGGATATTTTTCATAAAAGCTTGAGGAATTTTGGCGTCCAACGTGGGGCCACTTTATACAATACTTGTTTTTTTTTTTATGAATATTGAACCAAATTTCTTGAGGTTTATTTGAGATCATTTTCATAAGAGCCCGTGGAAATTTGGCATCCGACGTGGGGTAATTTGTTTAATACCTGGTTTTTATTTAAATGAAGCTCTACTTAATTTCTTGAGTTTTTTTCTAAATTCAAAGGTATTTTGACGTCCAACGTGGGGCAATTTTTTAGTTAATACCTGATGGAGCCAAACCCCATATCTTGAGTCTTTTCGGGATCATTTTTAAAAAAGCTCAAGGAATTTTGGCGTTCGACGTGGTCTTTCTTCGAAATGAGGCTGGATTCAATATTTTGAGGTTTTTTTTTCAATATTTTTCATAAAAGTCTGAAGAATTTTGGCGTACAACGTGGGGTTATTTTTTTTCAATGTGTATCTGGTTTTTCTTTCAAGCTTATTTTATTTCATGAAGCTTTTTTGGGATATTTTTCATAAAAGCTCGAGGAATTTTGGCGTCCAACGTGGGGCCACTTTATACAATACTTGGTTTTTCTTTTTATGAAAATTGAACCAAATTTCTTGAGGTTTTTTTGAGATCATTTTCATAAGAGCTCGTGGAAATTTGGCGTCCAACGTGGGGTTATTTGTTTAATACCTGATTTTTATTTAAATGAAGCTACTTAATTTCTTGAGTTTTTTTCTAAATTCAAAGGTATTTTGACGTCCAACGGGGGGTAATTTTTTAGTTAATACCTGATGGAGCCAAACCCCATATCTTGAGTCTTTTTGAGATCATTTTCAAAAAAGCTCAAGGAATTTTGGCGTTCGACGTGGTCTTTCTTCGAAATGAGGCTGGATTCAATATTTTGAGGTTTTTTTTTTCAATATTTTTCATAAAAGTCTGAAGAATTTTGGCGTACAACGTGGGGTTGTTTTTTTTTTATGTGTATCTGGTTTTTCTTTCAAGCTTATTTTATTTCATGAAGCTTTTTTGGGATATTTTTCATAAAAGCTCGAGGAATTTTGGCGTCCAACGTGGGGCCACCTTATACAACACTTGGTTTTTCTTTTTATGAAAATTGAACCAAATTCCTTGAGGTTTTTTTGAGATCATTTTCATAAGAGCTCGTGGATATTTGGCGTCCAACGTGGGGTAATTTGTTTAATACCTGGTTTTTATTTAAATGAAGCTACTTAATTTCTTGAGTTTTTTTCTAAATTCAAAGGTATTTTGACGTCCAACGTGGGGCAATTTTTTAGTTAATACCTGATGGAGCCAAACCCCATATCTTGAGTCTTTTCGAGATCATTTTTAAAAAAGCTCAAGGAATTTTGGCGTTCGACGTGGGGCTATTTTTGGTAATACCTGGTTTTTCTTCGAAATGAGGCTAGATTCAATATTTTGAGTTTTTTTTTCAATACTTTTTATAAATGCCTGAATAATTTTGGCGTCCAACGTGGGTTAGTTTTTCTTGAAACACTGATTTTTCTTCTAAGTGAAGCTAAACTTGATTTATTGGCGGTTTTTTCGGGATTCTTTACATAAAAGATTTTTGGCGTTGAACGTGGGTCCACTCCATACATTACATGGTGTTTGTTCTAATGAAATTGAAGGTTTTTTTAGTTCATTTTCATAAGAGCCTGATGTACCTGGTTGTTCTTTCAAATGATGCTCAACTTTTTTCATCAGGTTTTTTTGAAATAATTTTTATAAATCCTTGGGAATTTTGGCGTCCGACGTGGGGTAATTTTTTTAATATCTTTTTTTTTTTTAATTGAAGCCTCGAGTGAAGCTTACTGTATTTCTTGATGCTTTTTGGGATTCCTTTCTTGTAATCCAAAGGTTTTTTGACGTTCGACGTGGGGCAATTTTTTGCTCAATAGTACTCAATACCCAACCACATATCTCGAATTTTTTTAGATTATTTTCATAGCAAAAATTTTACATTTCCAATGAAATTTTGGCGTTCAACGTGGGGCCATTCTCTTTTTAATTTTGTTCTTTTTCCAAGTGAAGGTGTGCTTCATTTCATCAGGCATTTTTGTTTTTTTTTTTATAAAACCAACGAATTTTGTCACTCGACGTGAGGTTATGAAAGAGTAGTCACATTTGACGTCTGACGTGGGGTCAATTTTTTAACTTGATCATTTGATATGAATCAAATTATACTGAGAAAAACTTGTAGATTATAGAGTGAATGAACAAATTTTGACGTCTAACGTGGGGTCCCCTTCCTCACAACCTAATTGTTTGATATATTATGCAAAGTATTGTAAAGTGATGCTGACATTTAGTCTCTAAAAACCACGGAAATAGTAGAATTGGCCCAAAAATGTTGACGCCCAACGTGGGGCTATATTACTTTTCACCTATTTCTTCATGTGAGTGAAGTGATGCTGACATTTAGTCCCAAAAAACCAAGAAAACAGTAGAATTGGTCCAAAAATTTTTTTGACGTCCAACGTGGGGCTTACTTTTGACCTTTCTTTTTATGCGAGTGAAGTGATGCTGACATCATGTCCTAAAAAACCTCGCAAATAGCAGAATTGACCCACTAAGTGATAACTTTTTAAATAAGTTAGATTTTCTTTCAAATCGAATATTCTGAATTTCGCCAAAACTTTTAGAGATAAAAATTCATCAAGAATGAACATCAAATTCTCTTAAAAATTAATTCACTTGAATCGGCCAATCCAGTAAAAAGTTATAGCGTTTTAAAGAATTTTGAAGAATTAAAAAAAAATGAATATTCTGGATCTCGCTAAAATTTTTACTGATCAAAAAAATCACAAACATTCATGAAGAAAGAAGACCAAATTTCCTTTAAAATGACGCAAGATTCATTGAAATCGGTCAACCCAGTAAAAAATTATATAGCGATAAAAATTCGCAAAAATTGAATCAGAATTGAAAAAAAAGCGTATTAATGTTTATTTCAGGTCCTAGAATGTCTTCAATCACAAACCGACAAACTCACCCCCAAATGCGAAAAAGAAGTCTTCAAAGTGAAAAAACAAGAAATCTTCGACAACACCCTCGACTACGCCCTTATAACCATGTGCGCCGACGCAATAGACCAATTTTGCAACCACCACGAAAAAGACACAGTGTTCGAGTGTTTAAAAAGAAACCGCGACGAAAAAGGTTTTAACAAAAAATGCCGCTCCATAGTGATGCACCGCATTTTCGAACAAAACTCAAACTACCAACTGAACCCGTCCCTGCAACAAAACTGCGACATGGACATCAACAAATTCTGCAAAACCGTCCAACAAACCAACGGACAAGTGATTGAGTGTCTGAAAAGTCAGTTTAAATTGTCGCTACTGTCGTCAAAGTGCGAAAAAGAAATGGCGGGGATTTTAAGAGAGCAGGCGTTGAATGTCAATTTGAACCCTTTAATCAGGTACGGACTGAGTATTTGACGTTAGCCTGAGTTATTATAGCCGCGCCACCTCTAATTCATTTATTTTACATTATAAAAATTCGCAACATGCAACATATCATGTCACTTCCACTTCGAAGTGAAATTGAATGCATGTATTGTTGCAGGACAGTGTGCAAAGACGAATTGGCAACAATTTGCAAAAGCGACGACAGCGACGATTCGGGCTCTGCGGAGGAATGTCTAAAGAACGCCCTGCTGAATAGTCGCATTCCTACGCCTGCGTGCAAAGTGGAAGTGGCCAACTTGATTGAAGAATCTCAAGCTGACATTCAAGTTGATCCGATTTTGCAGGAGGCATGCGCGCTTGATTTGCTGCAGTTTTGTGTGGATGTGCCGCAGGGGAATGGCAGACGTATGTATTGGTTTTAGTTTTGGGGATCTTGGAGGCCATGGTATTGGTGAAAAACTTCCCAAAAATAGGAACTAACACAAAAAAACATGAAATTTAACCAAAATCGAAGTGGGAAACAAAGTATAAATCAATTTTAATTTAACAAAATTCTTAAAAATTAGGATAAAAAGGATGAAATCAATAAAAACATCCTTGAAAAATTGATGAAAAACTTCACTACAAAAAAAAAATGGAACGTTTAATCAAAAAAATAACATTGAATTTGAATTAAAATCAAAGGGAAAGTGTTTGAAATAAAGTATAAATCAATTTTAATGAACAAAACTATAAAAAATCTGATTACAATGCCCAAAATTAGGATGAAATCATTTAAAACACCAAAAAATTGATAACAATCATCTTTAAAGGTAGAATTAAAACGTTTTAATTTAAAAAAAAAACATGAAATTTAAATTAAAATCGATGGAAAAATGTTTTAGAAACAGAATATTAATCAATCTAAATAAACAAAAATAATACAAATCAAATTCAAATGCCCAAAGTAAGATAAAATCAATAAAAACCTTATTAAACCCCTCAAGAAAATGATGAAAACCTCTCCTGAAAAAGAAATCAGAACATTTAAAAAAAAAAAAACATAAAATCTTAACTACAATCGGAAAAAAAGTTTTAGAAAATTTAAATAAACAAAACAATTAAACATTGAACCAACATGCCCAAATCAAAATCTTCAAAAAATGATTCCTTTGAGGAAGCAATCAAGACGTTAAAATAAGTGAAAAAACTTTAAAGTGTTGAAAAATTAAAAAAACTATCGGATTAAAGAAAAATGATGAATTAGTCACAAAAACTCATACAAAAGGACAAAAACTGAGAAGTATTTGGTGAGAAAATCTGTCGAAAAACGGAATAAACGCATAAAACTTCAAAATTGATTGTAATATGGTTATTTTGGCCGAAAAATGTGTTTTTTGCTTTCTCAATTACAAATTTTATAATTTTTAATAAACTTCCGTCAAGGGCAATTGACTAACATCCGCTTCCTCAAGACCAGTTTACGTTTTGCTTGCTCAATCCACGTTAGGTGACAGTGTTGCCGATCATTGTGTCTTGTTTGTTTCACGTCAAAACAAGGAAAAAGTAAATTGGTCTTGAAGATGATGATAATATGAATATTTTTACAAAATAAAACCTTGAAAAACTTAAATATCTAATAATTGTTTTGAAACTCATTGAAAAAAGCTAAGCAAACATAAAAATTGAATTAAAATGCTAAAATTATAAGGAAATCAATAAAAACATAATTCAAAAACCCTCAAAAAGGTATGAAAAACCCCCTTCAGAGAGGAATTGAAACGTGCAAACAAAGAAAAAACGTGAAATTTAAACTAAAATCGAAGGAAAAAGTGTTTAAAACAAAATATAAATCAATTAGAAGCCCAAATAAGGAAGAAATCAGAGATAATATGTTTTAAAACCCCTAAAAAATAATGAAAACCCCCTAAAAAAGGAATTAAGATGTCCAAACAAAAAAAACATGAAATTTAAAGTAAAATCGAAGGTTTTAGTGTTAGACGAAAAATCAATTCAAATAAATAGAACTTTTAAAAATTAGATTGAAAAAATTATGGCAAACTGCTCTAAAAGAAGAATTTGAACGTTTAAACAAAAAAAACATAAAGATTAAAGTAAAATCGAAAGAAAAAGGTATTGGAAACAAAATATAATTTAATTTAACAAAACTATTAAAAATTAGATAGAAATGCCCAAATCAGAAGAAAATCAATAATAACAATCTTTAAAACCCTTGAAAAAAAATTATAAAAAAACTCCTAAAAAAGGAATTGAAACGTTTTAACAAAAAATAACATTAAATTTAACTAAAATCAAAAAGAAGAAGTGTTGGAAATAAAATATAAACCAATTCAAATGAACAAAAACTATAAAAAATGGAATTCAAATGCCCAAATCAAGACAAAAACATCCATTAACTCTTTTAAACATACATAAAACATGAAAATTAACTGAAATTGAAGGAAACAAGTGTTAAAAACAGAATATAAATCAATTCAAATAAATAAAACCAATAAAACTTGAAAAAAATGATGAAAACTCTCCTAAAAAAGGGAATTACTTAAAAAAAAAAAAAAAAAACTTGAATTAACCGAAATCAATGAAAACATCCATTAAACCTTGTAAAAAAATTATTGTTCCTTCCCTAAAAAAGTGATTGAAACGTTTTAAAAAAAAATAAAAAAATGTACCTTGAATCTAAGGAAAAAATACTTAAAAAAAAATACATATGAATAAATTTGAACCATCAAAATGCCCAAATTAGAATGAAATCAATAAAAATATTGATAAAAAACTTCTTAAGTAATCAAAACAAGTAAAAAACATGAAAATCAACCAGAATAAAAAAAAAATACTGGTAAAATCACAAATCAACAAAATTTAAATCAACTTAAATAAAGAAAAATCTTACAAAATGAAGTTTGACATTGAAAATGAATCAAAACAGTCCCTAAAACACAAGAAACTTTAAAACACAGTAAAAAATCGTTAGAATAAACGAAAAAACAACTAAAAATTAAATAATAATAATATAAAAATAATGACAAATTAGTCACAAAAACTCCTAAAAAAGGACAAAAACCGAGTTGAATCTGGTGTGGAATATGGATAAAACATCAAACTTAATTAAAATATCATTTATTTGACAGATTTTTAAGCTTTCTCAATTCCAAATATTCAATATATTTTCATCAAGGCTAGTTGACTAACACCCGCTCCCACAAGACCAGTTTACGTTTTCCTTTCTCAATTGACTTTACGTGACAATGTTGCCGTTGTTATGCGGCGGTTAACATTTTTCAGATGTAAGCTGCCTTAAAACGATCCTGGACAGCGACAAAAAACTGTCGCCAAAATGCAAAAACATGCTGAAACGGCGACTGGAAATGTACAAAAATGCCGCCTTGGTGGGTATTTAACTTTTTCGCCATTAGGTGTCTACGTGCTTGTTCCAGTGGTCCCCTGGCGGCCCTCCCGAAGACCTGCAACAGCTCTACATCGAAGTTGTCACATCTCCCTCTAAACAATACTTTTTTCTGATAATTTTAACGTTTTTCGGTTCGGTGTTCATAGGGGGCATTCTTTGCGGTAGAATGAACAAGCGCAAGTTTATGTTGTTAAAGTCGAAATAATGTGTGATACAGACTTTACTGATTTGTGTGTAAAATACGTAATTAACTTTGTACAAAAATATTTTATTATTACTGATCGAATACATATATCTTTAATTATTATTTTGTCTTATTTGATTTACGTTCTACATAGCCCCCGTAATTTCAAGACAAAAAGTTTGTCCGTACGGACGCCACTGGTGAAAATAATAAAAAGATTTGTACATCACAAAATGCGTATTGATGCATAGAAGACGTGTACCAAATTTCATAGTTCTCTGAGTAATCAAAGTAATTATTATAAAAAAAAAATATTTTTTTAAATTTAACAATCTGTATCTTAAAAATTAGGCTCTTGCTAACTCCAAGGATTATATTTCATTATTTCGTCTAATGTCTACGTTTAACACAACCCCCGTATGTATACAAAACAACTGGAAAGGCGGCAACGCTGTCACAAGAATTCCGTCCAGCCTGAGTCAGCTGATCAAAAGTGAGGTTAAGTGAAGTGGCATTATTGTTTCTATTATCTATTATTGTTATGTTGAAATTCTTTATTCCAATTTATCTCCAATGTACTTTGATCGAAAAAGATGCGTAATTAGACAGTGATGAGGTCTGAATCGATCCTTCCCATACTAGAATGGTCAATAAACTACACAAAATGTTATTTAGAAAGTCAGGGACTCGACGAAAAAAGTTTAAAATTGTTGTGCGATGATAATCAAGTGGACGGAAAGTGTTTGTTATCGTTAAATGATTCGGATTTTACTGTGGATCCTTTGAGCAGGTTGACTTTGAGGGATAGAAAGAATCTTTTTATTGCCTGGAAAAACTTGCAGAGGGACAATCATGATGTTCTTGTTGGTTTGGGTGAGTATTTTTCTTTGACGTACTTGTACTATCTATTTATAACCACTCTGCGTGTGTTGAGCTCAAACTCCTGTTCAACAGATGGCGCTGGACGTATTTCACATGTTCAAAAATCCCATTCAAAAGATGGCGTTGATGATGAGCATTTTAACACGAAGTTGAAATATCGATGGTTATCGTGAAAAGTGACACAAGTCAAAAAACGAGTTTTTGCAGTTGAAAGTAGAAAATGACCTAGATATATATGTCTCGAAAAACGTCATAAGTGAATCTATTACGGCTGCTTAGAGATGGAGCAAGTGTCATTGTGTGACACTTTTTCCGAAAACCATCGATATCTTTAAAATGGTCAGCTTCACAAAAAAAAACATTGGACATTATTTGAAGCTGTTGAAATTCTCTACAATTTTCATTCAGGAAGTTTTTCCGTTACTCCCATAACAAAGAAGTTATTCGAAAATTCCTTCAAGTAAAAATCGAACATTTTACCCCTTGCAGGAATTTCAGACACACCCGAATGCAGCCTCTACAACTCCGTCTCCCATCAAAGACCAAACCAAGACAGCGAGTTCGGCGATTTAGAACACATTTCGCCCACTCTATCCGATGATGGCAAACCTCGTTTGCCCCCCGATAAAACCAAAGCATTCCTTAGTTTTTGTTACGTTGTTGTTGTCACGTGGATCACCGCGTTTGTCATGGTGATCGTGCACGATCGCGTGCCGGACATGAAAAAGTATCCCCCTCTACCGGATATTTTCCTAGATAATGTCCCCCACATTCCATGGGCGTTTGACATGTGCGAGGTCACCGGCACTTTGATGTTTACCATTTGGTTGGTGGTGTTGCTCTTCCATAAACATAGGTGGCGCTCATTATTCTATACCCTAATCTATTAAAAGAGTTGATTAATTTCAGATTTATCCTGATGCGCAGGTTTTTTTCCTTAAGCGGCACGGTGTTTTTGCTGAGGTGCGTTACAATGTTGATTACGTCACTGAGCGTGCCTGGGGCGCATCTTCAGTGCCAGCCGCGCAGCTATCCGTTTCAGGGGTCGTCCAGTTTTGAAAATCTCACGCAGAAGCTGTCGCAGGCCTACTTTATATGGCGCGGGGCTGGGATGTCTATACAGGGCGTGCGCAGTTGTGGCGATTATATGTTTAGCGGACACACCGTGGCGCTGACTACGTTGAATTTCTTCATTACAGAGTGTAAGTGTTCTTTCTACTTAGATGTTAGTTTGGGGTTTATCATGCGCGATTTTGATTAATTGCATGCGCCCTCTCTCCAAACATTTTGGTATACGTGCTCATGTCTTATTTCAAATGAGAACGTACGCATTTTATTATCCCATGCGCAAACTAGTCCAAGTAAATGTATGTGTATGCGCACACTTCATGTAGTAAAAAATCAATACGCGCATGCGTTTACTTTATGAATCTGAAAAGTGGAAACAATTTTACATATGCATGCGCATCTTATTGACACATGCACGCACTTCCTACAGAAAAAAATAGTACGCGCATACGTAAATCTGAAAAGTGAAAACAATTTTACGTATGCGCATCGTATCAACACAAGCGCACACTTCTTAGGCTAAAAATATATACGCGCATGCGTTAACTTCATTATTCTCAATAGTGGAAACAATTTTACGTATGCGCATCTTATCTACACATGCGCACACTTCCTTGGCAAAAAAATTGATATGCGCAGGCGTTTACTTCATTATTAAAAAAAGTGGAAACAATTTTACGTATGCGCATCCTATTTACACATGCACACACTTCATGGAGTAAAAAATCAATACGCACAAGCGTTTACGTTATAAATCTGAAAAGTGGAAACAATTTTACGTATGCGCATCTTATTCACGCAAGCGCACACTTCCTAGGCTAAAAAATATATACACGCAGGCGTTTACTTCATTAATCAAAAAAGTGTAAACAATTTTTACGTATGCGCATCTTATCTACACATGCGCACACTTCCTAGAGTAAAAAAATAATACGCGCATGCGTTTACTTTATAAATGTGATAAGTGGAAACAATTTTACGTATGCGCATCTTATTCACGCATGCGCACACTTCCTAGGCTAAAAAATATATACACGCAGGCGTTTACTTCATTAATCAAAAAAGTGTAAACAATTTTACGTATGCGCATCTTATCTACACATGCGCACACTTCCTAGAGTAAAAAAATAATACGCGCATGCGTTCACTTTATAAATGTGATAAGTGGAAACAATTTTACGTATGCGCATCTTATTCACGCATGCGCACACTTCCTAGGCTAAAAAATATATACACGCAGGCGTTTACTTCATTAATCAAAAAAGTGTAAACAATTTTACGTATGCGCATCTTATCTACACATGCGCACACTTCCTAGAGTAAAAAAATAATACGCGCATGCGTTCACTTTATAAATGTGATAAGTGGAAACAATTTTACGTATGCGCATCTTATTCACGCATGCGCACACTTCCTAGGCTAAAAAATATATACACGCAAGCGTTTACTTCATTAATCTAAAAAGTGTAAACAATTTTACGTATGCGCATCTTATCTACACATGCGCACACTTCCTAGAGTAAAAAAATAATACGCGCATGCGTTCACTTTATAAATGTGATAAGTGGAAACAATTTTACGTATGCGCATCTTATTCACGCATGCGCACACTTCCTAGGCTAAAAAATATATACACGCAGGCGTTTACTTCATTAATCAAAAAAGTGTAAACAATTTTACGTATGCGCATCTTATCTACACATGCGCACACTTCCTAGAGTAAAAAAATAATACGCGCATGCGTTCACTTTATAAATGTGATAAGTGGAAACAATTTTACGTATGCGCATCTTATTCACGCATGCGCACACTTCCTAGGCTAAAAAATATATACACGCAGGCGTTTACTTCATTAATCAAAAAAGTGTGAACAATTTTACGTATGCGCATCTTATCTACACATGCGCACACTTCCTAGAGTAAAAAAATAATACGCGCATGCGTTCACTTTATAAATGTGATAAGTGGAAACAATTTTACGTATGCGCATCTTATTCACGCATGCGCACACTTCCTAGGCTAAAAAATATATACACGCAGGCGTTTACTTCATTAATCAAAAAAGTGTAAACAATTTTACGTATGCGCATCTTATCTACACATGCGCACACTTCCTAGAGTAAAAAAATAATACGCGCATGCGTTCACTTTATAAATGTGATAAGTGGAAACAATTTTACGTATGCGCATCTTATTCACGCATGCGCACACTTCCTAGGCTAAAAAATATATACACGCAAGCGTTTACTTCATTAATCTAAAAAGTGTAAACAATTTTACGTATGCGCATCTTATCTACACATGCGCACACTTCCTAGAGTAAAAAAATAATACGCGCATGCGTTCACTTTATAAATGTGATAAGTGGAAACAATTTTACGTATGCGCATCTTATTCACGCATGCGCACACTTCCTAGGCTAAAAAATATATACACGCAGGCGTTTACTTCATTAATCAAAAAAGTGTAAACAATTTTACGTATGCGCATCTTATCTACACATGCGCACACTTCCTAGAGTAAAAAAATAATACGCGCATGCGTTCACTTTATAAATGTGATAAGTGGAAACAATTTTACGTATGCGCATCTTATTCACGCATGCGCACACTTCCTAGGCTAAAAAATATATACACGCAAGCGTTTACTTCATTAATCAAAAAAGTGTAAACAATTTTACGTATGCGCATCTTATTCACGCATGCGCACACTTCCTAGGCTAAAAAATATATACACGCAGGCGTTTACTTCATTAATCAAAAAAGTGTAAACAATTTTACGTATGCGCATCTTATCTACACATGCGCACACTTCCTAGAGTAAAAAAATAATACGCGCATGCGTTCACTTTATAAATGTGATAAGTGGAAACAATTTTACGTATGCGCATCTTATTCACGCATGCGCACACTTCCTAGGCTAAAAAATATATACACGCAGGCGTTTACTTCATTAATCAAAAAAGTGTAAATTTTACGTATGCGCATCTTATCTACACATGCGCACACTTCCTAGAGTAAAAAAATAATACGCGCATGCGTTCACTTTATAAATGTGATAAGTGGAAACAATTTTACGTATGCGCATCTTATTCACGCATGCGCACACTTCCTAGGCTAAAAAATATATACACGCAGGCGTTTACTTCATTAATCAAAAAAGTGTAAACAATTTTACGTATGCGCATCTTATTCACGCATGCGCACACTTCCTAGGCTAAAAAATATATACACGCAAGCGTTTACTTCATTAATCAAAAAAGTGTAAACAATTTTACGTATGTGCATCTTATCTACACATGCGCACACTTCCTAGAGTAAAAAAATAATACGCGCATGCGTTCACTTTATAAATGTGATAAGTGTAAACAATTTTACGTATGCGCATCTTATTCACGCATGCGCACACTTCCTAGGCTAAAAAATATATACACGCAAGCGTTTACTTCATTAATCAAAAAAGTGTAAACAATTTTACGTATGCGCATCTTATCTACACATGCGCACACTTCCTAGAGTAAAAAAATAATACGCGCATGCGTTCACTTTATAAATGTGATAAGTGGAAACAATTTTACGTATGCGCATCTTATTCACGCATGCGCACACTTCCTAGGCTAAAAAATATATACACGCAGGCGTTTACTTCATTAATCAAAAAAGTGTAAACAATTTTACGTATGCGCATCTTATCTACACATGCGCACACTTCCTAGAGTAAAAAAATAATACGCGCATGCGTTCACTTTATAAATGTGATAAGTGGAAACAATTTTACGTATGCGCATCTTATTCACGCATGCGCACACTTCCTAGGCTAAAAAATATATACACGCAAGCGTTTACTTCATTAATCAAAAAAGTGTAAACAATTTTACGTATGCGCATCTTATCTACACATGCGCACACTTCCTAGAGTAAAAAAATAATACGCGCATGCGTTCACTTTATAAATGTGATAAGTGGAAACAATTTTACGTATGCGCATCTTATTCACGCATGCGCACACTTCCTAGGCTAAAAAATATATACACGCAGGCGTTTACTTCATTAATCAAAAAAGTGTAAACAATTTTACGTATGCGCATCTTATTCACGCATGCGCACACTTCCTAGGCTAAAAAATATATACACGCAGGCGTTTACTTCATTAATCAAAAAAGTGTAAATTTTACGTATGCGCATCTTATCTACACATGCGCACACTTCCTAGAGTAAAAAAATAATACGCGCATGCGTTCACTTTATAAATGTGATAAGTGGAAACAATTTTACGTATGCGCATCTTATTCACGCATGCGCACACTTCCTAGGCTAAAAAATATATACACGCAGGCGTTTACTTCATTAATCAAAAAAGTGTAAACAATTTTACGTATGCGCATCTTATTCACGCATGCGCACACTTCCTAGGCTAAAAAATATATACACGCAAGCGTTTACTTCATTAATCAAAAAAGTGTAAACAATTTTACGTATGTGCATCTTATCTACACATGCGCACACTTCCTAGAGTAAAAAAATAATACGCGCATGCGTTCACTTTATAAATGTGATAAGTGTAAACAATTTTACGTATGCGCATCTTATTCACGCATGCGCACACTTCCTAGGCTAAAAAATATATACACGCAAGCGTTTACTTCATTAATCAAAAAAGTGTAAACAATTTTACGTATGCGCATCTTATCTACACATGCGCACACTTCCTAGAGTAAAAAAATAATACGCGCATGCGTTCACTTTATAAATGTGATAAGTGGAAACAATTTCACGTATGCGCATCTTATTTAGCCATACGTAAACTTCTTAGGGCGAAAAATATAAACGTGCATACTTAAATTATCTAAAAAGTAGAAACAATTCTCCAAAATTGTAAGTTGTTTCACGCATTTTATTTGATCATGCGTAAAGCTGCCACGTGTACAGTCTCGATTTTGCTGGAAATTGATGGACCTGTCAAAATTGTCTGATATGAATGATATGCGTGGTCACGTTATATTTGAACTCAGGTTTGTAAAAGAATGATTGCGCATGCGCAAATTCATCACACGTTCAATTATGCTGAATGTCAACGCGTGAAATAAAATCTGGTTTGCACATGCGTAAAATTGTTCTGAACTCCTGTTCATCTATTACGCATGTAACACGTCAACAATATGTACGAAAGACACATACCATTCATGGGTAATGAATAATAGAAGTAATCAAAAAACGCATGCGCAACTGTTTAAACATGAATGCGCATATGGAATATGGATCAATAGGTGGCGCACGTGATGCGTGACAAAGTAAAACAAGCGCTAGATCTGATAAGATCTCCGTTGTGCACATGCGCATCATAAACCATCGAAATCGCGCATGAAAACCTTCCAATTTTGGTGAGAATACGCACATCTACGTAAATTGATTCGGTTTCAGACACCCCCAGATACATCTACTACCTGCACACCATGACCTGGATGATGAACATGTTCGGGATTTTTTTTATTTTAGCCGCGCATGAGCACTACTCCATCGATGTCTTCGTCGCCTTCTACATAACAAGTCGTCTATTCTTGTACTATCATACTTTGGCCAATAACCAGGCGTTAATGCAGAGAGACTCAACGCGCACGCGCGTGTGGTTTCCGTTGTTCAGCTATTTTGAGGCGAGTGTTGATGGAATTGTGCCAAACGAGTTCAGCACACCGGCCGAGTTGGCGCGGCAAATCACGTGTTTTGTCAGAGATTTAATTTGCGATGTTGCCGGTGCGGTGTCGTCGCTGTTCCAAAGAAACGATGCTTCCGTGGCAATGGTGCAGTCGACTGTTTCGATTGCGCAAGATAATAAGAAGAATAACTAGTATTTTTGTATGTAAGATTATTTATTTGATACAGATTTTTTATTGTTTTTTTCGAGTTTTATTTGTTGCCCAAAATAAAAAATCTTGGCAACGTTGCAGACAGTTGAAGCAGTCTGCATTAAGTCGTTGTTTCTGCCCAAATGGAAGATATCGGTATACATCGGTTGCAAAATCACGAATACGCGAATAGTGTTTTTTCAACACAATATTTTGACTGGAAAGTGAACAGTGAAGAAAAACAAATAAATTTAAACTTTTTACTAAAACCACATTTAAACCAACACAGTGGACCCTAACTTGGCCACATCCTCCTCCACTCTATCTCCATTAAACGAGCACTGAGCCTGGAAAATATTCTCCAATTGGACACTTTCACTGGACACGTACACACCATCACACATTGTCCTTTTCTTGTACACTTTCAACGAACTAAAATCAGTTTGAGCTTCTCCATCTCCCACAGGCAACAACGACACTTGCTCCTGCTCTATAAAGCCTTTATTGATGATGGGCGTGATGAAATTATGCTCTAATTTGGGCTGGGACACTTCTCCACCTATTTTAAAGTCCACGGACACTCTATCACAGTCTATTCTGTCCCATTTTTGGCGCCGTTTGAGCTGGTATTTTCCACGTTCGAACCAGTTGTTGGCGTTCTCGTAGGATTTGAGGATTTTTCGGTAGATTTGGCTGGTGTTGCCGTCTTCTTCTTCGATTTCTTCGATGCTGGATAGTTTGGGGGCGGATTTGGAACATTCTAGTGGAGGTCTGAAAATAGTGAAAATTTACATTATTTCTTTACTCGTGTCTATCTTTTCTATTATACCACCTACAGCAATACATTATGAAGAAAAATTTGAGGTAATCTTATTGTCAACAACTTTTATTTGAACAATTTTTGCAACATTTTGACAGGAGAGGAAATATTTATCAAAATATGGGCACCCAACATAGACGTATATACATGTCAACTTCATTTTAGTCCTGCCTATCTCTTCAATTATAACACCTACAGCAAAACCCCATAGAGGAAAATTGTGGGTAATCTTGTTGTCTACAACTTTTATTTGAACAATTTTCGCAAATTTTTGACAGGAGAGGAAATATTTATCAAAATATGGGCACCCAACATAGACGTATATACATGTCAACTTCATTTTAGTCCTGCCTATCTCTTCAATTATAACACCTACAGCAAAACCCCATAGAAGAAAATTGTGGGTAATTTTGTTGTCTACAACTTTTATTTGAACAATTTTCGCAAATTTTTGACAGGAGAGGAAATATTTATCAAAATATGGGCACTGACATACACGTATATATATGTCAACTTCATTTTAGTCTTGCCTATCTCTTTAATTATAACACCTACAGCAAAACCCCATAGAGGAAAATTGTGGGTAATCTTGTTGTCTACAACTTTTATTTGAAAAATGTTCGCAAATTTTTGACAGGAGAGGAAATATTTATCAAAATATGGGCACTGACATACACGTATATATATGTCAACTTCATTTTAGTCTTGCCTATCTCTTTAATTATAACACCTACAGCAAAACCCCATAGAGGAAAATTGTGGGTAATCTTGTTGTCTACAACTTTTATTTGAACAATTTTCGCAAATTTTTGACAGGAGAGGAAATATTTATCAAAATATGGGCACCCAACATAGACGTATATACATGTCAACTTCATTTTAGTCCTGCCTATCTCTTCAATTATAACACCTACAGCAAAACCCCATAGAAGAAAATTGTGGGTAATTTTGTTGTCTACAACTTTTATTTGAACAATTTTCGCAAATTTTTGACAGGAGAGGAAATATTTATCAAAATATGGGCACCCAACATAGACGTATATACATGTCAACTTCATTTTAGTCCTGCCTATCTCATCAATTATAACACCTACAGCAAAACCCCATAGAAGAAAATTGTGGGTAATTTTGTTGTCTACAACTTTTATTTGAACAATTTTTGCAAATTTTTGACAGGAGAGGAAATATTTATCAAAATATGAGCACTGACATACAGGTATATATATGTCAACTTCATTTTAGTCCTGCCTATCTCTTCGATTATAACACCTACAGCAAAACCCCATAGAGGAAAATTGTGGGTAATCTTGTTGTCTACAACTTTTATTTGAACAATTTTTGCAAATTTTTGACAGGAGAGGAAATATTTATCAAAATATGGGCACTGGCATACACGTATATACATGTCAACTTCATTTTAGTCCTGCCTATCTCTTCAATTATAACACCTACAGCAAAACCCTATAGAGGAAAATTGTGGGTAATCTTGTTGTCTACAACTTTTATTTGAACAATTTTTGCACATATTTGACTGGAGAGGAAATATTTATCAAAATATGGGCACTGACATACACGTATATATATGTCAACTTCATTTTAGTCCTGCCTATCTGTTTAATTAAAATACCTACAGAAAAACCCTTATAGAGGAAAATTATAGGTAATCTTATTGTCTACAACAATTTGCAAATTTTTGACAGGAGAGGAAATATTTGCCCAACATACCTGTAACTATGCGCCCCATTCCTCAACAGAATCTTCCTCCTCGGCAAACTCGGATGTTCATTTACCGAGTTAACCAAACTCAACCGTGCATTCTGCCTCGATAACTTATCGCGTTTAAAGTCAATCAGCGCCTGCGTGAGAAACTCCTTAAGCTCCTTTTCAATCTGCGCAGCTATGCCTGAAGATGGACACAAAGCGGCGTGGCAGCGCAGTTCGTGTTTCAACTTGCGCCCTTCATGTCTGTAAACCTATTGGACGGTCAATGGGTAGGTGAATGGGAGCAGGAGCTTACCCAGCAGAATATGCGCGGAAATTGATGAGGAGCTGCGCAGGTGGTCAGTCTGTGGGCCCAGTATTCGGTCAGTCCATGGTTTTTGGTGACGGCTTTGAGTCCGCCTCCTGCTACAGTGAGGTGCATGTTGACGTCAGGTCTGGATGATTGGATGTAGTTACGCCACAGGGTTGCCAGAGGTTTTTCGATGCAGCCTTCACCTGAAATGGTACCACTTACAAATTCCATAAAAAAAAAATTGAAGGTCGTTGACATTTTTTATTTTTAGGATTTTTGCATGTTTTTTTGGTCAAATTAAACTTTTATTACCTGTGTCTGTTTAATTATACCACCTACAGCAAAACTCTATAGAGGAAAATTGTAGGTAATCTTGTCCTCTACAACTTTTATTCAAAGTATTTTTGCAAGTTTTTGACAGGTGGGATGATATTGTTCAAAATGTGTGCCCACATGTATATATATGTCATGTTTACTTTACTCCTGTCTATGTCTTCAATGGTACAACTCACAGCAAAACTCCATAGAGGAAAATTCAAGGTAATCCTGCCCTCTACAATTTTTTTCAGCAAATGATGTTCCAAACAATTCAAATTCAATTTGTCATACAACTTTGCGACATCAATACTTTCCATTATCACAATCAATGTACCAATAATTCATGATCATGATCGCACCATTAAATAAATAATTGCAGGTTCGCACAGTATATTTTGTTTGCCAATTGATTGCATGTATCAGACATAAATTGGACAGGCTCTGTTGAGCGTTTCGACACAATTCTGCCCAATGGGTTTTAAACAAACACAAATTTTTAATATTATTAATTATCTATCGAATTACTTTCTAGTCCAGAAATTTCATAAATTACCTTTAGCCCAGCCAGTCACCACATTTCCCAAATAAGCCACCTGATATGTGGGTAGAGGTTTGGAAATTGTCGCACTCGCGCACTTTTTCAATCTTATTTTATTGAACATAAACTTGAAGCTCCGCTTTTTTTCTTTGTCCTTTTGAATGGTCTTTTGGGGGGATTTTTTGAACATCTTGTCCTCATGGGGGAGTATTTTGGTGCCACGGTCCATTATTTATTCATCTGCAATAATTGAAAAATTATGCTAATTTGGTTGTTTTTATGGGAGAATTTATGAAAGTTGATTAAATTGCCTACAAAATGGCGCAAGATTCATCAAATTTGGTAAATTCGTTCAAAAGTTATAGCGTTCTAAACAATTTGATGGAAAATTTCAAAAAAATCTGGAGAAAAGTTGATGGGATTCCCTACGAAATGGCGCAAAAATCATTTTATGAAAAATGTCTACTGACTAATATTTAGCCAGTGTACACGTGACCTTCTACTACAACTTTGGGAAGGGTCATGTGACAGGCCCTATAGTCCGCTCAATATAGAGTTTTTCCGGTAAACGATAAACAAAAAATGATTGATGCAATTGCAGCAATTTTCCAATTTATTCGAAAACAGCATAATTTCCGCATTTGCGTTTTTTCCCAAGCGAAGTCCAAGATCGTTATGATTATCAAACATAATCATAATAATGACTTTTGATGTTTCTTAATCTACAAAATTTCCGGTATTTATGCAAAAATTCGATAATGAAGGCCACGACCTATATTTTATCGAATGCATTTATTCGTTAATTAATTCAAGATTAACGACTTTTTTTCTATGCCCTAGAAAATCTTACTGATACAACCCTGTACATCCACTCACCTGTTACAACAGCCGTGTAATTTCCGGTTTCGCCTTTAAGCAACGGCCATTATTTCTTGGAATTCATGAAATCAAGATCATTTCTCTTTGCGGGTCTTATGCAAGTATGTAAGGGAATTTTATCGTGGTTTGATGATGAAAAGTGTTTTTTTTTCAAGTTTTCGCATTTTGTATTTTTAGACGTTTTATGTTAATTAATTTTATCGCCAAAATTCCATTAAATAAATCACCGCAAAACCGGTTTGCTGTTTTGAACAATCTGCTAATTAACTAAGCAATCAATTAGCACTTTATTTATCGCCCAAAACTTGTTTTTCCATCTAAATAATACAAATTCCAGTAATGTATTATGTACCTATAATAGGCAACACTGTACCTTAATGACGTCTGTCAAACAATTGACATATCCACAGAATAACTTCCGTTCTGATTGACCAAACGGAAAACAATTTACCACATTCACAAATTGGCTTTATTTTGTAATTATATCCGGCTTTTGATGTCCGGTTTTTACATCCGGAATGAAAATTGTCGTGGGTTTCTTGAAAATTAAATAAACGTGTTAAAAAAAAAACGAATTTATCAGAAATTACTATACAAAGCAATTAAAAAAAAAATAGGGAATCTGGTAGAAAGTTTTGTCGATTTTGTATACGATATCAAGTTTATTGCTCAATTCAATTTCTCTTAAGACTTGTTTTTTTTGTATTACATGACGATTTTCCCCAATGGATTTATGGGTTTTTTTATGGAAAATTGTGATGTTTCGTTTCATCTGTCAAAACAATTAATTGAATGTGACAACGTTGCAAAGAAATGCGACGTTGACATCTCCAGTTCGACGTGACAACATCGCCATACCTCTGATTTTCATCCGTCAAACGTTAATCAAAGAGCGCTGCACTTGACACAAAAAACGCAACGTTGCCAAGTCTGATTCAGTTCGTTTTAGCTGTCAGAAGCTCAGATTTTGAACCATCAAACGTCAACTGAAGGGCGCTGTATTTGAGGAGCTACATACTTGGAATATTGCTCAAAATGAACGTGACCTCATCAACTCCTCCTTTTCCTCATTCGTGCGACACCTCATTTTCTAGGTTTTTTGAAATAAGGATTTTGAATTTAATATTGTTTTTGTCATGGCACTTTTAGTTCCAAAGTTAACGCACTTATTTCCACTATTATGACAGCCACGATGAAAATTCCACAAGATTCGAGTTCCTTGACCCAAAAAACCCTGAAAACGACATGTCACATGACATGTTTATTTGCAACCTCATTCCTACTCTTTTTCCTCCTCCGCTATTGAGGCATAACTCTCATTTACAAAAACACGTGCGACACCTCATTTCCTAGGTTTTTTGGGATGAGGATTTTGAATTTAATGTTGTCTTTGTCATAGCACTTCTAGTTCCAAAGTTAGCGCACTTATTTCCATTATTATCACAGCCACGATGAAAATTTCACAAGATTCGAGTTCCTTGACCCAAAAAACCCTGAAAACGATATGTCACTTGACATGTTTATTTGCAACCTCATTCCTCCTCTTTTTCCTCCTCCGCTATTGAGGCATGATTCTCATTCACAAAAACACGTGCGACACCTCATTTCCTAGGTTATTTGGGATGAGGATTTTGAATTCAAGGTTGTCTTTGTCATAGCACTTTTAGTTCCAAAGTTAGCGCACTTATTTTCATTATCATCACAGCCACGATGAAAATTTCACAAGATTCGAGTTCCTTGACCCAAAAAACCCTGAAAACGACATGTCACATGACATGTTTATTTGCAACCTCATTCCTCCTCTTTTTCCTCCTCCGCTATTGAGGCATGATTCTCATTTACAAAAACACGTGCGACACCTCATTTCCTAGGTTATTTGGGATGAGGATTTTGAATTTAAGGTTGTCTTTGTCATAGCACTTTTAGTTCCAAAGTTAGCGCACTTATTTTCATTATCATCACAGCCACGATGAAAATTTCACAAGATTCGAGTTCCTTGACCCAAAAAACCCTGAAAACGATATGTCACATGACATGTTTATTTGCAACCTCATTCCTCCTCTTTTTCCTCCTTCGCTATTGAGGCATAATTCTCATTCACAAAAACACGTGCGACACCTCATTTCCTGGGTTTTTTGGGATGAGGATTTTGAATTTAATGTTGTTTTTGTCATAGCACTTTTAGTTCCAAAGTTAGCGCACTTATTTTCATTATTATGACAGCCAAGATGAAAATGTCACAAGATTCGAGTTCCTTGACCCAAAAAACCCTGAAAACGATATGTCACTTGACATGTTTATTTGCAACCTCATTCCTCCTCTTTTTCCTCCTCCGCTATTGAGGCATACCTAATTCTCATTTACAAAAACACGTGCGACACCTCATTTCCTAGTTTTTTTGGGATGAGGATTTCAAATTTCGTGTAATTTTTGTCATAGCACCTTCACTTTCGAAGTTAGCGTACTTTATTATCACTTTAAAATCATCAGACCATTGTTTGTTTGGTTCATCAAAATTCATGTCACAAAATAAAGGAAGTGAAGTGCCAATAAAAAAATCGATTGCTTCTTGACCACCAGACTGTAAATTCATTATTGTTGTTACAATGTCAAGTTCGATAAGTTTGAGTCGCAGTCCATAAATATAATTTGTATCGTCATTAACATGGCAGAATTAATTGATGGCTAATTTTTTTATAATCGCTAATGAAGGAGCAAATTTTTTTTTGTCCAGTGAATTCACTTTTGTTCGTCGATCCACTTTAAGTTTACAATGTTTGTTTTTTTTTGTGTTTATAATTCGAGTGATGACGTAAACTAGTTTCCGTAGTTTAAATTAGCGTTGAATTATTTACTTCGTATTTATAAATTATATCTTCCGTTAAAATTAATAATAATTAAAATACGAAAATATTTGTCGTTGTAAATAACGCACTTTTTATATATTTTTTATAACTCAAAATCGGAAAAATGTGCAAGAACTTTTTTAAAGATGAGAATATTTTCATTTGAAGCAATTTTTCCTGCAATAAGGTACCAGTATAGTAATTTACAGAGCATCAAAAAACGTTCAGAGTTAAATCAAGACTGCAGTCAGTTTTTGGCAAATATTTCACAAAATATCGAAATTATGGTAAAATATGTAAAGGATAAAGTTATAGAGAAATAAATTTCCTATAAAAAACCTCAAAAAGTTTTGTTCTAAAGTTTCTTGCTAAGGAGATGAAAGGCCTTTAATTTAGAAAAAAAATACATTTTATGGCAAATATTTCACAAACTACCAATTTTACAGAAAACTATGTAGATCATAAAGTTATAGAGCTTCAAATTTCCCTTGAAAAACTTGTTTTTAAAATTTCCATATAACGATATAAATATGTCGACACCACTGTAAAACCTCTAATAAAAATAAACAAACCCACTGACGTAGCCCGTATTTTCGAATGTCCAGACCATGACTTAAGTCACTTAAATTAAAGCCAATTGAACTCGTACCTTAATTTCAATAACACAAACGCCATTTGTAACAGTAACTCACATAACTCAACATAACAATAACTGGATTTTTTGGTACTTTGACGAATTGAGCAGTACGACTTGATCGGTCAAAGTAGAGAAAGGTACTAATGGGTGGCTAACAACAGTAACAATTTCTTTAGTCCAACCTACGCGTTCCACCGGTACCCAGCTGGTTTTGTACTATGGTGGGTTTGGGTTTTGTACCATTTGGTACTAACGCGCATGGTACTGTATGTTTTTTCGATGTTTTCTCATGAAAATTTCATGCTGAATCGACTGGTGAAATTTGCGCATCTCTATCTTCTATAGTTGTCAAAATAATGATTTTTTATGGAAGTATTAGTTTACTGTCTTAAACTTCAAGTCGTTTTTTCTCTCAATTTTCCTCATACACCCTGTATATTTGTTTGACGTTTCCTAATGAAAATCTTATGCTGAATCGGCTGGTGAAAACTGCGCATGTCTATCTCTTCTAGTTCCCAAGATAATGGTTTTTATGGAAGTATTTGTTTAGTGTCTTAAGTGTCTTCAAGTCGATTTTTCACTCCATCTTTCACATACACCCTGTATATTTTTTTGATGTATTCCAACTAAATTTTTATGCTAAACCGATTGGTGACGACTGCGCAAGTCTATCTTGTCTAGTTTTCAAGATATTCAATCTTCATTATACACACATAGGCTATGTTGATTGACATTATTTTAGAGGTCATTGGGAAACGTTTCAAGGTCAAAGCTCCAATTTGTTCAACTTTCAACTCTACCAAAATGTTATGTCTCTGGAAGGTCATCGTCAATTCAAGGTCAAAATTGATGACGTAAAATAACTTTCTTGAACTTTTATTTTTTGTCTATACTTCCAAGGCCATAGAGGTCATTCAAGAATGTCAACTGTGTCACGTTTCAAGGTCAACACATCTACATTTTCATAAACTTTTTCAAGGTCATCAGCGAGACATTACAAGGCCAATACTAAACAACAATTTTTTAAAAGCGAAACATTTGTAGTTGTATTCTTGAAACCAATGTTTTTTGATTCAGTGATCTAGCAGGGTCATGAAATTGTTGTTTCAAGGTCATCAACATCAAAGTCGAACATATATTTTCCAAGGCCTCGCCAACGTCACGGTTCAAGGTTTAAACACACTGAGGTGAAATATTTGAATGATTTCTTGGCTTGACTCTACTTCCAAGGTCATCGAGGTCATTCAAATGATATTGAAAATTAGCAAGTTATTATAAATGTCAAAGTCATCAACATCATATATTTGAGTTCAAATCCGTATTATTCTGAGTTTCAATTGGCTACTCAAGGTCATCGAGGTGACATTTCAAGGTTGTCAAAATTCGGAAGCCAAATGGATTATCGGGGATAGTCGAAACCTTTTTGGTAGGTATCCTTGAAACAGTGTTTTTATACAATCAAGGCCATAAACTGGACGTCTCAAGGTCAAAACTACGATCATGCTTTTTTCAAGGGCATTAATGAAGACGGTTTCAAGGTCAAAGGTTTCCATAGATATGTCGATCGATTTTATGCATTTGTTCTGTTTCAAGGTTAAAACATTCTAAATTTCAATTTATTGTCAACTTCAAGGTCATTAAGTAGACATTTCAAGGTCAAAGCACAATATTTTGGTCCCAAATTACCCACAACCTTTCAAAGATAATGAGAACTCTATTTTTTTTTAAGTTTTGTTAAAGGTCAAAACTAGAATGACGTGACCTTCAAGGTCATTGTGACATTTCAAAATGCGGAAATTGAAAGACCATCAGTAGGATATCACAGTTTCAATGTCAAACATGTATATTTTCGAGGTCATCGTCAATAAGTCATCAATAATATGTTTCATACATTGAGATTGGCTTCAAGGTCATTCAAGGATTAATCTCACTTTGTTTAAGATCCGTTGAGAAAAATCTTTAAGAGTCGAAATTGTCCGAAAACACTGTTCTGTATCGATGTCAACAATTTGACGTTTGGAACTCATAACTAGATCAAGTGAACACAATTTGAAACAGTCTGTACTAAACTAGTACAAAATTTGCTCGAGTTGTAACCGCAACAGGTAGTACTGGTCGCAACTACTTCAGGTGTCCAGCATTCAGAAAATGTCAGACCGGCAGGTCCGTATCAAGGTCACAACATTCTTCCGCGCTGATAAGACTGGATTTGCAATAATGCTTTATTTGTCTGCTCAATAAAGTCGACGTCAATTTTAAAGTTGATGACCGTAGTTTTGCTTTTAATTGATTGGAAAAAAGTGCTAAAACCAGTTTTCTGACTGCATAATAAAATTTTAGACCGGTCTAACATTCAGAACATACTGGAGCTACTCCAAAACAAACAAAGAAAAACTCCTCACTTTACCTACAGATTCGCGACTTGATGTAGCTCCCACATAATTATACAATGTTGCCGTACTTATTCGAAGATTTCCGCGGGAATATCTTGTACAGTCTTTTATTCGAAAAAAAATCTGCAATCGATTCTGTAGGAAATTCACTTCCTTCTCTGTTTGTCTTCCCCAGGGTTCTGTTCACATGTTGAAAGGAGCAGGCAGTGTGCAAATCCTAGTGGCTGGTCAAACTTAAAGATATTTTTGCTGTAGGTACCTACCTGAATCATTTTGCTAAAGAGATATTGAAATTTTCGAAAGAATATTACATTATCATGTTAACTTTGCCACCACACACATGTCACAAAAGCTTCAGCTCCTTGACAAGACTGTTTTTGGGCATTATAACACAACTCCTTTCTAATAGCGGCAAACCAATGACACTCTATGATGTGGCTGAATGTGTGGGAAGAGGTTATCCTAAAAGCCTTCTCATCCGATAACGTTTTGTCTGGTTTTAAAGCAACAAGAATTTTTCCTTTGAAAAAAAATGTTTCAAGGGAACACGAATTTCTAAGTTCAGCAGCAGTTCAAGCAGCTTATAAAAAGATTAAATTATAAATGATAACAAATAAATTCAATTTTTAACGATGCGGATCAGTCAGTACCTATACCCACTTAGTACCTCGAAAGTAACAACATAGCATTGTTCCCATAAAGGGTTAAAGGGCCTTCCTCTTTTATTTGATTTTTTCATTCAGAAGGTCGCCCAGCTGTCAATTTTCAAAAAAATTGACATCGCACAATTTCATGAATAACTCCAAGAAAAAGAAAGAGATAAGTACTAAGATCGAAAAAGAACTAGAAATGGTAGAAATGCCTCAAGAAGAGGATGTTGAAAAGACATGAGATGATTTAAAAACTGAAATAACAAATATCCAGGAAAAAGACATCGGATTCACGGCAACCAACAAAAAACAGGAATGAATGACGCAAGAAATATAAAATCTTCGAGGCAAATCCGACAGAAAACAAACGTTCAAATAGGGTCATTAAAGTGCCGGGAAGCGAAAGCGATCTGGATGTCGGCAGTGCCAAGAAATAGAACAATGTCTAGAAAAATATGACACCTTCAATGTTCATAAAAAAATTGGAAGTAGATTCTTGGCTGGAGGACAAATGTGTGTATATGGGAATATGAAAAAGTGACACCCCAGGTGGGGTTTGAACCCACGACCTTCATCATATGAAGCCCACTATATACTATAAGCCCTAAGACAGGGTGAGACACACCCCTGAATTCTTAAATAGAGAGAGGGGTCGAGTGATACCTCATTTTGAAGAGTTTTTGACACTCATTACAAGTGCGGAGTCTCAAGTCTCTGCTGTCATTCCTGTTGATATGAAAGCTAGTCAAAATTTTATTTTTTCATTTTATTTTATTCAATAAATGATTACTCGCAAGAGTAAACTTCTCCATACTAAGAGGATATGATGAGGGACTGAAGACCTTCAAAACGAGCTATCAGTCAGGCCTTTTGACGAGAATTCCTTTCACCCTTTTTTTTATACTTCTTTGGAGTAATAGTATACCTCGTTTTGAAGGTATTCAGACATATTCCCTTAGTATAGAGAAGTTAACACTTATTTATTTATTGAATAAAATAAAATAAAAAAAATGAATTTTGTCAAGCTGTTATATCAACAGAAATGACGGCAGTGGCTTGTAACTCGGCAGTTGTAGTCAGGGGAAATTTCAAGTTTTAAAATTGTCACCCTGTATATAGATCAAACAAAATACCGTTAGATTAGCTTGAATCAACATTCGTTACAGTGCCAAAGAAACCCTCACAATGTGATGATTATCGGATGATAAGTAATCATCAGAAAGGACGATTCCGGATTCTGATGAGATACAAGACTCATAAAACTAAAATATCAAAATAAACAGAGAACCTCCCTCACTCACCCTACAACCTCAAGACATCAGACAGAGAAACGGCAACACTGTGGTGCAACCGGTAGCTACATTCAACCCTAGCTGCTTTGTCAATTTTGTCATCATAAGCTTGTATAACCTCACTTTCCATTTACACTTATTTTCAATCAAAACAAAAATGAATGTTTAACCAATTAATTAATAATAAACAATGTAAATGGTTTAATTAATTATGGGAAGATATTCCAGTGATTCGGACGATAAATACTCAAAGTCCAAGACTAGAAGTCGGCACAGGTTTGTGTTACTTAATGGATATCTCATGTTAATTATTAATTAATTGCAGATCTTCGTCCAGCGATTCATCAGAATCCCGTCGAACTCGTCGCTCCAAAAAAACTCGCAGACGATCCAGATCCAGAAGCAAAGATCGCTACGGCAGATCACGCCGTTCCAGAAGCCCCTCCTATTCCAAATCACGCCACAGATCGGATCGCAAAAGATCTAAATCCAGAAGCAGACGATCCAGATCCAAGTCGTACATCAGAGAGTTCGTGTCCAAGCCTAGAAAACGCAGTTCTAGTTCTGAATCGAGCGTACCCGAACCCAAACTCAACGAGTGTGTGATCATCGATAATACCACCATAGAAGAAATCAATGAGGACAAGTTTGTGCAGAAAAAGTTCACTTCGGGCAAATTAAAGATTGACCTTAACAAGCAAACTATCAAAGTACCTGAAGTGGTACAGGCAGAGCCGGACTGTATTTTTCATCCTGGATTGTTCGCGAGTGCGGAAGTGCGTTTCGAAAAGTGGGTAAAGGACTTGTACACCTTCAGGCAAAAGCAACAAGGCTTAAAAAGTCAATAATGTACTGGACGTTGCTTCTAGTGCTGATACTGTCCTGGATGTACCACAACCGGTTGACATATAACGGACTAGACAAGTGTCCCCTCTGCTTTGGACAAGAGTTCTGTGGTGAGTTTACCAAACTGAGCATGCGCTATGACACCTTACGCCACCTACTTTACAACACTCTAAGCACTAAAAACGTACATTTTGCCACAAATGGCAGGGATAATGTTGTTATAAAGCGCATTGACGTGCGCGGACAACTGTTTCACGTGTGTGACGCATCCACAATTGATTTGCTCATGCGCAAAGTGGCAGGAACTGTGGATAGTTTCAGGACTAAGTTGCAGGTGAATGCGGAGTCGCTGGTTTTTGAGGTTTTTTCCAAGGACAAGGGGTTTGCTGTTCCGAAACTTTATGGTTGTTGTGGATGGGATGTGGTGGTGGAGGACTGTGGAGTGGATTTGGGTAGTTTTGAGGGTTATAGTTGGTAGGTGTCAGAGTCTTGAAAATTTTCCTGAAAGTTTCAACCTTCAAACTAAATTATTTTGGAAGTTATCACCTCTTTAGTAACTTGTCATTTTTCGAGAAACTCCTAACCTAAATATTTGATTTTTTCTAAAAGTTTCTAGATAATAAATTATTGGGATTTAATGAAGTTGTCGTCAAAGTTTCATTCCTTGAACTCAATTATGTTGGGAGTTATCACCTCTTCAAAGTTTTGTCAATTCCAGAAACAATCCTCAAATATTCAATATTGTCCAAAAGTTATACACTAGAAAGTTTATTGTTTCACTATTCAATTGGTGGAGTTTAATGAAGTTTTCCTAAAAGTTTCAACCCTCCATCTCAACTAGTTTGGAAGTTGTCACCTCTTCTGCGATTTTTGAAACACTCCTCAAATATCCAATTATTTACGAAAGTTTCTACACTAGGGAATTGAAAGTTTCATCATTAAATAAGTGAAGTATAATGAAGTTTTCCTTGAAATTTCATTTCTCCAACCCAATTAATTTAGAAACTATGACGATTTTAGTGTTTTGTCGATTTTTGAGAAACTTCTCAAATATTCAATTATTTTGGAAAGTTTCTACACTAGGGATTTGAAAGTTTCATCATTGAATAAGTGAAGTATAATGAAGTTTTCCTTGAAATTTCATTTCTCCAACTCAATTAATTTAGAAACTATCACGATTTTAGTATTTTCTCGATTTTTGAGACACTTCTCAAATATTCAATTATCTCGGAAAGTTTCTACACCAGGGAATTGAAAGTTTCATCATTAAATAAGTGAAGTATAATGAAGTTTTCCTTGAAATTTCATTTCTCCAACTCAATCAATTTAGCAACTATGACGATTTTAGTGTTTTGTCGATTTTTGAGACACTTCTCAAATATTCAATTATTTCGGAAAGTTTCTACACTAGGGATTTGAAAGTTTCATCATTAAATAAGTGAAGTATAATGAAGTTTTCCTTGAAATTTCATTTCTCCAACCCAATTAATTTAGAAACTATGACGATTTTAGTGTTTTGTCGATTTTTGAGACACTTCTCAAATATTCAATTATCTCGGAAAGTTTCTACACTAGGGATTTGAAAGTTTCATCATTAAATAAGTGAAGTATAATGAAGTTTTCCTTGAAATTTCATTTCTCCAACTCAATCAATTTAGCAACTATGACGATTTTAGTGTTTTGTCGATTTTTGAGACACTTCTCAAATATTCAATTATTTCGGAAAGTTTCTACACTAGGGATTTGAAAGTTTCATCATTAAATAAGTGAAGTATAATGAAGTTTTCCTTGAAATTTCATTTCTCCAACCCAATTAATTTAGAAACTATGACGATTTTAGTGTTTTGTCGATTTTTGAGACACTTCTCAAATATTCAATTATTTCGGAAAGTTTCTACATTAGGTAGTTGAACATTTTTCCATTAAATATGTGGAGTTTAATTTAAGTTTTCCTGAGAGCTTCATCACTTCAACTCAATATTAGAAGTAATCACTTCTTAAGTGATTGGTACATTTTTGGGACGCTCCTCAAATATCCATTGTTTTCTAAAAGTTTCTACATTTGGGAGTTGAAAGTTCAATATTTAATCAGTCGAGGTTTAATGAAGTTTTCCTGAAAGTTTCAACTCTCCAACACAACTATTTTGAAAGTTATCACCTGTTTAGTGATTTGTCAATTTTTTCGAAAATTTTCTACATTAGGGAGTTGAAAGTTTCGTCCTTAGATTAGTGGGAGTGTAATAAAGATTTCCTGAAAGTTTCAACCCAATAACTCAATGATTTATTCCTCAATTATTCAAATTTGTCTGAAAGTTTCTTCATTAGGGTGTTGAAACTTTAAACCGTCCAAATATTAAATTTGTTTGGACAATTTTTGCCCTCAAACCCGAAACTTTGAGGTTGGGTTTCACCATATTTTTATTCAGGGAAACTCGTGCCATTATAGCCGTGCACATCATAAAAGCTGTCAAGTTTTTCACTGAAGGCCACGAGGATTTCCGACTTTATCTAGCTGATATATCTCCAGATAACATCGTGGTGGATGTGAATACCTTACAGATAACTTTTGTCGATTTGGAGCATGTCATATTGCAGAGGAAAACAATGGGTTAGCTGTTAAATACCAAATTATATATAACAACGTAAATCACTATTACAGGCCCAAATGTTCATTATAGCGAACATGAGGACACCGACTATAGTTTTTCCACTCAAAACGTTTGTGAAAGTGATGTGAGTGATCACAACGTTTACGCTGTGTGTAGGGTGCGTTCCGTTAAAGTTTTACGTAACGTAATTTAATTATCTTCAGTTGCTGTTATGGCAAAACTCCCCCTGGCCAATGATGAACGGTGGTTTGCTTCATTCTCCCCCCTCCACTCTGGACGTGTCATTGTTAGTGGACCAAATCGATCAGTGTGTATGGTCATCCACTAAACAATCACGGTTTGGCTTGATCAACCGCATTGAACAGCAACTAGAGCACATTTTAGAAAAACCAAGTTGATGCATTATTGTTTATTGATTATATAATAATAAATACAGTGGGTTCAGTAATTAAGTATAAAATTGTTTTATTCTCCTTCGGCTTCGGGTTCAACGGTGTCTTGACGGAACATTTCCACGTCGGCTTGACTGTCAGCGTGGACTAGTTTTCCGCCATTAGGCTGGAAAACAAAATCATGGCTATGTTCAGTAATTGGTGCCTAGGGTTATAGCCGGAGCTACACAGTCCATTGTAAACGTGCAGTGTAGTTCAGGCCCTAAGTCTAGGCAAGTTTTCTAGTGTGATTTATAAAATTGGTTTTGTGCATTAGGGAGTTGAGACTTTCATAAACCAATGCATGGAGTTCAATGAAGTTTTAATAGAAGTTCAAATTTTTGAACTCCATTGCTGGATTGTGGTTTGTCAATTAAATATTCAATTTTTCGGAAAGTTTTTGCATCAGGGAGTGGAAAATTTCACAAACAGATGAGTGGAGTTGAATGAAGTTTTCCTGGAAGTTTCAACCATCCGGCTCAAGGATTTTGGATATTATCAACTTCTTAGTGATTTGTTAATTTTTTACCCCAAATAATTGATTTTTCGGAAAGTTTTTGCATCGGGGGGTTGAAACTTTCACAAACAAATAAGTGGAGTTGAATAAAGTTTTCCTGAAAGTTTCAACTGTGCAACTCATTTTTCTTAGAAGTTATCAACTCCTTAGTGATTTGTTGATTTTTGACCTCAAATATTTGATTTTTCGAAAAGTCTTTGCATCAGGGAGTTGAAACTTTCAAAAACAAATAAGTGGAGGCTAATGAAGTCTTCCCGAAAGTCTCAGCGCTCCAACTCAAGTATTTTGGAAGTTATCAACTCCTTAGTGATTTGTTAATTTTTTACTTCAAATATTTGATTCCTCAGAAAGTTTTTGCATCAGAGAGTTGAAACTCTCACAAAAAAATAAATGGAGTTTAATGAAGTTTTCATTGAAGTTTCATCCATCAAAACATACCCAAGTATTTTGGAAGTTATCAACTCTTTGGTGATATATTCAATTTTTCGGAAAGCTTCTGCCACAGGGAATTGAAACTTTCACAGTAAAATAACTGGAGTTTGATGAACTTCTCCTTAAAGTTTCAACCATCCAACTCAAGTATTTTGGAGGTTATCAACAAGGGATTTGTTAATTTTCTACTTAAAATATTTGATTCCTCAGAAAGTTTTTGCATCAGAGAGTAGGAAATTTCACAAACAAATCAATGGAGTTTAATGAAGTTTTCCTGAAAGTTTCAATCCTACAACTCAAATTTTTGGAAGATGTCACCTCTCAAGTAACTTTAAAATTTTGGATATATTCCTCATCAGCCAACAAGTGGAGTTCAATAAAGTTTTCCTGAAAGTTTCAACCTTCCGACCCAGGTATTTTGGAAGATTTCACCTCTAGTATTTTTCAATTTTTTTATGCACACCTCAAATACTCAGTTTTAGCATCAAGGAGTTAAAACTTTTACCAGTCAATAAATAAGTGGAGTTTTCCTCCTCCAACTAAAGTATTTTGGAAAATTCCACCAACAAATAAGTGAAGTTTTCCTGAAAGTTTCTACTCAGCAACACAATTATTGTCCAAGCTATCAACTCCTTAGTAAGAACAAGAACACAGTGTTGCACGTTTTCCGGACTAACCTTAGGATGCATCAAAACAAACGGCAACTCTGCCGCCAACTCCCCACCCAAAGCTCCAAGATACAGCTTGACTTTGACAGCATAGGAGACGATAATCCCAAAAGCATCTCGTTGATCCGGAGCTGCCAACCTACAACTCACTATATGACAGATGTCTATCAAATGCGCACACTCACAAAGTAGTCGAAGCCAGATTGGTGTCCTGTTTCTTCAGCTGACCATCCAGTGCAATCCCTCTTCTCTCTTTGTTTGACGAGAGGAGAGGCGTCAAGTAGATTACCTTTTGCAGACTGGATCCTGGATTAATCGGACATCCCTCCTGAGTCTCTATACTGGCAACAGTGGTCCTATACTGCCCATTTTGGAACAGTACCACATCGACACCTTGCTGCACCATTGCTTTTAGTTTCTTGACGACTTTGTTGCTGTTGTTCCTTATGCAAATATTCACTGCTATTTTCTCTCCATGGTGGTAAAGCTGCTTGTCCAGTGTTACCTCCAGCTCCAGCTCGCCAGGACTCATCATGAAGTCCTTACGGACTACAGTGCAAGGTTGCCGTCCTTGTTTGGACGGTGCATACTGTACCTTCCTTATGGCCATGGACACAGTACTTCGTTTGTGAGTACGATCAGTTTCGTTCTCCCCTACAAACAACTTGACGTAATAATGAACCCCGCAAGGTTGTCCCTCATCATCATGCCCTGGCTGCAGAGTAACAGAAGCAGGAGCACTGGGAGGAAGAGTGAAGCGGAACGGGTAACAATCTTCGCCGATTTTTCTGATGAGGCGCTCTTGTAGCTTATTGGTGGTTGGTTTATCTGAAGGATAAACTTGTTCCGACACAAGGAACAGGTCTTTTTGGAAGTTCAACCCCATCACTTCATCTTCTTCGCGGCCGTAGCGGAAGCTACAGATGACTTGACCGTAGATTTTGCGGTCTTTGTATTCTTCGTTGATCACCAACACGCCATCTGGATGTTTGTTAATTTTGCCGCCCAACGTGGGGTTGATGGTACTTACCAATAGGCTCAACTCCGGAAATATGATCAACAAAGTCCCGCTTACCCAAATACATGGTAAGTTTGCCATTTGGGGATTGTTTCTTGTAGACGCGGAAATTAAAAACCATGGTCACTTATTTGTTTGATGCACTAAATACCTTGACATGGATTTTGGGCCTTTTATACGTGTGTGTAAGGCTTCCTTAACTCAATTAGACATGTACGTTTTTTCTCAGACTTGTCCCACACACGGGATTATGTTAAATCGAATTAGAGCATTCATGTACAGGGTGTGTGTATTAAGAGGGTGGGGTTTCCAAATTTATTCAATTTTTAGCCTACATTGAGCTTTAAAACACAAAATCCCTGTAAATATTTACTGTACAACAGAAATAAAAATATGTAAGAAGAATTGTTGAAAATCATTAACAAAGCAAAAGCTTAACGGTTCTAGACCGGGTTGAAACGTATAGCAACTGGCAACGCTGTCCTCGCCAAGCTATCTTTGGCCGCCCCTAGATTGTCGCTTGTCACAATGTCAAAAATGTAAACAACATTGAATTTCACTTCGGAGTAGAACTGTCAAATTTCCGCTTGCCAAATGGGAATCATATGCGACCATCTACATTGTATTTGTGGTCAAAGCCATTTGGCAAGCGGAAAACTGTCACTTCCACTTCGAAGTGCAATTTGATGTTAATGAGAGATAAAGCCACGCTATGTCAAAGTGACAACGAGCAATGTTGCCTGATTGTGATTGTTTTGTTATAGACAGGACAGGCTGCGCACTGATGAGGGTGCCCACATGGTTGCGCTTGGGTTCCATTATGGAAATTTGACAATTTTATTGTTTTTACCTTTTTTATCAATTTTCATTATCATACAGTGTGCCCAAAATTGATTTAAATTTGAACGATAATCTGGTTTGAAATTTAATATTGTCCCAACACATTTTTCGTTAAAAATATCAAAAAATCAGCTACATTTTGGTTTTTGAATCCACCGTTTAACTAAATTTTTAACAACGTTATAGGCATTTTTATTCAACATACAATAAGAAGTGGTCAATATATTGTATTTTTTGATACATTTAAACAACCTTGTAATTTTTCAAAAAATTGAGCTAGAAAGTTGAGTTAACAACCAAAATGTAGCTGACAGAGTGAGCTTCAATAAACTATTGGGCAGTTTTTTTGAGGCAATTTGAGGTCGACTCAAAACTCAACCATACCAGAGGCCTCAAATTTGTGTTTCAACAATCATCAATGTATTCTTCATTGAGGGTGGTCATACGCCAGCTGCCAAAGTTCAACAAAAATCCCCAAAAAAAATTGGGAAGAACCCCACCCAAGTTGACCCATCGCATTTGGGTTTATTTTGAGGGAGTAGCTCCCGGTTTGTAGGTCACAAATTCGGCGGGTCCAAATGGCCACACCTGATATTTGCATCTAAGGAGTTGGCGGATGCGCGCGCCGCCCACACCAACCGCCTCCCCACTCAAGCCGCCCCCTTTTGAGCACAGTGGGAATGGAAGGGATGGAAAAGCGGACAAAATTAGGAAATGAATGAATTTCGTCAAAATATCCGATTATTTCACATTTTCTATCAAGTTCTTTAAAACTATGTAATTTTTGAACGAATTGGGTGATTTTGATGAACCTAGCGCCATTTTGTGGGGAACTTAATCAACTTTTTGCAATAATTTTTGTGATTTTTTATCAGGGCAAATTTTGAAGAGATTCGAAATATTCGATTTTTTGACATTTTCCATCAATTTGTTTAAAATGCTTTAACTTTTGAACGAATTGACCGATTTTAATTAACCTAGCGCCATTTTGTAGGGAATTTTATCAACGTTCCGCAATAATTTTTGTGATTTTTTATACAGGCAAATTTTGAAAAAATTAAAAGTATTCGATTTTTTGACAATTTCCATCCAATTCTTTGAAATGCTGTAACTTTTAAACGAATTGACCGATTTTGATGAACCTTGCGCCATTTTGTGGAGAATTTAATCAAATTTCCGCAATATTTTTTG
Source organism: Orchestes rusci (assembly GCA_958502075.1). Lineage (NCBI taxonomy): Eukaryota > Metazoa > Arthropoda > Insecta > Coleoptera > Curculionidae > Orchestes > Orchestes rusci. The sequence continues at coordinate 112,313,875 of OY293304.1, read as the reverse complement.
AGTTTTTTTATCCCTTCAAATTTTGAAGACATTCGAAATATTCGTTTTTTTGACATTTTCCATCAATTTGTTTAAAATGCTTTAACTTTTGAACGATTTGACTGATTTTAATTAACCTAGCGCCATTTTGTAGGGAATTTTATCAACGTTCCGCAATAATTTTTGTGATTTTTTATACAGGCAAATTTTGAAAAAAATTAAAAAAATTCGATTTTTTGACAATTTCCATCCAATTCTTTGAAATGCTGTAACTTTTAAACGAATTGACCGATTTTGATGAACCTTGCGCCATTTTGTGGAGAATTTAATCAAATTTCCGCAATATTTTTTGAGTTTTTTTATCCCTTCAAATTTTGAAGAGATTCGAAATATTCGTTTTTTTGACATTTTCCATCAATTTGTTTAAAATGCTTTAACTTTTGAACGAATTGACCGATTTTAATTAACCTAGCGCCATTTTGTGGGGAATTTTATCAACGTTCCGTAATAATTTTTGTGATTTTTTATCAGGGCAAATTTTGAAGAGATTCGAAATATTCGATATTTTGACATTTTCCATCAATTTGTTTAAAATGCTTTAACTTTTGAACGAATTGACCGATTTTGATTAACCTAGCGCCATTTTGTGGGGAACTTAATCAACTTTACGCAATAATTTTTGTGATTTTTTATACAGGCAAATTTTGAAAAAATTAAAAATATTCGATTTTTTGACAATTTCCATCCAATTCTTTGAAATGCTGTAACTTTTAAACGAATTGACCGATTTTGATGAATCTTGCGCCATTTTGTGGAGAATTTAATCAACTTTCCGCAATATTTTTTGTGTTTTTTTATCCCTTCAAATTTTGACGAAATTCAAAATATTCGTTTTTTTACATTTCCAATCAAATTCTTTAAAACGCTGTAACTTTTGAATAAATGCACCGATTTTGGTGAATCTTACTCTGTTTTTTAGGGAACTTAATCAACTCTCCTCAATTTTTTTTATGAATCTTTCATCCCTACAAATTTTGACGAACTTCAAAAAATTATATTTTTTGACATTTCCCATCAAATTCTTCAAAACACTGTAACTTTTTAACAATTGGACAGATTTTGATGAATCCTACGCCATTTTGTAGTGAATTTAATCAACTTTCCTGAAGAATTTGTTTTGTTTTCTCATTATTGCAAATTTTGACGAAATTAAAAATATTCGATTTTTTTACATTCTCCATCAAATTCCTCAAAACTCTATAACTTTTGAACGAATCGACCGATTTTGATGAATCTTGCACCATTTTGTGGGGAATTTAATCAACTTTTCTCAAAAATGTTTGTGTTTTTTTATCCTTGCAAATTTTGAAGAATTTCAAAATAATCGATTTTTGACATTTTCCATTAAATTTTTTAAAACGCTGTAACTTTTGATTGAATGGAACGATTTTGATGAATCTTGCGTCATTTCGTAGGGAATCTAATCAACTGTGATTTTTTATCCCTGCAAATTTTGACGAATATCAAAATATTTGATCAACAGCATCACAAATGAGTGGCTTAATGCTACCTGTCAAAAGCTCCGTTTGGCAAGCAAGAATCATATGCTTCCATCTACATGAAAATTGTGTTCAAAGTCACGCTTATGCCAAATTTAATGCGAGCTGAAATTTGACAGTTCCACTTCGAAATGAAATTGATTGTAAACCATGCAGGCTTTATTAAGCTGACTGTCGTTCACGCATTCTGACAAATGCTCCCTTAAATATTCAAAATAACGGTTACAGTGATGCCATTCACTTATGAAAAAAATTAGTTTGCTGATTTTCTACTGATGGATCAAATATTAAGTTTTGTAGGTTGAAAAACTCAACCTAAAAGTAGTTTTTTTCAGTATAAAGGAAAACTCCTTGAAATAAGAAATTGATCGATAAACTATATTTACCCTTCCTCAAATCTTGAGTTTGTCAATAAAGCCAAAGGCTGAGATATTGGAGTCTTAGCCATTTAATCCTGATAAAATATTTCCAGGATTTACTGCAGATATAAATTCCTGTAGGGCTTTAAGCGACCGCAAACAATTAAGACGAACCTGATCCTGATCCGCATAAGTGCCAAGAATGTGGTATTTATATTTAGAATAATCTTTCTTTGTATGTGTCATTAAATAAGAAAAATAAATCAACTTAAAATTTGGTTTGATTTTGTTGTTACAGTTAGGTATAGATGGCGTTGGCAACAATTGTAACAGAAGAGTAAAAATCTTGACCATCCAGATGCAGCATCCCTGGTCCACTGTCCCCATCCCGAGGGGATGAAAAAGATGCGTGAGCGTCGGGCGCGTCGCGACGCCGCCGTGCACCGGGTCAAGCAACGTCGTCGGCGGCGGCAGGCCAACAAGCAGCAGCGTCAGCAAAGAAGCGGCTACACAATCAGGCCGGTCGATAAATTCATTTTCTTTTGCTGATTTTTCGTTTCGGAATTAATTTCACGTTATTGTCGCCGCGATGCTGTTGTGAACGACGCCTCAACATCAGGCCATTTGTAGATCCTCGAACGCACGTAGTTATCGACATTCCGTAGTCTTGTATTTAGAATGGGAGCTAAAGGAAGTGTGGAAGCAGCCAAAATCAATGCACAAAACTGGAATGATCTCGAGGTGAGTTTCTAGTTTCTAGCCCGTTCGGACCATGAACTGGTTCTGACCCGCAATATTGATCTGTGGGGCGGATAAATTATACTTAGACTTATCACCCTTTACGCTTATTACCGGATAAACTCCATTATTGTCGGGAGTTCAGGCAAAAGTAGGTCACTCAACTCCCCAACAAAAAAACCACTTTGGCTCGATTAGGGTGGGTCACACCTTTAATCATTTTTAATTAATTAATTAAATTTTAATAAATGAAGCTGTTCAAGCGCCAATGAAACCTACAAAAAAACAGGGTTAATCCCTGTATTTGTTCTACATTGTTGCTATTGATAACATAATTGCCTGACGTTAATGACAGATGGCAACGTTGCCATTTTAGTTGCAGGTGACATAGACTGATGTCTTTAACATCACCAAGTGTGCTAAATTGGTTACTCAACACTACTGCGCATGACTAAATAACATTTAACGTGTAACCCTGTCATATAAGCGGATGAGAATGTCGCTTCGCCACCGCGCATGCCCCTCTCGTGTGGTACGTACACCATCTTCATTCTTCTTTAGACTCACTCTGTGTTTTTAACTTTGGCAACATTGGGTTACCAATTACAACTGACACAATAGATCAGCTTAATGACATTTTCTGCGTCTCAATTGACAAGTGACGACTGACAAACTGTTGGGTTCAGGTACCACAAATAAACCAAAAATTTGGCAACATTGCGTCAAATTGACATTAAAGACAGCTGGCATAATAGACGACATCAATAAGCTTTAAAAATTACAGGAGACATATGTTGATTTATGAAAACTTTGGAAACATAGCGTCAGAATTGACCAATAATGACAAATGACGTACCGACATTGTTGACATATTTAATTAACATGAATAAGCAATAAAAAATGGACTAGATGAACAATGAATAATCGAAACCATGGCAACATAGCGCTACAATTGACAATAATGACAGCTGACATAATAAACGACATCAATAAGCTTTTAAAAAGACAGCAGACAGTTGTTGATTGAAGAAAACTTTGGCAACATTGCGTCAGAATTAACTAATAATGACAACTGACGTGCTTACATGATTATTAAACATCAATAAGTAGTGAAAAATGGAGATGATGATCAATGAATATATTCAAGAGTACGGCATCATAGCATTACAACGAACAATAATGACAGCTGACATAATGAACGACATCGTATGACATCAATGAGCTTCACAAAAGTCAGCAGACAGTTATTAATTTATGAAAACTTTGGCAACATTGCGACAGAATTGACAAATAATGACAACTGACGTACCTACTCACTACTCAGTTGACAATCAGTAAAATAAACATCAATAAGCAATGAGGAATGGAGTTGATGATCAATGAATAATCAAAACTATGGCAACATGGCTGACATAATAAATGACATCATACATGACATGCTTCAAAAAAGAGAGCAGACAGTTTTTGATTTATGAAACCTTTGGCAACATTGTGTCAGAATTGACAAATAATGACAACTGACGCACCTACACTGCTGACATCATTAATGTAATGAGAAAGAGGACTCGTAACTCCACGACCTAAAAAATTGTTACCTAATATGACAGTGATGGCCATTTTTTTGGTGTCAAAAGCTCCCAAAACAACTCACATGGTGTAGTTTCCTCTCCTTTCCCTTATCTAAGGCTGACATAATTGACAGACATCAATAAGCATAAGCAATGAAAAATGGAGTAGATGATCAATGAATAATCTAAACTACGGCAACATAGCGTTACCATTGACAATAATGACAGCTGACTTAATAAACGACATCAATAACAGTTAAAAAACTTAGCAGACAGCTGATAATTCATTGAAATTTTGGCCATTGGGTCCCAACTATCATAATAAAAATCCTTAATATGAAGCAAATAGAAGAGCAGTAAATTGATGAATTATTAAAATCTTGGCAACATTGTATTCCCATTGACAAGTGACAACTGACATAATGAACGAGAGGAGCAATTCAAATGACAATTGACATAACAAGATCATTGACTATTAAAAAAAGGAACAGACAACCCGAAGTGATCATTTAATGATGAACTCCACCTTATTGCAGCACAAACATTCAAAGCAGTTTTCCGCGCACCACCAACGGTCTCAGTCGTTGAACCGCAACGTGCGCAGCCAGTGGAGCAGTAGCCGCGATTTTGGTGGAGGTGATATGTGGTGACATCAACGGTGCCAGTGCCCAGCAGGAACGTTGCAGGGGATGGGCAACAAACTAAGTTGCTCATGCGCGCCACTCATCCGGAAGGTTCGTAATGGCTCAACGCTTCTTAGTCGGTGTTAGATCAGTAGTTGCTATAGATGTCTGTTTTAACAAGGAGTTGGAGGGAGAAAACATCATCTCCTTACAGTGGAGGACAGAGGAGTTACTTAAGCTAATTTGCTTTTTGTGGCTCTAGACGAGATAGTATTTATGCATGCCGAACATACTATTCTAGAACACCATCGTCTTCGACAAGTAACAAAAAGCCAGTTTTTTGAAGGACACCCTGTATTTGTTATTGTATTTTCGAATTCTACGAGAAATTTTAGTAACTTTTCATATAAAACACCATATCTCTATCTCTAACGGTTTTCGAGATGTAAGGCAGTAAACAGAATTTCAAGGGTTCTCTTAAATTGGTTCTTTGGATGTCAATATCTCGCAAACCGTTGAACATAGGGACATGGTGGTTTTCATGAAAACATCTTAGAATTTCTCGTAGAAACTGAAAATGCCATAAAAAATACAGGGTGTCGGTCAAAAACTGGACTTTGAACATGTAGGTCCGGACTCTAGGACTGATGTCCTCGAATTTGTTCAGATGCCAATATCTCCAGAACCGTTAAATATAGAGATATGGTACTTTATATGTAACCTCCTTAGAATTTCTCGTAGAATTCGAAAATGCAATAAAAAAGTTAGGTTGTCGTTAGAAAAAATCCTTGTGCTTTGCTAAATGTAGTTACAAATGTTGCAATAAACTGTTTACAAAGACATTCATCGATCAATCACCCTCACCTTTCCATTAAAAAGTTGAGTTAGTGTCAGTGGTAGTTGCTATAGTTGGATGATGTAACAAGGAGTTGGAGGGAGAAAAAATCATCTCCTTACAGTGGAGGACAGAGGGGGAAGTTATTTAAGATAATTCGCTTTATGTGGTTTCAGACAAGATGCATGCATGCCAAATATACAGGGTTAAGAATACCACCTCTCAATATGTTTCATTTAACGACATAAAACCGTTTTTTTTTCAAGAACATCCTGTATTTTAGATTGCATTTTCGAATAATACGATGAATTCTAGAAGGTTTTCATAAAAAACACCATATCTCTATCTTTAACGGTTTTCGAGATGTAAGGCAGTGAACAGAATTTCGAGAAGTTCTCTTAAATTTTTTCTTTGGATGCCAATATCTTGCAAACCGTTGAACATAGGGACATGGTGTTTTATATGAAAACATCTTAGAATTTCTCGTAGAAACTGAAAATGCCATAAAAAATACAGGGTGTCGGTCAAAAACTGGACTTTGAACATGAAGGTCCGGACTCTAGGACTGATGTCCTCGAATTTGTTCAGATGCCATACATGATACTTTATATGTAAATCCCTCAGAATTTGAAAATGCAATGAAAAATTGAGGTTCGCTACACATGTATAAATACAAATGTTGCAAAGACATCCATTGATTAATCACCCTCACCATTCTTTAAAAAGTTGAGTTAGTGTCCTAAAGAGGGTTTCCATTGTTTCCAGGCGTACAGGTACGACGATTCACCATGGCAAACGTCCCGTCGTCGCGACGGTCACCTCCTTCGGCTTTGGGCCGAAGTCTTCCACGTTTCGGCCGGTGGCGGGGGCACCTTCAAATGGCAGCAAGTAAGCGAGGACTTGGTGCCGGTGAACATAACCTGTATACAGGATTCACCCGAGTGTGTGTTCCACATCACGGCCTACAACTCTCAAGTAGACAAAATTCTTGATGTTCGATTAGTTCAACCCGGTACCCGTATAGGTCAGGCCTCCGAATGTTTCGTCTATTGGAAGGATCCAATGACGAACGACACTTGGGGCCTGAATTTTACTTCTCCCATCGACGCCAAGCAGTTTCGCGAGTGCTGCGTGAGTATAAATGCGCAGAAGGTAATCATGTTTAGTCCGATCTGTTTCAGTCGCCGTCTTTCAAGTTCTCTCGTAAAGCTTCGTCGTCTTATTCGCTGAAACTGGACCCGCCGGGCAAGCAGAAGTTTAAACAGAAACGCAAGCCGGTGAGCACGCCTGCGTCACCATCGCGGTCCAGAGAGCCGCAGTGCACGTGTATGTCAGCAGAACAGTATGCTCGGCTACGAGCTCAAGATCCTCGATACAGGGGGTCGTCAACGTTGCCGCGCAGCACAAGAATATCGGACACCGAGGGCAAGGTGGAGAAGATCGCTGCTGCCACTTCATCTACCAGCTTGTATGACAACATTGGAGCCACTCAAACTTCGTCGTTGCCTGGTTTGAAGGTTGCAAAGGAGGCGCCGGTGAAGCAGACGCGGGACAAGGGTGTGCAGCCTCAGGCGGACACCAGCACAATGACAAATAGCTCAAGCATGCCAAAGACTGTTACGGCCTCTGTGGGGACGGAAAGTGATGATCACACTGAATCACAAACCACCGACCAACCGTCGCAATCAGAAACCCAAGTGGAGGCAACATCAACTACAACCAAAAGTGTCAACACGAAACCTATTAATGTACTGAGCAACACCAAGTCTGTTGACTATGCTGATATGGACAGGCGCGATGTCAGCAATAATTTGCAGAGCAGGCGCAGTAAGTCTAAGAGTTCTGAGGATATGAACAGGGACAACGGTATCAGTCTGGACAGCAATACACTGAAACGCATGCTCAAACCAATGCCCAGTCAAGAAAGTCCAGTTACATCGCCGGAAATGAGCAGGAAGCGTTATCACTACTACCAACCGCGCCACATCAACAGACATGAGTCCGATTCTGGACGCAACAACAACAGATTTTCCAGCTCCAGATCGTCTCATGAAATCGGCAGAGGCTATCCTGGTCGTGGACTGTACTTGGAGCTGGAACGCGGAGCTGCTGGAGACTTCTCTCCTCCTTCGGACAATGTGATTTTTGACAACCAATGCTACGCCACCACGCCCAGTTCCAGCAATGGCAACTCGGACATGGAACAGGCGCACTTTGGCAGGCGCAGGCTGCATCGTCAGGTACCAGGTGGATATTGTATACATTTGGTTAATGATTGTTGTAGAATTCCAGCATCAACTCTACGCCAGGATCGCCAACAAGCAGACTGCTTTTGGAATACGAAATGCACTTAAGGAACACCTTGGCCAAAGGCATGGATGCGGAAAGCTACAGCTTGCACACATTTGAGGCGTTGCTGACTCAAAGTATGGAGAATCTAGGTATCTATCTAGATAATCGACGTAAGACATGTTTTTGATGGTTACTACTCCAGAGTTCTAATAAGGACTCTCGTTGTTTGCAGAATTTGCCGAGAGTCTTCCGGGGACGAACCAACGGAGTCCTTATCATCTGCGCAAGCGTAAGAAATTTGATCATTTGTCTACAGGAAAATTATTTTTCAACTATGTGAAGGGCCAGCCTCAAGCGCCTCAATGAAATCATCAACCCTGCCCTACAACCAACGTCTGGCTTTGCGAGAGAGAGACAGAGAGAGAGATGGTTATTACAGCGACCGCAACGAATTGTCTAGGGAACGGGAAAAGGAGAGAGAAAGGGAGAGGGGATACTTGAGTGACCACAATACAAGGTCTATATCCAACTTACCAACAGATGGCGCACAACTATCTTCATGTCTATTTCAGTTCACGTTGCGCTTCTTGCATCGGCGAGTCGAGCAGAGCTCAATGGTTCCGACACTCGGACGGATGGAGGTCCGGCAGTTCGACATTTAGTTCTGCGCAAGGCGGCGGGAATTCGACGGGGCATAGGAGAGCGCCCTGGGATTCCCTTCCGTCGTTGCGGCAAGAGGGCAGCATGAACGACAGTGGCTACAAAAGTAATCCGGGAGATAGTTTTGATCAACGGTAAGGATTGCTGATTTAGTTTGTTCAATTGATAAGAAAATCCAGTGTTAATTGCAGGGGCGTGTTTGACCGTCAGGACAGTTTGCGGTCTGATTATATGAGTGACAGAGAGTCTTGTCGATATGGGATTGTTCAACAAGCTTCCATTGAGAGTGCCGATTCAAGGTTGTGCTATTTGACGTCTTCCGAGGTGAGTCAAGTTTGCTTACTCAGTTTTCGTTTTACGTTTCGGCCCTAATTACGGACTTTTTGGTAGCTGGCAATACGTATTGTGAAAACACACTAAATTTCCTTTGAAACAAAAAAAATTACAGTGTAATCCCTCAACTCCTTCTTGGGAGGTAATCATTTTTTAACGTCGTCGATATCGACGAACTCTTCATCGATATGTATGCGTACTCGCTCTTTTTAGCCTGATAAGTGGGTATTGAGTATCTCAGTCAATTTTCGTTATAAATACTTGGTTTTGGGCATAATTACGGACTTTTTGGTATCTGGCAATACGTACTGGGAAAACACACTAAATTTCCTTTCAAATAAAAAAAATTACAGTGTAATCCCTCAACTCCTTCTTGGGAGATAATCATTTTTTAACGTCGTCGATATCGACAAACTCTTCATCGATATGTATGCGTACTCGCTCTTTTTAGCCTGATAAGTGGGTATTGAGTATCTCAGTCAATTTTCGTCATGAATACTTGGTTTTGAGCATAATTACGGACTTTTTGGTAACTGGCAGTACGTACTGTGAAAACACACTTAATTTCCTTTCAAATGAAAAAAATTACAGTGTAGTCCCTCAACTCCTTCTTGGGAGATAATCATTTTTTAACGTCGTCGATATCGACAAACTCTTTATCGATATGTATGCGTACTCGCTCTTTTTAGCCTGATAAGTGGGTATTGAGTATCTCAGTCAATTTTCGTTATAAATACTTGGTTTTGGGCATAATTACGGACTTTTTGGTAGCTGGCAATACGTACTGGGAAAACACACTAAATTTCCTTTTAAATAAAAAAAATTACAGTGTAATCCCTCAACTCCTTCTTGGGAGATAATCATTTTTTAACGTCGTCGATATCGACAAACTCTTCATCGATATGTATGCGTATTCGCTCTTTTTAGCCTGATAAGTGGGTATTGAGTATCTCAGTCAATTTTCGTCATGAATACTTGGTTTTGAGCATAATTACGGACTTTTTGGTAACTGGCAGTACGTACTGTGAAAACACACTTAATTTCCTTTCAAATGAAAAAAAATACAGTGTAGTCCCTCAACTCCTTCTTGGGAGATAATCATTTTTTAACGTCGTCGATATCGACAAAGTCTTCATCGATATGTATGCGTACTCGCTCTTTTTAGCCTGATAAGTGGGTATTGAGTATCTCAGTCAATTTTCGTTATAAATACTTGGTTTTGGGCATAATTACGGACTTTTTGGTAGCTGGCAGTACGTACTGTGAAAACACACTAAATTTTCTTTCAAATAGAAAAAATTACAGTGCAATCCCTCAACTCCTTCTTGGGAGATGATCGTTTTTAAACGTCGTCGATATCGACAAACTCTTCATCGATATATATGCGTACTCGCTCTTTTTAGCCTGATGAGTGGGTATTGAGAATCTCAGTCAATTTTCGTTCTGAATACTTGGTTTTGGGTATAATTACGAACTTTTTGGCAGCTGGCAGTACGTATTGTGAAAACACACTAAATTTCCTTTCAAATAAAAAAAATCACAGTGCAATCCCTCAACTCCTTCTTGGGAGATAATCGTTCTTTAACGTCGTCGATATCGACAAACTCCTCATTGATATGTATGCGTACTCGCTCTTTTTAGCCTGATGAGTGAGTATTGAGTATCCCAATCAATTTTCGTTGTACATACTGGGTTTTGGGCATAATTACGGACTTTTTGGTAGCTGGCAGTACGTATTGTGAAAACACACTAAATTTCCTCTCAAACAAAAAAAATTACAGTGTAATCCCTCAACTCCTTCTTGAGAGATAATCGTTTTGCAACGTCGTCGATATCGACAAACTCTTCATCGATATGTATGCGTACTCGCTCTTTTTAGCCTGATGAGTGGGTATTGATTGTCCCAATCAATTTTCGTTGTACATACTGGGTTTTGGGCATAATTACGGACTTTTTGGTAGCTGGCAGTACGTATTGTGAAAACACACTAAATTTCCTCTCAAACAAAAAAATTACAGTGTAATCCCTCAACTCCTTCTTGGGAGATAATCGTTTTGCAACGTCGTCGATATCGACAAACTCTTCATCGATATGTATGCGTACTCGCTCTTTTTAGCCTGATGAGTGGGTATTGAGTATCCCAATCAATTTTCGTTGTACATACTGGGTTTTGGGCATAATTACGGACTTTTTGGTAGCTGGCAGTACGTATTGTGAAAACACACTAAATTTCCTCTCAAACAAAAAAAATTACAGTGTAATCCCTCAACTCCTTCTTGAGAGATAATCGTTTTGCAACGTCGTCGATATCGACAAACTCTTCATCGATATGTATGCGTACTCGCTCTTTTTAGCCTGATGAGTGGGTATTGATTGTCCCAATCAATTTTCGTTGTACATACTGGGTTTTGGGCATAATTACGGACTTTTTGGTAGCTGGCAGTACGTATTGTGAAAACACACTAAATTTCCTCTCAAACAAAAAAAATTACAGTGTAATCCCTCAACTCCTTCTTGGGAGATAATCGTTTTGCAACGTCGTCGATATCGACAAACTCTTCATCGATATGTATGCGTACTCGCTCTTTTTAGCCTGATGAGTGGGTATTGAGTATCCCAATCAATTTTCGTTGTACATACTGGGTTTTGGGCATAATTACGGACTTTTTGGTAGCTGGCAGTACGTATTGTGAAAACACACTAAATTTCCTCTCAAACAAAAAAAATTACAGTGTAATCCCTCAACTCCTTCTTGGGAGATAATCGTTTTGCAACGTCGTCGATATCGACAAACTCTTCATCGATATGTATGCGTACTCGCTCTTTTTAGCCTGATAAGTGGGTATTGAGGATCCCAATCAATTTTCGTTGTACATACTGGGTTTTGGGCATAATTACGGACTTTTTGGTAGCTGGCAGTACGTATTGTGAAAACACACTAAATTTCCTCTCAAACAACAAAAATTACAGTGTAATCCCTCAACTCCTTCTTGGGAGATAATCGTTTTGCAACGTCGTCGATATCGACAAACTCTTCATCGATATGTATGCGTATTCGCTCTTTTTAGCCTGATAAGTGGGTATTGAGTATCTCAGTCAATTTTCGTTATAAATACTTGGTTTTGGGCATAATTACGGACTTTTTGGTAGCTGGCACTACGTACTGTGAAAACACACTAAAGTTCCTTTTAAATAAAAAAAATTACAGTGTAATCCCTCAACTCCTTCTTGGGAGATAATCGTTTTTTAACGTCGTCGATATCGACAAACTTTTTATTCATATATATGCGCACTTGCTCTTTTTAGCCCAATAAGTAAATATCGAGTATCCCAGTCAGTTTCCGTTGTACGTTTTTATATTTTATATTATTTATTTATTTATTTATTTAAAATCAAACAGACAAACTCCAAATTGTCAAAAATGTAACAAATCTTCAACAAACCAGGGCCGGCGAAAAGACGAAATAAAAATCAAAATAAAATTAAAAAAGTAACTCCCAATAACAGAATATTTTTCATAGTACGGAGTATTTTTGCTATTTTTTTTATTGCTCAAAAGTGCAAGATCTATTAGCACAAAGCTCCCGCGCTTTTCGCATCTTCTCCGTTCAATAGTCACTATGCTATCTGTCAGTCTGTCCCAGCCCATGTGTGTATTCGTTCGGCGCTCAAGTCGAATGCATTTTTTCTATGGAAATCAGTCGGAACTATTCGGGATGTCGCCCGAAAAAAGAGCGCCACCGTGCGCTATTTGAAGACACACTAGGGGCAGGGAAGCGTTTTTGTACTTTTTCAGGTGTGTCCGAAAACTTGTACTATATTTGTGCTGATCGTACTGATAGTTTGGTTCAAAACGAAGCATTTTTGTACATTTGTCATTGTTCCAGTACAATAATAATAATTATTATCTGCCTTGTCTTGTCAGTCCGTTCCATTTACGATACACATACACGCCGATACGTATATGTGACGTCATGATGGAGTAATTGATTGCTCCAAAATCTACCAAAATTAATTCCAAAATATCAATGACACAAAAAAACAGTAAAATTACGATATGAACATCATGTTACGACCTGTTTATTATTGAGACAGCGATAGGAAAGAATATCTATTTCTTTCTAACTCACTGATGGCCTATACATATATATATATATATATGGACAGAAATGACTACGATTCGTTGTCGACAACGACCGTGTCCTTTCCAGGTACGAAGTATGGAGTTCAATGGACTCAATATTTATTAATTGAAGGGCTTATTGAAAAAACGTGACAAGCCACACTCCAGACATTTTCCAGATGAGCATTCCAGGTGAAGGTTTTGTCTTGCGTGACGGAACAGATACCCCATTAAGAATAGGGGAAAGTAGGAAGTTTAAGCTTTCTTCTTCTAGTGAAGGGTATTATGATTGTTTTGGCAGGGTTAACAGACATTTGCTCTCTCCTGCACCAATCATTCACAAGGTCGATGACCTCTTGGATCTTCCCATTGATTTCTTCATCCCGGATATTTCTGATTAGGACAACTACGTCGTCTAAATAGACGAGTGCGTCCAGCACCATGGCTAGCAGGTCATCAATGAGAAGGGACCACAAGAGGGGTGAAAGTACGACAACCTGTGGGCATGATATAGTATAGGTTATAGGTCAGATCTCGAAAAAAAATCTCAATTTTATGAAGCGGTTTTCACTCAGGTAACTGGAAACATTTGATTGTCTTATTTCACGGTAATTTCGTGCGAATCACCAAAATCTTGCCGACCTTGGCCCGAGATTATCCAGATTGATTACCTAATAGATCCATTAAATTGCCAAGCGAAGCAATATTGAAAAAGTTGCGCAATAATAATTTTCGATTTTCTTCCAATCAGATGTAGTGAGAGGGCAACGGGTGATTAAACGGATAATTGATTCACTCGTCTATGGAGAAAAGCTGATTGGAAAAATCTGGGGGAATTGGATTTTGTTCCTTTGAAGGGATTATCAATGGAAAAGAAATTAATCAACGCCCATATTGAACAACTGTGCCATGTTTATTCAATGTTTCGTGTCACCAGAGCAATTATTTTTGTTATTTATGGCCCTATTGCGTGCGTTTACACTTGATATGTTTCAACCATTGCGAATATTTGCCTCGCTTTGGTGGTTTTAATGGAAACTGGCTTGGCTTATGATGTTTCCTGTTTATATTTACATATTTTGATGATTGTTTTTTGAGACATTTTCAAAACGGTTTGACATAAAAAAGTTAAACTTTTCAATTTCATTTTATGCCAGATAATATGGTTTTTGAAAATTGACCAGTTTTGACTAAACAATCTAAAAGCTTTATGTTTTTGGCTATTTAAAAGTTATTCTCAGCATTTTTATATCATCAAAATATAACACACTCAAATAAACGCCACCACAAAACCAGGTTCAATTTTTATTGTTGACTTTGAATTTCAAAATAACGTACAACTATTTTACCGACAACAACCTTGTTTAGTCATGTTTCGTACAATTGTATGGTACGAAGCAACCCTGACTGTCAATCATCAATGATATATTATTATTATGCCTGGAGCTGACATTATTTTTTGGGTGTGACTGTCAGGCAAAATGTAGTTTTTGAGATGTTGCAGCAGCTTCACTACAATAATTATTGTATGGTACATAGTGATTTATTACTGCACGTTCGCTATTGATGTTGACGCTTTTCTTGTGCATAACAATTCTTCTATAAAATAAAAACCGTCTTTATCACAGTCATGAGGTACAAAAGATGCCTTATTGATCACAACTATACGAAGTTTATTAATAGTTGCGGCGTAATCTGTGTTCCTTTGACAAGAATTTCAATAGCGACTGCTACTTCAACGTGAAATGTTGCCATTTGACCTTTGAAGTTGAAATGCGGACTTTTGTTCCATAAATGGTCGAGTTTATTAGCCTCGATGCAACTCTTGACCGATTGTCGCAATGCTAGTTGTGAACCTGCTCTTATTGTTTGACAGCTGACACAAACCAGTGTTGCCATAATTTGTATTGTTGCGTTATGATGAGTCCTACCAAAGTCTCGACCGCTGCCATATTTCGAAAGTGTTGCCAGACTTCATATGGTAATTATTTACACATTTTCTAAAAATGAGCAAGCTCTGCATAGATAAAGCTCAAAAATTGATAACTGAGTCTGTTTGACAGCTGTCATATTTCAACAAATTTCATATTGTAACCATTTCCACTTTCTTTGTGACAGATTGATTTTTTTTCGATTTTGCACAATCGTTGCATAAATTAAACTGAAAACATTGATAGCTGAGTTGTTTTGACAGCTGTCATATTACAACAGTGTTGTCAGACTTTATATTGAAAGTATATCAAATTCTTTTGAAGGAGTTATTTTCAGTTATTTTGATAGCTGTATTTTTTTGACAGGTTTCATATTTCAACAGTGTTGCCAGATTTTACTTTCTCTGGAAGATAATGATTTTTTGATCGCCGCATATATTAAACTGAAAAAATTGATGGGGCTATATATTAACAGCTGTCATATTTTAATAGTGTTGCCAAAATTCATTTAAAAAAATAGATATTGTTAATTTTGTTTGAAGAGTTCTCTGCTCGATTAACTGCTCAGTTTTGTTGAGAGCTGTCATGACACAACAGTGTTGCCAAACCTCAACAATTTCACTATCTCTAGTAAAAATTGTCATTATTCTTCGAGTTTGCGCAATTGACTCATAAATGAGACTGAAAATATCGACAGATCGGTTCATTTTGACAGCTGTCAAATGTCAACATAATGAGATTGGAAATAACGATATATCAGTTTATTTTGTCATTTTTGAACAGTGTTGCCAGACTCAATCAATTTTCACTCTCTCAATTGACTCACAAATGAGACTAAAAATATTGACAGACAGACAGTCAATTTTGACAGATGTCATATTTTATGTTGTGACAATTGACAATGTCTCTGGTAGAAAAGTAAGTCAATTTTCTTCGAGATCGCGCAAATGACGCATAGATAAAACTGGAAATGTTGATAAATCGGACTTTGACAGCTGTCATATCTTGAAGGGCAAATCCAGGCACATTTATCATTGAAGTTTAACGTCAACGACTGATAAATACTGTAAGGGTTGTTACTCATCTTACAATTGTACTAAACTTGACTTAACAAGGTTGCTGTCGGCAAAGTATCCGTACTACTAGATGATAATAGTACATTTTATATAAATTCCAGACAAACCGACTTTCCATGTAAACAGAACTCGTATAAACCCTCCCATCATTCAATTCCCGACAAAAATCGATTTCCATCTCCGTGGAATAATAAATTGCCGATCCGAGGCAATCAACGACTTCCTTCAAAGGTCGCAACTTTGCCAATAACAGCCTTGCAACACGATTCCCAAGCAAATAAAGGCTTGTTTCAATCGAAAACACCGATTTTAAGGCGAAGATAAATTACTGTCTACACAGGACAGGATTTAAGTTTTTTAACGTTGCAGGAAAAACACTTCTTTGCTAAAACAAGAGCAGGAAAGATAACAGCATTGGTGGCAGGGTGAAGTGCTTTGCGGCATTGGGCATGAAACATTAATGAGATTTGGGTGACTTGATTATGCGTCTGTATTTTTGCGGAAAAAACTTTGCTTATTTAACTGCAAAGTGGATTTTTTAATTTAGTACAACCACTTTGCCTACAGCAACCTTGTAAGTCCAATTAAATACAATATTATCAGACATCATCAACGTGACAGGGTTGCTGCAACTGTATTGGTTGTACTGAGGAAATTTGAATGAGGTGGCAACAAAACAGCTATTTAGAAAATTAACAATTACGTCAGCGCAAATCAAATTTCCAGCATTTTCGCTCTAAAATTATTTTCAGACAGCCCCAAAGTTGATTAGCTCTATATTCGGTTATAAAAGCCGCGTTCGGTATCAATCATTCATAATTGCATCGTGGTTAAAAGTCACGTTCGGAAAACATGGAATATTAAGTAAGTTTCATTTTATTGAAAATGTACGTGACTTTCTGCGGCATGTTGATTTTTAACTTCAGGAAAAACATTCATGTATAAAAATTCTTAAAAGTACCAATGGCCTTGTTTGGCAACCCTGTATTAATTGTACTACTACTTCCAGTACAATTGTATCAACCAAAACAACCACAGTCAAATTGACATGAGCCATCATTGATATAATAATCTGTGGAGGGGCTACTCAACAAATAAGGCGTGTTCTTGCAAATTACAGTTCATAAATCATGCTCGCCTGTATACAAAGGTCTGTTTGCGGAGGATTTTAATCCGGATTACTGACCGTGACAGTTTACCGTATTTTATAAATTGATGATGGTTTAATCTTGATGAACAACTGTATTCAGTGTTATTGAACCGAATACATCCAGCAATTTCGACATTCTTGCGATTCCAAATTTCGCCGCCTATCGATCGACCTAGTGCCGAAATGGGCCGCGGATGGAGCTGCCCATTAACTCCCGCATCCCCTCTATGACGTCAGCGGTGTCGGCGCATAAGGATTTTCCACATTTTACCGTTTCATACGCAATCAAACCGTCGGGCAGCGCGTACGTGTGTGTTGGTGCGCCGCAAACACGGAAATAACGTTCGGAATTTTCATGCGTCTTGGATGATGTTCGCTATTAAGTACATGGGCCAAAAGCGATTGTGTATGTTAATTTTTTCCTATAATTTCATTTTGGGAAATAATTTGGCGTTATGTGAGTGCATCAAGTGGCATTAAATTGGCAACGTTGACAAATAATGCGGTGTTGTCGCATTTTCATGTTCATCCAGAAAAAATATAGCGAATTTTTCAAATAATTACCGGATATTTTTAAACTTATACAAGAAGGCAACATCACCGCAGATTCCCCAATGACACTACAACTGTCATTTTTGTCTCAAAAATCCTATCCCGAATACTGGACAGCCGCAAATTTCCTGCAAATGATTATCCAGAATTGCCATTCAGGATTGTGGTCCTGAATTAGCCGCAAAACTAAGAGATCAGGATGCATACGCTGAATAATGCATGGTAATCAACGTTTGAAGCTGTACAAAAACAAACATTGCAATGATCTGGGTTAATCCAATTATTAGCTGATTAGTTATGCCTGACAGACCACGCCTAATTAGAGAAAGCCACTCCAGTATGTTGTTTATGACTGACACATAAAGTAAGATTAGCAGGCCCATGCAGATCGTTGGAAAAAAACTTTTTTCCCAGACATTGTGAAAAGACAGAAACGATTTGGACAAAAAGAAAACTCTAATAGCAGTCATTTTTCCGCAAAGGAACGAATGCAAACTTTTGTAGTATCAGAAAATCTTTGTCTTGTTAGCACAATGGATTACATTTGAATGCATGGCAACGCTGTGAAATGTCAAATTTACTTGTCCACACTGTTGCCAGATAAACTAAATTATTTCCCAGTATAGTTTTTCGATTTTATTGCACAAATCACACGTATTTGTTGGAAATACACCATACACAAAATTATGATTTGGCTTTTTACTAGTTTGAATAGTTCAGTGAATTCAATTAAAGGGGAGGAGTGTTCAAATAGAGCGCTCTTTCACTAGACTCCGCCCCCAGACCATTGGGTTCAAATAAAAGCATTTGCAGCCCCACTCAACCCGCAACAAACAAATAAATAAATAATGGCACAAACTAAGAAACGCCGTCACAAAACTGTCCATTTCGGCGACAATTTCCTGCTGCAAGTGTGCTCGAACAAAAACTTCAATCTGCATCATCCATGTGGAACGATGGAAGCGAACGTACAAAAGTTTTTTAATTTCATCGAGAGCGTATTGAGCACTTGGGTAAGATTGAACAAATTAAAGTTAAATTTTGAGTGTGCGCACTCCATCAGGTAACAGAAGAGGGTTTATCGCAAGGTGACCAAAGCGAAATGGACGAGCGCGAGTTCGAAAAACGGCGCATGAAGAAAAAAACGAAAAAACAAAACATTTATCGGCTGTGTAAAGAAGTGACGAAATTGAATAAAACCGCAATTATGGGGAGTATGCGATTCCGGCATATACATTGGAACCAAAAACAAGATGCCGAACGATGCAATGCCAGGTTTTTGCTTAAGGTACCCTTTTTTTTGTTCCGCACTGTATGTTGCTAAAGGTCAAACAAATTACTGCTTTTGTTTGGCGTTTACAATTTAATTAAGTCGCTTTGATTGATGAAATCCAGCAGCACATTATCATTTATTATCCAATTAATTAATCAGGGGCAATTTACTATCTGCCGCTAAGCACATAGCGACAACGCTGTCGAGTAGTACCCTTCCTGACATCCAACCATCTGGAAACAGAGACACGTGTGTCACAATAATCTTTCTCATGGTGCGTCCCCATGTGCGTTTTGACATTTTAAGCGTATTGACATAACAGTTCTGATTGGTTGTATAATTTTGAATCATGACGGCGGGAATATCACGAACCAATCCTATCGCAAAACGCGGAAACGCCGTCCTTGAAATACGCTCATGAGGACCCACCATCAGACTGCCAACAAAAGATCGTAATTCTTTCCTCATGAAACTCCCTGCTGGGCGAAATGGGGCGATTTTTCAAACAACTACAATAAACTGCAAAGTCAGCCAAGATGCAGTGAACTAGTTGGTTGATGACAGATGTCAAGGGATTCAGTACCGTATCATGTTGCCAATTCACCAACTAGACAAAACAAAACCATTTTCTTTTGAAACATACGTTTTCCAAATGGAAAAACATCACATCCGTGACAAATACGCCAGGATATGAAGAAATATGAGATCGCTCCAATCTTTTCCGTTTGGTTGGTTGGCTTTTCTCGGGAAAATCTTTGTTTTTCTCCTGTGTCGTGTCTTATGAATTGGTAATCAGCTTAAAAAGGGGATAACATGTAATGGTGACTTGGCAAAATAAGCTGATTTCCCACAGGAGTAAAAAGAAAAAAAAAACATTTAAAGTATCCTCTCGAAATAACCGCGCTCTTCAACGTAGAGACATATTGCTCGAAAAAGAAAAAGCCAACTCTCTATTTCCAGCAAAAACGGAAACATCGCCCGACGAAAGATGTAAAAACTTGTCGGATATTAGAATTACAAAGTGAAATCTGAACAGCGCTCTGCCGCGCCACGCTGATGACGAAAATATGGATCTGGATTTATTTGAGCGAGCTGCAGACGACGTTTTATTTTCAAATAAAGTCAGTCTGGTATAGTTTAGAGTAAAAACGATTCTACATATAACGTGAATTTATATTTTACTATGACACAACTTTTTACTATTTACAACAACCGTAATGTTACCATTTAAATATAACCACTTAATCCACTGGAACTCTAGGATTATTCCAAAAAGTCTGATGTCTATGTCTGGCAACACTGCCGTTAGATTTGTGTGAATCAAGTCTGCATTATGTCATTAAAAAACATCACCAATTCCCTACAATACCTCACCCCATTCATGACGTCACTAGCGTGCCAACAGTTACGAAATAATGCACGATGAACAATAAACAATTGAGAAACGCGAAAGAGGCAGATACGTTCTTGTCCGGAAAACCCCATAAATAATAAGGAGAATTCATAATATATCCCCATGGCGCAAAAACGATAAATCATCAAGCTCGCATGTGAAACTTTATTTTGTCGTTGTTGTCAAGAAAAGTTTCTATTTTGTTGCAGATAAGCGACGATGATCGCATGTCTTTGACGACGGCCGTCAGCGACGAGGATGAGGGTGAAAGTGTGATGAATTCACCGTACAAAGCAAATAAAACCGGCACCGCTGCTGCCTCTTTTAATTGCACCGGTGCAGTGAGGAAGGCTGGGTAAGTGACAGTTGGCAACCATGTTGGGCTGCTTTTAGTGAGTGGTATGACGTAAAGCGCCGTTGCCATATTGTGCAGTAGGATCTAGAAGGGGTTTAGTGATGGGCATCAATGATGAAAAGGGATGGGCAACACCGTTTTGTAGCATTGACGTCATGTGTCAGTGAACACAATATTTGAACTGTCAATTTTATATTGCGGATAATGCATAACACCGCACCTACTTTTGTGTAGCGCCTTAAATATCTTTTTATGAAATTAACGTCATGTGTCAGTTTTGAAAGTTGACAATTCCTGTACAGGGTTGTCGTTGATATTAGTTTGTACTGAATTCAATTTTACAAAAATATTCTCCGTTCCAAATCACAGGCAACATTGAAACAATAATCAACAACGTCTAAAAATAGTCACTTAGTTTTGATCCTACATTTGAATGAGCAGTTTTGTCAAGTTTGTTGTTGCCTAGTGTAGGGTGTTTATATCAAATAAGTTGTTTCATAATATTTTCTGTTCATTACCTATTCATACTTCATTGTCTGATGTGGCAACATTGTATGAACTTCTGACGTAAAAAAGGCTACGTAAGCAATAATCAACAACGTCTAAAAAAGGGACAATTAACCAGAAGTGATCCTGCATTTTATGGACACTGTTGTCACTATGTTGTTGCCTAGTGTGTTTATATCAGATTAGTTTTTTCATATTTTCAGTAAATTGTCCATTATACTTCATGATCTGATGTGGCAACATTGTATGAACTTTTGACGTAAAAGACGCTTCGTAAGCAATAATCATCAACGTCTGAAAATAAAGACAGTCAACTAGTAGTGATCCTACATTTTTATATGGGCAGTGTTGTCATGTTTATGTTTTTGCCAGCCTCAGATGACTTTTTTCAAAATAATAATTCACACTTACCAAACACAAGTCTCGAATGTGAATACGAACAATGAATACAGCATTGTCTGCCATCTGTTGTATGCAAACGCAAACACAACGATCATCAAGACCTACACGTTAAATAGAACAAATGGCTCATCACTTTCATCCGGAATTCCTGAGCACATTCCACTTTTTACACAATGTATAATGACGTCATTAGGCTAGATGCCCAATTTTGCGCAGCTATTACCACGTAATGTATTCTTGACAACACTGCATTGGATCAATACTGATTTATTGTCCTTAATCATAGAAATAGTACGTAGCTTCTTTCATGTCAAAAGTGCATACAATGTTGCCACACTACTTTATTAGTTCTTCGTCTATAGATAATAAATTTTAAAAATAAAGCCAAGACGTATGAAATAATTGTCTCTATTAGTCATACAAAAGTACAATAATTATCTCATTCTAAGCCAACCGATTTTCTCAATTATCATAACAAGCCGCAATTACCGGCATCCTGCCCGGACAACACACACTTTATCCGATCAGTTCCTTTCTTGACAATCCAGAAAAATGTTTCTCTTGGTGATTTTCTGTGTGTGCTTGGCGCAAGCCTTTGCAAACCCCACTCAGTGCTCGGAGAAAGCTGTCCTGACCACACCCACGGAGCTGGGCCAGTTGAACTGCACCAACTTGTTGGTGCTGATCGCCAACAACATTGGCCTCAGCGAGATTAATAATATAGCACTAGTGCCATCTACCGTCAGGAATTTGTCGTTTGCCGGCAATAACTTGCACAGGATTGATGCGGGTGTTTTCAGCAACCGCTCCTTTGAAAGTGTCAACTTTACGTTGAATAAGATCAACGATGTGGCCCCTAGTGCATTTGATGGGATGTCAAATCTAACGTCTGTTATTCTAGACCACAACCAGCTGACAGTCTATAATATAACGTTCCTGCAATGCCCCAATTTGAAGCTGATATCCATCAAGCACAACTTGCTCAAGCGCCTGACAGATGGCATGCTAAAGCACCTCAAAACCAACATTCTATCAGTGGATTTAAGCTACAATTTGATCAAAGAAGTGAGCAGAGCAGCGCTTGATGTGAAGCAGTTCCAGCAGGTCCATCTAGACCACAATGACTTAACCAACGCAGTGTTGCTGATCAAACTCGTTAAAGCCGATTCGGTGGATTTATCCGAAAACAAAATCACTTGTTTGCCGAAGGAGTTTATGGAAAATGGCCTGAGCAAGATAAAAATGCTCAATTTAACCGGCAATCCGTTGGAATGTGCTTGTTTGCAGGATTTGAAGCGGAAGTTGCGGAAAAATGTGGAGTTTCAGAAAATGTCGCCGCTGGTGCAGCATATTAATATTTTGTTGCCCAAGGAAGATGGCAAAGCTTGTGAAACGACCAAGAAACCGAAATGATGTTGATAATTTTATTGTGAATGGCAACCTTGCAACCACAACTAAGATCGATTTTGCTATATTGTCCCTCATTATAGACTTAGATATGTCAGCTGTCACTATAAATGAAGCCTGCCTCAGCAAGGTTGCCACAACGGATTGTTATGCAAATGGAACAATAATGTTATCTTATGACTTTACTACATCTAAATGTAGGTATCATTGAAACAATAAATTTGACAACTCTGCCAATAGTCCCTACAAATGTAGGATCATCACTGGTTTATTATTGTCTTTATTAATTGTCGTTTTTTCATATCAAATGTTGCCCCATATTTTCTAGTTCACCAATAATCGCTGTTCATTAATGTAGGATCACTTCTAAATAAATGTTCCTATTTCCAGACACGTGACTGCTTGTGTGACTATAAAACATTGTTGCCAGATATTATTCCATTAATATTTAGATAGCAGATAATGGAGTGAACAAAATAACTAGAAACTTAATCTGGACTGCACTGTCTTTATATATAGATGTTTCTACAATGTTGCTTTGCACTTCTAGATTATTGTCCCTATTTTTAGACATGTCACAAGTTAGGAACATCCTTGTCAAAATTAGTTTTTTTTTACTGTAGTTTGACTATAAAAATATAGACAAAATAACCAAAAACATAATGAGCTTGACAACACTGCTTAGAAGTTTAGAATCACTTCTTTCCATTGCCCATATTTATAGACGTTATGGAATGTTTTCTTTTTGTAACGAAGTTCAAACAATGTTGCCACATCAGATTGGATAAATTAATAGAAACAATAAGAAAAGAAATGGATATAAATCTAGAATCACTATTGGTTCGATGTCCCTTTTTATGAAAATGTATATCACGGCTCAGCATAAATAGACACCAGAAGAGACAATACTATGATTGAAGAAACCAACAATACAGAAACTTGACAACACTGCCCACTAATCCCTTGTCCCCATATCTAGATATCGTAGATTGTATTGTCACAATGTTGCCACAAATCATCGATTATTTCAAACCTCTCTTCCAGATTCCTGAGCGTGAAAAAATGGCTGCTGCGCAAAAAACACCAAATCGAACTAGCACGCAAGCGCGGCTGGAAAGGTTACTGGGTGTGCCTGAAAGGCACCACTCTCCTATTCTATCCGTGCGAATCGCGCGAAGGCCGCAGCGTGGAGGCGGCCCCCAAACACCTCATCATTGTGGACGGAGCCATCATGCAACCCATCCCCGAACATCCCAAAAGAGACTTCATTTTTTGTCTGAGCACTGCGTTCGGTGATGCTTATTTGTTCCAAGCACCTTGCCAGGTGAGTTGGCAACATTGCTTTATGTCATAGTTGTCATTGTGAATTGAGTTGCCAAGTTGATACTTTTTGCAGGTTGAGTTGGAAAATTGGGTCAATAGTATACATAGTGCGTGCGCTGCTGCTTTTGCCAGACATCGAGGTAAGACAGGAACGTTGCACTTGCTGCAGGAGGAAATCTTCAGACTGGAAAAAGCCATAGAAACCGACTACAAACTGAAACACATGGCAGAAATGCAACAAACTGTAGTGGTAGAACTGGAAGCTCGTCAACAACTGTGCAACCAAGTGATGCAATGGGAGGAAAACCTGGAACGTCTTCATTGCGAGCAATTCAGACTGCGTTGCTACATGGCCAGCCTCCAAAGTGGCGAACTACCAAACCCCAAAAGTCTCCTTACGCACGTATCTCGTGCAACCAAGAACACTCTGAACAAACTGGGAGTGTTCACGGTGTCCTCGTTCCATGCGTTCATCTGTGCCAGAAGTCCATCTTTGTTGAATAATCTGCTGGCGGGCAGAGGGGCGACCAAACGCCGCCCCCCTTTGTTGTCGCGGTCGAACAGCGGCTCAAGTAGACGTTCCCTGCAGATGAATTCGCGGGACGAAGCGGAGAAGACCGTCAAGGTTTCCCTGCCCGACCAGGTGACAACGACAGTGTTCGTGCGGGAGTCGATGTCGGTGGAGGAGTTCCTATCAAGTGCCTGCGCCCGAAAGAACCTCAACCCTTCGGAACATTTCATTCGAGTGAAAAAACGACGAGATATGGAGGATCACAACTACTTTGTACCCCATCGCAGCGATCTCATTGAGACTTATGTGAGCAACATAGAAGATAAACAGCGCGGGTTCTGGAATCAAAATTTGTACCTAACCTCGATTACAATTCTTGTGCGTGTAGTCATTTATAGCGTTGATCCTAAGAGATATCAGGATCGATTTGTGGTGTTTATGTGATGTTGTTGATGTTTTTTTGTTGTTCTTGTGATCTTCTGCTTGCGTTCTTTTAAACAAATCGATCCTGATGTCTCTTAGGATCAACGCTATAAATGACCACACGGGATCATTGAGGTTAGGTACAAATTTCAATTCCAGAACTCTGGTACAATTTAACGAGATTTTTGCAGCTACACACCCACGAAATCGTCGAAGTATGTGCCAAAATTTTGTACCAAGTAGAGCTATCGCGTAGCACTCTAGAACAAATGTGGGGGTTCAGCGTGGAAGCTGAGTTGGTCGAAAATGCCGATAGACAGGACGAGCTGTGTTGCTACGTCAGTCGTGTGGAGGACAAGAGTGTAGCAATGCAGAACGGCATAATCAAAAGTGATGAAATTATGATAATCAACGGATCAATTGTCTCCGACTTGGACATGATGTACTTGGAGAGTGTGCTCCAGGAGGAGCTCTCTTTGTGCATGATGATGCGGTCTTCCCGAACGGAACCTCCCGATATCAGCGGTTTGTTGAGAGCTACCGATGATATCATTGAGAGTTTGGTTTGTCCGCCTCCTCCCACTGAACCGCCGGTGATCAGTGAGGAGATGATTTCGGGGTTGATTGTTCCTGCACCAGGTGAGCTAATGTTCCTTTCATTTATTTATTGAACGGACCTCGTATAATTAAGAGTGCTCGAAATCATCGATCACTTACCTGCACATGCGCTCAAATTCCAACGTTTTAGGCCTTGAACAAATAATTATGTTGTTGATATTCACTTAGACCAATTACGTTGTTGCATAACAAAAAATTATTTTCATTGTTTATTGCTTTTTTACAGGGTTGTCAAACGTGACATTGACGAGGGTTTTCCCATAATTCTTCTCCAACTAATGCGATGCGGGTGGATTTTGAGGTTACGTGTATCGAGTGGGGTGTCAATTTATGTTAGAATTTTCCAACTAAGACGATGCAGGAGGATTTTTTGCATTAAAATCATCGTGTGCGGAGACTCAGTCTATTTTTGTCAATTTTGAGGTTAGGTGTATCAAGTAGGGTGTCAATTTATGTTAAAATTTTCCAACCAAGACGATGCAAGTGGAAATTTTTAATTTTGATTATCGAGTGTGGAGATTCAGCCTAATTTTGTCATTTTTGAGGTTAGGTGTATCAAGTGGGGGTGTCAATTTATGTTGAAGTTTTCCAACTAAGACGATGCACGTGGAATTTTTCCATTTTCATGATCGAGTGAGGAGATTGAGCCCATTTTTGTCATTTTTGAGGTTAGGTGTATCAAGTGGGGTGTCAATTTATGTCAACATTTTTCAACTAAGGTGATGCAAGTGAAATTTTTTTCATTTTGATTATGGAGTGGGGAGATAGAACCTATTTTTCTCATTTTTGAGGTCAGGTGTATCAAGTGGGGTGTCAATTTATGCTAAAATTTTCCAACCAAGATGATGCAAGTGAAACTTCTCCATTTTGATTATGGAGTGGGAAGATAGAACCTATTTTTCTTATTTTTGAGGTTAGGTGTATCAAGTGGGGTGTCAATTTATGTTGAAATTTTCCAACTAGGACGATGCACGTTGAATTTTTCCATTTTCATCACGGAGTGGGGAGATAGATTCTATTTTTCTCATTTTTGAGGTTAGGTGTATCAAGTGGGGTGTCAATTTATGCTAAAATTTTCCAACCAAGATGATGCAAGTGAAACTTCTCCATTTTGATTATGGAGTGGGAAGATAGAACCTATTTTTCTTATTTTTGAGGTTAGGTGTATCAAGTGGGGTGTCAATTTATGTTGAAATTTTCCAACTAGGACGATGCACGTTGAATTTTTCCATTTTCATCACGGAGTGGGGAGATAGATTCTATTTTTCTCATTTTTGAGGTTAGGTGTATCAAGTGGGGTGTCAATTTATGCTAAAATTTTCCGAATAAGATGATGCAAGTGAAACTTTTCCATTTTGATTATGGAGTGGGAAGATAGAACCTATTTTTCTCATTTTTGAGGTCAGGTGTATCAAGTGGGGTGTCAATTTATGCTAAAATTTTCCAACTAAGATGATGCAAGTGAAACTTTTCCATTTTGATTATGGAGTGGGAAGATAGAACCTATTTTTCTCATTTTTGAGGTCAGGTGTATCAAGTGGGGTGTCAATTTATGCTAAAATTTTCCAACTAAGATGATGCAAGTGAAACTTTTTTATTTTGATTATGGAGTGGGAAGATAGAACCTATTTTTCTCATTTTTGAGGTTGGGTGTATCAAGTGGGGTGTCAATTTATGATGAAATTCTCCAACTAGGACGATGCACGTTGAATTTTTCCATTTTCATCATGGAGTGGGGAGATAGATTCTATTTTTCTCATTTTTGAGATTAGGTGTATCAAGTGGGGTGTCAATTTATGCTAAAATTTTCCAACTAAGACGATGCGCGTGGAATTTTCTCATTTTCATCATGGAGTTATCAGATTAATCCACACAACAAGAATAGGTTACAGAGGAAAATTGCAAATTTCAACCAAAACTTCAAAGGGTTGCATAGTTGAGGGTCGAGGAGTATACCATGACAATTTTCATAAATTATCTTCAATGTGGCAACACTGCTCTGACAGTACAAATAGGGGAATGTTATCATTGTATCCCTTTTTAAGGAAATATCCTTGTTCGAAAATTAACGCACATTATCACTGTAAATGCATAGCAAACCTTTTAAAACAGTTTCCTAACCATATAGTTTCCGAGATCACTCGCAGCGTTGCCGTAGTTAACCTTGTTTAAGGAATAAACTCTCTTTTAATAGTGAAGGGAGAATTATGCCAATATTCACTTCTCAAATTCCAAAATTGGCGCAAAATTCCGCGCATGCTCCCAAAAAGCAACGCTGCCGTAGTTAGCCTTATTTAAGAAAATTCTCTGCGCTCAATTTACACAAAAATTCCAGGTAAAGACCGAATCTACTCAACTGAACCCGATTCATCGCACCTAGCAGATGGCGCTATGAAAGTCTCGTCACGCACCAATTCGTTCGAAATCGAAAACCTCCTAAAAAGTGCCGAACAAGTGACCGGATTTTGCCGATCACCTGTCGAAACGCGAAAGTCAAATCCAACCCAATCAACGCCCTCGCGCCAGCTGTCCGACTCGGAAAAGCTGCGCAAAGTGATCATGGAACTCGTCGACACAGAACGCACTTATGTTAAGGTACCTTTACAATGTTGCCATCTGTTGCTACGTAATCAATCGTTGCAGCACCTCAATAGTCTGCTAGAGAACTACTTAGAGCCGCTTAAAAAAGAAACGTTCTTATCCAACGCCGAAATCAACGCCCTCTTTGGCAACATCCAGGAAATAGTGGCGTTCCAACGACAGTTCTTGCGCAATCTCGAGGAGGCCATCGAGTTGGAGCCTAGTTTCGACAAGTTCGAGTTTGCGCACCACTTCAAAAACATTCTCTTCTCCATTGGAAGTGCCTTCTTGTATTACGTCAATCATTTCAAGCTGTACAGCTCGTTCTGCGCAAGTCACAGCAAGGCGCAGAAGGTGTTACACCCAAGTGAGTATCAGCACAAGATCGCGCAGCCTTTTGACTTGGGTTTTAGACGAAGGCAACCAAGCGCTGCAAGAGTTCTTGGTATCTAGAAACCCGAAGCAGCAACACTCGTCAACGTTGGAATCGTACTTAATCAAGCCCATTCAGCGGATACTTAAGTATCCGTTGTTGTTGCAACAGTTGCGCAACCTGACTGATCCTAATACTGATGAGCATCAGCATTTAGTGGGTGAGTGAGGTTGGTAGGCTTGAGTGGTGTGATCTGATTGGCTGTTATGCAGAGGCGCTGAAGGGCATGGAGAAGGTGGCGGAACATATTAACGAAATGCAACGAATTCATGAGGAATATGGCGCGATATTTGATCATCTGTTCAGGCAACATCAGAAGTCGTGTAAACAGGTATGATGGGATACTTTTTTCTTTGAATCTACTATAACTTACCCCTGACTTATTTTTAAATATTTGACTCAGTCAATAGACTTAAGCCCCGGAGATCTCCTATACTACGGCGGAGTGGAATGGCTGAATATATCAGACTTCCTGGGCAAAATCAAAAAAGGCCTCGAACTGCACGCCATGTGCTTCGTCTTCAAAACAGCCGTCGTGTTCCTGTGCAAAGAGCGGCTGCGCCAAAAAAAGAAAATCATGGTAAGTCCCCAGTAGCACATGCACACCTCACATCCCATCTATAGGGAGTCACCAGCAAGGCTGCATCATCGGAAGTGGAAATAATCCGCTATCAAGTTCTAATTCCTGTGACCGAAGTGCAAGTCCGCGCATCATCAGCTAAAGACATGGACTCGCACTTTCTCTGGGAGTTGATTCATCTGCGCAGCCAGCTGCAAAGACGTTCCGAAAAAATCTACGTCCTATCTAATAGTACTGGAGAATTCCGGAACGCCTTTTTAAAGACAATCCGGCAGATTATCAGAGAATCTGTGCGCAACATGTCGATTCCTTCTACCAAACCGGGCACAGGGCCTGGGATGCTTCTTGTCACCGGCCACAAGGGGGAGCTGAATAGTTACACGTTGGAGCGGCCCAAGCAACACGTCATCATCCAAGGTTCGCACACGCTTGGCAAGAAAAAACCCAAAGGCCGCATGTCTGCTGGCAACATTGACTATCAAGATGAAGAGTTGCCATTTAGGAGTCGCAGTAAAACATTGGGCGACACTGCGGATGTTTGCATGAACCACGAGCGGAATGACGTCAAGTCGGAGGGCGAGGATGACTCTCAAGGAACATCGAAGAAAGCCACGCTGGGCAAGACGCCCAATCATCTCACTTTAAGGTAACTTGACCTATTGGTTCTATCGAAATTACTGAGTTTTACTATAGCACCACATCGACTTTATCAGCAGGAAGCACCGGAAGTCAGGCACGACTCATCCAGTCATCTCACCAGCCCGAAAAGTTTCAGCCGGTTCAGCTCGAAGAACTAGGTGAGTTTTTTTCTGAGTGGTTCATTATTCCTGATTCCTGAGAACTAGCAAAAGGCTGGGGTTTCAAAGAAACTCCAGTGACGTAGGCTTTCTTTTTGTTACAACCGTTTTTTCAGGGTCGCCCATATGGAAACCAAGGGAAAACAACAGCCAACCAGACAGTCTAGGGCGAAATAAGGGCAATTCGGTGCTTAGTGCCTCGCGAAAGTCCCTGATGGATGCACAAGATCAGCAATAGAGAGGTTTCGTGTTCTATTTCTTTTTATATTTAAATCTTGTTAACATGTCACAAAAGGATTAATTATAAACGTATTTTATAAGGTGTGCTGTTTTATTTTCTCGTTATTGTGACTACGCCACTGGCCAATTTTTTAAAATTTCCATTTCACTGTTTAGGCAATTCATGACATGTTTTATTTGAAAAAATTTGGGATGAAGTCAGAATTTTTACTCCTCTTTTTGTACGCCACTGGCATATTTTTTTGAATGGAAATGATTTTTTCACAGTGATGAGTCTGTTCACTTGGGTGTGGGAGATGTTTCATTGAAATATTTCAATTTTGGCGATTCTTCGTTATCGCAACCACGCCACTGGATGATGTCAGAATTTTCACTGCTGATTTTCCACGCCACTGGCATATTTTTTTGATAAATGAGTCTGTTTACTTGAGTGTAGGAGATGTTTCTTTGAAATATTTCAATTTTGGCCTTTTTTCGTTATTGCGACTACGCCACTGGCAATTTTTTAAAAATTCCGGTTTCACTGTATAAACAGTTCGAATACCTTCAAAATGAGGTGTCACATGACATGTTTTATTTGAAAAAATGTGGGATGATGTCAGAATTTTCTTTGCTGGTTTTCCACGTCACTGGCATATTTTTTTGAATGGAAATATATTTTTTTGATAAATGAGTCTGTTTACTTAAGTGTCGGAGATGTTTCGTTGAAATATTTCAATTTTGGCCTTTTTTCGTTATTGCGACTACGCCACTGGCAATTTTTTCAAAATTCTGGTTTCACTGTGTAAACAATTCGATTACCTTCAAAATGAGGTGTCACATGACATGTTTTATTTGAAAAAATGTGGGATGATGTCAGAATTTTCACTGCTGATTTCGCACGCCACTGACATATTTTTTGAATGGAAATATATTTTTTTGATAAATGAATCTGTTTACTTGAGTGTGGGAGATGTTTTGTTGAAATATTTCAATTTTGGCCTTTTTTCGTTATCGCGACTACGCCACTGGCAATTTTTTAAAAATTCCGGTTTCACTGTATAAACAGTTCGAATACCTTCAAAATGAGGTGTCACATGACATGTTTTATTTGAAAAAATGTGGGATGATGTCAGAATTTTCACTGCTGATTTTCCACGCCACTGGCATATTTTTTTGAATGGAAATATATTTTTTTGATAAATGAGTCTGTTTACTTGAGTGTGGGTGATGTTTTGTTGAAATATTTTAATTTTGGCCTTTTTTCGTTATTGCGACTACGCCACTGGCAATTTTTTAAAAATTCCGGTTTCACTGTATAAACAGTTCGAATACCTTCAAAATGAGGTGTCACATGACATGTTTTATTTGAAAAAATGTGGGATGATGTCAGAATTTTCACTGCTGATTTTCCACGCCACTGGCATATTTTTTTGAATGAAAATATATTTTTTTGATAAATGAGTTTGTTTACTTAAGTGTGGGAGATGTTTCGTTGGAATATTTCAATTTTGGCTTTTTTTCGTTATTGCGACTACGCCACTGGCAATTTTTTAAAAATTCTGGTTTCACTGTATAAACAGTTCGAATACCTTCAAAATGAGGTGTCACATGACATGTTTTATTTGAAAAAATGTGGGATGATGTCAGAATTTTCACTGCTGATTTCGCACGCCACAGACATATTTTATGAATGGAAATGATTTTTTTAAAGTTATGAGTCTGTTTACTTGGGTGTGGGAGATGCTTCATTGAAATATTTCAATTTTGGCCTTTTTTCGTTATTGCGACTACGCCACTGGCAAATTTTTAAAATTGCCGTTTCACTGTATCAACAATCCGAATACCTTCAAAATGAGGTGTCACATGACATATTTTATTTGAAAAAACGTGGGATTATCTAATGCTCATTTGATACGCCACTGGTTGATTTTTTTAATGAAAATAATTTTTTCAAATAGAAGTTGGCCATCTTAATTGAGTGTGAGTGTGTGAGGGATGTTTCATTGAAATTAGCTGGTTTTTGCATTTTCTTGTTATGACTGACTACGCTACTGCCCAAATTTTCAAAATACTGAATGCTCATAACCACACCATTGGTTCATGTTTTTGAATAAAAATTGAATTTTTTGAGAAGAAATTGGACTGTGTTATTGAGTGTGGAAAATGTTTATTGAATTATTTCAATTTTGACATTTTTTCGTTATTGCGACTACGCCACTGGCAATTTTTTTAAAATTTCCGTTTTACTGTATAAACAGTTCGAATACCTTCAAAATGAGATGTCACATGACATGTTTTATTTGAAAAAATGTGGGATGATGTCAGAATTTTTACTGCTGATTTTCCACGCCACTGGCAATTTTTTTTGAATGGAAATAATTTCTTTACAGTAATGAGTCTGTTAACTTGGGTGAGGGAGATGTTTCATTGAAATATTTCAATTTTGGCCTTTTTACGTTATTGCAACTACGCCACTGACAAATTTTTTGAAATTCCCGTTTCACTGTATAAACAATTCGAATATCTTCAAAATGAGATGTCACATGACATGTTTTATTTGAAAAAAGGTGAGATTATTTAATGCTCATTTTATACGCCACTGGTTAATTTTTTTGAATGAAAATATTTTTTTCAAAGATAAGTTGGTCATTTTGATTGAGTGTGAAAGAATGTTTCATTGAAATAAGCTGTTTTTTGCATTTTCTTGTTATGACTGACTACGCCACTGCCCAAATTTTCAGAATACTGAGTGCTCATATCCACACCACTGGTTTATCTTTTTGAATAAAAATTTATTTTTTTGAGAAGAAACTGGACTGTGTTTTTGAGTGTGGGAGATGTTTAATTGAATTATTTTAATTTTGGCATTTTTTCGTTATTGCGAATACGCCAATGGCAATTTTTTCAAAAATTCCATTCCATTGTATAGACAATATGAATACCTTTGAAATGAGTTGTCACTTGACATGTTTTATTTAAAAAAAATGTGGGATGATGACAGAATTTTCACTGTTGATTTTCCACGCCACTGGCATACTTTTTGAATGGAAATCCTTTTTGTTTAGCTGTAATATGTCTGTTTATTACAGTGTGGGAGATGTTTCATCAAATTTGGCATAAGCGTGACCTTGAACGCAAATTGAATGTAGATAGTAGCATCTGATTAGCATTTGCCAGGCGGAGATTTGACAGTTCCACTTCGAAATTAAATTGAATGTTAACCTTACATAACTTCGACCCATTCGACTGCTACCAACTGACAAATGCGTGTTCTTTTGGGGCACTCTCATCTAAACTACTCGCAATTTGAAGTGGATTTTGGTAGCGTTTGCTGTTTTTTCATTGTCCGCCTGTAGTTTGATGATACTTGTGGATTAAAGCTTTTTTGGTTTCACAAAAAGGTCCCAATTCCCAAACCCATTCAGTTATAGCAGTTCAACATTCAACATTTCCAAAAAAAAGCTCCAATAGTCTTTCAAACTGTTCAAAAATCAATATTTTACAAGCTTCTCTTCAATCTTGTAACAGTTTAAATACATCAAACCTTTCGCTGCTCTGTTCTGTCGGTGGCTCTGAAACGTCCGTTGTCACTGAAGCAAACCGAGAGAATACACCTCAAACGCCACTTGCTTCGGAAACAGAGCTTCAATCCACTGTCAAACGACGTTTGAGCGTATTCTTTTTGTGTGCTCTCGCACACTGCCTACAATTTGAAGTTGGTTTTAATGGCATTTGAACATTTTTTGTGCGCGAATCATTAACGAAACAAATGGATGCTCAATAAAACAACTAACAGCCATACCTACTTTTATGTATAATTGTCACAATAATATCAATAAAATCAACAAATTCAGCCATTGGCATTCAATCACATGTTAATGGAAGACATTCATTATCATTTGATATAAACACATTGGTCATGTGGAGCTCTAAAATTGTTTTGCCAGAATCTATTCAACTACAGCAGCCTTACACGTGACATCACAACGAATCAAATCATCCCTGCTCTGAATCAGCCGCAACTCTAGACTTCTTGCCGACGTGTCTCCTGCAAACAACTCTTATTTTCCTGCCATCAAACCCTCCTCAATACCTTGACAATGCTCTTTGTTATACTCAAACGTTCTCTGCAACACTGCCTGCAACCCTGACACAGTTTTCTCCAATGATTCCTGCAAATCGCCTTTGCTGAGGTGCATAAAACACAGCAGCAAAGCCGCAAACAAGTCCCCTGAGCCAGTAAACGAAACCGGCAGCTTTGGCACGGTAAGCTTCAGCTTGGTGCCTTTGATAGAGCTGGCAAACACGCATAGATCAGCACATTGTGGCAGCTCTGCTGATGATAAACAAACTGTTTCCACCCCTCTGGCGTGCAAGATGTTCATTGCCTGCCAGACGGATGCTTCATCGTCGATTATCACATCAGTTAGCAGCTGGATTTCGAACAAATTCGGCGTTAAAATCGTGGCAATTGGCAGGATTTCCTTCTTGTACACTGCAACAAGCTCGGCAGGAACGTAAAGTTGGCCATTGTCGCCCATAACAGGGTCGCAAACTGCAATTGCAATTTAGCAACGTGGCTTAAAGACGTTGTAACTGACCGTAAATCAACTCGGGGTTTGCTGATTTTAGTTGTTTGTGGACTTCGACGATTTTCTGAAGAAACCCCTTGTCGCCCACATAGCCTGTTAAAAGGTGGCTGTATTTGTCGATGGCGTTAGCGTGGAGGCCGTCAACTAATTCGCCTAGTTCTGTGGAGGTGATTACGTTGCCTTTTACGGTTTTGTAGCCGGTGTGGTTGGAGAATTGGACGGAGTTGATGTTGTCGACATCAAACCCCAGTAGCTGTGGACAAGTCGAACTCCTTGAGTTGCGGGGTTGAAAATTTCCAAAAAATAGCTTCAATTATCCTTGAAACTTTTTAGAATTTACTTTAGGTCTAGGTCTATCATGTAAGATGTCCATACACGTTTAAATTTCTCATTCGCATTCTTTTAGTTTAGTTAATTTTAGGTGTATCAAGAAGGGTGTCAATTTATGTTGAAATTTTCCAACTAAGACGATGCGAGTTGAATTTTTCAATTCCTATTATCAAGGGGCAAGATAAGGCCTATTTTTTCAACTTTAGGTTTAGGTCTATCAAGTGGGGTGTCAATTTATGTTGAAATTTCCCAACTAAGACGATGCGAGTTGAATTTTCCAATTCCTATTATCAAGGGGCAAGATAAGGCCTATTTTTTCAACTTTAGGTTTAGGTCTATCAAGTGGGGTGTCAATTTATGTTGAAATTTCCCAACTAAGACGATGCGAGTTGAATTTTTCGATTTCTATTATCAAGGGGCAAGATAAGGCCTATTTTTTCAACTTTAGGTTTAGGTCAAGTGGGGTGTCAATTTATGTTGAAATTTCCCAACTAAGACGATGCGAGTTCAATTTTCCAATACCTATTATCAAGGGGCAAGATAAGGCATATTTTTTCGACTTTAGGTTTAGGTCTATCAAGTGGGGTGTCAATTTATGTTGAAATTTTCCAACTAAGACGATGCGAGTTGAATTTTTCGATTTCTATTATCAAGGCGCAAGATAAGGCCTATTTTTTCAACTTTAGGTTTAGGTCTATCAAGTGGGGTGTCAATTTATGTTGAAATTTTCCAACTAAGACGATGCGAGTTGAATTTTCCAATTCCTATTATCAAGGGGCAAGATAAGGCCTATTTTTTCAACTTTAGGTTTAGGTCTATCAAGTGGGGTGTCAATTTATGTTGAAATTTCCCAACTAAGACGATGCGAGTTGAATTTTTCGATTTCTATTATCAAGGGGCAAGATAAGGCCTATTTTTTCAACTTTAGGTTTAGGTCAAGTGGGGTGTCAATTTATGTTGAAATTTCCCAACTAAGACGATGCGAGTTCAATTTTCCAATACCTATTATCAAGGGGCAAGATAAGGCCTATTTTTTCAACTTTAGGTTTAGGTCTATCAAGTGGGGTGTCAATTTATGTTGAAATTTCCCAACTAAGACGATGCGAGTTGAATTTTTCGATTTCTATTATCAAGGGGCAAGATAAGGCCTATTTTTTCAACTTTAGGTTTAGGTCAAGTGGGGTGTCAATTTATGTTGAAATTTCCCAACTAAGACGATGCGAGTTCAATTTTCCAATACCTATTATCAAGGGGCAAGATAAGGCATATTTTTTCGACTTTAGGTTTAGGTCTATCAAGTGGGGTGTCAATTTATGTTGAAATTTTCCAACTAAGACGATGCGAGTTGAATTTTTCGATTTCTATTATCAAGGCGCAAGATAAGGCCTATTTTTTCAACTTTAGGTTTAGGTCTATCAAGTGGGGTGTCAATTTATGTTGAAATTTTCCAACTAAGACGATGCGATTTGAATTTTTCAATTAAGGTAGGTATATGATCGTGGGGCAAGATAAGTTCAATTTTTCAACTTTAGATTTAGGCGAGGATTTAGGTCTATCAAGTGATGTGTCAATTTAAGTTGAGTTGCAGAGTTGAAAATTTCCAAAAAATGTTTTTAATTAACACTGAAACTGTATACAAAATTTGAAAATAAGTTATTGCAAATTTTGGATTTATGACAAATTGAATGTACCCTACAAACAAGCCTATAACTTCCGAATTCCTTGGGATAGGAAGTTGAAAATTTCCAAAAAATAGTTCCAACTATCCCTGAAACTGTATAAGAAATTTAAAAATATTTGTCCAAAAATCAAAAAAGTTATTTGAAATTTTGGATTTATGACAAATTTAGTGTATCATACAAACAAGCCTATAACTCCCTAACTCTTTCTTGAGTTTTGAAGTTGAAAATTTACAAAAAATAGCTCCAATTATCCTTGAAACCGTATCATAGTTTGAAAATACCTAGTTGTTCAAAAATCAAAAAAGTTATTGCAAATTTTGAATTGATGACATATTGAATTCACCCTGTAAACAAGTCTATAACTCCCAAACTCCTTGAGTTAAGAGGTTGAAAATTTCCAAAAAATACCTCGAATTATCCCCCCTGCTGTATGAAAAATTTGAAAATTATTATCCAAAAATCAAAAAAGTTATTTTAAATTTTGGATTTATGACAAATTTAGTGTATCATACAAACAAGTCTTTGACTCGCAAACTCCTTGAGTTAGGAAGTTGAAAATTTCCAAAAAGTAGCTCCAATTATCCCTGAAACTGTATGAAAAATTTGAAAATTATTATCCAAAAATCAAAAAAGTAATTTGAATTTTGGATTTATGACAAATTTAGTGTATCATACAAACAAGTCTTTGACTCCCAAACTCCTTGAGTTAGGAAGTTGAAAATTTCCAAAAAGTAGCTCGAATTATCACTGAAGCTGTATACAAAATTTGAAAGTTTTTGTTCGAAAAACAAAAAAGTTATTGCAAATTTTGAATTTATGACACCTATTGAATTCACCCTGTGAACAAATCTATAACTCCCAAACTTCTTGAGTAAGGAAGTTGAAAATTTCCAGAAAGTAGCTCCAATTATCCCTGAAACTGTATGAAAAATTGGAAAATTGTTGACCAAAAATCAAAAAAGTTACTTGAAATTTCCTCAAATTAGGTGTGTTCTAATATGTTGTGTTTGTGCCAGTGTGAAGGCACCTTCAACAAAAACCCATCCTCTCACCTGCATGGGAAAAACCGCACTCTTATTGCCAACATATCCAGAAACAACGTGACTCTGAATGGACAAAATCCTCGCCTCCATTTCCACAAACCTCTTCACTTTAACCTTCCTCAATTGATCCGAGAACCCCGTTCCTGTTATCTGAATCCCGTTAAGATAAGCTTAATCTGTTTACCGTCACGAGTTAACCTTGCCGTTAGCAAACTGCTTGAAAAAACTGAATTTCCCACAAGCCATGACATAATTTAGATCGATTTACGATAAAGATAAAACTAGACGGTCAAATCAATAGTAAACAAACGAACTGACATCAGTGACAGTTGCCTCAGCTGATTGTGATGAGACGTATTCTTTTGGTCGCGGATACGGGGTTGGTTCAAAAAATCAGAACATACTCCGACCTGACAATCTACAGTCAGTCAACATGGGCATCGATTACTACGGAGTTCTGCAAATAACCCGCACCAGCACCGACTTGGAAGTGAAAAAGGCGTACGTACTTCTCCTCACTTGAGCCCCATAACTATTAATTACAGGTATAGAAACATATCTTTGGAATTCAATGTCGAAAGGTGTAAAAACCCCAACGCCTATCAAGCGTTTGCCCTTATCGGCGAGGCCTACGACGTCCTCAGTGACCCCAAACGCAGGGCAGTGTTCGATCAGTACGGCGAAGAAGGACTCAAACGGGGAGTTCCTGGACCGGACGGATATATCCCTGCGTACCACTATCATGGAGATCCCATGAAGACATATAGGGAGTTCTTTGGTACGTGTTCCCCTTACGCGGATCTTCTGGATGTACTGAAAAAACCGCTAAAATTTTGTAAAACCCTGCGCGGTATTGAGGTGTGCAAACAGCAGCCGCCTATAAGACATCCGCTGCAGTTGACTCTGCACGAGGTGTTTTTTGGCGGAGTGAAGAAAATGAAGATACACAGGTTGATGTTTATTAATGAAGAGAAAACACGCACTGATGTGAGGGAGAAGATTTTGACTGTACCGATCAAGCCGGGAATGAGGGCTGGAACGGAGATTTGTTTTCGCAATGAGGGTGATCAAAGTGCTGCCCATATCCCTGGTATGACCTACACTAATCTGTCATAATCTCAACGATTGTTATAGCTGACGTGATCTTCATAATTGAAGACCGACCTCACGAGTACTTTGTACGTCAAGACGACAACCTTGTTCTAACCACAACCATCAGTTTGGAAGAGGCGTTGGTTGGCACCGTCGTCCCGGTACACACCATCGACCATAGAACCATTAGAGTACCAATCACGGATGTTATCACGTAAACCTTTCAACCGTTAATGAATGGTGTTTAAATCGAATTTGCAGACCTAGCTACGAGAAAGTAGTGGAAAACGAGGGGCTGCCAATGGTCGATAAATATCCAGATAAGGGCAATTTGATCCTGAAATTCGACATTGTTTTTCCTGACTATTTGACTCGTGCTAGTAAGGATATTATTCAACAAGCATTTAGATACTCGAAAGGAGGAGATGTGAAAAATGAACACGAATCTATCAATAAACTCGTGTTGGCTGATAAAATTCTACGAGTGCAGGCCGACGAACAGTTGCCGCCTATAGGCTAAGTTCAATTAACTTGTAATTAAATAAACTGTTTATTGATAATATAAATAAAAAACAACAAACAAGTGCTATCTCTTTCTTTCGCCTTTAACCGTCTTACGCTTCTCCTTCTTGTCCTCCTTAAGTTGTTTCTGTTTCTCCCTGCAACTCAGTGTTAACCACAAATTGCACTTATCAACACACACACCTGTCCTCCTTGTCCTTTTCTTTCTTCCGTTGACTGTCCAATCGCGACTGTTCTCTCTTGTTCTTCACCGCTTCAGCCACCAACTGTGCATTGACATTCTTCTCCAGATCTTCCCCAGTTTCTCCTTCTTCGTCTTCACCTTCAGAGTCGGTCATCTGGCCGAACTGAGACAGAATGGCTTCTCTACAAATGACCGATGTAAGGCACGTCTACTTATCGTGGACGGTGTGAACCTGATTTTTTTCTCTTCTTCTGTATAATGTTTTTGTTTGGTTGTCGCTAGGGATTGAGATTCAAGAAGTTTGACTAGTTTGTCGTCTAGATCTTGACTGGAAGCAACGACAGCGGTTTGTTGGGGTTTCAAGGCTTCCCATTTGTCGAGGATTTCGGTGCTTAGTCGGCCTATGTCGTTTGTCTGTAAGGTCCAATGATCTTATAACTATAGATGAAACATTTCATCCATGAACTGTGAAAAATTGTGTGTTCAACATCGAATATAGGTGAAAAGTGATGAGGAGTTGAGCGAGGCACTGACTGAGTGGGCATACGTTTGCATCTAATAGGAATGTGCTACGCTGCCCTGTTAATTCGCAGGGGCGTATCTTCTTGAAGAAAGAACGGAGAAAATTTAATATTTATTTTTTACCTTTTGCCGCCATGATGTTTTAATGAAATAAGAACTTCAGGCCTCAAATACATATTTGAGACCTGGAGACGTTGATCTTTCCTTTTCTTCATTTGTTTAGTTATTTTGAAATGATCATTATTTTCACTTTCATGAGTTGATTTTTGAGGCTGTCCCAAGTAAAGAGATAAACATTAGTAGAGTGACTAGCCTAGTTTACACTAGCCTAGTTTACATCGATAACTCGTTTAGTTCGGTCCGATAGGACCAAGCTGGTGGGGATAGTACGG
This sequence comes from Orchestes rusci, assembly GCA_958502075.1. Taxonomy (NCBI): domain Eukaryota; kingdom Metazoa; phylum Arthropoda; class Insecta; order Coleoptera; family Curculionidae; genus Orchestes; species Orchestes rusci. The sequence continues at coordinate 112,272,914 of OY293304.1, read as the reverse complement.
TAGGACCAATGCTTACTTCCTGCTCGTTTACACCGTCTTGCAATGCATGAACTATTTTTTGCCTCAGAAACTCAGAACCAACACAATTCACAATAATAACAATCAATATAACCTCAAAATTGTGAACCAGATCGAACCAAATTTAGTTCGGTACACTTGCTGGCGAGTACCGAACCAAGAGCGGACCAGCTCAGTCCGCAACTGTTTACACCATTCGAACCAAATATTTGGTTCGGATATAGTCCGAATTTGGTACTTGGTCCGCGGACCAAGTTGTCGGTATAAACTAGGCTACTGAAAGCTCGTTTAGTTCGGTCCGATAGGACCAAGTGGGTGGGGATAGTACGGTAGGACCAATGCTTGCTTCTCGTTCGTTTACACAGCCTTGCAACGCGTGGACTAAATGACTACGCGCACAATTCGTCAAACGTCAAAAACAAGTCGAAATTATTTATCAACACAATTCGTAATAAAAAAAAACATAAGTGAGTACGCTCAGATTGCTTTGAGAAACTCAGAACCAACACAATTCACAATAATAACAATCAACATAACCTCATAATTTTGATCCAGATCGAATCAAATTTAGTTCGGTACACCTGCTGGCAAGTACCGAACCAAGAGCGGACCAGCTTAGTTCGCAACTGTTTACATCATTCGAACCAAATATTTGGTTCTGATATAGTTCGAATTTAGTACTTGGTCCGCGGACCAAGTTGTCGGTGTAAACTAGGCTATTGGCTAAGCTAAGTGAATATAAAATATAATGTATACCTACTGTATAATGGATGAAAAACCCCAAAAGAAGATTGGACAGTTATTAAATATTGAGTTGATGAAAAAGTTGATGAAAAGTTTAGATACAAAACTTGCTCAAAATGTTTGGGTTATATTTGTTTTTTTTTCATGTTTGTCTTCAAAACTACAAATTTGGTTCAAAATCCCAAGAGTCATAATCTTTTGCCACTCATTAACCAAATAATTTCATCACTGATCACTAATTATCATTCAAACGCAATTCAATGTTCAATAACCTATGAAGGGTAGCTCCAGAATTTTTAAATTCTGATTTACTTACTACATGCTTGACACTTGGGAGTCATTTCAAAAGTTAACGTCCATATAAGTGAATACTAAAGCACTACAAACTAAACCAGAATATTAACACGAAACAGATTCACAAAATCAATACGAAACCCAAATCAAAAAGCATGAGAAGTCAATAGGTCTGTTCGTGGAAAATCACAAACCAGTCAGAGCCAATCAGCATACAGCATTTTGACCAATCGATTTTCAAAACATTTAAATGACAAGATACCGGAATATGAATGGAAAAACCAGTCGATAGGGACGGACCCAATATTGGTGCGTTGCCATACTTTAGCTTTTTTAATTTTCAGAAACATATAAATGTTTTTCTAAATTCTAGATAGAAAGACAGTTAAATGTTGGTCACAGTCCACGGGTTTACTTCGCTATGTTTCATCTATAGTTATATTAGATTCTTGGTGAGGTCAATTTAACATCTTAAAAGCTATTTTTGAGGTGTCCCCCGTAATAACTTGATGAATAACCGCTGTAAACAGAACGTGTCGCCGCGACAGAGCGGAGCTCTGAGAGCACCATTTTATGCTTGGTTTACATTGAATTCACTTCGAAGTGGAAGTGCCGGATTTCCACTTGCTAAATGAGAATCATAAGCAATCATCCACAATGTATTTGGCGTGAGCATGACTTTGAAGACAGATAAAATGTAGATGGTAGCATATGTTTCTCTTTGACAAGCGGAAATATTTCACTTCGAAGTGAAATTCAATGTAAGCCTTACATTAGGGTGTATGTATAAAAGACTGGAATTCTACATTTTATTATGCTATGTAAGGTAGTAAACCATTCATTAATCTTAAAATAGAAACGAGCAAAAACAAATATATCAAACTATAAAACAAATAGACTCACATTTTCGACAATTTCAGCTAAAATTCCTTGCAGGGCTTCGCACTTTTCGTCAGCAGTTTCGTCGCTGTCCAGAATTCCTGTAATATAAGAGCCAAAAACCGTCTCGTCTGTATTCAATTCCTGCAACTTTTTATCCAGCCAACTGGAAAATTCCGTCACAACCAACGCTGAAGCCATTTTTTACGGAAAATCCCGCGGTTTTATTGTTTAAATGTGAAAAATTTGTACTCGAACCTCGAACTTAGTGACTAAAGCGAGGTTATGTGTTGAACAAGGACTTGTTGTAGACTGGTTCCTGACATAAGTCACGACAACGTTGCCAAGTCAATTAAAACATTTATTTCAAATTAACAAATCATTCAGATAATCTTCCATTTCTTCTTCGACAGTTTTAGCCTCCTCTGGCTGGTGGTATTCGTCCCACGGGGCTTCCGCACTATCTTTCGGCACCGTTTTACTTTCTTCTTTCGAAGAAATGGGCGCCACTTCTATAGTTTCAACTGCAACAGTACTCTCCTCCCTACTTTTGCCACTCTTACTTTTAGGTCTCCTACTCAGCCTCTTCACCTCCCTTTTCTTACTGTGATAATTTAATTTTTTGGAACACACAGGGCACAACCGGATCTTCACCAGGGCGTTCTTTTTTTGGCCGTTTTCCTGATACGCAAAGTTAATCTCCCAACTGCGCAGCTCGTGTTCCTCACTGCAGTGTTTATTGCCGCAAATGAATTGTCCCTTTCCGTTGATTACTTCTTTTTCGATGCGCCATCGAAGGGCAACTTTGTTCTCTTTGTATCTGCTTAGATCGGCAATGCAGTATTCTTTGAATAGTTTTTCATAGTAGGTTTTGGCAAATTTTTCCTCCCACGTTTGCGGGTCGCTGTCCCACAAAAAACGATGGTTGTCTTTTATCACGTCGTAGTCGGTACGACCTTTTTGGGAGGTTTTTAGCAGTTTTGTGTCGCCTGGTTTCTTCAATACGTACTCGTTTACTATCAGTTTGTGTCTATCGTAGGCATTTAGATATCGCATTTGATACCTTAGACTAGACATTGTAGGTTTTCGTTTAATTAACTGTAATTAATAGGGGGTTTTGGTTTTTTCATTGTTAAATGGTCTGTTTTTGTTTACGTTTTCACATTTGTCAAAGTGACAAATGACGGATTTATAGGTTGCCCGGTCTGGATTTAACTCTTCATGAAGTGACAACGGACATTTCAGATGTATTCTTTTGGTCTGTTCTCTGATCGAACGCATCAAACAAGATTTCAACTTGAATCATAATACGCGACGTTTTTGAAAACGTCACAGGCACCATATGATTGGTCGTGGCCGAATTTGGTATCCAAACAAGCTTTTGTGACTTGTGGTTTTGTATTGTGTGAGTTTGAAATCAGTGTTTGTGTTCACTTTGGACTTCTTTGGACTATATTTTTGGGTGTATTACATATATCGTGTGTCCCGTTAGTGCGTATATGATTAGCCGAGTGAAAAGTCAGCTTTTGAGGTATTAAAAAATAGTTTGTTTGGATATTTTCGTCTGACAGCTGACGTCATGACGTCACAGAAACCTAGCGTATACACTCCCCGACAATAAATTACGTACAGAAATAATTTGAGTCATCTCGATATCTCTGTAACTTTTTTAATCGCGATACGTTTTGTTAGTTGTTGAATATTTGTTCATGCTGGTCTTGGGATGTTTTCATTTACTTCTTGATAAAATATCGAAAAACTGCTGCGTGTTCTGCAAACATCTGTATCTTCTCTAAAAGAGCAGATATTGACATGAACAAAACAACATTGCACTTCACAAACGACGCTCAATTTTTCCACACGATGTTAAAAACTTGATGGTAAAAAAAAAGCTTTTGTCCCTCTCTGTATAAACAAACCTCATTCAAATTTTTTCGAAAGCCGAACTCAAGGGCGTTATCTTGGTGGAACTCCGTGAATTTTTGTACCAGCCATAATAACTGATGGAAAAAAGACTGATTTTTCCGTTCCACCGCATAAATCCAGAAGGTGGCGCCCGAGTTTTAGACAATAATTTTTCAGCCTCCGTTTAAAAGGCGCGTCACAGTTGTTTACGTCGTATCTTGGATAAAACTTGGGAAGATTGTGCAGGTTGAAAAATGCCGAGCCTAATATTGATATTGGTGGGATGAGGGATATAATAGACAGTCAGATAATGACATATTTTCTCGTTGCTGGGATCTTAACCACTAAAAATAATATCATTGTTGAGCTGCAAAGATTAAAATTAAGTGACTGGACGTGTGCTAGGCACTTTTTTTGATATTTTTGCAGAATTACCAGGCAAAATATTGTTTTCATAATTTTTATGGCAAACTGGTGTAAACTCAACAGAACACATCATACACTAACCATAAGAAAACCTCTTATCCAAACTGACAATTACGGAACAACGCTGTAAACCGTTTCTCCTTGCTGTCAGTTCTGTCTTGTCCATGTCACCTATACCTGTCATTTGTCATTTCTGTCAACGGTGATTTTAATTTTGTCAATCCTATTACGTAAATTTCCACTTTTCTAGTATTTTTTGTCCATTTTCCGTGTGAAAATGTTCTTCGACCGAATTTTCCCGAAACTACTCACTGTGAGGGCTCAGGAGGAGCAGGAAGAAGAGGAGGAATTGGTTGATCCACAACAAGTTTTGAGGGTGAGTGCAGATGTAACCCCTTATTTATGTGTTGGTTGCTTCAATTATGGCCATATAGAGCCCCCTAACGAAGCACCGATGATGTCCATACAATCCTCGAAACGTCAGATTTTATTTATTGCAGGACAAATGTAGAGAAACGTCCCACTGCAAAAATTTGGCCGAAAAATACCAGAGTTGCAACGACAGAGTGAACAGCAAAAGCCAAACTACAGAAACGTGCACCGAAGAACTATTCGATTTACTTCATGCCATTGATCATTGCGTCACTGCTGATTTGTTCAAAAAGTTGAAGTAAATTTTGGTACCAGTGCTAGATGCGAGATGGCACTAATTGGTAGTGTTAATTATAGGATTCTTTAGATTGTCTCTTGCGGGCGATATTTTTTGTTGTATAATAAATGAGATGATTGGATTTTGTGATGGTTTATGTTTCCGTCCGTTTTTGTTCCACTCCATAATCTCTATAATTAATGGAAATATTCAGTAAAACCTAACCCCATGTCAAATTAACCAATCAAACTTCAAAGAAGATTTTGACAGGGTTCCTTACAAGGTACCGTTATGACTCTTATAAGAAAAATCATGTAAAATAGTGTCAAGAACCCAATACTTTTTGTTCCACTCCATTATCTCCATTATTAATGGAAATATTCAGGAAAACCTAACCCCATGTCAAATTAACCAATCAAACTTCAACGGAGATTTTGACAGGGTTCCTTACAAGGTACCATGATAACTCTTATAAGAAAAATCATGAAAACTAGTGTCAAGAACCCAATACTTTTTGTTCCACTCCATTATCTCCATTATTAATGGAAATATTCAGTAAAACCTAACCCCATGTCAAATTAATCAATCAAACTTCAACGGAGATTTTGACAGGGTTCCTTACAAGGTACCATGAGAACTCTTATGAGAAAAATCATGAAAACTAGTGTCAAGAACCCAATACTTTTTGTTCCACTCCATTATCTCCATTATTAATGGCAATATTCAGTGAAATCTAACCCCATGTCAAATTAACCAGTCAAACTTCAACGAAGATTTTAACAGGGTTCCTTACATGGTACCATGATGACTCTTATAAGAAAAATCATGTAAAATGGTGTCAAGAACCCAATGCTTTTTGCTCCACTCCATTATCTCCATTATTAATGGCAATATTCAGTGAAATCTAACCCCATGTCAAATTAACCAGTCAAACTTCAACGAAGATTTTAACAGGGTTCCTTACATGGTACCATGATGACTCTTATAAGAAAAATCATGTAAAATGGTGTCAAAAACCCAATGCTTTTCGCCCCACTCCATTATCTCCATTATTAATGGAAATATTCAGTGAAATCTAACCCCATGTCAAATTAACCAGTCAAACTTCAACGAAGATTTTAACAGGGTTCCTTACATGGTACCATAATGACTCTTATAAGAAAAATCATGTAAAATTGTGTCAAGAACCCAATACTTTTTGCTATAAAAAAATAAAACCACAATACGCCAAAACAATGTATTGCAGCTCAATAAGTCGTTAAATCTAAAATGCGTCGTCGATGGCTACATGTATAAAGTGAACCATATCACAGAAAACGTCCACATTACGAAAAAAACACATAAAAAAAATGATGAAAAAATAAACCCTAGAGTAAATCTAATAGCTACAAACATGGAATATATAAGATTTGACACACCAACTAACTGTTTAAAGCTAACTAACAAATTCAAGGACAGGAATGCTCAATACAGTCTTAATCTTGAGCCAATTAATTAATGGAAATAAAATTCCAAACTGACCTTTAGCCACTGTACTGATAAGTGGCGGACACTGGCTGCAAATTCCTCGGCGTATGATTCAACGTTTGCACATGACAGGAGCGGCATAAAAGCCGCCCTTCCAGCGGATAACAGCGTTTATCCGGCTCGTCTGTTAACTGCATCCCGCACTCTTCGCACACGTAACAGTCCACGTGGAAGTCTTTGTCCATGGACACCACTCGGACCGTTTCCTCTGTACCTTCCACTGGGGTTATACCTTTTTCGGAGAAAAAAAATGAAACATGGCAACGGTGCGCGGGTCAATAGACTACCTTTGCCGCATGACGAGCATTTGGGGGCAAACATGCGATGGTAATCGTTGACGCAATAGATTTTGTTGTCCACGTCGACAGTGAAAGGAACGCCATCTAGGCATTCGTTGCAGACGCAGCAGCGGAAACAGCCAGGGTGGTAGGATTTGCCCATGGCTTGGAGAATCTAGAAATGGATTTAATTTCCTGTTTTTTTCGGAGTATTTTTAGTCGTTTTAGTAATTTTTATGTTTAGTTTGTCGTTTAAATGGTTTTTATCGGCTATTTGGTGTAAGCTTTTTCACTGTCTTGGCTGATTTTATCTTCTTTGAAGGTTTGAAGGTATGTTTCCGGTTTGTATTGTTATTTTAGGATTATTTCTTTGTTCTTCATGATTGTTTCATCGTTGTGAACGGAAATTTAGGGAGTTTCTGCACATTTTGAGTTTTTTAACCTGATTTCGAATCATTTCTTTTTGATTTTTATTCAAATTTGTCACAATTTTGCCAATTGCCTTTGTCTACTTTTTTTTCTGATTTCATTCAATTTTTGAAAAATTGACTTTAATTTAAATGATTTTTATCGATGTTTTGAAGCAGATTACACACTTTTTATTGCCCTTGGCAAGGTTTGTTTCTAATTTGAATATTTTTTTCAATGATGTTTTGAGACTATTTAAAGCTTTTTGTTGATTTAAATCGTCATTTTTTGGATATTTTTCTACTTTTTATGTATTTTTTGAGTGTTTTAAAGCAAATTGTGCGCTTTTTGTTGCCCTCTGCAAGGTTTGTTTCTAGTTTGAATAATTTTTTTATTTATTTTATTAGTGTTTTAAAGCAAATTATAAACTATTGCACTTTGCAAGGTCTGTTTCTAATTATTTGAATAATTTGTATTGATAATATTTTCAGACTTTTTAAAACTTTTAAGTGATTTGAATCGTCATTTTCAGGACATTTTTCAACAATTTATGTATTTTTTCAGTGTTTTGAGGCAAATTATGCACTTTTTGTTGCCCTTTGCAAGGTTTGTTTCTAATTTGAATAATTTTTGTTGATGTTTTGCGGCTTTTTAAAACTTTTAAGTGATTTAAATATCATTTTCAGGTAATTTTTAAACCTTTTATTTATTTTATTAGTGTTTTGAAGCAAATTATAAACTTTTTATTGCACTTTGTTTCTAATTTGAATTTTTTTTTTGATATTTTGAGGCTTTTTAAAATTTTCAAGTGATTTAAATAATCAATTTCAGGAAATTTATCAACTTTTTGTCTATTTTTCAGTGTTTTAAAGCAAGCTTTTTGTTGCCCTTTGCCAGGTTTGTTTCGAATTTGAATAATTCTTATTGATGTTTTGAGGCTTTTTAAAATTTTCAAGTGATTTAAATAATCAATTTCAGGAAATTTATCAACTTTTTGTCTATTTTTCAGTGTTTTAAAGCAAGCTTTTTGTTGCCCTTTGCCAGGTTTGTTTCGAATTTGAATAATTCTTATTGATGTTTTGAGGCTTTTTAAAACTTTTTGTTGACTTAAATCGTCATTTTCAGGATATTTTACAACTTGTTATGTTTTTTTTAGTGTTTAAAAGAAAATTATGCACTCTTTGTTGCCCCTTGCAAGGTTTGTTTCCAATTTGAATAATTTTTATTGATGTTTTCGACATTTTAGGTATTTTTTCAGTGTTTTAAAGCCAATTATGCGTTTTTTGTTGCCCTTTGCATGGTTTGTTTCTGATTTGAATGATTTGTATCGATGTTTTGAGGCTTTTTGAAACTTTTTAGTGATTTAAATTATCATTTTCAGGTCATTTTTCAACTTTGTATGTATTTTTTTAGTGTTTCAAAGAAAATTATACACTTTTGTTACCCTTTGCAAGGTTTGTTACTAATTTGAATTATTTTTTGAATGATGTTTTGAGGCTTTTTAGAACTTTTTAGTAATTTAAACATCACTTTTTTCAACATTTTATGTATTTTTTTAGTGTTTTAAAGCCAATTATGCACTTTTTGTTGCTCTTTGCAAGATTTCTTTCTAATTTGAATCATTTTTATTGATGTTTTGAGGCTTTTTAAAACTTTTTAGTAATTTAAATCGTCATTTTCAGAAAGTTTTCAACAATGTATGTATTTTTTCAGTGTTTTAAGGCAAATTATATACTTTTTGTTGCCCTTACCCAGGTTTTGAGGCTTTTTAAAACTTTTTAGTGATTTAAATAATCACTATCAGGACATTTTTCAACTTTTGATCAAGTTTTTTTTTATGTTCTAAAACAATTTTTTTTAAAGCAAATTATATACTTTTTAACAGAATCAAGGAAGACTTAAGAAAAAATGTGGATCCCAGTCAAATCGGGGTGGGTGTATCAATGGGTCGCTCGACGAAAAGTGGAGGTCTTATTTTAAATTGTGGAACTGAAAAGGAAATCAATAATGTGCAGCAACTGATTCAAAATAAGCTTGGAGAAAATTATAAAGTGGAAAAACCAAAAACCCTCGACCGCCGAATTAAAGTGATTGGAATTAATGAGTCTGAACAAGCGACTGAAGATAACATATTGATTGCTAAAATAGTCAGACAAAATGATCTCGACAATAATAATAAAAATTTCAAAATGGGTGTTATTAGAAAAACGAAGACAGTGAATGGAAAATTCAGTATTGTATTCGAAGTTGATCTTGGCACTTATGAGCTATTCATACATAAAGAGAAAATGAATATTGGATGGAACCGATGCAGAGTATTCGAAGACTACGGAGTGATACGATGCTTTAATTGTTGTAAATTTGGACACTTCCAACGAGATTGTAAGGAATCAAAAGTGTGCCCAAAATGTAGCGGTGACCATGACATCAAAAATTGTGAATCTGTCATTTATAAATGTTCAAATTGTTTATTGGCAAATAAAAAGTACGGATTGAGTTTGAACATCGAGCACACTACGTGGGATGCAACGAAGTGTGAAACCTACAAAAAAATTGAGGAAATACAGAAAAACAAATTCATCAAATAGCAATTAGATTCGTTGATCGTTTTAAACTCCGGAATTGTTTATTTTAATTGCCAGGGGTTCATTAATAATAAGGACAATATCCTCATGTTGGTCGACGATTGGAAGCCGAAGATTGTGCTATTGTCAGAAACGCATGTGTGTGAAGAAATCGATGAGGTTGAACTGAACATTAATGGATATCGCCTGGAACAAAGTGTCACAACGAATAGAAGGACTGGAGGTGTCATGGCATTCATTAAGGAGGATCTCAAATATAAAATGGAAAGTGTACAGTGTGTTGACAACTATGTATGGTCGTTGTCTTTCATATTCAAGTCATCTGGAGTGAACTACATGTGTTCTGTACTGTACCACCCGCCTCAAACTGAGAATGGCAAGTTTCTGGAGTATTTCGATCAGTTTCTGGACCAAGCAAGTGAGTTTGATGGTGTCACTTTAATCTTTGGGGATTTCAACTTTGATTTGATGAAAAAGTCATTTTATGGCGATAAGTTGATGAAAAGTGTTTATACAAATGGATTTAAACAAATTGTGGACAAAGCAACTCGTGTAACCCCAAAAAGTGCAACTCTCATCGACTACATTATAACAAACGATAAGTCAATAGATTATAAAGTTCATGTGACCCCAAAGATCAGCGATCATTCAATTTTGTCATTATCATTGAAACAAAGAAGCAAAAAGGAAGCTGAGAAAATGTATTTATGCAGACCTATGAAAAACTATGATGGTGATAAACTCCAAGAACAACTTCTAAGTAAAACATGGGATAATAACGTATCGGATGTGAATGTGCTGGCACATATATTGATAAATGACATCAAAGATTCCTTGGATAAATTGTGCCCGAGAGTAGAAGTTCGTGTGAAGGAAAAGTACGCGTCTAAAAAATGGATAACCAGTGACATTGTGCAAATGATGAATGAAAGGGATGCTTTGTACAAAAGAGCAGTTATGGAAAAAACCGTTGATGCTTGGAACACATTTAAGAATAAACGGAATGCTGTAGTCACAGAGATAAGGAGGAGCAAAGAAAAATATTTTTATGACGTTTTGGATCAGAATAAAAACAACTCGAAAGAACTATGGAGAGAATTGAAAAGCTTGATACCTGGAAAGACTAGCTACCAGCAAAATGAAGAAATCATCTTTGACGCAGAACATTTGATTGAGGAAGCCAAAATAGCCCAAAAATTTAACCAGTATTTTGTAGAGAGCATCTCGGAAATTGTGAAGAACATACCACCAGGACATGTAGCGTGTATGCCGTCATCAGCCGCAGTTTCGACGAAATTGGATTCATTTGCACAAATTTCCATGGATAAAATGAAGGAAGTCATCAACAACTTGAAGAACGTTGGGTGTGGAGATAGTGGGATCTCCAAGCGAGTATTGATGGATGCTTGTTATGTTGTGGGAGATCGATTGCTGGATATTGTCAACACTTCTCTTTCAAGAGGTGTTTTCCCGGATGACTGGAAGGTGTCGATTGTTATTCCTGTGCAGAAAGTCCAGGGGTCGAATAAACACACAGACTTTCGAGCGATAAATACTGTCCCATTGTATGAGAAAGTTTTAGAAGTGAATGTCAAAGAACAACTTTTGGCTCACTGTGACAGAAATGACATTATTGTTCCAATGCAGTCGGGTTTTCGGGGAAACCATTCGTGTGAATCTGTATGTGTAAATATCTGTGACAGTTTTATGAAATCAATTGACTGTGATAATTTTGTGTTAGCGGTGTTTCTGGACTTTAAGAGAGCATTTGAGACAATAAATAGAGACATTTTATTGGATAAATTAGAGACAGTGGGTGTTCGGGGAAGTGCACTTGAGTGGTTCAGATCCTACCTTACCAACAGAAGACAACGAGTGAAATTCAAAGGGTGTATGTCTGATGAAAACTGCGTTAATTATGGAGTTCCGCAAGGTACTGTACTAGGGCCAATATTGTTTTTATTGTATATCAACGATATGGTGAACCTCTTAAAAAAATGTAAAGCTGTCCTGTTCGCGGACGACACTATGTTGTATATCGTGGGTAAAGACATTCAAGAAATGAAACGCTACATGACGGAAGAATTGGAAAATGTGTTCAATTGGTTATGCATAAATAAGTTGTGCCTAAATGCAAGCAAGTCGAAGTTTTGCATTTTCGGCAAAAAATCAAGATTGAGTCAAGTTGACATTGAAAGTATAACTCTAGAAATAAATGGGGAACCACTACAACATCCTAGAGAAATAAAATATTTAGGTGTAATTCTGGACGCTAACTTGAACCTGCATGCTCAAGCGGATTATGTGATGAGACAATTTTCCAAAAAAGTAGGCTTTATATCTAGAATAGGAAAACCACTGTCTCTATATACAAAAATGTTGTTATATAACACCATCGCAGCGCCACATTTGCAATATTGCTCCACGCTCTTGTACAATCTACCTATGTATAAAATGGACCAACTACAGAAAATTCAAAATAGGGCCTTAAGAATTATTCTCAAGTGTAACCGGTACACTCCTATCTATGTGATGTTAAAGGTTGTTGATACGCTGTCAGTCAAACAAAAAATTGTATTTGATGTAAATGTATTTCTTTTTAAAATAAAAAATAACCTGCTCCCAAATTATATCTGTGATAAAGTAAAAACTTTTAGAGATGTACATAGTTATAAGACTCGAAACTGTGATAACTTTGTTTTGTTCGAAAGATGTCATTCTAGTCAGCTGCATAACTCCATCTTGCACAAAGGTTTACAAGAATTCAATCGGCTTCCAAACACATTGAAGAACTGTACTAGTCTTGGTCTTTTCAAAAAACTATTGAAGCCACACATCCTGTCATCTCCATTTTAATTTTTTACCTTCAGGTTTTTAATTGTTTTAGTTTTTAACTTTTTACTGCTCTATTTTACTGTTACTATGTACAATGCTTGTATTATTTTTTTTTTTAATATTTGTTCATACATATCTGTTATACACTTTTATTATACTTATACAATAATTTAAAACTGTAAACTTGTGTAGCTTTATGCTAAATAAATGGATTACTTACTTACTTTTTGTTGCCCCTGCAAAGTTTATTTCTCATTTGAATTATTTTAATTAATATTTTAAAGTTTTTTATAATTTTTAATGATTTAAAAATCAGCATTTCCAGGATATTTTCCAACATTTTATGTATTTTTTTTTAGTGTTTTAAAAGAAATCATTCACTTTTTGTTGCCCTTTACAAGGTTTGTTTCTAATTTGAATCATTTTTATTGATGTGTTGAGGCTTTTGAAAACTTTCAAGTGATTTTCAGAACATTTTTCGTTATTTTTCAACTTTTTTTAGCGTTTTAAAACGGACTTACGCTTATTAATGATTGTTATTGATGTCTCGAAGTTTTTTCACACTTTTTGGGAATTTTTTTAAAAAATCATTCCTTTGTCCACATTTTTCAAGTATTTTCTTCCACATTCAGCCAATTTAAACAGATTTAATTCTTATTTTAATGATATTAATTGATATTTCCACATTTTTTTTAGTACCGTTGTCCACATTTTATTCAATTTAAACAAATTTCAGTCTAATTTGAATGATTTTTCCCGATGTTTTTAACCCTACTTTTTGAATAGTTATTCAATCGAAAAACAAACAAAATACTCACCATTTCCATAATTAAATGCCCACAAATAGCACACTTCTCAGCCGTCTGTTGGAAACCCGAATACTGAAAAACAAAAGAAACACCTCAAACCCCCTCCACTCCCCCTCAAGAAGCATCAAACTTAAAAACCTCAACTTAACATAAATTAAAATGCAAGTCATTGACCCGCCTGCACTTTTAACTAAACGGCCAATCAATAACGCACATTTCAATCAATTAAAAGTAAAATAAAAAAAAAATAAAGTACTTCATCTTCATTTGGGCTTACTAAGTAATCTTCTTCGCAGTACACGCGCCCATGGACGTTGTAAAAGGCTTTACCGCGCAAAGCCCGGCCGCACGAACAACAAATAAAACAATTTGTATGGTACAAATTCCCCATAGCTTGGCAAGCCTGACCTGCGCCTGTCACTTTTTCCCCGCACGTATGGCAAATTCCTGCGGGATAATTTATTACCAACGCCACCTACTGGACCTGGTCTTACCAAAATACTCCCCCTCCTCCTCGTGCCGCTCCATTTCCTCCTCAATCTGCCGCGTCATTTCCTCAATTTTCCGTTGAGCCTCGCTTGGCCCTCGTGGTTTAGGCGGCGTAACACTGTAAGGCAGCAGGTTTTTGCCGGTAAACTTTAATTTGCCACTGCTGGCAACACTGGCCATACTGGGGGTGGGACTCGGGGTGGGCGAGGGTCTTAATTCGGGCTCCATCGGTTTTGGGTCTTTGATTGGAGGGGGCTTTTTGGTGGGGGAAAGAGCGATGCCTGTTGCTGGGGACCTTAAATAGAAGATGGCGCTCTTTGACAGTTGGAGTGACGTGTGGCGTGGTTGCCGGATTGTGTTGATTACAATAGTTCGAGCATATTTTGTAAAATTATCGATTGTGCAATTATATTATATTTGTAGAGGATTTTTTCAATTTTTGTTTCATGCCCAACATACTTTATTATAAATTAAAAATTAAAAATGTCAATAAGTAAACATACCAGGAATTATAAGTGTAAACAGAGCCTTAAATTGAAATTGTATTACGTCAAAAATGTCAAAAAAAAGGCGAAGTTGATGAATTTTTGGTAGTATACGTGACAAGGTTGCCAGTTTACAAAATATTTGCTCAGAGCTGTGAACAGAGCCTTATATTGAACTTGAGCGAAGCATGGCAACGTGGTATTACGTCTAAAACGAAGATAAACTTTTGACAGTTGTACGTGACAATGTTGCCAGAATACAAAATATTTTCTCAAATGAGCAAAATGAGCTTTATATTGAATTTTAATAAAACATGGCAACGATGTATTACGTCGAAAACGTAAAAAAAGGGGAAGTTGAGAGGTTTATTGTAGTTATACGTGACAAGGTTGCCAGAATAAAAAATATTTTCTCCAAGCTCTAAACAGAGCCTTACATTGACTATTAATGAAGCATGGCAACGGTGTATTACGTCATAAACGTCAAAAAATAGACAACATTGATGAGTTTTTGGTAATTATACGTGACAAGGTTGTCAGAACGAAGAATATTTCCTCAAAGCTGTAATAAAACGTCAAAAAGAAAGGGTAAAGTTGATGAATTTTTGACAATTGTACGTGACAATATCGCCAGAATACAAAATATTTCTTCCTTGATTTTCTCAAATCAGAAAATTGAGACATAATAAATTTTAATAAAACATGGCAACGTTGTTTAACGTCAAAAACGTAAAAAAGTTTATGGTAGTTATACGTGACAAGGTTGCCAGAACGAAGAATATTTCCTCAAAGCTGTAAATGGGGCCTTTTATTGAATTTTATTGAAGCTTGGCAACGTTTAATTAAGTCACAAACGTCAAAAATAGTCAAAATTGATGAATTTTTGATAGTATGCGTGGCAAGGTTGCCAGATTAAAACAAATTTCCTCAACGCTGTACTTGAACAGAGAATTAAATTGAATTTTAATGAAGCATGACAACACTGTATTATTTCAATAAAACCTCAAGGAAAGGGACGAAGTTGATGAATTTTTGAGAATTGTACGTGTCAATGTTGCCAGAATACAAAATATTTCCTCCTTGATTTCCTCAAATCTGGAAATTGAGCATTATATTGAGTTTTAATAATACATGGCAACGTTGATTCACGTCAAAAACGTAAAAAAGGGCGAATATTGATAAGTTTATGGTAGTTATACGTGACAAGGTTGCGATAACGAAAAATATTTCCTCAAAGCTGTAAACAGAGCCTTACATTGAATGTTAATGAAGCATGACATCGTTGTATTACGTCATAAACGTCAAAATTGATGAATATTTGGTAGTTATACTTGGCAAGGTTGCCAGAATAAAACAAATTTCCGCAACGCTGTAAACAGAGAATTAAATTGCATTTTAATGAAGCATGACAACACTGTATTATCTCAAAAAAAACGTCAAAGAAAGGGTCGAAGTTGATGAATTTGTGACAGTTGTACGTGAAAATATTGCCAGAATACAAAATATTTCCTCCTTGATTTCCTTAAACCTGCAAATTAAGCCTTATATTGAATTTTAATAAAACATGGCAACGTTGTATTACGTCAAAAACGTAAAAAAAGAGGAAGTTGATGTGTTTATGGTAGTTATACGTGACAAGGTTGCCAAAACGAAATATAATTCCTCAAAGCTTTAAACAACACCTTAAATTGAATGTTAATGCAGCATGGCAACGTTGTATTACGTCGTGAACGTCAAAAATGGGCAAAATTGATGAATTTTTAGTAATTATACGTTGCAAGGTTGCCAGAATAAAACAAATTTCCTCGACGCTGTGAACAAAGAATTAAATTGAATTTTAATGAAGCATGACAACACTGTATTATTTCAAAAAAAACGTCAAAGAAAGGGTCGAAGTTGATGAATTTTTGACAGTTGTTGTACACATTTTTTCTCCTTGATTTCTTTAAATCTGCAAATTAAGCCTTATATTGAACTTTAATAAAACATGGTAACGTTTTTTTACGTCAAAAACGTAAAAAAGGGCGAATATTGATAAGTTTATGGTAGTTATACGTGTCAAGGTTGCCAGAACGAAAAATATTTTCTCAAAGCCTTGAATAGAGCCTTTTATTGAAGCTTGGCAACGTTGCATTACGTCAACAAATAGGCAGAATGACAGAATTGATTAATTTTTGGTAGTTTTACGTTGCAAGGTTGCCAGAATAAAACAAATTTCCGCAAAGCTGTACACAGAGATATAAACTGAATTTTAGTCAAAAAGGGGCGACGATGCTTATTTTTGGTAGTTATATTTGACAAGGTTCACAGAATAAAACATATTTCCTCGAAGCTATAAATAGCGAATCAAATCACATTTTAATGAAGCATGGCAACGTTGTGTTGTGTTACGTCAAAAGCGTCAATGAAAAGGGAAACTTACATGCAATGCAATGTTGTCAAACGTACCCAAACTTCTTAAAAACCCTGACTGCAATTGTTTCGCCTTCGGAAAGTACAAAATACGTGGATACTCTCCCGTAAAACCCACAGTTTTCTCAAAAACCCCCAAAAACTCACCGATCATAATTCTTGGCCGTGGACGTTTGAAACTGCATATTAGTGCTCAAAGTCTGTCCCACATTCCCCGTCATACAAACATAGTCACTGCTATTAATCTCATCAATCATCTCCGGTGTAAACTTCTTCGCCCCATAACTGGGCACCTGCGGAGCCCCCTTTAACAACACATTCTGCGACCTCGGCGCGTGCATCACCGAATAAACAGCATGCTGGGGCTCCGGCACACTATTCTGATGAAACTGATACGTCGACGGAACTTGAGGCCCCGGCTGAGCCCCTGTTTTCTGATAAAAACCCTGCACGTTTTCATACAGAGACGGATCGGTGTACTTGATAGGAACTTGCGGCTGGGCCTTTTTGCCGTAGTAAACGTAGTCTACGTTTTCGTACACGGGCCCCTGATCGCGAGGCACTTGGGGCTTTGCCACTTGAACGTAAACGTTGTCTTCTTCCACTTGTTTATGGCCCAACGTTGCGATTTGTTTTGGTGTGGCGTATTTGGAGCTGGTGATTATGTTTTGTCGCTCGTACAAGTGGTAATCTGAAGGGGCTGCGGGCTCCGCCTTAGACATGATTTTGCCGTATTTTGGGGTCATGGAGAGGTTTTCCATTTTTTGGAGGTACGAGTCGTAGCTGGGATTGGACGGGTTCATGGTGATTTTGATTGATTCGGCGATTATCTCATGATTTTTAGTTGTTTTCGTTTATCATGAAATTATCACAACGATCACAATAGACGTCAAGTCAAAACAAAATGGGACAAGTGACACTAGTGACAGATCTATGTCGTTGACTTGTTGGCTTCTACTAACTGTAGCGCTATTCCGACGTTGCCAGCTGTACGTGTTGCGTGAAATTTATATCTGCAATCAACCGAAAGAATGAAACTTTCCATGAAATTTCACAGGAAGTACTTGGAATACATTGCCCCAAATCGTGCTGAAGTTTGAAGTTGTTATCAAATAATTTAACCTCCACAAATTCGGATAAACGAGTTGTTCAATTCATCACAGGAAAACTTTCCATGAAATTCACAGGAAATAGTTAGAATACCCATGGCATACTACCTTCCAGAAATGTCAAAATAAAAGTTCAACCTACTCATAAACTCAAACATATTTCATGCTATCAAACTCTAAAATGTCTTATGATTAAGTATCATCAGAAGCCTAGTTTACATCGATAACTCGTTTAGTTCGGTCCGATAGGACCAAGCTGGTGATGATAGTACGGTAGGACCAATGCTTGCTTCCTGCCCGTTTACACCGTCTTGCAACGCGTGAACTAAATGTGTACGCCCGCAATTCGTCAAATGTCAAAAACAAGTCGAGATTATTCATCAACACAAACCAACCAAAAAAAAACATGAGTAAGTACGCTCAGATTGCCTTAGAAACTCAGAACCAACAGAATTCACAATAATAACAATCAACATAACCTCATAATTTTGATCCAGATCGAACCAAATTTAGTTCGGTACACTTGCCGGCGAATACCGAACCAAGAGTGGACCAGCTTAGTCCGCAACTGTTTACACCATTCGAACCAAATATTTGGTTCGGATATAGTCCGAATTTGGTACTTGGTCCGCGGACCAAGTTGTCGGTATAAACTAGGCTAATAAATCATCTCGGTGAGAGATTAATTAACCCACGTCCCCACGTGTGTCGCTCCATCGACAGAATTCAGGTTAAGCCCCTTTTTTGTGTCAGAAACCTAAAATAAAAAATCCAGGTCTGTATTTGAAAAAATGAACTTGATGATGGCCGCTCGAAGACGAAACGTCAGATTTTCAATTTGATACAGCCATCTTGTAGAGGAGAAAAAGTGGCAATGAGAATGTGTAATTCATTTTACAATATTTTCTCAAATAAGATCAGGAAATAATAACATTTTTGCAAAATTTCGGTTTTTTCCGAATATCTTCGGAAGTGGTCGGAATTTTTCAAATTTCAAAACGACATTTTGTTGAGCATAAAAATGCGCAACTTTGCAATCATTTAACTGACCCCGTATCTCTTATAATAACTGAGATGTGAGTCCCCATGCATGCACTCGAATCTGTGGCACCCTGTATAGTTTATATGGAGTTTTAGATGAAATTGCCTTGGTTTCAGTTAGTTTAGGTTTGTTTGGGATATTTTTGGTAGACTTGAGGTAGAACCAAAAAACCAAAAGATTGAAAAGATCAAAGAAGCAAAATCTAAAGAAGCAAGAACAACATAATTTGCAAGTGATGCTTGTCGACCCCATCCAATTCGGTGACCAAGAAATAATATGAGCTTAACACTTATAAATAAATTTTCAATTCAGTCAATTATAAATTAAAAATAAAGAGAACACAATCCATGTAAAATTCTTCAAAATATCGTAGTTTATAGCAAGAATGCACCAAATTCTACCATCGCAAACATCGGCACATTAAAACTAATTGTTCAATCTCCAGAGGGAGACTTTTTATGAAATTCACTGGAAATACTAGGAATACTGTGCTGCTCTAACATTCCCCAAGTACTTGTTTAAACAGACACGGCAACACCGCATGGATCAACGCTACAAACAAATCACTCCAACACCAAACATAACCACACTTTTGTCATCTGTCATCATCATTACAAGTAAATTTTTCGGTTGTCATCGTTTGTAGCCCCATTTCATAGTTTTCCTCTGAAATGCCGAGTCAAGAAGTCACAACCACCAAAGTGGTGGTGCACCCTTTGGTGCTGCTCAGTGTTGTGGACCATTTCAATCGAATGGGCAAAATCGGCAACCAAAAACGAGTGGTTGGCGTTCTTTTGGGATGTTGGCGAGCCAAGGGGGTTTTGGATGTTTCCAATAGTTTTGCAGGTAAAATTTGAGCATTTTCTTATAGTCAGTTTTCCCTAAAAAACTGATTGTGGAATTTTGACTTCTATTGGACCTCGGGAGTAGAAACAAGCCAAAGTGAATTGAAACAAACATGAAAAAACAAGTCAAATTGTGTGTATTTTATAATCATTAGAATCAAACTGCTTTTAATTAAATTTGTTTTTGATTTGTCTAGAAATCTACAATCATCCATCACAAATATATGAAAACGTGTTCCAATTGGCCTTCTCCGAGTACTTTTGGAGGTCTTAAACAAAAATGACCGAAACCAAAACAAAGCGCCTTAACAAGTGTACATTTGACAGTTGATCACATGGACAAATTCCCGCGTTCTCATTGGGCCAGGAGTGATTAAATGTAGAGTGGCGCTAGTGATCTCAATCGAGCCCCACGTTGCCAGTTATTTTTAGAATAAACGTGGTTTAGGAAAAGTGGAAAATATTGCCTAGTGAAAACGTAATGAAAATGACTTGATAAGTGAAAATAACAGGATATAGGAAAGCTTTTTTTTTTGAAAGTTTAAACATTATTGAGTAAAACGAAGCCAACAAAATAATGTCAAGTTTGCAGATATTTTACTAATTTGGCAACATTGGTTTTCTGTTGTTAATAATTGTTTTGTTTGACTGGAACGATAGAAGTTTTCCTTAAAGATCATCTAAACCGAGAAATTTGGCAACTCTGTAATTAATGACTTTTTTGCTATAGTGCTACATATCAAACAAGGCTGGTTTTGTTTGACTAAAGCCATGGATGAAACATTTTCAAAAAAAAAAATCATCTGAAGCGAAAAATTTGGCAACTCTGTAATTAAAACAATATTATTCAAAAAAAAATGATCATGGATTTTTCCTGTATCTTTGATAGATTTAAAGATAAAACAACGTAAAGTTAAGTCATAGATTCCTGTTTTTATGGAAGTGCGTAAATGTCCCGAAACGTTTTACATCCCGACCGTAAGTTTCCCGACAGTTTTGCTTCCCGACCGTAAAATTTCCCGAACGTAATTGGTCCCTAACGTTTTTTGCACCGACCGTAAACTGTCCCGACCGTATTTATCCCGAACAGTGACAATCCCGAAACTCAAATGCGCCTCAACAACGTTGCCGGTTGTTATAATATTTCCGTCTTGTATCGTATAAGTTATAATTGAAATCAAAATTATCGTTAATAATAGATGGGTCAAAAAACAGGAAGAATATTTGTTATATAATATATTATTGTCTTTAAAAAGATGGCAAAATGATGTAGGGACGGATAGAAATGTATTTCGAATCATATTCCGAATAAAGCTATGCAACTCAAAATACAATAATCAATGGAGTGTCAGTGGTCATGTGGTCATATTTTTATGATGGAGATAGTTTTGTTTTTTGTTTTCGGCGAGAGCTATTAGCCAGTTGATTTCTTTACCTTATTGGTTCAGTTTTTTTTTATTTTGGGTACTGTGTTTAGATGCTACATTTCTGCTTCGGAACATTTGAAACTTTGAAAACATTAACCACTATGAATTATTACAAGTCTGAAGTCTTAGAATGACATTGCAATAGGTATACCAGTTATTTCTTGAAAGCGAGAAGTACAACTCCAGCTATTCAAAATCAATAAATTGAGAAATAATCAAGCGGTAAAATTGATCTTTGTCAATTGATGTCCGAAGAAGTTTTTTTTTGGGTCTGCCTATTTTGATGACCAGATCAAAATTGGTGCGACCATCGCTATTATAAGAGGGTATGAGCTCATATTGATATGGGCTACTTGCTACCACTCTCAAATATTCAACTTCAGCCACCCCTTTTGTAGGGTTATATAGTTTACTCTGGGATTTTTCAAAATTATTGGTGCGACCATCGCTATAAAAAGTGGGAATGAACTTATATTGCATATCCTAAATACTATTGATATGGGCTATACTTGCTACCACTCTCAAATATTCAATCACCCCTTTTGTAAGGGTAGTTTACTCTTGGATTTTATTACATAATTGGTGCGACCATCGCTATCAGAAGTGGGAATGAACTCATATTGTAGATCCTAAATGCTATTGATATGAGCTACTTACTTGCTACCACTCTCAAATATTCAACCACCCTTTTTGTAGGGGTAGTCTACTCTTGGGGTGGTTGGATATTTGAGAGTGGTAGCAAGTAGCCAATATACAGGGTGTTTCATTAATATTGCGAAAAAAATCGGGATGAGTTTCCCCGTTTTAAAATAAGAACAAAACTCCCTATAAACATGTATCCGGTAATACTTCGTTACAGAGCTAGAGGGTGTTGAAACTTTATTATCATTTTCATTTTTTGTAAATAATATTTCAGGTTATGTTGATCTTCTGGTGAAAATTGATATTAAGGGGTTTCTTAGCATGCGATATCCGAATTTTATGTTAGTATGGCTCTAACGTGTAGGGGGCGCTACCTACACTTATTTTTGAGGATATGAACAGTCATAACTTTTTTGGACGTCCATGTATATATTTTTAACTAATACAAACGATTTCTATATCACTTTCACGCAGAAAATGTATACCTGTTAGAAGTCGCTACGGGCAACCATTCTCGAGATATTCGGATTTGAAATAATAAATACATCTGATTTTGAAATAATGGCGGAGGTAAAAGTTATAAAATCTTTCGTTTGCTACATATTTCTAGTAAAAAGATAAAATTCAACTATTGAGTGATGTAAACAACAATTTTTATTGAAATATTATAAAAAAATAAAAAAATTGAAAAAATGAAAAAATAAAAAACAGTAGCTTTGTACCGGAGCATTTCCGGACACATGTTTATGGGTTTTCTCCTCATTTCAACAAGGAAGACTCATCCTGAAAAAAATGCAAGACCTTTGCTTGACCATAATCCCAAAATCACATGTATTTTTTATTTCAGATCCAAATATCTCGAAAATGGTTGCACTTAGCGACTTGTAACAAGTTTACTTTTTTTGCGTAAAAATGATGAAGAAATCTGATTTTTTCAAAATATAATACAGGCACGTCCAAAAAAGTTACGGCTGTTAATAATTGGAGAAATAAGGGGTCTGGTACATATTAGGACCCCACGATTTTGTGCTTTATTTTTTATACAATAGATAGAGAATAGGTTATAAAGGAGATTTGAAGAAAAAAAATTATGGAATATGAGGTTTTGAAAAAAACAAGACACCTCAAAAGTCCTCGAGGGGTCCTAAAGTGTACCAGAGTCGTCGTCTCGTCTGGTACACATTAGGACCCCACGAATTCGCACTTTATTTTTTATACAATAGATAAATAATAAAATAGAGAATAGGTTATGAAGGAGATTTGAACAAAAAAATTTATGGAATATGAGGTCTTGAAAAAAAGTCGCGTTTTTTTTTTTTTTTTGGCTACCTAGCAACTAAACTAACCCAAACTTACATTTTTTTTTTTCCATAAATTTTTTTGCACAAACGTACAAGATTTCACGATATCTTTCAAATAAATTCATTAGAAGTGCGAAATTCGAAGGGTCCTAAAGTGTACCAAAGCCGAAATAAGTATAGGTAGCGCCATCTCAAGTTAGAGCCATACTAAGATCAAATTCAAATTTCTCATGACATGTCCGCTAACTGTTGCTTGATAATTTTCTCTTCCATGGCTCTAGAAGATTTTTCAAGCTTCTCTTCCATAGCTCTGGAAGATTCCTCGAACGTCTCTACCCGTTTATCCTCTAATTTTCTTGAGTTCTCTTACATAGTCCTGGAGTTCTCTAGCACAGCTCTCGACAATTTCTCTACTGCGTGGGATCAGGAATCTCAAATTGGAACGTATCAGGATCCATGCCTTCTTCCATTCCACGAAGCCTTGTAGATCAGCCTTCTTACCGCTTGTATCCAAATCACGCTCCTCAAGCTCCCTCTTCAACTCGGCAACCTTCAATCCGGTTGAAAGCACTAGTTTCGGAGACATTGTAGCTAATATCTATGTCCGTTTCTTCAGCACACAATAAATCTCACTTTGGTCACCAATGTTACGAATTTCGCTATAGAAAACTCTGTTCAGTGTTAATTTATTTATTTGAAGGCACTACAATCACAACACCACAAATAATTATGTTCAAAACACGACTCGTAGAACTGAACCAACTCTCTCACCTAAATGGTGGACTTATTTCTCCTTGCCAGGCTTGCGGAATATTCCAGTAACACGCAGAACAGTGTAGAAGGTCCACCGCCGTCTGGTTTCGCTAGAATGAACTAGAAGCGAATCGATTCTACACGCAGTGGTGGCTGTTGTTGCTTTGAGGGACAAATACCGACGATTTCGGGTTCAAGGTGATATGGCCAGTATTTTGGTGTTCTGACCCAAGGGTCGGTTTGCTGAACACATGTTTCGTCACACTATTATTAAACTACATAAAAAAGTAAAAAACGTCAAGAAAAGTTCTCCGTGCTATTTTTCAATGTAGTTCCAACATTTCTGATGATTGTATAGGGATTTTTCTGATTTTCATTGATGTATTGAGACCATGAATGAAAAAATATTGTTTCCATATAACTCGATTCAACCTCATATTTGAACTTGAGTTTCGGTTCTAAACAGTTTTTTTAAATTAAAACTCTCGATATTGTCAAAACAAACCTACTTTACTCTTGTACCAAATTCATGTTTTTGGTCAACCCTCGTATACGACTGAAAACTGAATAACTTTTTTTCGTAACCGAGGTAAAACCAATAATAAAAAAGTTTCCCATATATCGCCAACTTTACTAGATACGCTGTATATTATGGATTGTTGTTGACAATTCAGTTGATACAATACGGATTTGATGTAGTTTATATTTCCCAATCATAATACGCAGTATGTTGATGGCAGATCATCGATGTGTATGTACTCACTACATTCCGGTAAGTAACTATTTCAGTTGACCCGCCTATCCTGTCAGAACAAGTTTTAATTCCATTCAAGTAATTACTGGCAATATAAGTTCAAATTTTTTTTTTGTAAATGATTTTATTCTATTTATTTATATTTCTATTGGTATAACGTTATAGCACTTAGGCACTAAGCAGTTTACAAATGTAATGTTGATACTTGTCTATTTGAAGTGGGTACAGATAAGTTTTTATTTTGGGTTTCGTCGATATAACTCACAAACTTTTTCAAATAGTTTGTTCTATTAGGTACAAACTTATGAGCAGTTCAGAGGAAAATCTTTTATTTTTCTTAAATATGTATAAGTTTTAAAATAATGTAGGTACTTCTGAGAAAAGTTTTATTGTTGCGATGTTTTTTCTACGAACCACCCATATGGTTATTCCATATCGAATTACTGATTCAATCACGTTTTTATATACAGGGTGCCACAGACTCGAGTGCATGCATGCGGATCTCCAGTTATTATAAGAGATACAGGGTCGGTTAAATGGTTGCAAAGTTGCACATTTTTATGCTCAACAAAATGCCGTTTTGAAATTTGAAAAATCCCGACTACTTCCGAAGATATTCGGAAAAAACCTAAATTTCGCAAAAACATTATTATTATTTCCTGAGTTTATTTAAGAAGATATTGTGAAATGAATTACACTTTCTCATTGCCACTTTTTCTCCTCTACAAGATGGCGGTATCAAATTGAAAATCTGACGTTTCGTCTTTGAGCGGCCATCATCAAGTTCATTTTTTTAAATATGGACCCGGATTTTTTATTTTATTTTTAATTATCTTTTGACGTCCTAAATGTATTGAGGTATCGCAACCGTCGAAAAAAATACTCATTTGAAAAATAATACCAGAGAAAATTAGTTAGGCAACCCTTTTCTTGCTAACTCATAGGTAGTTTGGTTCATAAATCCATCTTGATTCGACACGTTATTCTTATGAGATAACCTGCACAACTAAACAAGCCTAATTGATCGAACCAAAATCGAAATAACATCCAATAACGATACATTTGATGAAATTAAATTAAATCCACAGATGACATGGAAAATAAAAAAAAATCATATAAAAAGCTGAGTCAGTTTCTGCAAGTGTTCAAACCATTACCATTTTAACAAAATATTGAAAATAACGATAATAGGTGAAAAATAATTGAAAATATTGACGTTGATATAAGGCAACCCATTGCTCTACACCCTCATCTAATTACCTCAATGCCTCAAGGACGTCAAAAGATAACTAAAAATAAAATAAAAAATCCAGGTCCGTATTAAAAAAAATTAACTTGATGATGGCCGGTCAAAGGCGAAACGTCAAATTCTCAATTTGATACCGCCATCTTTTAGAGGAGAAAAAGTGGCAATGAGAAAGTGTAATTCATTTTACAATATCTTCTCATATAAACTCAGGAAATAATTATAACGTTTTTGCGAAATTTCGTTTTTTTTCGAATATCTTCGGAAGTAGTCGGAATTTTTCAAATTTCAAAACGGCATTTTCTTGAGCATAAAAATGCGCAATTTTGCAACCATTTAACCGACCCTGTATCTCTTATAATAACTGAGTTCCCATGCATGCACTCGAATCTGTGGCACCCTGTAGAGTTAATAGCATTCGAGGCATTTTTGGAATCAATATATATTTCTTAGCAAACTTGAACTCTGGATATAGGTACTACAAAAATCAAATTGTCTGTTTTTTGTTGAAAGATCTAACAAATTATGGTGCCACTTTCCCACTTTGTTGCAGTAGGTTATTAAATTTCATTTTTTTTATTGATAGATATTTGTTACGTGAATCTACACACAATTTTCAATGTCTCACTTTGTTTTAGAATCTCTGCTTAATTATCTTGTTTAATACTTACTTATATTACGAAGAAATGAAAGAAATAGGTATAAACATCACTTTTACGCGCTTCATGCTGGATTCTAGACAACTTTATAAATAACTAATACTATTAATGGACTTGAGGAAGATCTCCCATCTGATGAATGGCTCCAATTCACTGGCTCTAATTCACTTTTCAACAAATAATCACACTTTTTTGTGAAATACCTATTGTAACTTGTGGTTTCTGGTCTAGAATCCTGCTCAAAAAGAATCACTAAAACTTTCCTCAAGTGTCTCTTTTGCAGAACTCTTAAATATTCTTGTCTTCGTGATATAATCATTCCACTTGTCCTAATGTTTGAAAGATATTTAAATGTTTTGTTGCCCTTTTTACAGCGGCTGTAAAATTCCAGACAGTTAGTTCCATAATATTTGGTCCAGATAGTCCAGAACACGATAGGAACACGAAAACACTGAAATACGAATAGTCAAGAATATATTGTGGCATTATACGTTGTTCTCTAACATGGAACTTCTAATTATTTAATTTAATGTGTCTGAAATCACCCGAAGATGAATATAAACAAATGCAAATAAATTATGAAGTTGGGTTCATTTCAGCAACCATCAATACAAAGCAATTCCTAGTTCACTCATATACTTATAATACGTATCAGAGAATTGCTCCCATTTCTCTGATACGTATATGGGTTCACTAGATACGAAAATTGAATAACAAGCGGCAACGCTGTTGGAAAAAAGTTGGCGCGAAATGATTTTCGGGAAAGTCACTGTTCGGGATCGATACGGTCGGGACAGTTTACGGTCGGTGCAAAAAACGTTAGGGACCAATTATGGTCGGGAAATTTTACGGTCGGGAAGAAATATTGTCGGGAAGTTTATGGTCGGGATGGAAAACGTTTCGGGACAATTATAGCGAACCGTTTTTATACGGTCCTTGAATGAGATTTTTGCAATTATTTCGGCAATTATTTGGTTTTTGAAAAATGTTATTGATTTAAAGTTGAAGGAGATGAAATTTGCTATAAAAAAGTTTCATAGCTTTTTTCCGAATCTTTGATGGGTTTTGAGATAAAACATTGAGTTTAAACATTAATTCGTTTTTTTAAACGGCCTGAGAATGAGTTTTTTGAAATTATTTCGGAAATTATTGGGTTTTGAAGTGAAACGTCATTATGCTATAAAACATGCCAAAACTCATAAACTGTTAAAGATATCATTTCGATTTTTATGTCGTTGAATTCCTCATAAAAATTCATAGAATTCAGTGAAAAAATATACAAGGGCTTATAGGAAAATATTCAAAAACGAGATTGAAACTGAAATTGAAAAATCAAGCATTATCCTTTGAAAAATGCCATAACTCACAAACTATAAAAGACATCGTTTCGTTTTTTTCTCCATAGAATTCACCATAAAATTTTCTATAGAATTCAGTAAAAAAATATACCGGGACTTGAAGGACAATTTTGAATAAAAAGTGGTTGAATCTGGGATTAAAAAATCAAGGAAAAGTCATTATCCTATAAAAAGTGCCATCATAGCTCAGTAGGTATAAAATTTTCCATACAATCCATTAAAAAAATATACAGGGACTAATGGAATGATTTTAAAAAAAATGATGTTGAATCTGAAATTACAAAATCAAGTGAAACATCATAATCCTTTAAAATATGCCATAACTCACTAACTATAAAAAATATCGTTTTCATTTTTGTCACATTGAATTTACACACACAAGGCTAGTTTTGTCTGATTAAAACGATGGACAAAACATTTTTCACTAAAAAATCATCTGAAGCGAGAAATTTGGCAACTTTGTAATCAATGACTCTTTCATTATGGTGCGACATATCAAACAAGGCTGGTTTTGTCTGATTAAAACGATGAACAAAACATTTTTTCAAAAAAAAACATCTAAAGCGAGAAATTTGGCAACTTTGTAATTAATGACTTTTTCATTATAGTGCGACATATCAAACAAGGCTAGTTTTGTCTGATTAAAACGATGGACAAAACATTTTTCCAAAAAAAATCATGTGAAGCGAGAAATTTGGTAACTTAGTAATTAATGACTTTTTCATTATAGTGCGACATATCAGACAACGCTAGTTTTGTCTGATTAAAACGATGGACAAAATATTTTTTCTAAAAAAATCATGTGAAGCGAGAAATTTGGCAACTTTGTAATTAATGACTTTTTCATTACAGTGCGACATATCAGACAAGGCTAGTTTTCTCAGATTAAAACGATGGCCAAAACATTTTTTCAAAAAAAATCATCTGAAGCGAGTAATTTGGCAACTTTGTAATCAATGACTTTTTCATTATAGTGCGACATATCAAACAAGGCTAGTTTTGTCTGACTAGAACGATGAAAGAAACATTTTTCAAAACAAAATCACCTGAAGCGAGAAATTTGGCAATTTTGAAATTAATGATTTTTTCATTATGGTGCGACATATCCAACAAGGCTAGTTTTGTCTAACTAAAACAATAGAAGATAAATTTTTCCCAAAAAATTCATATGAAACGAGAAATTTGGCAACTTTGTAATTAGTGACTTTTTCATTATAGTGCGACATATCAAACAAGGCTAGTTTTGTCTGACTAGAACGATGAAAGAAACATTTTTCAAAACAAAATCACCTGAAGCGAGAAATTTGGCAATTTTGAAATTGATGATTTTTTCATTATGGTGCGACATATCAAACAAGGCTAGTTTTGTCTGACTAGAACGATGAAAGAAACATTTTTCAAAACAAAATCACCTGAAGCGAGAAATTTGGCAATTTTGAAATTGATGATTTTTTCATTATGGTGCGACATATCAAACAAGGCTAGTTTTGTCTAACTAGAACGATGAAAGAAACATTTTTCAAAACAAAATCACCTGAAGCGAGAAATTTGGCAATTTTGAAATTAATGATTTTTTCATTATGGTGCGACGTATCAAACAAGGCTAGTTTTGTCTGACTAAAACAATAGAAGATAAATTTTTCCCAAAAAATTCATATGAAACGAGAAATTTGGCAACTTTGTAATTAGTGACTTTTTCATTATAGTGCGACATATCAAACAAGGCTAGTTTTGTCTGACTAGAACGATGAAAGAAACATTTTTCAAAACAAAATCACCTGAAGCGAGAAATTTGGCAATTTTGAAATTGATGATTTTTTCATTATGGTGCGACATATCAAACAAGGCTAGTTTTGTCTGACTAGAACGATGAAAGAAACATTTTTCAAAACAAAATCACCTGAAGCGAGAAATTTGGCAATTTTGAAATTGATGATTTTTTCATTATGGTGCGACATATCAAACAAGGCTAGTTTTGTCTGACTAGAACGATGAAAGAAACATTTTTCAAAACAAAATCACCTGAAGCGAGAAATTTGGCAATTTTGAAATTGATGATTTTTTCATTATGGTGCGACATATCAAACAAGGCTAGTTTTGTCTAACTAGAACGATGAAAGAAACATTTTTCAAAACAAAATCACCTGAAGCGAGAAATTTGGCAATTTTGAAATTAATGATTTTTTCATTATGGTGCGACATATCAAACAAGGCTAGTTTTGTCTGACTAAAACAATAGAAGATAAATTTTTCCCAAAAAATTCATATGAAACGAGAAATTTGGCAACTTTGTAATTAGTGACTTTTTCATTATAGTGCGACATATCAAACAAGGCTAGTTTTGTCTAACTAGAACGATGAAAGAAACATTTTCCAAAACAAAATCACATGAAGCGAGAAATTTGGCAATTTTGAAATTAATGATTTTTTCATTATGTTGCGACATATCAAACAAGGCTAGTTTTGTCTGACTAAAACAATATAAGATATATTTTTCCCAAAAAATTCATCTGAAACGAGAAATTTGCCAACTCTACTTTTTCATCATAGTGCGACATGTCAGACAAGGCTAGTTTTGTCCAACTAAAACAATCGACTAATTATATTCACAACAAAGCACCGTTTTTTTCCAGTACCCTTCGACGAAGACGACAAAGACAAATCCGTGTGGTTCCTCGACCATGACTACCTCGAAAACATGTACGGCATGTTCAAAAAAGTGAACGCGCGTGAACGCGTAGTCGGTTGGTACCACACCGGGCCCAAACTGCACCAAAACGACATCGCCATCAACGAACTAATTCGTCGCTACTGTCCCAACTCGGTGTTGGTGATCATCGACGCCAAACCCAAAGACCTGGGCTTGCCCACTGAAGCGTACCAAGCCGTTGAAGAAGTGCACGACGACGGCAGTCCCACTAGTAGAACATTCGAACATGTCCCCAGTGAAATCGGCGCTGAAGAGGCGGAGGAGGTGGGAGTGGAACATCTGTTGAGGGACATCAAAGACACCACAGTGGGGACGTTGTCGCAACGCATCACCAATCAGCTTTTGGGGCTGAAAGGGTTGCATTTGCAGCTACGAGATATACGGGACTATTTGGTGCAGGTGTCTGAGGAGAAGCTGCCCATTAACCACCAGATTATTTATCAGCTGCAGGATATATTCAACCTGCTGCCTGATATTAACCAAGTGCAGTTTAACAAGTCGTTTTATGTTAAAAACAACGACCAAATGTTGGTGGTCTATTTGGCAGCGTTGGTCAGATCAATTGTGGCGCTGCATAATTTGATTAATAATAAGTTGACCAACAAGGATGCTGAGGAGGGGAAAAAGGAGGAGAAAAAGGATAAGGATGCCAAGGAGAAGGAGAAGGAAAAGGATAAAGATAGCAAGGAGAAGGATAAGAAGGAGGAGAAGAAGAAGTAGTTGTACTGATTTGCTTTTGTATTTAATAACTAGAATTAAATTGCTTTTATTACTTTCGTTTATCTTTTGAGAAGCTACAAGAAAACGTGTTCCATTTGAACTGCTTAGAGTGCGTCTGGACTGTTTAGATAGTAAAGTAACCAATAAAAAACGCCTCTATGCGTGTATGTTTGACATAGTTGGTAAAGACTAAATGTAGACTGGTTCCTGTGTACGATCGTATTATGCTTGGTTTACATTAAGGTTACTATATAGTAGGGGGCCTCGTAACTGAGGGGCGACAGACGGAAGGGGCAATCTGTGACGTCATTTGTTGAATTTGGTCGGAATCAGAACACAGTTTATAAGGTGTTTAACATTTTATTTGTGGATAGTTTCCGTCGTTACTGATTTTTTGGTTAATTTCAATGTATTTTCTTCACGCGGAGGTTACGATGTAGTATAGGTAGTACTACAGGGAAGTTATTCATAGTTTTACAGGAAATTGATAGGATTGTGCGATTGATTTTGGTTAAAGAGTGTGAGAGAATAGCTCGTTTTCTGTTGTGTCTCATTGGTTCCTTGACTCTTTGATACCTTCGTTCTTTTGGGTACTTTGGTTTTTTGGCTCTTTGGTATTTTTGTTCTTTGATACTTTGGTACCTGGGGTTTGATTGGGTCTTTGGTGCATTCATTCTTTGGTACTTTGGTTCTCGGATCTTTGGTTCTTTTGTACTTCAG
Source organism: Orchestes rusci (assembly GCA_958502075.1). Lineage (NCBI taxonomy): Eukaryota > Metazoa > Arthropoda > Insecta > Coleoptera > Curculionidae > Orchestes > Orchestes rusci. The sequence goes on along the minus strand of OY293304.1, from coordinate 112,240,885 downwards.
TACTTTGATTGATTGGATATTTTGTACTTTGGTTCTTGGGTTCTTTGGTACTCTTGTTACTTTGGTACTCAAGTTTTTTGATACTTCGGTACTATGGTTCTCCGGTACATTGGTACTTTGACTCTCTGGTACTCTGTTACTTTGTCACTTTGGTACTCTGTTACTTTGATACTCTGGTCCTTTGGTACTTTTGCTCTTTGGTTCTTTGGAAGTTTGATACTCTGGTACCTCGGCTCATTTTGTAGTTTGGTACTCTGGTTTTTTGATAATAAGGTACTTTTGGTTGTTTGGCTCTTTGGTACTCTGGTTCTTCGGTAATTGGGATCTTTGTTATTCTGGTTCTCGGTTACTTGGTACTCTGTCACTTTGGTTCTCTGGCTTTGTGGTACTTTGATTCTTTTGTCGTTTGGCTCTTTGACACTTTGGTTCTATGGTACGTTGGTACTTTTGTTCTTTGGTACTTCGATACGTACATAGGTTTTTTGGTACTTTGGTTAATTGGCTCTCCGACTTTGGTTTCTTTTGCATTATTGGCTCTTTGGTACCGTATCGAATAACCAAAGAATTAAAGTAAACCAAAGTACCAACGATCCAAGATGCAAGGATGAACCAAAGTAGCAAAGAACCAATCAAGTATCGATGTACCAAAGTACCGAATAACCAAAGAGTCAGAGTACCAAAGTATCAAAAAATAAAAGTACCACAGAACTACAGTACCAAAGAAACAAAGTATCAAAGTACCAAACAATTAAATTCCCGAATAACCAAATTACCAAATAACAAAAGTATCAAAGAACCAAAGTACCAAAGACCCAAATAACCAACGTACACCGTTCCTATGCTATACAGGGTGTTTCATTAATATTGCGAAAAGGGTGAGTTTCCCCACTTAAACATAATAAGAAAACTTCATATAAAGGTGTGTCCGGAAATGCTTCGTTACAGAGCTACAGGGTGTTGAACTTTTATTTTTATTTTTGTTTTTTCCAAATAATATTTGAACCAATGTCTATATTTCCATAAAAATCGGTATTTGAGGGTTTCTTTTTATGCGGAATTCGAATTTTATCTCAGTTTGGCTCTAACTTGTAGAGGGCGCCACCTACACTCATTTGTCCTGACATGTACAGCCATAACTTTTTTGGACGTAACCGTATGACATATTTGAGTGAAAAAACATATTTCTCCTTTATTTTTATGCAAAAAAGGCATACTTGTTAGAAGTCGCTACGAGCCACCATTTTCGAGATATTTAGATTTATGAATACATATGATAATGGAATTATGGCCGAGCATTGTGTTTCATTGATAGTGCCAAAAATACAGGATATGTTTCCTCACTTAAAAATAAAAAGAAAACTTCAAATACAGATGTGTCCGGAAATGCTTCGTTACAGAGCTACAGGGTGTTAAAGTTATTATTTAATTTATTTTTTTTCAGTTTTTTTATTTGTTTTTGTTTAAATAATATTTGCATGAAAGTTGTTGATAACATCACACACAAGTCGGCTTTTATCTTTTTCACTGAAAATATGAAGCATTAATGCGTAATAACATAACTTCTAGCAGGTTACCTTCGCCATAATTTCAAAATCCCATGTATTAATTATTTCAAATCCAAATATCTCGAAAATGGTTCCACGTAGCGACTTCTAACAAGTATACATTTTTTGCATAAAAATAAAGGAGAAATATGTTTTTTCACTCAAATATGTCATACGGTTACGTCCAAAAAAGTTATGGCTGTACATGTCAGGACAAATGAGTGTAGGTGGCGCCCTCTACAAGTTAGAGCCAAACTGAGATAAAATTCGAATTCCGCATAAAAATAAACTCTCAAATACCGATTTTTATGGAAATATAGACATTGGTTCAAATATTATTTAGGAAAAACAAAAATAAAAATAAAACTTCCACACCCTGTAGCTCTGTAACGAAGCATTTCCGGACACACCTTTATAAGAAGTTTTCTTATTATTTTCAAGTGGGGAAACTCGCCCTGAATTTTTTCGCAATATTAATGAAACACCCTGTATAGAATGGAAACTCTCAACAGATGACGCACGCGTGAATAAGAAAAGTTTTTGAGCAACCTATTGTATAGGAACCTTGGGTTCACATCGAATTTCATTTTGGAGTGGGACATGGGATGAAAAGGGACAAAACCCAACAGGAGCCTAATTCTTGAGCGGAGAACGAGTGAAAATTTAAGCGAACGATCACAGAGCGATCAAAAACTGTATTTCGATAACGTGAAATGATCCCTTCTCACAAAAAAACGTACATTCTCCTAAAATTCAAGAATTAGAGTCCAGCTGATGATAGGGTTAATCAATCGGATCACTGTTGCCGAAAGCAGCTATTGTGTGTTTACGAACAAAATTATAGAAAATTAAATTACAAATAACTGTTATTAGAGGAGATATTTACAAAAATGAGCTACAACTCCATTCCGGCCAATATCCCAAGTAAACTCAATTATCTCTAAAACTATGCATTTGACGTGAAATATATATAGCAAATAACTTTTTTGTGAACACTTTATTGTGTACACAATTGAAAAGGATTTCCGCTGAAACACATCAATCAAATTGCCTATTAATTAATTAATTAATGATCATCAATCCGTAACACACAATCATGCCAACCAGCTTGTTACTCGTGACTTTGTACCTCCTCCAGCTCACCAATGCTGCGAAAAACTGCCAAAAACCCAACCCAATAAATTTCCACAAAATCAAATCCTGCCACAAATCCACATCCTCTGTGATTTATTCCAAAAAAGTCTCCTCTCTACAAGACTGTTTGTCTCTGGCGCGGGAAAAAAACGGTTTGGCCTTAAATTTCAGCCCCTCCGACGCTGCCAATTATACCAAATTTCTTGCAAATTGCCAGATTTTGGGCTGTCCAAGTCCAAACACCACGTTGACAATGGACTTTGCTTACGATTATTATAGCGCTTATGGTAATTATAATGGTAAGTCTTTGGTAATAATGCCAGGGGTAATGGTAAGTTTACAGAAAACGCCAGTTGTGTCAGTTCTGTAGGCCTGTTTGTGCTGACCATTGATCAACAGAACTACAGCCAAACAGCGTTGCAATGTCAGAATATGAGCGGCGATTTGGCGGATATAACCAGCGACTATCGCACCATGTTTTTGTCGGAAATAATCAACAATACCATGGAGGGGTGGTACAAGGTGGTTCATATTGGCTTGGACGACATGGGGCGGCACGGTATGTTCAAAAACGCCTATGGTAAGTTGCTAACGTGCTCCGAGTAAGTACTTCGTACGGTCTAAACATAGGGACAATGAATAAGTAGTTTCAGATCCTGGGCCCCTGGGCACCCGCGCTTACGTCACTCAAACAATTGTGTCACTCTTGATAATGACAGACTATGGCGGACTGTCAGTTGTCATAATAAATTAAGAGGGTTGTGTGAATTGTATCCCCAAGCGCCATCTATCGGGGAGAGTTTTTCAAAGAATGTCACCTGTAAGGGTGAGTTTTTGACCTGCTATGTTGCCGTTGCCATTTTTCACTATTTTTCAGAAACAAAAAAAAAATGCCAAAAACAAAAACAGCTTTTTGACATTTTCCACAACTCATCGCGGCTGGACAAGTGCGCTATGTTGAACTACGACAACAAAACAAATAATATTTGATGAAAATTTACTTCAAATCCGGAGTGCTACCCCCCAAGTAAACCCTCAAATCCTGCACTGTAGACTTGACCAGCTTGACTTTGACAAATTCCGTTTTGAGCCTCTTGTGCGCCTCAAACCTATGGCAGCCTCCAAAAGAGTAATAGTAGTTCCCTCCCTCTCTCCCTGTTATCCATAGTACATCGATGGGAGGGACATTGTCGATAGTTTGGGTGTTCGATAGTGTTTCCATCAGGGAGGCGACTTTTATTTCGTCCAAAACGGGAGGAATGGGTCGAATGATCTCTTTGAGGGGCATTTGGTGGACCTCATGAATGGACGCTGCATGGATGCTGGTCATTGTGGAGAGGGTTTCTGGAATTTTAGGTTTAGTTGGCAACCTTGATGTACAAATATTTTCAAACGTGAAATTTACTATAAATCCTTTATATTATAGTCATTAAATTGTAATTACCGTGTCTGCCTCAACCTTGGATAATTATTATTGTACAAATATAATGTAAAAATATTCCACCACTTATCGCACTTACTTCCAAAAACCAAAAATACTCGATTCATTGCAAGATCACGAATTTGAAAATCATTTATTGACCCTGGATTATTTATTACCTTTACAATGTAAATATGTGGGGGGATTATAGATATGAGATTGATAATCGATAAATTTCAGATCGATAACATCCACCTGTTGAAAAGTTCTAACTCACTTGTCACCCCTGTCATTATGTAATTTTGAGTTTAAGCAATCCACTATAAAAAGAATATAGCATCAGGCTTTACATTTTTGCGCTCGAAATTCAAGAAAACCAATAGAATCGATGGTTGGATAATATCTTATATAGTCGATGTGTGAAACTTTACATAAAATTTCTGATTACTGATCGTAGGTGTGCGGTGTAAACGTAGCTACCACTGCAGGCCTTATGGAACGTGTCTTGATGGTTGCCTACACTTTTACATGTAAATATACCGGGTATGTTTACATCATTGTCCGTTTCGACCCGTGCATGAACAAAGGAGCTACTCACCAAAAAACAATTCATCGTCACATTTGTTAAACGAGTGTACACAAATATAAATAACACAATAAAACTCACGTGGAAGCGGCTCCAAAGAAAATACTCATGAGTTACTCATTCAAAAAAATACGTACGTCACTCCCAAAAATCATATGAAGAATCGTTATTAAACACTGTTTTACTCGTGAGGAATCAACAAATGAGAGTGTACTCATGAGTTTAAAAAAAATACTAATTCACTTCAAAATGCTACATATTATATATATAACGCAATAACGCAATAAAACGAAATTACTATCATGAGTTACTCATAAAAACGTTCATTGGTTTAAAACGTCAAGATTTTAAAAAACCGTAGCTGGAGACACTGATACACCATTTTACTCGTGAGGTATGAACAAATGAGTGTTAACTCACCTCAAAAACAATTGATTAATTTCAAAATACCGTATATTAGGTGAAGAACTGTGTCTACTAACGGTAATGACTGAATAAAACCCATGAGGAAGAGATTACTCATGAGTCTCTCACTCAAAAAAATACCATTTTACACGTGGGAAATGAAGAAATGAAAAAAAGTTTACAAATATTGATGATATTCTTGGCTTATATGGGAATTTTTTGGCTTTTTGATTACTAATGCTGATCTGTCAAGGTAAGATCTATCTTATTATTAATTAAAAAGCTATTGCCTAATGCTCACTCAATTTTATCCTTCCTCAAAAATAAACTATAAAATAAAGTCAAAAACGAAAAAAGAATACGAGGCAACAATCAAGAAATCTCACAAATCAACATCTGAATAAACCTGGCAACGTTGAGCTCAGTTCAATCAGTAATCTGTCATAAACGTCAAGATCCAGTCTACATTAAGCGACCCTGTCTTGTTTTCTTTTTTTTTCATACCCTCGTGTTATGTTCGTTTTGTAATTTACAGTGATTTGTTAAAAAAATAAGTAATTATCAATTTTCCGGAAAATGGCAGACGAAGAAAGCTTCCCCAGAGGGGGCACAGTGGCGAGAAAAAGACCGCGACACGAGACTGAAAATGTAAAACGAATTTAAGCGTGATAAACTGTTGATTTTTATTATAATCTTATTGTAGTTGTTCAATTTGGCCAAGCCTTCCAAAGCTAAAAAGGCGAAAAAATCAAAAAAAGCTTCGGCAGAGTTGGGGGACGATGTGCTTACAACGGTGAATGTTCGTGGAACATTGTCTTATAATGTAAGTAGTTAGCTAGCTATAAAATATTCATGATAGTAAAAAGAAAATAGAAGTAAATTAAATTAAATTTTAAATGTTCATTAAAAAAAAATATTTATATAACAAATTATGTGGGACGGTTTTCAGAAACACTGATTCCATTAATCCGATTATCAGCTGTTGTGTTTTCCCTCTTTTTATCTCACGTTAATAAAAAGAGAGAACGAATGATCGGGTTAATCGGAATAGGGTTTTCGAAAGTGCCTTTTTTGAGATTTTCTTACACTAGAGAGAAAATAGTACAAACAGTGCTTTTTGTACAACAAAGAATAAACAAAGAATTGAAAATCAAAAATAAATAATCAATACACTGCACTACACTGCTGTCAAGTCAGACAACTGACAAGTTTAGTGAGAACTGTCAATGTCAATCATGGTTACAATAGGTGTGTTCCCGTATTCTTTTGTGGTGCGGATTCATTGTCACCGAGATTGTCACGTGATAAGTTCCTCTTAGTATGCTAGGCGGTCACGTGGTTATTAGATTCAGAGGCGTTGGGATCCAAGGAACCGTTGCTAAGCGACCTACTTTTGCGCCCGCGGGCGCGAAAGTACTTTTAGGCCCGGCTGTCAAAATTAGCGAATTTCCGCCTGCTTTGCATGCATTGAAAAGTGGACTTTACGTGTAGGTTGTACAAAAAAGATATAACGTAGTGAGAATAACAAGGAAAACTATACACCGAGTCACTGAACTTAGTGACTGAAGGGAACTTTGATCTCGACACACGAAACGATGACAATACAATAATTTCAATTGAAAAAGAGCTAAAAAATAACTTATTCCATTTTATTATAAGACTATATTATAAAATGCATAGTATACTTTTCAATTAAACAAAATCGTTATTTTTTGACTTGACAAACGGAATAGACTCGTTGACAATTGACAATTGACGCTTTTATGGTGGGTCCCCATGTCAAATTTCAAGGACGGCGTTTTCGCGTTTTTTTGATATGATTCAAAATTTTACAACCAATCAGAACAATACGCCTGAAATATCAAAACGCGACCACTACGCTCATAGGGACGCACCATGACGGGACAATACAATAGGCGCATTCTTTCGAACATGATGACATCTGCAACGTTGCCAATGCTAGTTTCAAGCCCATACCGGGCCAACAATGATTAAAAAGAGAAAGAGACCGAATATTTACTTGTTGAAGGTTTTATTTGGGATTTGATCAAATAATATTAAAAAAATTATATAATGAGGTTATGTTTGCATAGTTTTGTTATTTTCCAAAGGATTTTGTTCAAATTTGGAAGGAAGGTTCTATTTGGAATTTGATAAAAAAAATTAGAAAAATAATTTAATAAGGTTATGTTTGGATAGTTTTGTTATTTTCCAAAGGATTTTGTTCAAATAGATATTATGTAGGTTCTATTTGGGATTTGATCAAAAAATTTGAAAAAAAAAACATCTATTGAGGTTATGTTTGCTAAGTTTTGTTATTTTCCAAAGGATTCTCAATTCTGTTCAAATTAGGTATGGCGGTTGTGTTTTGGATTTGATCAAAAAAATCAAAAAAAGATGATATAGTGATGTTATTTTTGTAGAAGTTTCACTTTGCCACGTGTACGGTGCTGCACATGATTTTATTTGGATATTGAAGGTTGATTTGGGTTGGTTTGTTCGAGATTTTCCAATTTAAATGTTGGATTTTTTGGTGCGCATCAGTTTGGAATTCTTTTGTCGGTGCTCACATTGTCCCGTTTTTTTATAATGTAAACAACATGAATTAGAGTTGGCGGCTGTAATTATTGAAACCTTCCAGAAACTGCAAACAGGAATGGTAATACTCGGTTGCGTAAGAAACATCGGCAACTTTGCTCTTTCCATCGAACTCCCAGGTCTATGTTTTGCCACTGTTGGTGTAACGGAAATTTCCGATCCATTCACCAAATTCTTGAACCAACAGCTTGAGTCCAACGTTTCTGATGTAAGTCATTGACCCTCTTCAATCCCATCTACAGCCTTAGTTTCAGACCAACTCGATTCTCAGCAAAATGTTTTCAATCGGCGAATATTTGCCTGTGAAAATAACAAACATTGAAGCAAAAGAAAAGGGTACTAGTGTCGAAGCCAGCATGAATCCTCGTGATATTTATGCTGACCAAAATAGTGGTTTTAAAAAGGAAATGCTGGTATGGAGCTGCGTCAGCTCCAAAACTGATCATGGTTGGGAGATGAATATGGGTGTGAAGCAGTGTAGGGCGTTTTTGCCTGATAAAAATAACGACGATGAGGTGGAATATGGTAAGTTTTTGCTTGTGAACATTGCTAAAAAAAAATCGTTGGGTTAGTTTATTGAAAATTCATTTTATTTGGCATTATATTTTGGTAATTTTATTAACAAAAATCATTAAAAGTTGATTATGAGGAGGATGGTCATCATTTATGATACCCACCTTGTATATTTAAACCCCATTTAGTTACAGGCCAGCCCATGTGGTGTGTGGTCCATAAAAGTGACTCAAACATTTTGCGCCTCAGTGCCAAAAAAGAACACCTTAGCAAGGCTAAATATGAAGTTGATAACTTGCACGCGGTGCTGCCAGGCATGAAAGTCGACTTTGTTGCCGATAAAATCACTTCGCATGGAATTCAGGGGAAATTTTCTGATTTTATCGGTTATGTTGATGAGAATTTTCTTGGAAAACCTTTGAAAAAAGTGACGGATTATCAGGAGGGGAAGATTTTAAAAGCGTATGTTTTATACGTGGAACCGACGACGAAAATTACGCATTTGACGTTGAGGCGGTTGGAGAAGGAGGATCAACCTGAAGTTGCGGTTGGGGATGTTGTAGTGGCAGAAGTTTTCAACAAAACCCACAATGGTTTACTCCTTGCCCTGCCCAATCAGCTCAAAGGCTTTACAACCAACAAGCGACTCATAAATACTCTGAAAAAATCCCAAAACATCACCGAAGCCATCAGTCGGAAATACCCGATGGGTAGCAAACATCAGTGTCGGGTCATGGACTACAACCATCTGGCAAAAATGTACATTTGCTCTCCGGAAGTGAATTTGGTTAAGGAGAGTGTATTTGCCCATTCTGACCTTGTCCCGGGACAATTAGTCGATGTCCACGTGGTTGATGTCAAGGACGAGGGTATTGTGGTGTCCACGGGACATGTTCAGGGATTTGTGCCCAATTTGCATGTCAGCAATGTTGAGTATAGTGCTAATGTCAAGAAGAAGTTTAAAGTTGGACAGAAAGCTAGTGCCAGGTGAGTTTGGCAACTCTGTGAATGACGTATAGTGTTTTGTCTGACTAAAACGATGAAAGAAACATTTTTCCATGATAAATCATCTGGAGCGATGCTTTTGGCAACTTCGTAATCAATGACTTTTTCATTATAGTGCGACATATCAAACAAGGCTAGTTTTGTCTGACTAAGACGATGGAACAAAGATTTTTCCAAAAATATTCATCTGAAACGAGAAATTCGGCAACTCTGTAATAATTGACTTTTTGATTATAGTGCGATATATCAAACAAGGTTAATTTTATCTGAATAAAACGATGGACAAAACATTTTTCCAAAAAAAATAATCTGAAGCGAGACATTTGGCAACTTTGTAATCATTGACTTTTTCATTATAGTGCGACATATTAAACCAGGCTAGTTTTGTCTGACTAAGACGATGGAACAAAGTATTTTACGAAAATATTCATCTGAAACGAGCAATTCGGCAATTCTGTAATAATTGACTTTTTGATTATAGTGCGACATATCAAACAAGGTTAATTTTATCTGAATAAAACGATGGACAAAACATTTTTCCAAAAAAAATAATCTGAAGCGACAAATTTGGCAACTTTGTAATCATTGACTTTTCCATTATAGTGCGACATATCAAACAAGGCTACTTTTGTCTGACTAAGACGATGGAACAAAGATTTTTCCAAAAATATTCATCTGAAACGAGAAATTCGGCAACTCTGTAATGATTGACTTTTTGATTATAGTGCGACATATCAAACAAGGCTAGTTTTGTCTGACTAAGACGATGGACTAAAGATTTTTCCAAAAATATTCATCTGAAGCGAGAAATTTGACAACTCTGTAATTTTTGACTTGTTCATTATAGTGCAACATATCAAACAAGGCCAATTTTGTCTGACTAAAACGATGGACAAAACATTTTTCCAAAAAAAATAATCTGAAGCAAGAAATTTGGCAACTCTGTAATTATTGATTTTTCCATTATAGTGCGACATATCAAACAAGGCTAGTTTTGTCTGAGTAAGCCGATGGAACAAAGATTTTTGCAAAAATATTCATCTGAAGCGAGAAATTTGGCAACTGTGTAATTATTGACTTTTTCATTATAGTGCGACATATCAAACAAGGCTAGTTTTGTCTGACTAAGACGATGGAATAAAGATTTTTCCAAAAATTTTCATCTGAAGCGAGAAATTTGACAACTCTGTAATTTTTGACTTGTTCATTATAGTGCAACATATCAAACAAGGCCAATTTTGTCTGACTAAAACGATGGACAAAACATTTTTCCAAAAAAAAATAATCTGAAGCAAGAAATTTGGCAACTCTGTAATTATTGATTTTTCCATTATAGTTCGACATATCAAACAAGGCTAGTTTTGTCTGAGTAAGCCGATGGAACAAAGATTTTTCCGAAAATATTCATCTGAAGCGAGAAATTTGGCAACTCTGGAATTAATGACTTTTTCATTATAGTGCGACATATCAAACAAGGCTAGTTTTGTCTGACTAAGACGATGGACTAAAGATTTTTCCAAAAATATTCATCTGAAGCGAGAAATTTGACAACTCTGTAATTTTTGACTTGTTCATTATAGTGCAACATATCAAACAAGGCCAATTTTGTCTGACTAAAACGATGGACAAAATATTTTTCCAAAAAAAATAATCTGAAGCAAGAAATTTGGCAACTCTGTAATTATTGATTTTTCCATTATAGTGCGACATATCAAACAAGGCTAGTTTTGTCTGAGTAAGCCGATGGAACAAAGATTTTTCCGAAAATATTCATCTGAAGCGAGAAATTTGGCAACTCTGGAATTATTGACTTTTTCATTATAGTGCGACATATCAAACAAGGCTAGTTTTGTCTGAGTAAGCCGATGGAACAAAGATTTTTCCGAAAATATTCATCTGAAGCGAGAAATTTGGCAACTCTGGAATTAATGACTTTTTCATTATAGTGCGACATATCAAACAAGGCTAGTTTTGTCTGACTAAGACGATGGACTAAAGATTTTTCCAAAAATATTCATCTGAAGCGAGAAATTTGACAACTCTGTAATTTTTGACTTGTTCATTATAGTGCAACATATCAAACAAGGCCAATTTTGTCTGACTAAAACGATGGACAAAACATTTTTCCAAAAAAAATAATCTGAAGCAAGAAATTTGGCAACTCTGTAATTATTGATTTTTCCATTATAGTGCGACATATCAAACAAGGCTAGTTTTGTCTGACTAAGACGATGGAATAAAGATTTTTCCAAAAATTTTCATCTGAAGCGAGAAATTTGACAACTCTGTAATTTTTGACTTGTTCATTATAGTGCAACATATCAAACAAGGCCAATTTTGTCTGACTAAAACGATGGACAAAACATTTTTCCAAAAAAAATAATCTGAAGCAAAAAATTTGGCAACTCTGTAATTATTGATTTTTCCATTATAGTTCGACATATCAAACAAGGCTAGTTTTGTCTGAGTAAGCCGTTGGAACAAAGATTTTTCCGAAAATATTCATCTGAAGCGAGAAATTTGGCAACTCTGGAATTAATGACTTTTTCATTATAGTGCGACATATCAAACAAGGCTAGTTTTGTCTGACTAAAACGATGGACAAAACATTTTTCCAAAAAAAATAATCTGAAGCAAGAAATTTGGCAACTCTGTAATTATTGATTTTTCCATTATAGTGCGACATATCAAACAAGGCTAGTTTTGTCTGAGTAAGCCGATGGAACAAAGATTTTTGCAAAAATATTCATCTGAAGCGAGAAATTTGGCAACTGTGTAATTATTGACTTTTTCATTATAGTGCGACATATCAAACAAGGCTAGTTTTGTCTGACTAAGACGATGGAATAAAGATTTTTCCAAAAATTTTCATCTGAAGCGAGAAATTTGACAACTCTGTAATTTTTGACTTGTTCATTATAGTGCAACATATCAAACAAGGCCAATTTTGTCTGACTAAAACGATGGACAAAACATTTTTCCAAAAAAAATAATCTGAAGCAAGAAATTTGGCAACTCTGTAATTATTGATTTTTCCATTATAGTTCGACATATCAAACAAGGCTAGTTTTGTCTGAGTAAGCCGATGGAACAAAGATTTTTCCGAAAATATTCATCTGAAGTGAGAAATTTGGCAACTCTGGAATTATTGACTTTTTCATTATAGTGCGACATATCAAACAAGGCTAGTTTTGTCTGACTAAGACGATGGAATAAAGATTTTTCCAAAAATATTCATCTGAAGCGAGAAATTTGACAACTCTGTAATTTTTGACTTGTTCATTATAGTGCAACATATCAAACAAGGCCAATTTTGTCTGACTAAAACGATGGACAAAATATTTTTCCAAAAAAAATAATCTGAAGCAAGAAATTTGGCAACTCTGTAATTATTGATTTTTCCATTATAGTGCGACATATCAAACAAGGCTAGTTTTGTCTGAGTAAGCCGATGGAACAAAGATTTTTCCGAAAATATTCATCTGAAGCGAGAAATTTGGCAACTCTGGAATTATTGACTTTTTCATTATAGTGCGACATATCAAACAAGGCTAGTTTTGTCTGAGTAAGCCGATGGAACAAAGATTTTTCCGAAAATATTCATCTGAAGCGAGAAATTTGGCAACTCTGGAATTAATGACTTTTTCATTATAGTGCGACATATCAAACAAGGCTAGTTTTGTCTGACTAAGACGATGGACTAAAGATTTTTCCAAAAATATTCATCTGAAGCGAGAAATTTGACAACTCTGTAATTTTTGACTTGTTCATTATAGTGCAACATATCAAACAAGGCCAATTTTGTCTGACTAAAACGATGGACAAAACATTTTTCCAAAAAAAATAATCTGAAGCAAGAAATTTGGCAACTCTGTAATTATTGATTTTTCCATTATAGTGCGACATATCAAACAAGGCTAGTTTTGTCTGAGTAAGCCGATGGAACAAAGATTTTTGCAAAAATATTCATCTGAAGCGAGAAATTTGGCAACTGTGTAATTATTGACTTTTTCATTATAGTGCGACATATCAAACAAGGCTAGTTTTGTCTGACTAAGACGATGGAATAAAGATTTTTCCAAAAATTTTCATCTGAAGCGAGAAATTTGACAACTCTGTAATTTTTGACTTGTTCATTATAGTGCAACATATCAAACAAGGCCAATTTTGTCTGACTAAAACGATGGACAAAACATTTTTCCAAAAAAAATAATCTGAAGCAAGAAATTTGGCAACTCTGTAATTATTGATTTTTCCATTATAGTTCGACATATCAAACAAGGCTAGTTTTGTCTGAGTAAGCCGTTGGATTAAAGATTTTTCCGAAAATATTCATCTGAAGCGAGAAATTTGGCAACTCTGGAATTAATGACTTTTTCATTATAGTGCGACATATCAAACAAGGCTAGTTTTGTCTGACTAAGACGATGGACTAAAGATTTTTCCAAAAATATTCATCTGAAGCGAGAAATTTGACAACTCTGTAATTTTTGACTTGTTCATTATAGTGCAACATATCAAACAAGGCCAATTTTGTCTGACTAAAACGATGGACAAAATATTTTTCCAAAAAAAATAATCTGAAGCAAGAAATTTGGCAACTCTGTAATTATTGATTTTTCCATTATAGTGCGACATATCAAACAAGGCTAGTTTTGTCTGAGTAAGCCGATGGAACAAAGATTTTTCCGAAAATATTCATCTGAAGCGAGAAATTTGGCAACTCTGGAATTATTGACTTTTTCATTATAGTGCGACATATCAAACAAGGCTAGTTTTGTCTGACTAAGACGATGGAATAAAGATTTTTCCAAAAATATTCATCTGAAGCGAGAAATTTGACAACTCTGTAATTTTTGACTTGTTCATTATAGTGCAACATATCAAACAAGGCCAATTTTGTCTGACTAAAACGATGGATAAAACATTTTTCCAAAAAAAATAATCTGAAGCAAGAAATTTGGCAACTCTGTAATTATTGATTTTTCCATTATAGTGCGACATATCAAACAAGGCTAGTTTTGTCTGAGTAAGCCGATGGAACAAAGATTTTTCCGAAATTTGGATTTGTGTCACAATTTCATTGAATGTATGTACGTCAAATTCCTCTTTTCAGAGTTCTAACCGTAGAAAAGGACAAAGTCCTCTTCACCATTAAACCAGCAATGGTATCGTCCGAAGAGTGTTTAACCAAAATTGAAGAAGCAGAGGAGGGCAAACAATTCAGTGGGGTTGTTTGTAAAATATCCGACGAAGGGGCGTTGATTGTTTTCTATGGAAACCTTTTGGGGAAAATCAGTAAAAAAGGTTTGGGCAACGATGCGGGCGATGTTTCCAAATACTTTTTCACAGGACAAGTGGTGAGTGGAAAGTGGAAACTTTTTTTAAATGCCCATTTTATCACGGGCATTACAGGTAAAAAGTTACATAACCAAAGTCCAATCAGGCCACATTTACTTGAGCCTATTTAAACCCCAGCCCAAAAGCGAAAAAGTGAATCTAGGTCGTAAATTTACGGCGATTGTCAGCTCAATCAACCAAAAAGGCGTCAACATTACCATTGAAAACAGCGACAGAAAGGGTTTAATTCCTAATCTACATTTAAGCTGTAGTATCAGTTTATGTGCTGGTGTTAAAAGTGAGTTTTTGAGTATTTTAGCAGCAACTTACATCAAAATTGACAGATACACTGAATCCTGGTGACAAATTGACTGATGTTATGTACGTTGGCGGGACAAAACCGCAAATTTTCTCACGCAGAGAAGGAATAGCGTTGAAAGGAAAGAAACTGGTTAATTTTGCTGAATTGAAGATTGGCGATATAATACGGTGTTTTTTCCAAAAAAAGAATGACGAGGGGATGTTTGTGTTGCCGTTGTTGAAGGATTTCGCCCATGAGGTTTTTGTTAGTAACAAAGTAAGCT
Source organism: Orchestes rusci (assembly GCA_958502075.1). Taxonomy (NCBI): domain Eukaryota; kingdom Metazoa; phylum Arthropoda; class Insecta; order Coleoptera; family Curculionidae; genus Orchestes; species Orchestes rusci. The sequence continues at coordinate 112,225,756 of OY293304.1, read as the reverse complement.
CACTTTTTTGCTTACTTGAGTCTAAGTAAGAATTTTCCAGTACATTGGCGACATTATTCCTGATTTACAAGAACACCAGCTTGTTCTAGCCAAAGTTAACAACATTAACTCCAAAAAACAAACTTTAGGACTTACAGTAAAGTTACGCGAGGTCTTTGACAATAAAATTGAGGTAATTGTAATTTTCGTTTAGCAACAATAACTGAAAAAAATTACAGAATGTACTGAACAGTTTTGTACCGTACCTCAATGAGCTGCAGCATTTGTACCTCACAGGCAAAAAACAGAATTGGGATATTTGCCAGTACCATCCGGGAGATCGCGTTGATTGTACTGTGGAAGCGATAGGGCCTAAAGGGGGCGCTATGGTGGTACTGCCCAATGGGGCCCAAGGGATTGCTGTACCGTATTTATGTCCTAGTAAGTTAACTTTGTATGGATTTTTATGTTTTTTCTTCAAAAAATTGCAATAATGATAATTATTCATCTATGACAGGATTGGGAAATTACTTGAGTTTTTGTATCCCAAATTAACTGTAATTTTCAAATTGTTATAACTTTGGCGTTTATGGAGATATTTTGATGAATCTTGCGTTAAAATGAGCATCGGGGTCGACTTCAATCTAAATATGTGCATCTTGTTGTAAAATAATGTACAGGGTGTCTCAAAAACGACAAAGTGAGTTTTCTGCACTTTTTCTATTTACTCAATTTTGTCATCTCTTTTCAGCAAAAAAACATGTGATAATTGTCAAAACTCAACAATTTGTCCTAAAAATTACCAAAAATCATTTATTTATGACAGGAACGGGAAAAAACTTTAATTTCATGTATGATTGGAATGCGAAAAAACTTGAATTTTTGTACCGCAAATCCATAGTCAATTTCAAATTGTCATAACTTTGGTGTTTATGGAGACATTTTGATGAATCTTGCGTTAAAATAAACGTCGGGGTCGACTTCAATCTAAAAATGTGCATCTTGTTGGAAAAAAATGTACAGGGTGTCTCAAAAACGACAAAGTGAGTTTTTTGCATTTTGTCTATTTACTCAATTTTGTCATCTCTTTTCAGGAAAAAAACATGTAATAATTGTCAAAACTCAACAATTTGCCCTAAAAATTTCCAAAAATCATTTATTTGTTACAGGAACGGAAAAAAACTTTAATTTTATGTATGATTGGAATGCGGAAAAACTGAATTTTTGTACCGCAAATCCATAGTCAATTTCAAATTGTCATAACTTTGGTGTTTATGGAGACATTTTGATGATTCTTGCGTTAAAATAAACGTCGGGGTCGACTTCAATCTAAAAATGTGCATCTTGTTGGAAAAAAATGTACAGGGTGTCTCAAAAACGACAAAGTGAGTTTTTTGCATTTTGTCTATTTACTCAATTTTGTCATCTCTTTTCAGGAAAAAAACATGTAATAATTGTCAAAACTCAACAATTTGCCCTAAAAATTTCCAAAAATCATTTATTTGTTACAGGAACGGAAAAAAACTTTAATTTTATGTATGATTGGAATGCGGAAAAACTGAATTTTTGTACCGCAAATCCATAGTCAATTTCAAATTGTCATAACTTTGATGTTTATGAAGATATTTTGATGAATCTTGCGTTAAAACGAACATCGGGGTTCACTTCAATCTAAAAATGTGCATCTTGTTGGAAAATAATGTACAGGGTGTGTCAAAAACGACAAAGTGAGTTTTTTCTGTTACTCAATTTCGTTGTCCCATTTCAAGAAAAAAACTACCAATAATGGTCATAACCCATCAATTTGCTCTAAAAATTGCGAAAAATCATTCATTTATGTGAGGAATGAAAAAAAAAAAAATCCCTTATTATGTTGGAAATGCGAAAAAACTTGAATTTTTGTTCCACAAATCCATAGTGAATTTCAAATTGTCATAACTTTGGTGTTTTGGTGTTTGGTGTTTGGTGTTTACAACATCAGGGTCGACTTCATGATGAAAAATAACATACAGGGTGTCTCAAAAGCAATTAGAAAAGTATTTTTGCATTTTTTCTCTTTGACAGTCTCAAAATATTAATAAATTTCAGAATCACTGAAACAAGGCACAACAGTCAAAGGGACAATAATTTCGCATAATTTTTCGCAAAAATTCGTCAACGTTTGTCTGAGTCCCAACATAGCCGGCAAAATCAATCCCCGTCAAGACGGTACACTCACCGATACAATTGCGATGAGTTTCTTTGAAAAATTGATTGTTGACTCTGACTGTATCGTGGGGGTTTTGAGGCACTCAAAAGCCAACAAGCAACTCGTCTATTTGCCTACTAGGCTGCACGATAATGACTTTGAGGGCTCAATGGGTTTCTATGGGGACAAACGAACGAAAGTTTGTCTTTGTGGGTGAGTTTATTCAAATGTATAACCTGTTTTTAATGATGAAATATAGGAAAATGAAAAAATTCCTCATTGGAATCAGCAAAAAACTGTTCCTTCGTGTGGATAAATCCGGCAAAAAACACGTAAAAACGGAAGAATCAAGTGACAGTGGCATTGAAGAAGAGGATATTGAAGAAACGGCAACTATAAGATTGCCAGGAGTTGCTTCATTTTTCAATCCATCTATCAGGGAAGAAGCTGAACCATCATCGTCTGAAGATGAGGATGATCCGAGCCCAAAAAAGAAGAAACTAGAACCCAAACCCGAACAGAAAATTGATCCCAATCATCAACCGGAAAGTCCCGAACAATTCGACAAAGCTGTCTCGGCCAAACCGAATTCTGCCGAACTTTGGTCGCAGTATGTCGGTTTTTATTTAGCTGTGAGTTAACTTATTTTACGTCATTGGTCCCATTTTAAAACATTCCTGTTTGAATACCTTTGAATCGAGGGGTCAATTGAGTTATATTTTTTGATAAAACTGTCGGTATTTTTGTACTTTTTTCGACAATACATACATCTACACCACTGGCCCAATAAGTTAAAATTTTATTTCATTTTTGAGAAAATTGAAAAACCTACAAAATGAGGTGTCACATGACCCAAATTATCTCGGAAGAAGCAGGATGACATCAAAATTTCACTCGGTGTTTCTACGCCACTGAACTAGTATGGAAATTGAAAAAATCAATGTTCCTTTATTCTTAGCTAACATCAACATTTTGGTGAATTTTGTCGATATTTTGGACTTTTTGCGACATACGCCACTGGATTGACATGACTTTTCAGGGTAACGAAATTGACAAAGCCCGCGCCACTGCCCACAAAGCTCTGGCCAAAATCGACATGACTTTAGTCAATGAAAAGTTCAAACTCTGGATGGTACTGTTGAAGTTGGAGAACGATTTCGGCACCAAGGAGTCCTTTGACAGAGTGTTTGAGGAGGCGTTGAGGTGTAACGACGCCCTGCAGGTGTATTTGAGGGCTATTGCAATGTTGGCGGAGAGTGGCAAGCATGCGGAGATGGAGACGGTGGTGGAGAAGGTGCGGTTGAAGTTCAAAAAGGAGGCGGCGATGTGGATGGAGGTGGCTAAAACTTATTATCAGTTGGGGCGGTTTAGTGACGCTAGGAGTTGTAAGGAGCGAGGATTGAAGTCGATTGTGGATAAGAAAACTCGTGAGTATTTGGGGAAAACATTATTGAAACTTCTTTTGATAATTTGCCGACAATGGAGAGTGAATTGGAAAAAATGGAACGTTTTGTTAGGTCGGCATTTTCTTGTTGTGACTACGCCACTGGTCACATTTTTGAATTCTGTATACCATTGAATGAGCAATTGAGTTTCCTTCAAAATGAGGTGTCACTTGACATGTTTTATTTGAAAAAATGTGGGATGATTTCAGAATTTTTACTGCTCGTTTTTCACGCCACTGGTAGATTTTTTGGATGAAAATCATGTTTTTTGAGAATTAACTGACCTGTTTACTTGAATGTGGGAAATATTTCATTGCAATAAGTTAATTTTGGCATTTTTTTCTTATTGTGACTACGCCACTGACAACATTTCAAAAATTTCTATTCCATTGTATAGGCAATTCCATTTCCTTAAAAATGAGGTGTCGCTTGACATGTTCTATTTGAAAAAATGTGGGATGATGTCAGAATTTTCACTGCTCATTTTCTACGCCACTGGTATATTTTTTGGATGAAAATAATGTTTTTAAGGAATAGACTGGCCTGTTCACTTGAATGTGGGAAATATTTCATTGCAATAAGGTAATTTTGGCATTTTTTCCTTATTGTGACTACGCCACTGACAACATTTCAAAAATTTCTATTCCATTGTATAGGCAATTCCATTTCCTTTAAAATGAGGTGTCGCTTGACATGTTTTATTTGAAAAAATGTCGGATGATGTCAGAATTTTTACTGCTCGTTTTTCACGCCACTGGTAGTTTTTGGATGAAAATTATGTTTTTTGAGAATTAACTGACCTATTTAGTTGAATGTGGGAAATATTTCATTGCAATAAGTTAATTTTGGCATTTTTTCCTTATTGTGACTACGCCACTGACAACATTTCAAAAATTTGTATTTTATTGTATAGGTTATTCCATTTCCTTCAAAATGAGGGGTCACTTTATATGTTTTATTTGAAAAAATGTGTGATGATGTCAGAATTTTTACTGCTCGTTTTCTACGCCACTGGTATAGTTTTCGAATGAAAATCATGTTTTTTTGGAAATGAGCTGGCCTGTTCACTTGAATGTGGGAGATATCTCATTGCAATAAGTTAATTTTGGCATTTTTTCCTTATTGTGACTACGCCACTGACAACATTTCAAAAATTTCTATTCCATTGTATAGGCAATTCCATTTCCCTCAAAATGAGGGGTCACTTTATATGTTTTATTTGAAAAAATGTGGGATGATGTCAGAATTTTTACTGCTCGTTTTTCACGCCACTGGTATATTTTTTGGATAAAAATCATGTTTTTTGAGAATTAACTGACCTGTTTACTTGAATGTGGGAAATATTTCATTGCAATAAGTTAATTTTGGCATTTTTTTCTTATTGTGACTACGCCACTGACAACATTTCAAAAATTTCTATTCCATTGTATAGGCAATTTCATAACCTTCAAAATGAGGTGTCGCTTGACATGTTCTATTTGAAAAAATGTGGGATGATGTCAGAGTTTTCACTGCTTATTTTCTACGCCACTGGTATATGTTTTTAGATGAAAATCATGTTTTTTGAGAAGAAACTGACCTTTTCACTTGAATGTGGTGCTATTTTATTAAAATGAGTTCCTTTGGGATGTTTTCCTTATTGTGACTACGCCACTGACAACATTTCAAAAATGTCTATTCCATTGTATAGGCAATTTCATAACCTTCAAAATGAGGTGTCGCTTGACATGTTCTATTTGAAAAAATGTGGGATGATGTCAGAATTTTAACTGCTCGCTTTCCACACCACTGGTAGTTTTTTTTTTAATGTTTTTTTTTCAGAAATGACTATGATAGTCCGTTTTGCCATTATGGAGTTTAAATTTGGAGATGAGGACCAGGGTTGTGCAATTTTCGAAGCAATTCTTACCTCAGATCCGCGTAAAACCAACATTTGGCTCACCTATGTGGATCAATTAATAAAAAAACAAAAACTCGACGATGCGCGTCTCGTTCTAGAACGAGCAATTTCCCAACGTTTGCCCCTGAAAAACATGAAATCCTTGTTCATGAAGTTTAGGAAGTTTGAGGAGGAGCACGGCACCCAGGAGACGTTGGAGCAGGTGAAACAGAGGGCGCACGAGTACATTTCCAAGTTTGATAAGTGAAAAATATATTATATTCAAACTGAACATTGTTTTACACGAAATAAACATCTACGTCTAATCTAACTGATTATGAATTTTGACTGTTACAATTTTTTTTGACCTCAGTAGCTTAATCTAAACATTAGTTCTAAACATTTTAAACACTCTATGAGCTACTGAACGCTAGTTACGCTTAATTTTACGTTTGAAAAATAACTGAAAAAACTTAATAGTATAACGATAACTATTGAAACAATGCTGTTGTAGAAAATCTATTTTGTGTGTTTTGGGGAACTTTGCAAATATTTGAAGTTTCATTCAACAAATCAACGAGATATTTCAAAAGGTCATAACTTTGGTGTTTGTGGAGATAATTTGATGAATCTTGCGTTAAAATGAACATCAGGTTCGACTTCAATCCAAAAATGTTCATCTTGATGGAAAATAATATACAGGGTGTCCCAGAAATGACAAAGTAAGTATTTTGCATCTTTCCAATTTACTCAATTTTGATGCGTCATTTTTGGAAAAACCCGGGTAATAATAGTCAAAATCCATCAATTTGACACTAAAAATTGTAATAAATCACTCATTTATTGGACAGGGACAGGAGTGAGAGACAACTTGATTTTTTCGATCCCAAATCCAGCTAAAATTTAAAATTATCATAACTTTGATGTTTATAGAGATATTTTGATGAATCTTGCGTTAAAATGAACATCAGTTTCGACTTCAATCCAAAAATGTTCATCTCGATGGAAAATAATATACAGGGTGTCCCAGAAATGAAAAAGTAAGTATTTTGCATCTTTTCAATTTACTCAATTTTGATGCGTCATTTTTGAAAAAACCCGGGTAATAATAGTCAAAATCCATCAATTTGACACTAAAAATTGTAATAAATCACTCATTTATTGGACAGGAGTGAGAGACAACTTGATTTTTTCGATCCCAAATCCAGCTAAAATTTCAAATTATCATAACTTTGATGTTTATAGAGATATTTTGATGAATCTTGCGTTAAAATGAACATCAGGTTCGACTTCAATCCAAAAATGTTCATTTCGATGGAAAATAATATACAGGGTGTCCCAGAAATGAAAAAGTAAGTATTTTGCATCTTTTCAATTTACTCAATTTTGATGCGTCATTTTTGAAAAAACCCGGGTAATAATAGTCAAAATCCATCAATTTGACACTAAAAATTGTAATAAATCACTCATTTATTGGACAGGAGTGAGAGACAACTTGATTTTTTCGATCCCAAATCCAGCTAAAATTTAAAATTATCATAACTTTGATGTTTATAGAGATATTTTGATGAATCTTGCGTTAAAATGAACATCAGGTTCGACTTCAATCCAAAAATGTTCATTTCGATGGAAAATAATATACAGGGTGTCCCAGAAATGAAAAAGTAAGTATTTTGCATCTTTTCAATTTACGCAATCTTGATGCGTCATTTTTGGAAAAACCCGGGTAATATAGTCAAAATCCATCAATTTGACACTAAAAATTGTAATAAATCACTCATTTAAGTATGGACAGGAGTGAGAGACAACTCGATTTATTCGATCCCAAATCCAGCTAAAATTTCAAATCATCATAACTCTGGTGTTTATGGAGATATTTTGATGAATCTTGCATTATAATGAACACCGGGGTCTACTTCAATCTAAAAGTGTGCATCTTGATTTAAAACAATATACAGGGTGTCCCAAAAATGACAAAGTTAATTTTTTGCCTTTTTCCAATGTTTTCAAAGAAAGCAGGACAATTTGTCAAAACCCATCATTAGCAGTGTTGACTGTTATTCCCGATGATAGATAATAATACAGGGTGTCCTGAAATAGTTGAAAAGTTCCCAAAATAAAGTTCGGCCACAGACCAAACTAGCATTTAATCAACAAAAATTCCGAGCAAAGATTAGGCACTGTGTTTGCAATTTAACTAAATTCTCTATACTTTCAATTACACAATTTATAAACAAAGTTGTACTGCGTGTTACCGATAAAGAAACTTAACCAAACAAAATCGAATATCATAACTCGGTAGAAAAATATAATTGTCAGTCTAATAATTGAAGTACATTCGCATAACAACAAACAACTAGACAAACACACATTCTAGCTGTCGCGGATGGGCGTTAATTAACACCCTGTATTCACGTCTACAACCGCCCACAATCAATGAAACTTCCTTTTCTTGCCGCCTTTCTTTTTGAACTTTTGTTTTCGTTTTTTATTTTTATCGGAGCTGAAACTCGTGATTTCTTCGCCCAGACTGCCTAGAGTGGTCAGTTGACGTTTTCTGTGCTTGTCAGCTTTACTGACAGGCAATCTTGTCATGTATTCTTCTTCGTATTCCTGTCGCTCTTTGGCTTCTTTCGATATGATTTGTTGCGCGCGACTACCCTGCGTTATTTCCGTGGGCGTGTCCAGATACTCTTCGCGCAAGTCCTGAATGATAGACGAGGACAGGGCGAGTTTCTTGCTGCGCTCCTGCTGCCGCTTTCCCTTGTCTTGCCCCGATTCTAAACCTGCTGTTAAAACAAATTGAAAAAAATACAAAACACTTACCGGTATAGTGCACTGCTGATAACTTCGGAGGTACATAAACCCCACTTTTTTTAGTGACACTCTTCTCCGCCTCCTCCTCATCGTCTTCACTCTCCTCCTCCTCACCATCCAATAAATTCAAAGGATTGGCTTTGAACGTAGCGGGATCGTCTGCACTGCCCCCACTCACAGCAGTTTTAACTAATTTGTCGATTTGGTATTTGAGTCTGTGGTCGATGGGCTTGATTTTTTCCAGTACGGTCCTGATTTCGATCAGACGATCGATACAAGGGTCGCCCTCGATGGGCTCGCCTGCGCACTTGCGCAGAACAACGTAGGTGAGGTTAATGAGGTAACTGAGGAGCATGTTGTATTTGACTTCGAGGAAACTTAAGCCTTGGTCTGTTGTTAGTTCGCCTTTGCGCACCTGAAATTTGATGATTGGTTTGTAGAGAATTTAATGCTGAATTCACTGGTGCAAAAATCAAAAAATCTTTAAGGGATATTGTGTTATGGTTTTTTTTCTGAAACAAAGATTTTCATGCAACAGTCAACTTTGACATTAATTTTCCATAATACCCCGTATATATTTTTATGTTTATTTGTACAAAATTTCATCCCGAATCCACTGATGAAAATACTTTTTAAGAAATGATTTTTTTTCTGAGTTGATAACTGAAAACCCAAGAGAGTAATGGAATTTTGAAAATTGCTGTTAAAATGTTGACATTGACTTATTCAACACCTTGTATACTGAAAATCAAGAATCATGTGGGAGTTTGGAAGTTAATGATGAAAACTAGATTCTTTAAAGCAACTTTCAATAAAATTTGAATTTGATATGTCAAAAACCAAGAGAGTTATGGAATTTTGAAAATTGCTGTTAAAATAATGACATTGACTTATTCAACACCTTGTATACTGAAAATCAAGAATCATGTGGGAGTTTGTAAGTTACTGATGAAAACTACATCCTTTGAAGCAACTTTCACTAAAATTTGAAGTTGATATCTCAAAACCCAAAAGAGTTATGGTTTTTTGAAAATTGCTGTTAAAATGTTGACATTGACTTATTCAACACCTTGTACACTGAAAATCAAGAATCATGTGGGAGTTTGGAAGTTACTGATAAAACTACATTCTTTGAAGCAACTTTCACTAAAGTTTGAAGTTGATATCTCAAAACCCAAGAGAGTTATGGTTTTTTGAAAATTGCTGTTAAAATGTTGACATTGACTTATTCAACACCTTGTACACTGAAAATCAAGAATCATGTGGGAGTTTGGAAGTTACTGATAAAAGTACATTCTTTGAAGCAACTTTCACTAAAATTTGGAGTTTATATCTCAAAACCCAAGAGAGTTATGGAATTTTGAAAATGGCTGTTAAATTGTTGACATTGACTTATTCAACACCTTGTATATCGAAAACCAAGAATCATGTGGGAGTTTGGAAGTTACTGATGAATACATACTTTGAAGCAACTTTCACTAAAATTTGAAGTTGATATCTCAAAACCCAAGAGAGTTATGGAATTTTGAAAATTGCTGTTAAAATGTTGACATTGACTTATTCAACACCTTGTATACTGAAAATCAAGAATCATGTGGGAGTTTGTAAGTTACTGATGAAAACTACATTCTTTGAAGCAACTTTCACTAAAATTTGAAGTTGATATCTCAAAAACCAATAGAGTTATGGAATTTTGAAAATTGGTGTTAAAATGTTGACATTGACTTATTCAACACCTTGTATACTGAAAATCAAGAATCATGTGGGAGTTTGTAAGTTACTGATGAAAACTACATTCTTTGAAGCAACTTTCACTAAAATTTGAAGTTGATATCTCAAAAACCAATAGAGTTATGGAATTTTGAAAATTGCTGTTAAAATGTTGACATTGACTTATTCAACACCTTGTATACTAAAAACCAAGAATCTTGTGAAAGTTTGGAAGTTACTGATGAAAACTACATTCTTTAAAGCAACTTTCACTTGAATTTGAAGTTGATATCTCAAAAACCAATAGAGTTATGGAATTTTGAAAATTGCTGTTAAAATGTTGACATTGACTTATTCAACACCTTGTATACTGAAAATCAAGAATCATGTGGGAGTTTGTAAGTTACTGATGAAAACTACATTCTTTGAAGCAACTTTCACTAAAATTTGAAGTTGATATCTCAAAAACCAATAGAGTTATGGAATTTTGAAAATTGCTGTTAAAATGTTGACATTGACTTATTCAACACCTTGTATACTAAAAACCAAGAATCTTGTGAAAGTTTGGAAGTTTCTGATGAAAACTACATTCTTTAAAGCAACTTTCACTTGAATTTGAAGTTGATATCTCAAAAACCAAGAGAGTTATGGAATTTTGAAAATTGCTGTTAAAATGTTGACATTGACTTATTCAACACCTTGTATACTGAAAATCAAGAATCATGTGGGAGTTTGTAAGTTACTGATGAAAACTACATTCTTTGAAGCAACTTTCACTAAAATTTGAAGTTGATATCTCAAAAACCAATAGAGTTATGGAATTTTGAAAATTGCTGTTAAAATGTTGACATTGACTTATTCAACACCTTGTATACTGAAAATCAAGAATCATGTGGGAGTTTGTAAGTTACTGATGAAAACTACATTCTTTGAAGCAACTTTCACTAAAATTTGAAGTTGATATCTCAAAAACCAATAGAGTTATGGAATTTTGAAAATTGCTGTTAAAATGTTGACATTGACTTATTCAACACCTTGTATACTGAAAATCAAGAATCATGTGGGAGTTTGTAAGTTACTGATCAAAACTACATTCTTTGAAGCAACTTTCACTAAAATTTGAAGTTGATATCTCAAAACCCAAGAGAGTTATGGAATTTTGAAAATTGCTGTTAAAATGTTGACATTGACTTATTCAACACCTTGTATACTGAAAACCAAAAATCATGTGGGAGTTTGGAAGTTACTGATGAAAACTACATTCTTTAAAGCAACTTTCACTAAAATTTGAAGTTGATATCTCAAAACCCAAGAGAGTTATGGAATTTTGAAAATTGCTGTTAAAATGTTGACATTGACTTATTCAACACCTTGTATACTGAAAACCAAGAATCATGTGGGAGTTTGGAAGTTACTGATAAAAACTACATTCTTTGAAGCAACTTTCACTAAAATTTGAAGTTGATATCTCAAAACCCAAGAGAGTTATGGAATTTTGAAAATTGCTGTTAAAATGTCGACATCGACTTATTCAACACCTTGTATACTGAAAACTAAGAATCATGTGGGAGTTTGGAAGTTACTGATGAAAACTACATTCTTTAAAGCAACTTTCACTCGAATTTGAAGTTGATATCTCAAAAACCAAGAGAGTTATGGAATTTTGAAAATTGCTGTTAAAATGTTGACATTGACTTATTCAACACCTTGTATACTGAAAACCAAGAATCACGTGAAAGTTTGGAAGTTACTGATGAAAACTACATTCTTTAATGCAACTTTCACTTGAATTTGAAGTTGATATCTCAAAAACCAATAGAGTTATGAAATTTTGAAAATTGCTGTTAAAATGTTGACATCGACTTATTCAACACCTTGTATACTGAAAACTAAGAATCATGTGGGAGTTTGGAAGTTACTGATGAAAACTACATTCTTTAAAGCAACTTTCACTAAAATTTGAAGTTTATATCTCAAAACCCAAGAGAGTTATGGAATTTTGAAAATTGCTGTTAAAATGTTGACATTGACTTATTCAACACCTTGTATACTGGAAACCAAGAATCATGTGGGAGTTTGGAAGTTACTGATGAAAACTAAATACTTTGAAGCAACTTTCACTAAAATTTGAAGTTGATATCTCAAAAACCAAGAGAGTTATGGAATTTTGAAAATTGTTGTTAAAATGTTGACATTGACTTATTCAACACCTTGTATAATGAAAACCAAGAATCATGTGGGAGTTTGGAAGTTACTGATGAAAACTACATTCTTTAATGCAACTTTCACTTGAATTTGAAGTTGATATCTCAAAAACCAAGAGAGTTATGGAATTTTGAAAATTGCTGTTAAAATGTTGACATTGACTTATTCAACACCTTGTATACTGAAAACCAAGAATCATGTGGGAGTTTGGAAGTTACTGATGAAAACTACATTCTTTAAAGCAACTTTCACTTGAATTTGAAGTTGATATCTCAAAAACCAAGAGAGTTATGGAATTTTGAAAATTGCTGATAAAATGTTGACATTGACTTATTCAACACCTTGTATACTGAAAACCAAGAATCACGTGAAAGTTTGGAAGTTACTGATGAAAACTACATTCTTTAATGCAACTTTCACTTGAATTTGAAGTTGATATCTCAAAAACCAATAGAGTTATGGAATTTTGAAAATTGCTGTTAAAATGTTGACATTGACTTATTCAACACCTTGTATACTGAAAATCAAGAATCATGTGGGAGTTTGGAAGTTACTGATGAAAACTACATTCTTTAAAGCAACTTTCACTTGAATTTGAAGTTGATATCTCAAAAACCAAGAGAGTTATGGAATTTTGAAAATTGCTGTTAAAATGTTGACATTGACTTATTCAACACCTTGTATACTGAAAACCAAGAATCACGTGAAAGTTTGGAAGTTACTGATGAAAACTACATTCTTTAATGCAACTTTCACTTGAATTTGAAGTTGATATCTCAAAAACCAATAGAGTTATGGAATTTTGAAAATTGCTGTTAAAATGTTGACATTGACTTATTCAACACCTTGTATACTGAAAATCAAGAATCATGTGGGAGTTTGGAAGTTACTGATGAAAACTACATTCTTTAAAGCAACTTTCACTTGAATTTGAAGTTGATAACTCAAAAACCAATAGAGTTATGGAATTTTGAAAATTTCTGTAAAAATATTGACTTATTCAACACCCTGTATACTGAAAACCAAGAATCACGTAGGAGTTTGGAAGTAACTGATGAAGACTACATTATTAGAAGCAACTTTCACTTGAATTTCAAATTGATATTTCAAAAACCAAAAGAGTTATGGAATTTTGAAAATTGCTGTTAAAATATTGACTATAGTCAAATTTTCTCCAAACTTTTCCATAATACCTCGTATATATTCTATGTTTATTTGTACATAATTGAATCCACTGGTGTCAAAATTAAAACGATATATCTTCAAGGGATTTTGAGTTATGATTTTTTTTCTAAAACAAAGAATTTTATGCATTAGATCTTTGTTTGAAAAATATAAATACAAAAAGCACGCTTCAAAATAGTTGAATAATTCCTCAAAATGCGTTTATTATTATCACTAAAACATGAAATTGAACATAATTCCTAAAAATGGTGTCTCAACGGCAACACTGCTTGCTGCTACACTTTATGACTATGAATAACAACCTGTCAAAAATCTGTCTGTCAATAGTGTCAATACCTTGTTGCCCGATTTGGCTCTATTTCTGAAGAATTGATACAAAAACACGCATAATGATATTATGGGTATAAAGAATGAACGAAAGACTTGAAATAAAGAAAAAAACAAAAATACCGGGGAATGTTAACAGTAAAGTTCTGGTTTTGGATCAGTATTGATTGTGGTTACATTTAAAAAGTTTTATGAGTACAGGGTGAATTTTTCACTGATACGTTAAACATGTTATTTAAAAATCAATAAACCCACCCTTGAATCATTTTCGCTCGATAAAACGAAAAGGGGACCACTAAACTCGAAAACAACCACTACCCTGACAATTTGCACAAAAAAATCCCAACCCACTTCACCGCCCTCAAACCCCCAAATTAAGGATAAAAACCCCATTTTAGCCCCCACTAACCTTCTGAATCATATTATCAACGAGTCCAGCAACATGTTGAGCACTGACATTCATTTCGTTCAACAAAACCAAAGCCTGCGGCAAATCTCGATGAGCCATTTTGTGTTGAAACGCCTGAAAAAATGAAAAACAAAAATAAAAAAAGGCACACATATCGTCTATATGTCGAAAGTGAGGTTATGTTTACGGATCGATTATGGAAAAATGGAAAAATGTATCGGCCATTTTTCGTTTCGAAAACTTTTACAACGTTAATTAAGACGTTATATTGATGATTGTTACTTACCTGGACCATTTTCACGGCGGAAGATCCGGGAAATTCACATTAAAAGCGGTACAAGGCACGGAAAAGCGTCGATTTAAGTGGGGAAACGACGGGAAAAAATCACAAACAAATCGTCATAAAAATGTGTTTTTTTGTGGGGTGGGGATGATGGATCATTGAACGGATACGTCAATAGGAAAAAATCGCGGTTCATTCAAATTTGATTTGCGATTTAAGCAGTTGTGTAACTTTTCTGTTTGTTTAAATTAATTATTTTGCGTTTATTGGATATTGTGATGTTTGTTAATAAAAGTCAATATCACCGTGTAAAAACAATAAAATTATTTTTTGCATCTATTATAAGTTTGCTTTTAATTGTATTTAGTATCAGCAAATATATTATACCTATCTCTATACAATCTTATTTAAATTAGAATTCAGAGTTACAAATAATTACATTAGCCTTCAGGTCGATTATAAATTATATCGATATCGATACGTAAAAATATTGGATTTTCTTACGAGGGCTGTTTGAAAAGTTATATGCCTAGAAGTGAACATATTCATAGAAGTGAGTCAAAAACAGTTTCTTTAACCATTTCTGTTGAATGGAGGAGGTATGGAATTTCATTAGATAGTCATTTTTTGAAAATATAAAAAATATTATGCATTATGATTATCAAGTATACAGTGTGTCCCAGATTCGCTTCTCTATACAGGGATCTTGGCTCCTATTTTACCTACATCAAAGGTTAAATGGAGAAAGTTTTCAAGAAAACTTAGTGCATTCGATATCCGGTTTCTGATTTGCGATTATCGGGGAATAACCGAAAATGGCGGATTTTGTTTTTTGCCAGTAAATCCGAAACGGCTAGTTTGACAGCTATGAAAATGTGACATTATCTGGACACCTTTTAAAGACGAATTAAATGGCGTACATGACATGTCTCAATCTTCTTTTGTTTTCCCGCAACCCGCCTCATATCTCATTTTTCTTATGGCCGCCATATATTGGTTTTTTAGATTTTTGGAAAGAGTGTAAAATAATCGAAATATCACACTTCGCAGTTGGGACCCAGTCTCATTTGAGGAGGCCACGATTTATTTGTCGCAAAATATGAATAAGTACTGCATCAGCTTAAGGTCAACGCATTTAGTGTGCAGCAAATGTGTTGAACGCATTGAATTTCCAATAGAACATGGATATGCATCGAGACATTTTTGACAATTAAAGACTAATTTTCGTAAACCGCCGATATTTCCAAAACCAATTGAGCGATAGTGAATCTGAAGCCGGATATCGAATGCACTGATAATCCTTTAAATCTTTCTCCATTTAACCTTTGCTGAAGGTATAATAGGAGCCAAGATCCCTGTATAGAGAAGCGAATCTGGGACACACTGAATACTGCTTGATAACACCGCATAATCGCATCATCTTCAAATGTGATCCCATCACAAAATACGGTTTAACGACGAAATGTAAGTGCTACCCTCTTCAGGAGTTCAACTCATCCCTGGCCAAACCTCGATGCGTTGCTCATGTTCAATTTCCAACGCAGGAGAAAAAAGATATCAGCCCAGCTTCGGAACTATGCCATCATGGCACGTCGCATCGCATTTGAGGCTATCGAGGAAGAAGACGGACTGGAAGGACTGGAGAGCGAGCTATGTGGCTATGACGGACTGTGAAGACGTTCAACTATAAAAAAGTCGTCACTATACTTACCTAAATGATCTAAAACTGTAAATGCGCAATTTAAATCTCAAAAAAATGCCGCTCCGAAACTTGAAAAATTCCGGAGATATTCGACAAAAACCGGTTTTTTCGAAATTCTTCTCAATTTTGTCCTGAATTTATTTGAAGAGATAATCGAAGACGAATGTCACATCTCTACTTTTTCTGCCTCGATTTAACCGAAGTTGTATCTCTCATGTTTAACGAGTTACCAATGCTATAAACTCGAATTTGTTACACTTTGTATACAAAACCTAAAACTTGAATAACTTTTGAAAAAAAACGATATTTGATTTTCACGATTTTCTACAGTTTGCAATAAAGAAACATCAACTCCACCAACCAAAAGTGAATGTTATAGCAAAAATGTCAACAATCATCAAAAATTAGACATAGCTGTACTGAATAATTTATAAATCATAAAAATATCAACAATAATCACTTTTTTGGTCATTGACAATATAAAGTGATACATAATAAATAAAACATCAATATTATCAATGGAATTTTCCTTCTATTACCAACAATAAACAATTCCATAAACAACTAATGAATCACATCTCTCATTTAACAATCCATCCAGCATTCACACACGATTAACAACAATAATTATTGTTAAACACACGCATGATCATCCAACAAGAAACTGATTCATGACCCAACTAGGTGTGTCTGTTATTCTCCACTATAAATAGTGCACACGAATTTACACTTTTCTACACCTATGGATTTGATTGTAGAATGTATGTCTGTTTTTTAGGTCAGAATAAGTGCACTAAATGTACCGACGCGTTTGGTGAATTTCCATTAAACTGGTGGCCATAAGTTACACCATCAATATGCATTTAACTATCCTACACCGAAATAACAAACACATCAGTGTGCCGATTCTGCAACCGATAGAACGGTCATATCGAGAGAAAGAGAGTAAACATAGATTCGAGTAGACGGAGAAGTATGGAGGTGATCGTTCATATCTCACGCTATGACCGTTCTAGCGGTCACAGAATCGATACCCAGGTCGGGGAAGTGAACAACCCATTGGAAGCCACCCTGCTTGTGTTGCTACAGCAGGGAGAAATTATAAATTTCCTGTTTCCAATGGGTTGCTCACTTCCTTATTAACTTTCGGTCAGGTTAGGAGGTGTGATTTTTGCTTCTTGATTCGCGTACTGATAAGGGTTCGGCCTACGTGGTTGCGCGTGACAGTCAAGCAGAGACAAAGTCAAGTTCCGTCCGAACAGAACTACCTGAGAAGACCCGAAGGTACTACCTGGTACCTGGTAAATATTTAAAGTAGAGGAGTTAATAACGTCTAACCACCCACTATATGCACTCTAGCTTGTCGAAAAGGGTTCTTGGAAAGGCGAAACCAAGGGCAAAGTTAACCTGCTTGGTTTTATTTCCAGGGGAGTTACTGATTTAACAGTAAAACCTCTGTGAATCGGATCTCTCAGGCTTTGCTCCCTCATTAGGCTTTTTTGATTGTGAAACTCCTACGTGATCGGGTAAAATCGGCGGTAGTAGGTCACCAATTGAGCTTGGTGAGGTTCATCCCCCCCTGAATCAAACCTTCTGCCCCTTAAAAAGCGCGTCTCGTACATCCTTCTTCTTCCTTTGTCAATGAGCTCACGTCAATGGGTTCTGACGACTGCCCAAGCTAGTGCTGAATAGTTAGGTGTGCTGGTTGGCGCGTCTGGGATCATGTCCCATGCCTACTATCGGATTGTTGTGGATTAACTAGTTGTTCCAGTGGGCTTGGTTCCTTAGATCCAGTTGTCTCTAAGTAGAATGGCTATTGGGGGAGGGGAAAGACATAAAAGACACACCTCTCGTTCTGTGGCTATCAGAACATTGTACAGAGTATTAGCCAGGCTCGGGGAAAAGCTAGGGGTTTATGCATTATTTAACAAAGCGTGCGACATGGAAGTGTGCAAGTAAAATTGTGTTGTGTTCAGACTTATATTCTAAGAGTTTGTAGCTTTTTCTCCTGAGTTAACCTCATATTTTCTTGTCATTCCTTATTAAATTAGAGATTATTTCGTTGATTATTTTAGAATTGGGTTTGGAGAGTAGATGTTGGATATTGATAGGTCCCGGTAATTTATTCAAGGCAATTCTATATCTATTTTGGCATTCTTTCTGATCCATAGGGCAGTCAAATAGTATGTGGTTCAGGTCCCCCATCTGTCCGCTGATACAATTGGGGTGTTCCCTCACACCTATTTTATTTAGGTGGCTTGATGTAAGGCAGTGGTTTGTCCTCATTCTTCCGATCATCGCGTGATTAGGGCCCGGTCCCTTGATTTGCCCTTCTTAAACCATGGTTTTTTCAGGGGTTTGGGTTGTATTGTTGAGTAGAATCGTCCCTTATTCAACGGCCAATTCTCATATCTTTCCTCCCATTTCACCCACAGGTCTTTTTCAATATTTCCCAGTATATCCTTCTAGTTAATCAAGTTATGTTGTGTGATTGAGTCAAGCATGCGCCCTCGGCATGCCAACTCATCAGCTACCTCATTCCCCTCTATGCCTGTGTGACTGAGGACCCAAATTAATTTAATGTTGCGTTCTTCCTTTTCCTTGATGAATCCCTCTCTAGTAGATAGAGTTATGTAGTCACTGGTTCTAGATATGCCCGTCCTTGCCATCGCTTGAAGAGCGCTGAGTGAGTCGGTTACAATCAAAATTTTTCCTGGGTTATTTGAAAAGGTTTTTAAGGCCTCTCGGATTGCCAAGGTTTCCGCAGACGCTATTGATGGTGTGTTGTTCGCAAGTCTCCTCCAGATTTTATTCTCGAGGAACAGAAGATTCCGATTCCACATTTCTTGGATTCCGGATCTACCGAAGCGTGTGTGTATACTTTGATGAACCCTTGGTAGTCTCTGTTAATCTGTTGGGTGAATTCCGATTTATTTGACGTGTTTTTCTTTAGGTTCGATTTGGTATAGTTGATCATGTGAAATTGTACGTGGTATGGAAAGTTGTAGCATGGCAATCTCTCTGACTTGTGTATGCCATCTTCATGTGGGTCCATGGCCCTCATCGCCTCTATCACAGCGGGGGTAGGGGCTCTACTCCATAATTTCCTGTTTCTTTCCTGTATTGCTTGGAAGCTCTTCAGTTGATTGAGGATCTGATCTTGTTCCATGCTCGCCAGCTTTGTCACCAGTTTGGTTGGATCCTCGTACAGGGTGTCCCATTTTGGGTACTTTTGCGGGGTATCTCCGTTATTCTTATAGATAGAAAGTTGCGGTTTTCGCGACAGTGTGCTACTTTTTCGTGAAACTGAAGATGCCATTAACAAAATTTTCATAGCCTTTTTCGTTTTCAAGATACAGGGCTAAACTGAAAATGTTGCATTTTAAGGTACCCCTCGTATCTAAACTATCAGATAAGTTATGGAAAATGTGAAAACTGTTTCTTTTTTAACTTTTTCCGTAGAACTTGATTCTGCCTTCGGAATTAGTATACAGGGTCAGGTCAAAAAGTTATCGGACCCAACTTTATTTTTTTAAATGGAACACCCTGTATATTTATTGTCCATAAGATTTGTCTTTTCTTTACCTTTTCAAAAATATATAGTATGCACTTTAAAAAAAAAAAAATTTAGCCTATAACTTTTTGACCTGACCCTGTATACAAATTCCGAAGGCAGAATGGAGTTCCACGGGAAAAGTATATAACTCTCGATTTTGTTAGTTATATAAGAAACAGTTTTCACATTTTCCGTAACTTATCTGATAGTTTAGATACGAGGGGTACCTAAAAATGCAACATTTTCAGTTTAGCCCTGTATCTTGAAAACTAAAAGGGCTATGAAAATTTTGTTAACGGCATCTTTGGTTTCACGAAAAAGTAGCACACTGTCGCGAAAACCGCAACTTTCTATCTATAAGAATAACGGAGATACCCCGCAAAAGTACCCAAAATGGGACACCCTGTACATCTCGTACCATCCTCGATATCGATATCGACAAGCTTTGAAAACATTTCGGTAGCAAAGGCCACAACAAAAAAGAAGAATCAATATGCAGCCAGCCAGCACCACGTCATCTGTCACGCGAAAAGTCAACAAAAGCCGTGTTGTGTGTCTACCAAGAAAAAACCCAAAAATTAAACAATAGTGCGAATATCTCGATTAAAATTCGATTAAAAAACCCCCAACAAACCCACCTTCTTCAATAAAGGTGAAAATGTGCAACGCGTTAATATACGCATTGCTCAGTTCGAACGACTTTTACATAAGTGCAAACAATTCAAAAATGTGCAACAAAAGAACTATGTGTGTTTTGTCAATGATATCCTATCATTAACATTGTTATCAGTACCTTTATAAACAGAAACAAAGCCAGTCGTAGATAATATTGTACATAAATGGCAGGAAATTCGAAACGAAACCGCTCGAGACGTCGATTAGCTGCTCTAACTTTTTTGTCGAATATTACGTTGGATGGAAGCTACAAGGATACGAAGTTAGCCCGTTTACCCAGGAATGGGGCTATAATCAGGGCTCCTTTGTTGCCACATAATTATATTCCAGAGGAAAGTGAATTTAACGACGCTGACAAGGATGAATCGATTACGGACTCGGAAAGCATTATTACGCCGCTTAAGGTGAAGTTGGATGAAAATGTGCCGAAAAGGGCTTTTAGAGACAGGTGAGTGGAAAAACAACAATTTATTTTTTATGGGAAAATTGTCTAAAATCTCAGATTATCGAGTTATAGTCATTGAAATGTTTTGTTGATCTACCTCAAATAAACACTTCAACTCTTCAACCACTCAACAGAAAATGATGGAAATTTACCTGTGTATGGACAAGTTCATTCTAAACAAATTATCCCATGTGAAACATTTCTCAAAAACCTCAAATTTTTAAGTTATAGACGTTTGAAGTCATTGGAAAGATTCTTGCTATTCTAGCTCAAAAAATCTTATAACTCCTCAATCACTCAACAAAAATTGATGAACATTTTATTGTGCATGGAAAAATTAATTTTTAACAAATTATCTTATTTGGGAATTTTTCAAAAACCTCAATATTTTGAGTCAAGAACGTTGAAAGTGGTTATAAGGGATTTTTGGTGTTCTATCTCTAAAAATATCATAACTCCTCAACCACTCAACAGAAATTAATGAAAATTTAACTGTGCATGGAAAAATGAATTTTAAACAAATTATCTTATTTGGGAAATTTCTCAAAAACCTCAATATTTTGAGTTATGAACGTTGAAAGTAGTTCTAGGGGATTTTTGGTATTCTACCTCTAAAAATATCATAACTCCTCAACCACTCAACAGAAATTAATGAAAATTTAAATGTGCATGGAAAAATGAATTTTAAACAAATTATCTTATTTGGGAAATTTCTCAAAAACCTCAATATTTTGAGTTATGAACGTTGAAAGTAGTTCTAAGGAATTTTTGGTGTTCTATCTCTAAAAATATCATAACTCCTCAACCACTCAACAGAAATTAATGAAAATTTAACTGTGCATGGAAAAATGAATTTCAAACAAATTATCTTATTTGGGAAATTTCTCAAAAACCTCAATATTTTGAGTTATGAACGTTGAAAGTAGTTCTAAGGAATGTTTGGTGTTCTATCTCTAAAAATATCATAACTCCTCAACCACTCAACAGAAATTAATGAAAATTTAAATGTGCATGGAAAAATGAATTTTAAACAAATTATCTTATTTGGGAAATTTCTCAAAAACCTCAATATTTTGAGTTATGAACGTTGAAAGTAGTTCTAAGGAATTTTTAGTGTTCTATCTCTAAAAATATCATAACTCCTCAACCACTCAACAGAAATTAATGAAAATTTAACTGTGCATGGAAAAATGATTTTTTAACAAAGAATCTTATTTGGCAAATTTCTCAAAAACCTCAATATTTTGAGTTATGAACGTTGAAAGTAGTTCTAAGGAATTTTTGGTGTTCAATCTCTAAAAATATCATAACTCCTCAACCACTCAACAGAAATTGATGAAAATTTAACTGTGCATGGAAAAATGGATTTTTCACAAATTATCTTATTTGCGAAATTTCTCAAAAACCTCAATATTTTGAGTTATGAACGTTGAAAGTAGTTCTAAGGGATTTTTGATGTTCTACCTCTAAAAATATCATAACTCCTCAACCACTCAACAGAAATTGATAAAAATTCAACTATGCATGGAAAAATTCATTTTAACAAATTATCTTATCTGCGAAATTTCTCAAAAACCTCAATATTTTGAGTTATAAACGTTAAAAGTCATCGGAAATATTTTCTAGCTCAAAAAATTCTACACTCAACAGAAATTGATGAAAACTATATCGTATGGAATTTTTGTCGAAAACCTCAATTTTTTGAGTTATCATATAATTAGTTAACAATTTATCAGAGTACCCAGCACCAGCGACACCAAACATCAAAAACGGCTGCCGCATCAAATATCCGGCGCCAGCATCGACCGTCAAACATGCGGCAGCAGTTCGGAAAGTCTCGAGCCAATACGCGTGCGCGGCAGCCCATCTCCCGCACCCCTATTGGACCGAACCAAACGAAAAGTGCGCATGTTCAAACCGACCGAACACTCCCGATTCGGCGGCGAACGCATCATAATGGTCACGTCGAAACATGTGCCCTTTATGGTGTGCTCGTTCATACCTTATGGACGCACCAGGTATAAATCTACGCGTCCATGCATTTATACAATTAGGTTTGTACAGGCCTGACGTGAAGAGAGAGGGAAGAAAACGTACCACATCGACAAGTAGGCCGTTGTCTTCGATTGGAGATGCACTGGATCCGTTTGACTCTTTAGGTATGGAGAGGCGACAAGAGGGGGCGGTAGTGTCGTATGGGTATTTGTTGCATGCCAGCCGAGAGCAGACGAAACGCAACACCATCGACGATCCGACTGATTCGGTGAATTCTAGACGAAGCCGACACGTTGTTGCCAGGTTTGTTGAGGTTTACTTAAATCTACTTATTGTGAGTGTTACTTTACAGGACAAAAATTATTTCTTGGCAGCCCGAACACAAGTGGTAAATAAAATTATTTCACTAGGTGTAGGGCACTAAGCACTTTTTTAACTAACTTAGTAGGTAGTTGGAATTAGGTTTAGATTGAAATGTTTTCAGGTGTTACTCCTACGAGCATAAAAACCCCCTCTCCTCGTCTCCGCCCGAGGAGGATTCGACGGGTTTGACGTATCATCCTCATTTGCTCGATGATCCTGAACTTATAGCAGGAAAACACAGGACTTTGTTGACTTTTGCGTCGTACATGACGTCAGTGATTGACTATGTGAAGCCGTCGGATTTGAAGAAGGAGATTAATGACAAGTTTCGGGCCAAATTTCCGCATGTGCAGTTGACGTTGAGTAAATTGAGGAGGTGAGTACAAAAATGTGTAAAATTTGATGGAGAACCTTTAAACTTGCCACGACTGAAATATCGAACGGTTTGAAAATTGGTTTTACGTGGAACAAAATTTCAAAAATTGATTTTTTGGTTTGAAACAAATTCTGATAAAAAGAGTAACTTTCAAACTCCACACAACTGAAATTTCAAGGCAAAATTTCGAACGGTTTGAAAATTACAGCTGATTAAAGTTTTAGGTGGAACAATTTTCAAAAAATTGTCAAAATTTCAAAAATTGATTCTTTGGTTTGATACAGATTCTAATTAAAAGAGTAACTTTCAAACTTCCTACAACTGAAATTTCAAGGCAAAATTTTGAACGGTTTGAAAATTACAGCTGATTAAAGTTTTAGGTGGAACAATTTTCAAAAAATTGTCAAAATTTCAAAAATTGATTTTTTGGTTTGAAACAAATTCTAATTAAAAAAGTAACTTTCAAACTTCAAACGTCTGAAATTTCAAGGCAAAATTTTCATGAACGGTTTGAAAATTACAGCTGATGAAAGTTTTATGTTGTTTTTATGTAAAACAGTTTTCAAAAAACTGTCAAAATTAAAAAAATTGATCTATGGGTTTGAAACAAAGTCTGATCAATAGATAATTCTTTAAGCTTTCCATAACTAAAATTTCAAATCAAAATTTCGAACAGTTTGATAATTACAGCTGGTGAAAGTTTTATGTGGAACAATTTTCAAAAATTTGTCCAAATTTCAAAAATTGAGTTTTTGGTTTGAAACAAATTCTGATTAAAAGAGTAACTTTCAAACTCCCCAAGACTAAAATTTTAAGGCAAAATTTCGAACAGTTCGATAATTACAGCTGATGAAACTTTTATGTTGTTTTTATGTAAAACAGTTTTCAAAAAACTGACAAAATTAAAAAAATTGATTTATGGATTTGAAACAAAGTCTGATCAAAAGAGTAACTTGCAAACTTCCTACAACTGAAATTTCAAGGCAAAATTTCGAACGGTTTGAAAATTACAGCTGATTTAAGTTTTAGGTGGAACAATCTTCAAAAAATTGTCAAAATTTCAAAAATTGATTTTTTGGTTTGAAACAGATTCTAATTAAAAGAGTAACTTTCAAACTTCCTACAACTGAAATTTCAAGGCAAAATTTCGAACGGTTTGAAAATTACAGCTGATTAAAGTTTCATGTGGAACAGTTTTCAAAAAATTGTAAAAATTTCAAAAATTCGATTTTTTTGGTTTGCAACAGATTCTAATCGAAAGAGTAACTTTCAAACTTCCTACAACTGAAATTTCAAGGCAAAATTTCGAACGGTTTGAAAATTACAGCTGATTAGAGTTTCATGTGGAACAATAATTTTCAAAAAATTGTCAAAATTTCAAAAATTGATTTTTTGGTTTGATACAAATTTTGATTAGAAGAGTAACTTTCAAACTTTCCACGACTGAAATTTCAAGGCAAAATTTCGAACGGTTTGAAAATTACAGCTGATTAAAGTTTTAGGTGGAACAATTTTAAAAAAATTGTCAAAATTTCTAAAATTGATTTTTTGGTCTAAAACAAATTCTAATTAAAAAAGTAACTTTCAAACTTCCCACGACTGAAATTTCAAGGCAAAATTTCGAACGGTTTGAAAATTACAGCTGATTAAAGTTTCATGTGGAACAGTTTTCAAAAAATTGTAAAAATTTCAAAAATTCGATTTTTTTGGTTTGAAACAGATTCTAATTAATAGAGTAACTTTCAAACTTCCTACAACTGAAATTTCAAGGCAAAATTTCGAACGGTTTGAAAATTACAGCTGATTAGAGTTTCATGTGGAACAATAATTTTCAAAAAATTGTCAAAATTTCAAAAATTGATTTTTTGGTTTGATACAAATTTTGATTAGAAGAGTAACTTTCAAACTTTCCACGACTGAAATTTCAAGGCAAAATTTCGAACGGTTTGAAAATTACAGCTGATTAAAGTTTTAGGTGGAACAATTTTAAAAAAATTGTCAAAATTTCGAAAATTGATTTTTTGGTCTAAAACAAATTCTAATTAAAAAAGTAACTTTCAAACTTCCCACGACTGAAATTTCAAGGCAAAATTTCGAACGGTTTGAAAATTACAGCTGATTAAAGTTTTAGGTGGAACAATTTTAAAAAAATTGTCAAAATTTCGAAAATTGATTTTTTGGTCTAAAACAAATTCTAATTAAAAAAGTAACTTTCAAACTTCCCACGACTGAAATTTCATGGCAAAATTTCGAACGGTTTGAAAATTACAGCTGATTAAAGTTTCATGTGGAACAGTTTTCAAAAAATTGTAAAAATTTCAAAAATTTGATTTTTTTGGTTTGAAACAGATTCTAATTAAAAGAGTAACTTTCAAACTTCCTACAACTGAAATTTCAAGGCAAAATTTCGAACGGTTTGAAAATTACAGCTGATTAATGTTTCATGTGGAACAGTTTTCAAAAAATTGTAAAAATTTCAAAAATTCGATTTTTTTGGTTTGAAACAGATTCTAATTAAAAGAGTAACTTTCAAACTTCCTACAACTGAAATTTCAAGGCAAAATTTCGAACGGTTTGAAAATTACAGCTGATTAGAGTTTCATGTGGAACAATAATTTTCAAAAAATTGTCAAAATTTCAAAAATTGATTTTTTGGTTTGATACAAATTTTGATTAGAAGAGTAACTTTCAAACTTTCCACGACTGAAATTTCAAGGCAAAATTTCGAACGGTTTGAGAATTACAGCTGATTAAAGTTTTAGGTGGAACAATTTTAAAAAAATTGTCAAAATTTCGAAAATTGATTTTTTGGTCGAAAACAAATTCTAATTAAAAAAGTAACTTTCAAACTTCCCACGACTGAAATTTCAAGGCAAAATTTCGAACGGTTTGAAAATTACAGCTGATTAAAGTTTCATGTGGAACAGTTTTCAAAAAATTGTAAAAATTTCAAAAATTCGATTTTTTTGGTTTGCAACAGATTCTAATCGAAAGAGTAACTTTCAAACTTCCTACAACTGAAATTTCAAGGCAAAATTTCGAACGGTTTGAAAATTACAGCTGATTAGAGTTTCATGTGGAACAATAATTTTCAAAAAATTGTCAAAATTTCAAAAATTGATTTTTTGGTTTGATACAAATTTTGATTAGAAGAGTAACTTTCAAACTTTCCACGACTGAAATTTCAAGGCAAAATTTCGAACGGTTTGAAAATTACAGCTGATTAAAGTTTTAGGTGGAACAATTTTAAAAAAATTGTCAAAATTTCGAAAATTGATTTTTTGGTCTAAAACAAATTCTAATTAAAAAAGTAACTTTCAAACTTCCCACGACTGAAATTTCAAGGCAAAATTTCGAACGGTTTGAAAATTACAGCTGATTAAAGTTTCATGTGGAACAGTTTTCAAAAAATTGTAAAAATTTCAAAAATTCGATTTTTTTGGTTTGAAACAGATTCTAATTAAAAGAGTAACTTTCAAACATCCTACAACTGAAATTTCAAGGCAAAATTGCGAACGGTTTGAAAATTACAGCTGATTAATGTTTCATGTGGAACAATTTTTAAAAAATTGTCAAAATTTCAAAAATTGATTTTTTGGTTTGAAACAGATTCTAATTAAAAGAGTAACTTTCAAACTTCCTACAACTGAAATTTCAAGGCAAAATTTCGAACGGTTTGAAAATTACAGCTGATTTAAGTTTTAGGTGGAACAATCTTCAAAAAATTGTCAAAATTTCAAAAATTGATTTTTTGGTTTGAAACCAATCATAATTAAAAAAGTGACTTTCAAACTCCCCACGACTGAAATTTCAAGTCAAAATTTCGAACGGTTTGAAAATTACAGTTAATTAGAGTTTCATGTGGAACAATTTTTAAAAAATTGTCAAAATTTCAAAAATTGATTTTTTGGTTTGATACAAATTTTGATTAAAAGAGTAACTTTCAAACCTCCCACGACTGAAATTTCAAGGCAAAATTTCGAACGGTTTGAAAATTACAGCTGATTAAAGTTTCATGTGGAACAATTTTCAAAAAATTGTCAAAATTTCAAAAATTGATTTTTTGGTTTGCAACAGATTCTAATCGAAAGAGTAACTTTTAAACTTCCTACAACTGAAATTTCAAGACAAAATTTCGAACGGTTTGAAAATTACAGCTGATTAAAGTTTTAGGTGGAACAATTTTCAAAAAATTGTCAAAATTTCAAAAATTGATTTTTTGGTTTGAAACAGATTCTAATTAAAAGAGTAACTTTCAAACTTCCCACGACTGAAATTTCAAGGCAAAATTTTGAACGGTTTGAAAATTACAGCTGATTTAAGTTTTAGGTGGAACAATTTTAAAAAAATTGTCAAAATTTCGAAAATTGATTCTTTGGTTTGAAACAAGTTCTAATTAGGAAAGTAACTTTCAAACTTCCCACGACTGAAATTTCAAGGTAAAATTTCGAACGGTTTAAAAATAGCAGCTGATGAAAGTTTTATGTTGTTTTTTTATAAACAGTTTTCAAAAAACTGTCAAAATTAAAAAAATTGATCTATGGGTTTGAAACAAAGTTTGATCAATAGAGAATTTTTCAAGCTTCCCATCACTAAAATTTCAAATCAAAATTTCAAACGGTTTGATAATTACAGCTGGTGAAAGTTTTATGTTGAACAATTTTCAAAAAATTGTAAAAATTTAAAAAATTGATATTTTGGTTTGAAACAAATTCTGATCAAAAGAGTAACTTTCAAACTCCCCACAACTGAAATTTCAAGGCAAAATTTCGAACGGTTTGAAAATTACAGCTGATGGAAGTCTTATGTTGTTTTTATGTATAACAGTTTTCAAAAAACGGTCAAAACTAAAAAAAAAGATTTGAGGGTTTGAAACAAAGTCTGATCAGTACAAATTTTTTGAAGCTTTCCATGACTAAAATTTCAAATGAAAATTTCAAACGGTTTGATAATTACAGCTGGTGAAAGTTTTATGTGTAACAATTTTCAAAAAATTGTCAAAATTTCAAAAATTGATTTTTTGGTTTTAAACAAATTTTAATCAAAAGAGTAACTTTCAAAGTCCCCACGACTGAAATTTCAAGCCAGAATTTGGAACGGTTTGAAAATAACAGCTGATGAAGGTTTCGTGTAAAAGAATTTTTAAAAAGTCGTCAAAATTTTAAAAATTGATATTTGGGTTTGAAACAAAATCTGATCAATAGAGGAACTTTCAAACTCCCCACGGCTGAAACTTCAAGCCAAAATTTCAAACGGTTTGATAATTACAGCTGGTGAAAGTTTTATGTTGAACAATTTTCAAAAAATTGTAAAAATTTAAAAAATTGATATTTTGGTTTGAAACAAATTCTGATCAAAAGAGTAACTTTCAAACTCCCCACAACTGAAATTTCAAGGCAAAATTTCGAACGGTTTGAAAATTACAGCTGATGGAAGTCTTATGTTGTTTTTATGTATAACAGTTTTCAAAAAACGGTCAAAACTAAAAAAAAAGATTTGAGGGTTTGAAACAAAGTCTGATCAGTACAAATTTTTTGAAGCTTTCCATGACTAAAATTTCAAATGAAAATTTCAAACGGTTTGATAATTACAGCTGGTGAAAGTTTTATGTGTAACAATTTTCAAAAAATTGTCAAAATTTCAAAAATTGATTTTTTGGTTTTAAACAAATTTTAATCAAAAGAGTAACTTTCAAAGTCCCCACGACTGAAATTTCAAGCCAGAATTTGGAACGGTTTGAAAATAACAGCTGATGAAGGTTTCGTGTAAAAGAATTTTTAAAAAGTCGTCAAAATTTTAAAAATTGATATTTGGGTTTGAAACAAAATCTGATCAATAGAGGAACTTTCAAACTCCCCACGGCTGAAACTTCAAGCCAAAATTTCAAACGGTTCAAAAATTACAGCTGGTTGAACTTTCTTATTTTTTTTTTCATTAAAACAATAATTTCTGAAAAATTGACAAAATTTAAGAAATTGATTTTTATGTTTGAAACAAGATATGACTAATAGAGGAACTTTCAAGCTCCTCGCGACTGAAATTTTAAGCCAAAGTTTCAAACGGTTTAAAAATGACAGCTGCTTAAAGTTGTTGGTGTCAAACAATTTTTAAAAAATCGTCAAAATTTAAAAAAATCAGTTTTGGGTTTGAAACGAAAACTGATAAATAAAGAGAAGATTGAAAATCTTCTCTCGACTAAAATTTTGAGCCTGAATTTCGAACGGTTTGAAAATAAAAGCTGGTCAAATGTTTATGTGGAACAATTTTCAAAAAATTGTCAACATTTCAAAAGTTGATTTTCTGGTTTGAAACAAAAACTGATCAATAGGAGATTGTCATTCTCCCCTCTACTGAAATTTTGAGCCAAAATTTCAAACGGTTTGAAAGTGACAGCTGCTTAAAGTGGTTGATGTCTAACAATTTTTAAAAAATCGTCAAAATTTAAAAAAATTATTTTTGGGTTTGAAACGAAAATTGATAAATGGGGGAACTTTCAAACTCCCACCACCAAATTTTCAAGCCAGAATTTCGAACGGTTTGAAAATAAAAGCTGGTCAAAGTTTTATTTGGAACGATTTTCAAAAAATTGATAAAATTTCAAAAGTTTATTTATTTCTATTCGAGTGAAATTTTAAGTCAATATTTCAAACGTTTTGAAAATGACAGCAGATCAAAGACTCATCAAGTATTTCATCTACAAAACATTTTTGAAACTGATTTTTGACATTTTTCATGACTAAAATGTCAACGCAGTTAATTTTTTTTGCAGCATCAAACGTGAAATGAAAAAAATCGTCAAACAAGAAAGCTCCATCGACCTGCTAACAGTGGCGCAGGCGTACGTCTACTTCGAAAAGCTGATCCTGCGCGGTCTTATAAACAAGCCAAACCGCAAACTGTGCGCAGGCGCAAGTCTCATTCTGGCTGCCAAACTAAACGACGTCAAAGGCGAGCAATTGTTGCTTTTAATCGAAAAAACCGCAAACACTTTTCGCGTTAATCAGAAGGAACTTTTGGCTTTTGAGTTTGCTGTTTTGGTTGCTCTGGAGTTTGGGTTGTTTGTGCCGCATAGCGAGATATTGCCGCACTATCATAGATTAATGAATGAGTCATGACCTCGTTTACGCATGATTCATCAAAACAATCAATTGTTGCTCAACGATGTCTCTTGCCAATATACTTAAACGGTACAAAAGTTAATCAATTTATTGTACTTAAATGTAGGTTTGCTATTATGCGATTGTTAATTTGATTTTGTTTATTTGGTACTTTTGTTATTCTATCCTGTAGGTGTTGGTGTGTAATTTGTATGCTTTTATTCGACTATAATTTAGGGTTTTTATATGTATCTGTGTGACGGATGGTATAATGTACTTTGTTTTTGTCGGACTTTTACTTATGAATAAACGTTAAACGTTGTTTTTTGTGTTCCCATTTTTTTTTGTTTTTGGAAAATTGATTCATTCGAAGTCAGCGGAGTGTGACAACTTCTTCTTTTATTTCAGGATACTGTTAATATCAGCGGAAAATGGAAATTTGTAAAAAATTACATTTTTGCGATTTTTTCAAAAACCGTCATTTTTTCGGGAAAAATGTACTGAACTTTTTCGATGCAGCTCCTCGAGATAGCCCCGTTTCATATATTATAGTTTTTTGTAGGAGTTATACTTCTGGAGATATGTCTGAAAATAGAATTTCATAAATTGGCATAAGTTGAAAATGGCAATCATTTGCTGAAAAATATAAAATAAAATCTGATGTTCCTAAAAAAATATTACTTTTTTTAAAATATAAATAATTTGGAGTTTTAAGAATACTTAAACTCCGGTTACGTTTTCGGAACGCAAATTTACTCCTCACAAAATGGAGTCCTGCAAATTTTTTTTTTGCAAATTTCTCGAAAACAGTCAGTTTTTCGAAAAAAATGTACTGAACCTTTTCGATGTAGCTCCTCGAAATATCCCACTTTCATATACTATACTTTCCTGTAGGAGCTATACTTCCTGAGATATGATTGAAAATAGAATTAAATAAATTTGCATAAATCAAAAATCATTTGCTGAAAAATATGAAATTAAATTTGACGTGAAAAAATGATTTTTTTTTTGAAAATATAAATTATTTGGTGTCTTCAGAATACTAAAACTTGGTTCATAAGTTTGAAACGCAAATTTACTCGGCACAAAATGGCGTCTTTCAGAAATTTAGTTTTTTGCAAATTTATGGAAAACAGTCAGTTTTTCGAAAAAAATGTACTGAACCTTTTCGATGTAGCTCCTCGGAATATCCCACTTTCATATATTATACTTTCCTGTAGGAGCTATACTTCCTGAGATATGATTGAAAATAGAATTAAATAAATTTGCATAAATCAAAAATCATTTGCTGAAAAATATGAAATTAAATTTGACGTTAAAAATATTACTGTTTTTGAAAATATAAATTATTTGGAGTCTTCAGAGTACTGAAAATTGGTTTATATGCTTGAAACGCAAATTTACTCAGCCCTAAATGGCGTCTTGCAAAAATCTAGTTTTTTGCAAATTTATCGAAAACAGTCAGTTTTTCGAAAAAAATGTACTGAACCTTTTCGATGTAGCACCTCGAAATATCCCACTTTCATATATTGTTCTTTCCTGTAGGAGCTATACTTCCTGGGATATGATTGAAAATAGAATTAAATAAATTTGAAGAAATCAAAAATCATTTGCTGAAAAATATGAAATTAAATTTGACGTGAAAAAAAATACTTTTTTTTTTAAATATAAATTATTTGATGTCTTCAGAATACTTAAACTTGGTTTATATGTTTGTAACGCAAATTTACTTGGCACAAATGGCGTCTTGAAAAAAATAAGTTTTTTGCAAATTTATCGAAAACAGTCAGTTTTTCGGAAAAAAATAACTGAACCTTTTCGATGTAGCTCCTCGAAATATCCCACTTTCATATACTATACTTTCCTGTAGGAGCTATACTTCCTGAGATATGATTGAAAATAGAATTAAATAAATTTGCATAAATCAAAAATCATTTGCTGAAAAATATGAAATTAAATTTGACGTGAAAAAAATGATTTTTTTTTTGAAAATATAAATTATTTGGTGTCTTCAGAATACTAAAACTTGGTTCATAAGTTTGAAACGCAAATTTACTCGGCACAAAATGGCGTCTTTCAGAAATTTAGTTTTTTGCAAATTTATGGAAAACAGACAGTTTTTTGGAAAAAAATTACTGAACCTTTTCGATGCAGCTCCTCGAAATATCCCACTTTCATATACTATACTTTCCTGTAGGAGCTATACTTCCTGAGATATGATTGAAAATAGAATTAAATAAATTTGCATAAATCAAAAATCATTTGCTGAAAAATATGAAATTAAATTTGACGTTAAAAATATTACTGTTTTTGAAAATATAAATTATTTGGAGTCTTCAGAGTACTGAAAATTGGTTTATATGCTTGAAACGCAAATTTACTCAGCCCTAAATGGCGTCTTGCAAAAATCTAGTTTTTTGCAAATTTATCGAAAACAGTCAGTTTTTCGAAAAAAATGTACTGAACCTTTTCGATGTAGCACCTCGAAATATCCCACTTTCATATATTGTTCTTTCCTGTAGGAGCTATACTTCCTGGGATATGATTGAAAATAGAATTAAATAAATTTGAAGAAATCAAAAATCATTTGCTGAAAAATATGAAATTAAATTTGACGTGAAAAAAAATACTTTTTTTTTTAAATATAAATTATTTGATGTCTTCAGAATACTTAAACTTGGTTTATATGTTTGTAACGCAAATTTACTTGGCACAAATGGCGTCTTGAAAAAAATAAGTTTTTTGCAAATTTATCGAAAACAGTCAGTTTTTCGGAAAAAAATAACTGAACCTTTTCGATGTAGCTCCTCGAAATATCCCACTTTCATATACTATACTTTCCTGTAGGAGCTATACTTCCTGAGATATGATTGAAAATAGAATTAAATAAATTTGCATAAATCAAAAATCATTTGCTGAAAAATATGAAATTAAATTTGACGTGAAAAAAATGATTTTTTTTTTGAAAATATAAATTATTTGGTGTCTTCAGAATACTAAAACTTGGTTCATAAGTTTGAAACGCAAATTTACTCGGCACAAAATGGCGTCTTTCAGAAATTTAGTTTTTTGCAAATTTATGGAAAACAGACAGTTTTTTGGAAAAAAATTACTGAACCTTTTCGATGCAGCTCCTCGAAATATCCCACTTTCATATACTATACTTTCCTGTAGGAGCTATACTTCCTGAGATATGATTGAAAATAGAATTAAATAAATTTGCATAAATCAAAAATCATTTGCTGAAAAATATGAAATTAAATTTGACGTGAAAAAAATGTTTTTTTTTTTGAAAATATAAATTATTTGGTGTCTTCAGAATACTAAAACTTGGTTCATAAGTTTGAAACGCAAATTTACTCGGCACAAAATGGTGTCTTTCAGAAATTTAGTTTTTTGCAAATTTATGGAAAACAGACAGTTTTTTGGAAAAAAATTACTGAACCTTTTCGATGCAGCTCCTCAAAATATCCCACTTTCATATATTATACTTTCCTGTAGGAGCTATACTTCCTGGGATATGATTGAAAATAGAATTTGATAAATTTGCATCAATTAAAAATTATTTGCTGAAAAGTATGAAATTAAATTTAACGGTAAAAAATAACTTTTTTTTGAAAATATAAATTATTTGGAGTCTTCAGAGTACTGAAAATTGGTTTATATGTTTGGAACGCAAATTTACTCAGCACAAAATGGCGCCTTGCAAAAATCCAGTTTTTTGCAAATTTATCGAAAACAGTCAGTTTTCCGAAAAAAATGTACTGAACCTTTTCGATGTAGCTCCTCGAAATATCCCACTTTCATATATTATACTTTCCTGTAGGAGCTATACTTCCTGAGATATGATTGAAAATAGAATTAAATAAATTTGCATAAATTAAAAATCATTTGCTGAGAAATATGAAATTAAATTTGACGTGAAAAAAATTTACTTTTTTTTAAAAAATATAAATTATTTGGTGTCTTCAGAATACTAAAACTTGGTTTATATGTTTGGAAATTTACTCAGCACAAAATGGCGCCTTGCAAAAATCCAGTTTTTTGCAAATTTATCGGAAAGAGTCAGTTTTTCGGAAAAAAAAATACTGAACCTTTTCGATGCAGCTCCTCAAAATATCCCACTTTCATATATTATACTTTCCTGTAGGAGCTATACTTCCTGAGATATGATTGAAAATAGAATTTGATAAATTTGCATCAATTAAAAATCATTTGCTGAAAAGTATGAAATTAAATTTGACGTAAAAAAATAACTTTTTTTTGAAAAAATAAATTATTTGGTGTCTTCAGAGTACTTAAACTTGGTTAATATGTTTGGAACGCAGATTCACTCAGCATAAAATGGCGCCTTGCAAAAATCTAGTTTTTTGCAAATTTATCGAAAACAGTCAGTTTTTCGAAAAAAAGGACTGAACCTTTTCGATGCAGCTCCTCAAAATATCCTAGTTTCATATATGATACTTTTCTGTAGGAGTTATACTTGATGAGATATGACTGTTAATAGAATTCCATAAATTTGCATAAATTAAAAATCATTTGCTGAAAAATATTAAATAAAGTTTGACGTAAAGAAATGTCTTTTGATGATTTGAGGTCTTTAGAGCACTAAAACTTGGTTAACATTTTTGAAGTTTACTCTCCACAAAATGGCGCCTGGTAAAAATCCAGTTTTTTGCAAATTTCTCGGAAACCGTCAGCCTTTTTCACTTTTATATTATATTATACTGTTTGATAGGAATTATAGTTCCCCAGATAAAGCTTGAAACAGAAAGACTCAAATATGCGTAGATCCAAAATCATTTTTTGGAAAATAAGGTATATAACGTGACGTTTGCTTTTTTTTATAAATTATTTGAAGTCTACAGTGTACTAAAACTTGGTTTATATTGTGTCAAAATACGTCCAGCGTCCTGGAACAAAGTCGTTCCATTGTGGGCTTCCATCGAACTTTCGAGCGTCTTCTCTGTTATACAAGGAACCTCGCCATCTATCGATGAATTCTCGATAATTCTACACTACTCATGAACTTCCGGCGAAGGGGCAACGGAGTATATACAGGGTATATCCCAGCAAGGGTGGCCACCGGCCATATCATGGAAACTACTGGACCTAAAAGTTCAAGAAAAAAAATATGATCACTAAAGTGGCCACGAGAAAATGCTGGGAAATATTTATAACTTCGAAATTTTTCCGCGGGGAAGGTAGTGAAAGTGTAATTGTTCAAGTGGCTGTAACTTATAAACGACTTGTCCGATTTTGTTGCGTATAGGCTTGTTTGGAAGATAAATGTTAAATTATGTACAGTCACTTATTATTTATGCTTTTAAACTGCCTGTTTACAACTATTGTTCATGATTAGCTTTTATATATAATCCGGTGCCCCTTTGCCGAAAGTTCATGAATAGCGTAGAATTATCGAGAGGACGCTCGAAAGTTCACAGTAGACTTTGTTCCAAAAGGGACAAAATCCGCTGTACTTTGTCAAAATATGTATAACATACTCAGCACATAATAGCAACTTACTGATTGCTGAAGTACAGGCGCTACGAGTTTCGGGCTGTTGGCCCCGACACCGCAGCCTCTAGTTGGGCTTATTGTATCTTCTCTGTGCCTGTCTCTCAGTCGAAGAGCTCCATTGCCCGAATAAGGTTTATGACTCGTTCTACTGTTTCCCTGTCCGTCCTTCGAGGAGTGGTTGTGAATTCCCCATTATCTCTTCTCCAGTACGCCAGCTTTCACATTCGAATACAATGTGGGAGGCTGTTTCCTCCTCCTTGTTGCACAGCCCACATATGGGTTCCTCGTTGAAAAGACCCATGATATGCATGTGTTTCCTTAGAGTGCAGTGTCCAGTTAATATACCTGTTACTTTCCTAAGCTGATTCCTGCTGAGTTTCAGTAGGCTTCCAGAAATTGATGATTCGATCTCGTCTGCCATCATTAATTTACTGTGTTTCAGACCTGGTGATTGGCACCATCTAGCTTTCTGTTGTTTTTTGGACCAACAGTTCAGCCAACCTCTCACAGAGGATTTTGTAATACCAATAGCAGGTTCTGGACCCAGAAGTGGTGTGTTTGCTGCTTTGCGTGCTAGTAGATCCGTCCGCTCGTTCCCAGCTATCCCTGTGTGTCCTGGTATCCATCCAAGAGTGACATCGTTAGATACTCCCAGTGTGACAAGGTTTTGCTGACAGTCAATGACTTGTTTGGATTTGGTTTCCCTTTAGAATCTCCAAATCATGGGTTATAATAAAATCTAATAAAGACTCACCTCTTTTGTTGATATCGCTGCTCTCCCAGATGGTGTGATGCGAGTTGGCGTCCATACCTATTATACACTGTAGGTTTCTCTGCCCACAGTGATTCACTAGTTTCTCCAGGTCTACCGATGGTGGGGGTCTGGGTGCATCGTAGGGAAGGTAAACCGAGGCCATTATGATGTCCTTCTGGGTTCCTTCCTCTTTGTAGCTTAGTTGGACGGCTACTTGATCCCTGGAATTTAGTTCTTTAATATTGAGAGCCTGCACTCCGTTTCTCACGTATATGCAAGCTCTCACGTTACCTGTTGATTGCTCCTTGTAAAAGATCTTACCTCCAGTGTTTCCTAAACCGGCTATTTTTCCCTTCGTAATCCAGGGTTCTTGGATGATGGCCAGGTCTATGTTTTTCTTTGCCAGCTGTTGGCAAAGGGCAGCAGATGCTCCCTTACTGTGCTGAAGGTTTATTTGTATTACCCTCAGCATCGGGAGCCTCTTTCTTGAGAAGTCTGAAGGTTAGCTGCATTAACCCAAAGTAGGCCCGGAGATTCCGGTTTTGCAGCTCCTTCAGAGATCTGCTGTCAAGACCGACAATGAGTGTCATGCCCTCATTGTCCGTCTTGTGGCTGATTATTCTCCAGTCCTCGGTCTTCAGCCCCATGTTCTGGGTTTTGAGGAACTGGAGAGCTTGTGCCGGTTCCTTGATTCCCGCGGATTTTGTCGCTATCTAGACAGCAGTCCTCACGACTGGCACCACTCTGTGTGCCAGGCCAATCCGAAGACTGGTTCCCTCGTAGGGGCTGAAGCCTGGAACCACCCGCAGCAGCCAAGTCTTGGCAGCTTCATTGGCGCAAGTGATATAAATCACCCCACCTCTGGAGCTGCTGTTCTTGAACTGAGGACCAGTTCCGGGTTCGCATTTGAACACTTCCCGGAGTAGAGACTGTTGTAGGCCTCTACACTGCTCCTCAGTGAAGGTTTCATCCGGATATTTTTCGGAAGTGATGGCCATTCTAAGCCCGGCTAGAATTTCGCTGTAAGTTTACCCAGTTGATGTACTGGGTGTTACTTCAGCATCCCCCTGCCGTGACCTTTTCTTGGCGCTTTTTTCTGGGGTTGGTGTGTTGCCCTTAGAGCGACCCCTCTTTGCAGAGGATTTGTTTGCAGGGGTCCTAGGTTTACCTGATGCTCCAGGCTCTGAGGCCCGAGCATCAGGTTTCCCAGTGTTCCCTGAGCTATTTGGGAGGGTTCTATTCCCGGGATTCCTATTTGTCCTCGGTTTACGAGGCCGTATAGGCTCTCCCTTGGCTTTAGCCCTCTCAATCGCAAGCTTCCTTCGCTGGGCTTCGGAAAGCTTTGCCATTTTGTTCAACGCCTGTACTAATGGCAGATACACCGGCACCGGGGATTGCATCACTGCTTCCCTGGCTACCCGTGGTTGGTTCATGAGGAGTTACATCGAGGTTTGGTTGTTACTCGGATGCCAGAACGTGTGATTGGCCCTCCCCAAAATCCGTGTCACACATCGTTCTAAGGTGCTGGTTTTGGTCCGCCCCGGGGTATTTAATTTCCCCGGTACCTCCCATATCTGGGAGGCATTCCCCGGAGGCGCCCGATGGGGGACCAGCAACCCCACACGGGATAATAGCAACTTGCAAATATACAAAAAAATCGTCAGTTTTTATGCCATAACTTTTTTGATCAGTTGAACACTTGAAGCATATTTCCTTTGCGAAAAAACAGCGTATAAGTTTCTCCTTAATTATCTTATTCATGTTGATCACTGAGGCGATGCTTACACACATAACTTCTTAATTGTTTCATGTCCGATTGCATAACATCGAAAGTATTGCGGGGCATTTAAATTTGATTATCCTGCAACCTGCAATTTTCGCAGGATCATTTTTGTCAAAAATCCAATGTCGCCAAGACAGTTATTGCAACTTTTCAGTTTCCATCGCCACACCGACAATCGTGCGGTTATCGGAGTGTAAAGCCATTCTTTAAAATTTCTACTCATTCTTTCGCTATTCTTCAATCATTGCGGAACGTGTGTAAGTGTGCGACACAGTTAGAAAGTAGTTTTGTTGTGCTTTTTGGTGAGTTTATTTTCTTCTTGGGTGATCTTTTGGACTCAGATAGAATATTGAAAAAGTTCCCGTAAACTTTCCCCCTGAAGGACGCCACTGGAAATCAATTTTTCTTGAATAACTTTTCAACAACTTAATATAATTTGATGAAAATTTAATATGATAAACAGTAAACATTCCCTCTTGAAATACTGCCCTTGAAACATAATTAGCTTGTTTAGTTTACCAGGGACGGACTAGGTTATATATTTTGATGCTTAAATTTTCAACACCCTGTATGATAAAGACTTAAAAAAAAAAAAATTTAGATAGCCTGAACCATAGGCTACAAAATAGGTACTCTTGTTCATTATCGATAAAATGAACCGTTTTCAAGAAAAAAACATATTTTTATTGAAAAAACCATCAGAAATAGCCATGACGAAGTGGTGCCCTTGACGAAATTATTGAAAAAAATGTACACATGTTTTTTCGAATTTTGCATTGTTTTTTCAGATTAATTTTCATGAACATATCGAGGAAAATATAGGTTTAAATTTTTTAAAAAAACTATCAAAATAAGCAAAATAAGCTCATATGTTCAAGTCCGATTTTTATTTGTTTCAAAGATATTTTGATTAATTGTAATTTAAAAACTAAATCAAAATTATTACAAAACTAGTAAAACAAAACAAATAGCACTAATTCATAATAAATTTTCGAAAACATTACCTCCCACTTCGATACACTTATTTGCGCGTTTAAAAATTGATCTAGTAGCGAGTTTATTTATTTATTTTTTATTTATTTATTTTTTTTTATTTTTTTTTTTTTAGCTTATTTTGCTTATTTTGACTTCCTGGACATATCCTTAAAATATTTCCATTTCCTCCTGAATCACCCTGTATATAAGGTACTACAGAAACTATGGGCCATGCACGTAAATAAAGAACAAGTTAAAGCTTTTACTTAAATTTCCTGAGATACTTTACTCTTTATAAACAACTGACAAGGATAGTATTATAGTAAAAGCTTTTACTATTCGTTATTCGAACCACCCTATAATAAGTCTTTTGGTTTTCATAAGTCAACTTTTTTGTCTCCCTGTATAATGACAGTGATACGTTTAATGGAAAAATAGTTCAAATACATTTTTTTTTGTCATAAGCAATTTTTTGATAAATTATAACGTCAAATAATGAGAATAATCAAAAAACTATAGTATTGATTTTTCATAAATCGAGTTATAAAAATATATACGGGGTGCCAGAAAAAAAATATATAACTCAAAATCACTTCAATATACAGTAGTGTGACCCATTTGTTTTGGGAACACCCTGATAAAAAGTTTATTTCTTAACCGATTTGGTTCGTTTTTTTTTTGGATTGTAGAGCTCGAAAAATTGTATATTCTTGGCAAAAAGTGACCTTCGCCATTTTGACTTCAAGGCCTACTATCTTAGTTTTTAAGAGCAAAATTTCAGGAAACCATATTAGCGATTTTTTTAGAAAAAATCTGTGTGCGCCACTGGATTCAGCATCCTTTAAAACGGGTCTATACAAATTTTCAACCGAAAATATCAAGTTGAAAAAAATTAAAAATTCGCGATTTAACAATCTTTGATTCTATCAAAAGAAATGATAAATGCATTGAGGTTGATGGTGGTTTGGTAGAAGTTACAAATTTTTAGTTTTATGTCATTTTTATTTGTTTTGATAGAATCAAAGATTGTTAAAGTGCGAATTTTTAATTTTTTTCAACTTGATATTTTCGGTTGAAAATTTGTATAGACCCGTTTTGAAGGATGCTGAATCCAGTGGCGCACACAGATTTTTTCTAAAAAAATCGCTAATATGGTTTCCTGAAATTTTGCTCTTAAAAACTAACATAGTAGGCCTTGAAGTCAAAATGGCGAATGTCACTTTTTGCCAAGAATATACAATTTTTCGAGCTCTACAATCCAAAAAAAAAACGAACCAAATCGGTTAAGAAATAAACTTTTAATCAGGGTGTTCCCAAAACAAATGGGTCACACTGTATAGTTTTGATTTTATCACCAGTGAATTTGGGATGAAATTTTACACAAATAAATATAAAAATATACAGGGTGTTACTTAATGGTGTGTCATAATTTTGAGGGGGAGTTCCTGGATAAATTTTAAGTCGAAAAGGTCATATAAACTTGGGTCTTAAAATGCTTGGTTTTTAAGATACAGGGTGTTAAAGATCTATTTTATTTTCAGTTTTTAATACATTTTCCAAAGACGGTTTGCGATATTGAACCGAATTTTGCCACAGGATATTATGGTATAGAAACACACTTTTTTTTTATTTTTATTTCATTTTTTTTTTGTTTTTTTTTTAATTTGGTTTTTATTTCTCTTTTTAGACCCAAGTTTATTTATCCAGGAACTGCCCCTTGAAATTATGACATATCATCAAGTAACACCCTGTATATTGGGTATTATGGAAAAGTTTGAAGAAAATTTAAGTCAAAGTTTGCATAAAATTCCAAGAAAATCTTTGTTTCAGAAAAAAAATCATAACCCAAAATCCTTTGAAGATATCGTTTTGATGTTCGCACCAGTGGATTCAGAATTAAATTTTGTACAAATAAATATAAAAATATGTACGGGGTATAATCGAAAAGTTTGGAGAAAATTTGAGTCAAACTTGACTATTGCATAAAATGCCAAGAAAAATTTTATTTCAGAAAAAAAATAATAACTCAAAATCCATTAAAGATATCGTTTTGATTTTTGCACCAGTGGATTCAAGATGAAATTTTCTACAAATAAATATTAAAACATCTACAGGGTATTTTGAAAAAGTTTGTAGAAAATGTTTGCCAAATTTTCCTATATGACAGTATAAAAAACTTATTTGTCCCCCTGTATAATGCGACAGTGGTGAGTTTTATAGGAAAATACTTCAAGTAAAGGATTTGTCTTCAAAAATCTTCATAAGCAATTTTTTGATTAATTGTAGGGTTAGCAAGTTATACTTGGAAAATTTAAATTTTCTACATCCAGATAATTTTCACTAATCTATAATCGAATCTAACAAAAACCAATTCAAGAAAAAAAAAAGAAAATAGGCAACTCGTCACACCATTCTGCCATAATACAATCGAAATGATTGGCACAATAAAATTGACCAATATCCGTTGCAGATTCGAAATTTCTCAAATTTAGTTCCATCAAGAATTTCCCATTTGTGAATGAGATGTGAGGAAACAATTTTCTTTAACCCAAGTAAAAACATTTTAGCGGTACTTTATTGTACGGTTTTGTCACGCCAAGTACTTTTTATCATCCTTGATCTACTTAAATAAATTTTATTTAAGATTTGTAGCATGAATAATTGGCCTCTATTGACATACTTTAAAATATCAGTTTTGATGGGTTAAATTGGGTGTGCCCCTCACACAACCCCACTTCCGCACTACACCCATAGATCCATTATAGATCCAACAATCGAGCAGTAAAAACCCATCGAAGCATGTTATCGACTTTATGGACCAAATTGCTGCTCTAACAGTTGAAAAATGTACATGAAATGGACACTCGTAGTGTGTTTATTCCTCTGTGGAGTTAATGGACAAAAAATGTGTCCCATGCCCAAGGCCATTTTACCTTGTCGGTGTTTGCTTAGAGGGGAGGAGTATCAAATATGGTAAGTAAATATAGCTGTAATGGAATAATTAAATGTCCCATCAGGTGCACCCATAGCGACTTACCAAGTGTTCTGGATGGACTGAGAGCTACAGCGAAATTTATCCAGGAACCCATTGATGAGGTTATTTTGGAAAATAATTATTTGCCGGCTTTGCCTGGACGCACGTTTTTTCCATTGAAGGTAACATTTATTTATTATTATTATATCCATTCCAGTTTGTTTACCTCGTGGGTCTGTCTTGGAAATAAAGTAAACAACTAAAAAGTCTACACGAGTCTCCCTTCATAAAATCTTGAATAAAAAGTGGCATATTTTGAATTTTCTAATATAAACTTTAGAGGGCTGTCCTGACTCAACTACTGGAGATATTAACTTCAAATTCTAGGGAGTAATATTTGACATAGTCCTCTATAATAGAAAAAAATCCGGTTTGAGTTACCACCCTTAAAACTCCCTTAATAA
Source organism: Orchestes rusci (assembly GCA_958502075.1). NCBI lineage: Eukaryota > Metazoa > Arthropoda > Insecta > Coleoptera > Curculionidae > Orchestes > Orchestes rusci. The sequence continues at coordinate 112,182,650 of OY293304.1, read as the reverse complement.
AATCTTGAATAAAAAGTGGTATATTTTGAATTTTCTGATATAAACTTTAGAGGGCTGTCCTGACTCAACTACTGGAGATATCAACTTCAAATTCTAGGAAGTAATATTTGACATAGTCCTCTATAATAGAAAAAAATCCGGTTTGAGTTACCACCCTTAACACTCCCTTAATAAAATCTTGAATAAAAAGTGTCATATTTTGAATTTTCTAATATAAACTTTAGAGGGCTGTCCTGACTCAACTACTGGAGATATCAACTTCAAATTCTAGGGAGTAATGTTTGTCATAGTCCTCTATAATAGAAAAAAATCCGGTTTGAGTTAACACCCTTAAAACTCCCTTGATAAAATCTTGAATAAAAAGTGGCATATTTTGAATTTTCTGATATAAACTTTAGAGGGCTGTCCTGACTCAACTACTGGAGATATCAACTTCAAATTCTAGGGAGTAATATTTGACATAGTCCTCTATAATAGAAAAAAATCCGGTTTGAGTTACCACCCTTAACACTCCCTTAATAAAATCTTGAATAAAAAGTGGCATATTTTGAATTTTCTAATATAAACTTTAGAGGGCTGTCCTGACTCAACTACTGGAGATATCAACTTCAAACTCTGGAGAGTAATATTTGTCATAGTCCTCTATAATAGAAAAAAATCCGGTTTGAGTTACCACCCTTAACACTCCCTTAATAAAATCTTGAATAAAAAGTGTCATATTTTGAATTTTCTAATATAAACTTTAGAGGGCTGTCCTGACTCAACTACTGGAGATATCAACTTCAAATTCTAGGGAGTGATATTTGTCATAGTCCTCTATAATAGAAAAAAATCCGGTTTGAGTTAACACCCTTAAAACTCCCTTGATAAAATCTTGAATAAAAAGTGGCATATTTTGAATTTTCTAATATAAACTTTAGAGGGCTGTCCTGACTCAACTACTGGAGATATCAACTTCAAACTCTGGAGAGTAATATTTGTCATAGTCCTCTATAATAAAAAAAAATCCGGTTTGAGTCACCACCCTTAAAACTCCCTTAATAAAATCTTGAATAAAAAGTGGCACATTTGAATTTTCTAATATAAACTTTAGAGGGCTGTCCTGACTCAACTACTGGAGATATCAACTTCGAATTCTAAGGAGTAATATTTGTCATAGTCCTCTATAACTGAAAAAAATCCGGTTTGAGTTAACACCCTTAAAACTCCCTTAATAAAATCTTGAATAAAAAGTGGCATATTTTGAATTTTCTAATATAAACTTTAGAGGGCTATCCTGACTCAACTACTGGAGATATCAACTTCAAATTCTAGGGAGTAATATTTGTCATAGTCCTCTATAACTGAAAAAAATCCGGTTTGAGTTAACACCCTTAAAACTCCCTTAATAAAATCTTGAATAAAAAGTGGCATATTTTGAATTTTCTAATATAAACTTTAGAGGGCTGTCCTGACTCAACTACTGGAAATATCAACTTCAAATTCTAGGGAGTAATATTTGTCATAGTCCTCTATAATAAAAAAAAATCCGGTTTGAGTCACCACCCTTAAAACTCCCTTAATAAAATCTTGAATAAAAAGTGGCACATTTGAATTTTCTAATATAAACTTTAGAGGGCTGTCCTGACTCAACTACTGGAGATATCAACTTCGAATTCTAAGGAGTAATATTTGTCATAGTCCTCTATAATAGAAAAGATCCGGTTTGAGTCACCACCCTTAAAACTCCCTTAATAAAATCTTGAATAAAAAGTGGCATATTTTGAATTTTCTAATATAAACTTTAGAGGGCTGTCCTGACTCAACTACTGGAGATATCAACTTCAAATTCTAGGGAGTAATATTTGTCATAGTCCTCTATAATAAAAAAAAAATCCGGTTTGAGTCACCACCCTTAAAACTCCCTTAATAAAATCTTGAATAAAAAGTGGCATATTTTGAATTTTCTAATATAAACTTTAGAAGACTGTCCTGACTCAACTACTGGAGATATCAACTTCAAACTCTAGGGAGTAATATTTGTCATAGTCCTCTATAATAAAAAAAAAATCCGGTTTGAGTCACCACCCTTAAAACTCCCTTGATAAAATCTTGAATAAAAAGTGTCATATTTTGAATTTTCTAATATAAACTTTAGAGGGCTGTCCTGACTCAACTACTGGAAATATCAACTTCAAATTCAAGGGAGTAATATTTGTCATAGTCCTCTATAATAGAAAAAAATCCGGTTTGAGTCACCACCCTTAAAACTCCCTTAATAAAATCTTGAATAAAAAGTGGCATATTTTGAATTTTCTAATATAAACTTTAGAAGACTGTCCTGACTCAACTACTGGAGATATCAACTTCAAATTCTAGGGAGTAATATTTGTCATAGTCCTCTATAACTGAAAAAAATCCGGTTTGAGTTAACACCCTAAAAACTCCCTTAATAAAATCTTGAATAAAAAGTGGCATATTTTGAATTTTCTAATATAAACTTTAGAGGGCTATCCTGACTCAACTACTGGAGATATCAACTTCAAATTCTAGGGAGTAATATTTGTCATAGTCCTCTATAACTGAAAAAAATCCGGTTTGAGTTAACACCCTTAAAACTCCCTTAATAAAATCTTGAATAAAAAGTGGCATATTTTGAATTTTCTAATATGAAGTTTGGAGGGCTGTCCTGACCCAACTACTGGATATATATCGCAATGTGAAATAAAATTATGGGCAAAATCACTAAACTTAAATTACAGATCATGCGCCTTATGCTGCGCCACAACGGCCTGGAACGCGTATCGAACGACTGGCTGGGAGGCCTGGAAACCACTCTAATGGAGTTGTTTGTTGTCGAACCCAAGCTGCGCACCATCCCAGACGACTCTCTACTCCAACTCATAGCCCTCCAAGCTGTAACCATCCAGAGCAACCTCCTAAAAAGACTGCCCTTCTTCAGTGGCCCCAAATTGAGGTTCCTCCAACTAGAATCCATGGCCTTACAAGATTTATCACCAATGACGTTTAAAGATAATCCAAGTTTGGAAAAAATCCATATAGCATTCAGCCCACGTCTCAACCGCTTGGAGGCGAATATATTCAGAGATCTACCCAGCTTGGCTCTGTTAAACATATCCCATTGCGGAATTACGTGGATGCACCATAGAGCTATAACCAGACTACCCTTATTGAAGGAGCTGGTTTTGGTGGGTAACAGGATTGCGGACGCTGGAATGGTAGGCAGAGCTAGCAGGGATCTGCCTCAGCTGCACACATTGAAGCTGGACAGGAATTATATTGACCGAGTGAGCGAAGCTGCCTTTGTGGACTTGCCCAGCTTGCACCAGCTGCACTTGGACCATAATAGAATAACCGAGCTGCACCATGGAGCCTTCCATAAAGTGCCCAGCTTGAAACAGCTGCATCTCAATGGCAATTACTTGAGGAGGGTGCATCCGGAGAGCTTCCTGCAACAATCTGGCAGTGGCCTGGAAGAGCTTTATTTGGTTAACAACGAAATCAGCCATGTAGCTGACTTGCGCGCCATATTAGATGCCCTACCACGACTTGTTTTCCTGGATATGAGCTACAATAAACTTGAAGCTATACCGTTTGGGTCATTGCGAGGTCATCCTACGCTGGAGCACTTCAATTTGGACTATAATCGAATACATTTGATCGATAGGGAGGCATTTGTAGCCATGCCGGCATTGAGGGAGTTGAGGTTGAGGAATAATTCGTTAACTGATGGACTGCCCTTGCCCTGGTGGAACTTGCCCGAGCTTAAAGGACTAGACTTGGCAGGGAATTACTTGAGGAAGCTAGAGCCAATGTTCCTGCAAAATTTGCCCTCTCTGCGAAAACTAGACCTTAGTGGCAACCAAATTACATTCATTGATCCTGCAGCATTCATCCAGACTCCTTCATTGGAGCGCATTAATGTTTCGTATAACGTACTACCCCAACTACACCCAGCCACCTTCAGTTTGCAGGGGTTGTACGAGCTGGACGCCTCCCACAATCATCTTATTGAGTTCCCTGCTGGACTACCACGGGGGGTGGAATACCTCCACGTCAGTTATAACCGTATAAAACAGCTCACCAATGACGTATTGCCAAATTTGAAGATGCTGGACTTGACGGGTAATAAAATAGAGGAAATAAAGGAGCTGCAGCTGCCGCAGCTCAGACGGCTGTACCTTGCGGGGAATTTGCTGAGGAAATTAGAACAAATGAAGGGCATTTCCAGACTGGAAACACTGGATGTAGGCCAAAATGGCCTCACTATGGTGGCTGGAAACGTGTTCAGACATCAGCCAGAGCTGCGCGATGTTAACTTAGCCGACAACCAACTAGATCTGTTGATGCCTGAAGTGTTCCAGTGGTCGCCAAGGTTAAAACGTCTAAACCTATCCAGGAATCTGTTAATGCAAATCATGCCAGGCACTCTGGACAAGAACAAAGACCTGCAACTGTTAGATCTATCAAGGAATAAGTTAATGAGTTTGTCCCATGTGGTTAATTTGAAGAATCTGCGCGTCCTGGATGTGACCAACAACAGATTAAAATCCATGGATTCAGAGGTGCTGGGTGGTCTACCATCGTTAAGGGTGCTGAAGTTGGCTCATAATCTTATAAGGGAGTTAACTACGGATGGGTTTTACAAACTACCACACCTCGGAAGTCTGGATTTGGAGGACAATGACATTGAAGTAGTGGAAACTGGTGCTATCAAGGCGCTGCCCTTGTTGAAACGGCTTAAATTAAATAGAAATAAAATCCGTGAGGTGCCTGATGGGGCCTTTGTTGATCTACCCTCCCTCCAAGTATTGGAGCTACAGCAGAATGACTTACAGTCCATCGGAGTTAATTCGTTTGAGGGGTTGGGGCAGGTGTTGATGTTGAATTTAAGCCACAACCACCTTCCGTCCTTCGAGAAATGTGGCCTAGCAGGGCTGAAATCCGTAGAACTATTAGATATAAGCCACAATAAGATCACTACAGTATCTAGTCCCAGTTTGGAGAGGCTAGAGTGGCTCGTGGAGCTGCGCATTGACAACAACGACATTTGCGGCGTCCAAGGCGCCCCCTTCAACAACATGCCCCGCTTGCGCGCCTTGAGCATGCGCAACAACAACATGATGTCCTTCCCCGAGCGCGCCATTGAACGCATCAGAAGCAACCTTGCCCAGTTGGACATCGAGGGCAACCCGTTGGCGTGCTCTTGTAACATGTTGTGGTTGCAAGTGTGGCTGCAGGAAAACGCCTTAATAGGCCCCAAGTGCTCTGATGGTTTTCTGTTGCGCGAGTTGGAGTTAAGGGGGTGTCCAGAAGAGGAAAGGGATGTGGAGGTAGTGGGGGCGGGATGTGAAGCCGAGTTGTTGGCAGCGCCTGGAGTTTATGGTGGACAATGGATGGACTTGAAGGTTAACACGACGCAGGATAGGATGATGGCGCCGACCCCTGAGGAGTCGGAGTATTTTTATGATGAGTTTGTTGATTATCCCTTCAATGATACGAGGGAGCGGACTAAAGTACCACAACCTACTGGTGAGTATATATTTGTTTAGTAGTTGATTTCACAATATTCACAGGTGACACCCTGTATGCCTCCTCCAAAACCAAAACCAAACCCGACAAGGAAATCCCCAAAGAGGTTCTTCATTCTCCAAGCAGCAGTGGCTTTACCTTCTTTGGTGTTCCATTAGCGAATATTGGTAATATTTTAACCAACGCTGTCAATGGCAGGAAAGAGGACCAGTTTCCTCCTCCGGAAATGGACGACCGCATTGCAATAATGAACCCTACAAGAGCACCTCTTAGGATGCCAAACGTTGAAATAGGTGAGAGGAAGTGAAAGAGGGTTTTAAGTAAATTGAGGTTTTAGGTGGTTTCAAGCTTATTCTACCAGGTAGTGGAGGGTTCACGCCTATTGTGGATCCACGTCTCACGCATACCAAGGAGGTTATAGAGGAGAGTCGCGTAGTTGCTACCACTGAAGAGGTCACCACTGAGGCTACCACAACAACGACCTCTACCACCAAGCCAACCACACCAACGGCAACCACTACCACAAACCCAACGACTCCTTTAATAGAAATTTCCAGAAAAAGCTCTCTGTTTCCTCAAGATTTTACCACCTCCACCACTACGACATCAACAACAACCATAACCACCATCAAACCTGAATCAACGACAGTACCAAAGATGGCTCTTATGGTACCAAAAGACCCACCCAAGGCTACCATAACCAAAGTTGAAGCGCCCAAGGCGGAAATCTATGCGCTGCCACCTATGGCGCATAATCGGGAAACCACAAGCACAACCATTTCCAGTCAGGTTGCGCAACCTAGTGGTATGGGGTGGTACTTTGCTACCTACAATAGTACCAGCAACGTTGGTTCGGGGGCGCGAAGGGTGGATGTGTGTTGGGTTTTGGTGGGGTTGGTGGGTTTAGGATTTTGTTGAATAAAGTTGTATATGACTGTTTTTGACGTTTTACTCATGAGTAAAAACTCATTTGTTCATTTCTCACCAGTTAAACAAGGTTTTATTTTTTCTAGTCAAAAATTTTCACAAGATTTGACTTTTTGGAGCAACGAACGTTGATTTTGAATGAGTAACTCATGAGTAATTTATTATCATATCGCTTCCTCGTGAGTTCTATTGTGTTATTGATGTTGTAGGCGCATTCATCTAACAAATATGATATTTTGAAGAGATTTCTGAGATGGGTAGCTCATGAGTAAAAACTCATGTGTTCATTTCTCACGAGTAGAACAAGGTTTTATTGTTTCAAGTCAAGAATTTTCACAAGATTCAACTTTTTGGAGCGACGAACGTTCACTTTGAATGAGTAACTCATGAGTAATTTTGTATCACGTGAGTTCTATTGTGTTATTGATCTTGTGAGCGCATTCATTTACCAAATATGATATTTTAAAGAGATTTTTGAGATGAGTAGCTCATGAGTAAAAACTAATTTGTTCATTTATCACGAGTAAAACAAGGTTTTATGTTTCTAGTCAAGAATTTTCACAACATTTAACTTTTTGGAGCGACGAACGTTCATTTTGAATGAGTAACTCATGAGTAATTTTTTATCACGTGAGTTCTATTGTGTTATTGATGTTGTAGGTGCATTCGTCTAACAAATATGATATTTTGAACAGATTTTTGAGATGAGTAGCCCATGAGTAAAAACTCATTTGTTCATTTCTAACGAGTAAAACAAGGTTTTATTGTTTCTAGTCAATAATTTTCTCAAGATTTAACTTTTTGGAGCGACGAACGTTCATTTTGAATGAGTAACTCATGAGTAATTTTGTATCACGTGAGTTCTATTGTGTTATTGATCTTGTGAGCGCATTCATTTACCAAATATGATATTTTAAAGAGATTTTTGAGATGAGTAGCTCATGAGTAAAAACTAATTTGTTCATTTATCACGAGTAAAACAAGGTTTTATGTTTCTAGTCAAGAATTTTCACAACATTTAACTTTTTGGAGCGACGAACGTTCATTTTGAATGAGTAACTCATGAGTAATTTTTTATCACGTGAGTTCTATTGTGTTATTGATGTTGTAGGTGCATTCGTCTAACAAATATGATATTTTGAACAGATTTTTGAGATGAGTAGCCCATGAGTAAAAACTCATTTGTTCATTTCTCACGAGTAAAATAAGGTTTCATGTTTCTTGTCAAGAATGTTCACAAGATTTAACTTTTTGGAGCGACGAACGTTCATTTTGAATGAGTAACTCATGAGTAATTTTTTATCACGTGAGTTCTATTGTGTTATTGATGTTGTAGGCGCATTCATCTACCAAGTATGATATTTTGAAGAAATTTTTGAGACGAGTAGCTCATGAGTAAAAACTCATTTGTTCATTTCTCACGAGTAAAACAAGGTTTCATGTTTCTTGTCAAGAATTTTCACAAGATTTAACCTTTTGGAGCGACGAACGTTGATTTTGAATGAGTAACTCATGAGTAATTTATTATCATATCGCTTCCTCGTGAGTTCTATTGTGTTATTGATGTTGTAGGCACATTCATCTAAAAAATGCACCTGCGATTGGCTCGCCTTATCTTAAATCAAAAGCAATAATTGGTGATACGACGGTTTTAGAAAGGCGTTGCCAGACTCTAGTTTTCAGCGCGTGCAACCCGGTTTAGCAGATCAGTCACCTTTTACGGAAATATTTGGACAATGTTACTGTGGCTCAAAGGAATGACCCAATTTCTATTCTTGTTAACACGTGACCAATTCCACCTGTCGTCGAGAGACGAGTTATGGCCTGCGGTATTTTTGAGGATTTCGGAGGTGGGTGGACAGATGTTTCGTTTTGGTAGTCTGTGACGTCATTTGCTGATTGAATTATTATAAATAATGACACTTTTGTCGGCTTTGTTGAATTGAATTTGATTGAATGACTCTTTGTCAGTGACACCTACAAAACCTATTTGCATAGTTGAACTTATTAACAACGGCAACATTGCCTAACTCTAACGTCTATGACCATTGTGACAAGTGACATTCTTAGTAAAACTCTTCCCAACAGACGGCGCTTTTGAGCGGAAATGCTAAAATAACAAGGAGTGGTAAACACATCTCTTATACTAACACATTCAATTTCAAATGAATGGTGTAGACGTAGTCATTTGTATTGATCTTATGACGGTGCAATGCAGGTTGCATAAACCTTTACATGAGGAATTGAGGTCGTTTACATCATTATATTCAATTGGTAGAATTCCGATTCAGCACCCTGTATTAAACTGATAACAAAATAGTTGTTTTTGTCAATAACACACGTATAGGAAAATTTCCATCAAGTACATCATTTATCTCACATATTTACACACTCATTTCAATATAAATGAAAGAGCAAAAAATAATACAAAGGTTAATGCATACTTACTTAATATAGGCGTTGTTTTCTTTACGTCACGGCCATATTTTGGAAAAAGGATTTATTCATCATCCTTTGTGACAGAATAAGCTTATTATGTGCACACTTGCTATTGTTATTTTTTTTATATTTTCATTGCAACTATTGTTATGTCAGTTTGTTTGATGTTCTGTCTACATAGTCGCAGTTTCTGGAAATTTAAGATTTCAGAATGGAGAACAACTTTTATTTGAAGTATTTTTTGACCGGAGTTACGGTTTTTGATATAATATCAAATGTTGTTGACGTCATCACTTCTCATAACCAATGAATGTAGACTTGTAACGATATCTGGAAAGTAATACCACTGATAAAAAAATTGTTCAAATAAATCTTGTAGACAATCAACCAACGAACAACTTTTGTTTGAAAAGTTTTTTGATTGGAGTTATGGTTTTTGATTTAACTGCTGTCAAATTTTGTCTGACGTCATCACCATCTATAACCTAATGAGTGTAGACTTGTAACGATATTCTGAAAGTAGTACCTCTGACAGAAAAATTGTTCAAATAAATCTTGTAGACAATTAACCAACGAACAACTTTTGTTCAAAAAGTTTTTTGATTGGAGTTATGGTTTTTGATATAACTGCTGTCAAATTTTGTCTGACGTCATCACCCTCTATAACCTAATGAGTGTAGACTTGCAACGATATTTTGAAAGTAGTACCTCTGACAAAAAAATTGTTTAAATAAATCTTGTAGACAATTAACTAAGGAACAACTTTTGTCTAAAGAGTTTTTTGATTGCAGTTACGGTTTTTGATATAACTGTTGTCAAAATTTGTCTGATGTCATCAAATTTTATAACCAATGAGTGTAGACTTGTAACGATATTTTGAAAGTAGTACCTCTGACAGAAAAATTGTTCAAATAAATCTTGTAGACAATTAACCAACGAACAACTTTTGTTTAAAAAGTTTTTTGATTGGAGTTATGGTTTTTGATATAACTGCTGTCAAATTTTGTCTGACGTCATCACCCTCTATAACCTAATGAGTGTAGACTTGTAACGATATTTTGAAAGTAGTACCTCTGACAAAAAAATTGTTTAAATAAATCTTGTAGACAATTAACTAAGGAACAACTTTTGTTTAAAGAGTTTTTTGATTGCAGTTACGGTTTTTGATATAACTGTTGTCAAAGTTTGTCTGATGTCATCAAACTTTATAACCAATGAGTGTAGACTTGTAACGATATTCTGAAAGTAGTACCTCTGACAGAAAAATTGTTCAAATAAATCTTGTAGACAATCAACCAACAAACAACTTTTGTTTGAAAAGTTTTTTGATTGGAGTTATGGTTTTTGATTTAACTGCTGTCAAATTTTGTCTGACGTCATCACCATCTATAACCTAATGAGTGTAGACTTGTAACGATATTCTGAAAGTAGTACCTCTGACAGAAAAATTGTTCAAATAAATCTTGAAGACAATCAACCAACGAACAACTTTTGTTTGAAAAGTTTTTTGATTGGAGTTATGGTTTTTGATTTAACTGCTGTCAAATTTTGTCTGATGTCATCAAACTTTATAACCAATGAGTGTAGACTTGTAATGATATTCTGAAAGTAGTACCTCTGACAAAAAAATTGTTCAAATAAATCTTGTAGACAATCAACCAACGAACAACTTTTGTTTGAAAAGTTTTTTGATTGGAGTTATGGTTTTTGATTTAACTGCTGTCAAATTTTGTCTGACGTCATCACCATCTATAACCTAATGAGTGTAAACTTGTAACGATATTCTGAAAGTAGTACCTCTGACAGAAAAATTGTTCAAATAAATCTTGTAGACAATCAACCAACGAACAACTTTTGTTTGAAAAGTTTTTTGATTGGAGTTATGGTTTTTGATTTAACTGCTGTCAAATTTTGTCTGATGTCATCAAACTTTATAACCAATGAGTGTAGACTTGTAACGATATTCTGAAAGTAGTACCTCTGACAGAAAAATTATTCAAATAAATCTTGTAGACAATCAACCAACGAACAACTTTTGTTTGAAAAGTTTTTTGATTGGAGTTATGGTTTTTGATTTAACTGCTGTCAAATTTTGTCTGACGTCATCACCATCTATAACCTAATGAGTGTAAACTTGTAACGATATTCTGAAAGTAGTACCTCTGACAGAAAAATTGTTCAAATAAATCTTGTAGACAATCAACCAACGAACAACTTTTGTTTGAAAAGTTTTTTGATTGGAGTTATGGTTTTTGATTTAACTGCTGTCAAATTTTGTCTGACGTCATCACCTTCTATAACCTAATGAGTGTAGACTTTTGACGATATCTTCAAAGTAGTACCTCAGAGAGAAAAATGTCTCAGATATACCTTATAGATAATTGTCCAGAAAATAATTTTTATTTGAAAAGTTTTTTGATAAGAGTTACGGTTTCTGATATAAATCGAACCAAATTGTCCTTGGTTGACATAGATGGCGCAGACATTAAAACTCAACAAAAGCCTCTAGATGTCACTCAACAACCCACTATGTGTGTTCTAGGTAATTTTTCACAACTAATTCTTCGGCATTTCTTCACAAATCAATATGAAGTGGTTATTGTGTTGATTGCATTATCAGTGCGTTCGACTATTTACTCGGCTCTTTCAAACAATGGCAATTGGTTAAATAGTTTAATCTCTTGATTATTTACGAACGTAAAAATTGAACTCGTTTGAACAAACCTCAGAGCCATTTGATAATCATCTAATTTAAAGTGCGCCTCCACAAAATTTACCACTTTTTTGATGTTAATGTGAAAGAATGGACCATTTTGGCAAAGAAGAACGGAAACAGAATCCGAAAGAGAAGGCCAATGTCTTTTCTCAGTTAACTTTTATGTAAGTAACAATTTCTATAAACTTTATAACGTCAAATGAAGATACACCCGAAAACTGTTCGGGAAAGCCCTCAAAAAAGACCTAGAAGAGGTGGACCTTTACGACGTACTACAAACATTAAATTCGGACCAATGCGGCAATAAACTGGAAACCAAATGGAAATCGGAACATTCCAGATCAAAACCCTCATTCGCCCGACTAGTGTGGACGAGATTTGGCCGCAAATACTTTTGGATTGGATTTATGTTACTCGCCTACAGATTGCTCAACATGTACGATATAATTAATCAAAAATCAAATTAATTTATCAAATTTCAGAGCAGTAGAGCCGTATTCCATATCCAGCCTAATCAACTGCTTTAAATCGCAGGATTCCTGCAGCCAAAACCAAATCTACATGTACTTTGCCTCAGTGATGGGGATAAATATTTTCGGATTTTTTTTCATGCACAACTACATCATTTTCGTGCAGACTTTCGCCATTAAAATTAAAACGTCATTTTGCTCGTTGCTGTACCGCAAAGCGCTGAAGTTGACTCCGTCAGCTATGAACGAAATCAGCTTGGGCAACATTGTGACGTTGATCACCAAGGATGTGATGGTTTTTGAGCAGAGCATTTGGTTGTTCAATGATATGTGGATCAGCATTGTATCGTCGATTTTTGTTGTTTATTTGGTTGTAGTGCGCATGGGCTTTATTGCGTTGATTGGAGTGGGGATTTTGATTAGTGCCATTCCGATACAGAGTAAGTTTCACTATTTTAATTGACCAGGGGCGGGTTTTGATGTCAAAATTAATCCAAATTTTGCCCCAATTTTTTTGTATGTCCACTTTTTGAAGATCTGAAATAGAAAATATGATAGTTTATTGAGTTTAGCGTAGAAAAGGTACTCCAGTTTTAAGTCGATAAAACGCACCGTTTGCGAGTAAAACCGATTTAAAAATTACATCGCATACATTTTGCATGCTAAAAATAATTTTTAAATCGATTTTTCTCGAAAACGGTGAATTAAATCGACTTACAATGAGAGTACCTTTTTCACGTCAAACTTATTCAACATTTATATTTTTGAGTCAAAACTCTGAAAACTCACCAGTGGCGGGTTATAAAAGGAATAGCGAGGCTAATTTTGCCCCAACTCCTTTGTACGTCAATTTTCAGGAATTTTGGCTAGAAAATATGATAGTTCATTGAATTTGGCGAGGAAATGGTACTCTTGTTGCAAGTCGAAAAAATGCACTGTGGACGAGTAACATCGATTTAAAAATTACATCGCATACATTTTGCATGCTAAAAATAATTTTTAAATCGATTTTTCTCGAAAACGGTGAATTTAATCGACTTACAATAAGAGTACCTTCTCCACGTCAAACTTATTGAACATTTATATTTTTGAGTCAAAACTCTGAAAACTCACCAGTGGCGGGTTATGAAAGGAAAGGCGAGCCTAATTTTGCCCCAACTCATTTGATCGTCAAGTTTCGCAAATTTTGACTCGAAAATATGATAGTTCATTGAATTTGGCGAGGAAATGGTACTCTTGTTGCAAGTCGATAAAACGCACCGTTTGCGAGTAAAATCAATTTAAAAATTACATCGCATACATTTTGCATGCTAAAAATAATTTTTAAATCGATTTTTCTCGAAAACGGTGAATTTAATCGACTTACAACAAGAGTACCTTTTTCACGTCAAACTTATTTAACATTTATATTTTTGAGTCAAAACTCTGAAAACTCACCAGTGGCGGGTTATAAAAATGAAGGCGAGCCCAATTTTGCCCCAACTCATTTGTACGTCAATTTTCGGAAATTTTGATTCGAAAATATGATAGTTCATTGAATTTGGCGAGGAAATGGTACTCTTGTTGCAAGTCGAAAAAATGCACTGTTGACGAGTAAAATCGATTTAAAAATTACATCGTATACATTTTGCTTGCTGAAAATAATTTTCAAATTGATTTTACTCCTGAACGGTGCATTTTATCGACTTACAACAAGAGTACCTTTTTTACGTCAAACTTATTGAACATTTATATTTTTGAGTCAAAACTCTGAAAACTCACCAGTGGCGGGTTATAAAAGGAAAAGAGAGGCTAATTTTGCCTCAACTCATTTGTACGTCAATTTTCGGGAATTTTGACTTGAAAATATGATAGTTCATTAAATTTGGCGAGGAAATGGTACTCCTGTAACAAGTCGAAAAAATGCACTGTTGACGAGTAACATCGATTTAAAAATTACATCGCATACATTTTGCTTGCTGAAAATAATTTTCAAATTGATTTTACTCCTGAACGGTGCATTTTATCGACTTACAACAAGAGTACCTTTTTCACGTCAAACTTATTGAACATTTATATTTTTGAGTCAAAACTCTGAAAACTCACCAGTGGCGGGTTATAAAAATGAAGGCGAGCCTAATTTTGCCCCAACTCATTTGTACGTCAATTTTCGGGAATTTTGACTCGAAAATATGATAGTTCATTGAATTTGGCGAGGAAATGGTACTCTTGTTGCAAGTCGAAAAAATGCACCGTTGACGAGTAAAATCGATTTAAAAATTACATCGTATACATTTTGCATGCTAAAAATAATTTTCAAATTGATTTTACTCCTGAACGGTCCTCTTATAGACTTGGAACAAAAGTACATTTTTTACGTCAAACCTATTAAACTTTTATAATTTTTAGTAAAAGTCACCAGTGGCGGGTAATAAACGGGGGGGCCGAGCTGAATTTTGCGCCCACGTTATTGTACGTCAAGTCTTGGGAGTTTTGACTCAAAAATATGAAATTTAAATCTTTTTTACATTGAAAAGTACTCATGTCTCAAATCGTTGAAATGCACCGTTTTCCAGTAAAATCGATTTAAAAATTAATTTAAAAAAATCCACGTACACAAAAGTAGGGGCAACATTTAACACCCCTGGTTAATTTTCCAAAACCACTTTACCATCACACCATCGGGCATAAAAAAAAACAATCACTCAGTGTACAAAATTTCACTGTTTTATCTCAAGCCTATATTGCAGTATACCTGGGCAAATGGATCACCATCCTGCGACTGCGCATCGGCAAAAAAACCGACGAACGTCTGCAAATCACCCAGGAAATCCTATCATCAATAAAAATCATCAAACTCTACACCTGGGAGAAGTACTTCAACGACCAAGTGGACCAGCGCAGAAAGTAGGTAGCCCCTCTGTCATTTAACCACTCACTTAACCCCACTTTCTAGGCGCGAGGTAACAATCATGCGCATTGCCTTCTACCTGAAAACCATCATAGTCGTCCTGGGCGAACTGGCCGCCAAAATCGGCTACTACGTCCTTATCATCACATATCTGTGGGCTGGATATATTCCTGATGCGCAGCTCATCTTTTATAGTTATCAAATGTTCAACAATCTGCGCAGAATGCTCGGTTTACATATACCGCTTGGCATGGCCCGCGCAGCCGAACTGGCGGCGGCGATCGTGCGCATTAACCGCGTGCTACAGGCCGAGGAGTTGGTGCGCGATAACGCCAGTGACGTGCCTACAGACTCGCCTAGACTGTCATTGCAAGAGGCTACAGTCACCATTAACAAACGCATAGCGCTACAAGAAGTCACGCTAGTGCTTCACAGAGGGCTGCACGTGGTCACCGGTACTGTAGGATCGGGAAAAAGCTCATTGTTGAAAACACTGTTGCAAGATTATCCGCTGGAGAGCGGCAGTGTTGCCACACAAGGTAGAATTTCCTACGCCTCACAGGACCCATGGTTGTTTCCCTCGTCCATTAGACAAAACATTGTCTTTGGGCAAAGCTACGATGAAGAACGGTACAAAGACGTCATCAGAGTCTGCGCACTTGATTATGATTTGAACCAATTGGATAATGGCGATCAGACTATTGTGTCGGACAATGGTGCCAACTTAAGCAAGGGACAGCAAGCCCGCGTCAACTTGGCCAGAGCCATCTATAAAGACAGCGAGATTTACTTGCTAGATGACAGCTTGACAGCTCTAGACTCGCATGTGCAAGACTACATTTATGGCGAGTGCGTGAAAAAGTACCTGCGCACTAAAATCGTTGTCCTTGTAACCCAAACGGTGCATCACATACGTGACGCTGACAACTTAATTGTCATGGAGGGGGGAAAGATATGGTCGCAAGGCAAACCCAGTGACGTGTCAATGGAAGAATTAACCCAGCTGATGGGCAACGATGATGACATAGAAAAGGACGTGTCTGATGATGTAACCCGTAAGGAAACGTTGGTGGATGACAGTGATGATGAGAATGCGCAGTTGTTGGAAACGGAGCAAAATAAAGCCAAGAAGATTTACAGTGAGGTTACAAAGAAGGGGGATGTGAGCTTGAAAGTGTACCAGAAGTATTTCCTGTGTGGCGGAGGGTTGTGTTTGTTTGCCGGGATTGTGGGGATGTTTTTGGTTGCGCAAGGATGCGACACTGCGTCGGAAAAGTTCATGGCTTTGTGGTGAGTCATAATTTTTAACTTGTGCAAAATTATGTGATTCTGTTTTCAGTTATATCCCAGGAAATATAACTCCTACAAAAAAGTATAATATATGAAAGTGGGGTGCTTTGGGGAGCAGCATCGAAAATACTCTGTTAATTTTTCCAAAAAATGTTGGTTTTTGAGAAATTTGCAAAAAACTGCGTTTTTGCAAGATGCCATTTTGTGCTGAGTATCTTTGCGTATCAAAGATATACCAGGTTTTAGTATTCCGAAGACTCCAAAAAAATTATATTTTTAAAAAAAGTCATATTTCTTTACATCAAATTTTATTTAATTTTTTTCTGTAAATGATTTTTAACTTAGGCAAAATTGTGAAGTTCTATTTTCAGTCATATCTCAGGAAGTATAGCTTCTACAGAAAACTATAATACATGAAACTGGGGTAACTCGAGGAGCTGCATCGAAAAAGTTCAGTATTTTTGAAAAATTGATGGTTTTTGAGAAATTCACAAAAACTTGATTTTTCACAAATTTCCATTTTCGCTGATATTTACCGCATACTGAAATGAAAAAAGAAGTTTTTATACTTTGTTGACTTCGGATGATCCTCTGATTCATTTTTTTCAAGTTTATTTGTTGTTGTTGGAGTTTTGTTGTTGTTGTTGTTGTTGTTGTTGTTGTTGCTGTTGTTGTTGTTGTGCTGTTCATTTGTTGTTGATGAAAATTGTATGTGTTCTTTTCTGAAATATCACTTTAAAAAACACCACATGCGGCAACTGCACCCTCACATCGATCGACACGTCACTCATAAAGTGATGTTAGGTATAGATTCGTTGATTCCAGAACCCACTCTGTTTATCTACTTTGACACTATTGACAAATGACAACGTTTTTTTTTTTCAGGATTGATGCTCAACAAAAAGAGGTCGACTTCATCGTGTCCCATAACACCACAGATTTGAACAAAGCAGTCGCCGACAAGGACCTCTACATTCAGCTCTACACAACATCGATAGTCCTCGCCATGACGTTCATCCTCATCCGATCCTACATGTTCCTCGACTTCTGTCGCAGATCATCAATAAAAATCCACAAACTCATGTCCAAAACTGTCATCAATGCTGTCATGTCATTTTTTGACAGCCACTTCATCGGCAACGTTCTCAACCGTTTCTCGCAAGACTTGATCAACATCGACGAGTTTCTACCTCACACCCTATCCGAATGTCTGCGCGTGATTATCCAGATTGTGGGCGTGGTTGTGAACATTTGCCTTGTTGATTGGCGGTTTGTCATTCCGGCAGGGGCGTTTTTCGTTATCACGTGCATTATACGCAAACTCTATCTGCCCACGGGGCGGAGTTTGAAGCGGTTGGAGGCGGCATGTCGCAGTCCATTGGTGGGCCATTTGAATGCGTCCCTGGAGGGCTTGACCACGATTAGGGCGTACAAGGCAGAGGATATTTTGAAGCTGGAATTTGATAGGCATCAGGATTTGTACACGTCAGCTAATTTTATGCTGACTTGTTCGTCGAGGGCGTTCGGGTTTTGTTTGGATGCGCTGTGTTCGGTGCTTATTGCTCTGACTCTGTGCCGATTTGTGTTTTTTGATACAGGTAAGTGTGGATTGACATTTTTACATGTTAATTTCCATAAGAAAATCCAAGGTCTATTGTCAATAGTTTTGTCCCCTTTTTGGCAGTGTTGTGCGTTTTAGTGTTCTTATTGTTGTTTTGTGTGTTTGGTTGTTATCATCTGTCACACAAGTCATGATTGTCAACTGTCCTCTATCACTTGTCATAGTCACGTGATTTTTTTCCAGATGTAAGTGCCGGCAACGTCGGTCTAGTAATCACTCAAGTGTTTGTCCTAGCCGGAACCGTCCAATGGGGTGTGCGCAACTGGGCCGACCTTGAAAACCAAATGACATCAGTGGAACGTGCGCTAGAGTACACCGAACTGAAACAAGAAAAAAAAGAGGGCAGCACCATCGACCATTGGCCCACTGAAGGTCACGTCAAGTACACCAAAGTGTCCTTGTCGTACGGCAACGAGCTTGTGTTGAGAAATCTCAACTTTGAGGTGCTACCCAAGCAGAAAATTGGCATTTGTGGGCGCACGGGAGCGGGCAAGTCTTCCATTCTGTCCACATTGTTTCGTTTGTATGAGGTTGACGGTAACATACTGATAGATGGCGTTAATATTAAACATCTGCACATGGGCTTTTTGCGGCAGCGCATCGCGATAATTCCGCAGGATCCGGTATTGTTTACGGGGACAATACGCAGCAATATTGACCCGTACAACATGTACACTGACGAGGAGATTTGGAATCTTCTAGATCGGGTGCATCTTAAGCAAAGTATACATAGTCTGGATATGGCGATTAACGAAAATGCGCCTGCGCTAAGCTCGGGACAGCGACAACTTATTTGTCTCGCCAGGGCGATAATTCGGCGGAATAAAATTATTGTCTTGGATGAGGCAACAGCAAATATGGACCCCAAGACAGACGCCTTGTTGCATGATATCATCAAAGAGAACTTTGCTGGATGCACGATCTTTGCTATTGCTCATCGATTGCACACGATTATCGATTCGGATAAAATTATGGTGTTGGATCGGGGGGAGATCAAAGAGTTTGACAGCCCCAAGAATTTGTTAGCTGACAAGGATGGGTTGTTTTATAATATGGTTGCGCAGGCTGGACTGACGAGTTATCTGCAGCAGTAACCGATTTTTGATTGGCAATTATATCAGAATCTCCCATTTGCCATATTGTTGGATGTCTCAATAGATGGCAGTTCATCAAAAATCTTTAATAATGATAAATGGAACTGGACTTAGTTTATAGTTATTTACTATACGTTTAAGTGTACAAAACATATTGTGGAATTAATACCACATATTATTTTATTAGAACAAGATGATAATAGATGGTGATGCATTAATTAATCAAAAACAGATTTCCTCTTTAGTGACAGCCTGGGATTGTTAACCGAGTCCACTATTGATGTTTTGAGAGATGAACATTTTTTTTACCTACTGTTTTTGAGTTTTTTTGTAATGACTCGTTCTATCTCCATCTTAATGAATGAATTTGTATGGTCCGTATGCGAACTGTGTGCGTTGTATTTATGTTAAATAGAAAAAATACCTATGTACAGTTGTGTTTTTATAAGTAAGCCTATTTTCAAATTTATTGCTGACATCCCGAGATAATTAATCACGAGCCGCCACTGCAACCTTGTCGATTTCGAATAATGCTCAAAAATCTTCATGACTCCATTGAAAAGTGGAAAAGTGTGCATAGTACGCCCCTGATTACTTGGAGGACACTCAGCAAACTATGTGAATAAGCTTGACAACGCTGTCACGTCATTAAACTATCATGGTCTACATTCAATTTCATTTCGAAGTGGAACTGTCAAATTTCCACATGCCAAATGGAAATCATATTGTAACATCTTCAATTAATTTGGCGAAAGCGTAATTTGAACAAAAATTGAATGTGGTGGTGAAATATGATTCTCGTTTGTCAAGGCAAAATTTGACAGTTCCACTTGGAAATGAACTTGAATGTAAACTGTAAACCTTACATCACATTTGACACTTGTCAGTTTGACTTTGACAGCTTTTATTATTTGTTTATTATGGATAAATAACGTCTATTTGTTTATTTCACTTAAAACACCATAAATTTAGTGGCTAAAAACGAGTAAAATGACCGAAACAGAGCTCCGCTGCCGCCTCTGTACCGAAAATCTCCCCAATCAAGTAGATATAGCCGAAGACATGCATTTTCAGTCGATTTTAAGCAGTTTTTTCCAATTAAAAATAACCACCGAAGACATTCTACCGTCCACTGTGTGTGAACCGTGTCACGACTACGTAGAACGAATATGGCAATTTAAGGAACAAGTAAATCGAGCACAAATCCTGCTTGCAGAATTAATAAACAACACACAAAATATGGATAAAGTTGAAATAATCCAGCAGGAGTTTGGAATGATTGGGATTGGGGAAGAGGTTATGCAACGCCAGATTGAGGAGGGTTTGCCGGCGTGTACTATTGTTTTGGAGGAGGAAACGAAAGAGGAACAAGTTAAAACCTCCAAAAAGGTAAAGGTCGTATTTATTTAAAGCCTCACTCCTGACATTGATGACAGTATCCAATGTTGCCAAGTTGACGATTGTTTTACGTTTCATCAGCGTTAGAGCGAAAAATATTAGTTTTAATATTCGTTTTTCTCCTTCAAAATAAGATGAAAATGTTTACGGTAGGCTGTAACTTGGAAACGTTGACATTATTTATCAAAGTTTTTTTGAAAACCACAAAATCATCTATTATGAAGAAAAAAAGACACAGTTATAGTCGTTGTGCCGAATACTAGTGTATTTTCTAAAAATTCCTTTTCGTTTCCTCAGAGTTGCAAAATTCCATGTTCAAATATTGCGAAGGAATTTTTGAAAATTTACCAAGTAGGCAAGGATTGAAATCTTTAAGCCGCTCCTGAAGCCGCTTGACATGTAGCTTTTATAGGAAGGCTTGAAATATTTTTTTGGAAAAATTTCAATCCGATATCTCAAACCGTTTGTCTTCACCAACTTCTCAAAATTCCAAAATTCCATGTTTTTAATATTGACATAAAATTTTCAAAAAATTTCCATGTGGGCTAGGATTGAAATTTTCAAGCCGCTCGTCATTTAGCTTTTAAAGGGAGGCTTGAAATATATTTTGAGAAAATTTCAATCCGATATCTCAAACTGTTTGTCCACACCAATTTCTCAAAATTCCATGTTTTCAATATTGAGACAAAATTTTCAATAATTTTTCATGTGGGCTAGGATTGAAATCTTCAAGCCGCTTGACATGTAGCTTTTATAGGAAGGCTTGAAATATTTTTTTGGAAAAATTTCCATCCGATATCTTAAACCGTTTGTTCTCATCAACTTCTTAAAATTCCATGTTTTAAATATTGAGACAAAATTTTCAAATTTTTTTTATGTGGGCTAGGATTGAAATTTTCAAGCCGCTCGTCATGTAGCTTTTAGAGGAAGGCTTGAAATATTTTTTTGGAAAAATTTCAATCCGATATCTCAAAGCGTTTGTCTTCACCAACTTCTCAAAATTCCAAAATTCCATGTTTTTAATATTGACATAAAATTTTCAAAAAATTTCCATGTGGGCTAGGATTGAAATTTTCAAGCCGCTCGTCATTTAGCTTTTAAAGGGAGGCTTGAAATATATTTTGAGAAAATTTCAATCCGATATCTCAAACTGTTTGTCCACACCAATTTCTCAAAATTCCATGTTTTCAATATTGAGACAAAATTTTCAATAATTTTTCATGTGGGCTAGGATTGAAATCTTCAAGCCGCTTGACATGTAGCTTTTATAGGAAGGCTTGAAATATTTTTTTGGAAAAATTTCCATCCGATATCTTAAACCGTTTGTTCTCATCAACTTCTTAAAATTCCATGTTTTAAATATTGAGACAAAATTTTCAAATTTTTTTTATGTGGGCTAGGATTGAAATTTTCAAGCCGCTCGTCATGTAGCTTTTAGAGGAAGGCTTGAAATATTTTTTTGGAAAAATTTCAATCCGATATCTCAAAGCGTTTGTCTTCACTCAAACTCCTCAAAATTCCATGTTTTGAATATTGAAATAAAAAAATCCATGTGGGCGAGGATTGAAATTTTCAAGCCGCTCGTCATGTAGCTTTTAGAGGAAGGCTTGAAATATATTTTGGGAAAATTTCAATCCGATATCTCAAACCTTTTGTCCTCACCAATTTCTCAAAATTCCATGTTTAAAATATTGAGACAAAATTTTCAAAAATTTTCCATACGGGCTAGGATTCAAATTTTCAAGCTGCTCGACATTTAGCTGTTAGAGGAAGGCTTGAAATATATTTTGGGAAAATTTCAATCCGATATCTCAAAGCGTTTGTCTTCACTCAAACTCCTCAAAATTCCATGTTTTGAATATTGAAATAAAAAAATCCATGTGGGCGAGGATTGAAATTTTCAAGCCGCTCGTCATGTAGCTTTTAGAGGAAGGCTTGAAATATATTTTGGGAAAATTTCAATCCGATATCTCAAACCTTTTGTCCTCACCAATTTCTCAAAATTCCATGTTTAAAATATTGAGACAAAATTTTCAAAAATTTTCCATACGGGCTAGGATTCAAATTTTCAAGCTGCTCGACATTTAGCTGTTAGAGGAAGGCTTGAAATATATTTTGGGAAAATTTCAATCCGATATCTCAAAGCGTTTGTCTTCAGTCAAACTCCTCAAAATTCCATGTTTTAAATATTGAGAAAAAAAAAATCCAAGTGGGCGAGGATTGAAATTTTCAAGCCGCTCGTCATGTAGCTTTTAGAGGAAGGCTTGAAATATATTTTGAGAAAATTTCACTCCGATATAATAAACCGTTTGTCCTCACCAACTCCTCAAAATTCCATGTTTTTAATATTGACACAAAATTTTCCATGAGGGCTAGGATTGAAATTTTTTGGCCGCTCGTCATGTAGCTTTTAGAGGAAGGCTTGAAATATATTTTGGGAAAATTTCAATCCGATATCTCAAACCGTTTGTCCTCACCAACTTCTCAAAATTCCATGTTTTAAATATTGAGACAAAATTTTCAATAATTTTCCATGTGGGCTAGGATTGAAATTTTCAAGCCGCTCGTCATGAAGCTTTTAGAGGAAGGCTTGAAATATATTTTGAGAAAATTTCAATCCGATATCCCAAACCGTTTGTCCTCACCAACTTCTCAAAATTCCATGTTTTAAATATTGAGGCAAAATTTTCAAAAATTTTCCATGTGTGCTAGGATTGAAATTTTCAAGCCGCTCGTCATGTAGCTTTTAGAGGAAGGCTTGAAATATATTTTGAGAAAATTTCAATCCGATATCTCAAACCGTTTGTCCTCACCAACTTCTCAAAATTCCATGTTTTAAATATTGAGACAAAATTTTCAATTATTTTCCATGTGGGCTAGGATTGAAATTTTCAAGCCGCTCGTCATGTAGCTTTTAGAGAAAGGCTTGAAATATATTTTGAGAAAATTTCAATCCGATATCTCAAACCGTTTGTCCTCACCAACTTCTCAAAATTCCATGTTTTAAATTTTGAGACAAAATTTTCAAAAATTTTCCATGTGGGCTAGGATTGAAATTTTCAAGCCGCTCGTCATGTAGCTTTTAGAGGAAGGCTTGAAATATATTTTGAGAAAATTTCAATCCGATATCTCAAACCGTTTGTCCTCACCAACTTCTCAAAATTCCATGTTTTAAATATTGAGACAAAATTTTCAATTATTTTCCATGTGGGCTAGGATTGAAATTTTCAAGCCGCTCGTCATGTAGCTTTTAGAGAAAGGCTTGAAATATATTTTGAGAAAATTTCAATCCGATATCTCAAACCGTTTGTCCTCACCAACTTCTCAAAATTCCATGTTTTAAATTTTGAGACAAAATTTTCAAAAATTTTCCATGTGGGCTAGGATTGAAATTTTCAAGCCGCTCGTCATGTAGCTTTTAGAGGAAGGCTTGAAATATATTTTGAGAAAATTTCAATCCGATATCTCAAACTGTTTGTCCTCACCAACTTCTCAAAATTCCATGTGGGCGAGGATTGAAATTTTCAAGCCGCTCGTCATGTAGCTTTCAGAGGAAGGCTTGAAATATATTTTGGGAAAATTTCAATCCGATATCTCAAACCGCTTGTCCTCACCAACTCCTCAAAATTCCATGTTTTAAATATTGAGACAAAATTTTCAGAAATTTTCCATGTGGACTAGGATTGAAATTTTCAAGCCGCTCGTCATGTAGCTTTTAGAGGAAGGCTTGAAATATATTTTGAGAAAATTTCAATCCGATATCTCAAACTGTTTGTCCTCACCAACTTCACAAAATTCCATGTTTTAAATATTGAGACAAAATTTTCAATAATTTTCCATGTGGGCTAGGATTGAAATTTTCAAGCCGCTCGACATGTAGCTTTTATAGGAAGGCTATAAATCTTTTTTCTATAATACCATTCCAGAAACTCAAAAAACTGTCAAAAAAACCAAAACCTGACGACACAGACACATTCAAACAAATCGAATACACCAATCCAGACGGCACCATCGTTCCTAAACCCGGAATAGGTGGCTGGAACACCTACCAATGGAACTGTCCCGAATGCAACTCAGCGTTTTGCAAAGCGGACGAGCTGAAAATCCACTTTTACTCCACCCACGACAGTTCTGTCCGATATGTCTGCGTCGATTGTCCGAAGGTCTACTCCAAATACTCCAGCTTCATATACCACGTCAAGTACCATAGACCATATTTGAAATTTTCCTGCGACATTTGCTACAAGTGGTTTGCAACGGTGGTGGGGTTGCAGCAACATCAAACCAGTCACTATGAGAAGGACCCGTTTCATTGTCAAACTTGCGGCAAAAGGTTTCGAATTCAGTCGTTGCTGACGTTACACACACGCAGCCACCTACCGGGCGATTTGAAGAACTGTTACCCGTGCGAGCGGTGTCCCAAGAAATTCGGTAAGTCTAACACATAAAAAAAAAACCCAAAATATTTTGGCCTTGAAATGTCACTTTAAAGCATCCCCAAAAACTCCTTCCCACCAAATTTCACTATCAAAATGTCAACCGTATATGAAATATTGAATTTAGATTTGGAAAAATATGCCACGTCATTAATTTCTTGAATTGCTTCTTGCGCTATTATTTTCGGTATTATCAAAATTTTTCTGGAAACAAAAACGTTTATTGCACATCGAAAAAAAAAAATGTGTGTTTTGGCATTGAAATGTGACTTTGACAGTTTCGAAATATTACCAATCGAAAGAGCATCCCCAAAAACCCCTTTCCTCCAAATTTCAATGTCAAAATGTCAACCGTTCATGGAATATTGAATTTTGATTTTGGAAAATATGCCACGTCATCAATTCCTTAAATTGCTTCTAGCGCTGTTATTTACGATATTTTCGAAATTTTTTCAAGAACAGAAACGCTTTGAATTATGTCAACCTATCCATAGCACATCAAAATATTTGGCATTTTGACATTAAAATGTCACTTTGACAGTTCCAAATGTCACTGATCGGGCGCCAAACTTTGCCTTTCATGGGAAAATTTGGATTTTCGTTCATGAATCATGAAACTTTGTCGATAATTTTTTGAAATGAAGCAAAAACCATCAACATTTTCGAAAAGACAAAAATTTTATAGACGTTTGAAGTTTTCCTCGGGCGCCAATTTTTTCCTTTCATGAGAGGACTTTGATTTTTGTTCATGAATCATGAAACTCTGTTGATATTTTTTTGGAATGAAGCAAAAACCATCAAAATTTTCCAAAACACAAAAGATTTATGGACGTTTGAAGTTTTCCTCGGGCGCCAATTTTTTCCTTTCATGAGAGGACTTTGATTTTTGTTCATGAATCATGAAACTCTGTTGATATTTTTTTGGAATGAAGCAAAAACCATCAAAATTTTCTAAAACACAAAAGATTTATGGACGTTTGAAGTTTTCCTCGGGCGCCAATTTTTTCCTTTCATGAGAGGACTTTGATTTTTGTTCATGAATCATGAAACTCTGTTGATATTTTTTTGGAATGAAGCAAAAACCATCAAAATTTTCTAAAACACAAAAGATTTATGGACGTTTGAAGTTTTCCTCGGGCGCCAATTTTTTCCTTTCATGAGAGGACTTTGATTTTTGTTCATGAATCATGAAACTCTGTTGATATTTTTTTGGAATGAAGCAAAAACCATCAAAATTTTCTAAAACACAAAAGATTTATGGACGTTTGAAGTTTTCCTCGGGCGCCAATGTTTTCCTTTCATGAGAGGACTTTGATTTTTGTTCATGAATCATGAAACTCTGTTGATATTTTTTTGGAATGAAGCAAAAACCATCAAAATTTTCCAAAACACAAAAGATTTATGGACGTTTGAAGTTTTCCTCGGGCGCCAATTTTTTCCTTTCATGAGAGGACTTTGATTTTTGTTCATGAATCATGAAACTCTGTTGATATTTTTTTGGAATGAAGCAAAAACCATCAAAATTTTCTAAAACACAAAAGATTTATGGACGTTTGAAGTTTTCCTCGGGCGCCAATTTTTTCCTTTCATGAGAGGACTTTGATTTTTGTTCATGAATCATGAAACTCTGTTGATATTTTTTTGGAATGAAGCAAAAACCATCAAAATTTTCTAAAACACAAAAGATTTATGGACGTTTGAAGTTTTCCTCGGGCGCCAATTTTTTCCTTTCATGAGAGGACTTTGATTTTTGTTCATGAATCATGAAACTCTGTTGATATTTTTTTGGAATGAAGCAAAAACCATCAAAATTTTCTAAAACACAAAAGATTTATGGACGTTTGAAGTTTTCCTCGGGCGCCAATTTTTTCCTTTCATGAGAGGACTTTGATTTTTGTTCATGAATCATGAAACTCTGTTGATATTTTTTTGGAATGAAGCAAAAACCATCAAAATTTTCTAAAACACAAAAGATTTATGGACGTTTGAAGTTTTCCTCGGGCGCCAATGTTTTCCTTTCATGAGAGGACTTTGATTTTTGTTCATGAATCATGAAACTCTGTTGATATTTTTTTGGAATGAAGCAAAAACCATCAAAATTTTCCAAAACACAAAAGATTTATGGACGTTTGAAGTTTTCCTCGGGCGCCAATTTTTTCCTTTCATGAGAGGACTTTGATTTTTGTTCATGAATCATGAAACTCTATTGATATTTTTTTGGAATGAAGCAAAAACCATCAAAATTTTCTAAAACACAAAAGATTTATGGACGTTTGAAGTTTTCCTCGGGCGCCAATTTTTTCCTTTCATGAGAGGACTTTGATTTTTGTTCATGAATCATGAAACTCTGTTGATATTTCTTTGCAATGAAGCAAAAACCATCAAAATTTTCCATAAGACGAAAGATTAATGGACGTTTGAAGTTTTCCTCGGGCGCCAAACTTTGCCTTTCATATGAAGATCTCGATTTTTGTTAATGAATCATGAAACTTTGTAGATAATTTTTTGAAATAAAGCAAAAATCATGAAAACTTTCCAAAAGTCAAAAGATTTATGGACGTTTGAAGTTTTCCTCGGGCGCCAAACTTTTCCTTGCATGATAAGATTTCGATTTTCGTTCATGAATTATGAAACTTTGTCGAAATTTCTTTGCAATGAAGCAAAAACCATCAAAATTTTCCATAAGACGAAAGATTTATAGACGTTTGAAGTTTTCCTCGGGCGCCAAACTTTTCCTTGCATGAGAATATTTCGATTTTCGTTCATGAAATGTGAAACTTTGTCGACATTTCTTTGCAATGGAGCAAAAACCATCAAAATTTTCCATAAGACGAAAGATTTATAGACGTTTGAAGTTTTCCTCGGGCGCCAAACTTTGCCTTTCATATGAAGATCTCGATTTTTGTTAATGAATCATGAAACTTTGTAGATAATTTTTTGAAATAAAGCAAAAATCATGAAAACTTTCCAAAAGTCAAAAGATTTATGGACGTTTGAAGTTTTCCTCGTGCGCCAAACTTTTCCTTGCGTGAGAAGATTTCGATTTTGTTCATGAATTATGAAACTTTGTCGACATTTCTTTGCAATGAAGCAAAACCCATCAAAATTTTCCATAAGACGAAGGATTAATGGACGTTTGAAGTTTTCCTCGGGCGCCAAATTTTGCTTTTCATAAAAAGATCTCTATTTTTGTTCATGAATCATGAAAATTTTGCGATAATTCTTTGAAATGAAGCAAAAACCACAAGAATTTTCCAAAAGACAAAGGATTTATGGACTTTCGAAATTTTTCTCGGGCGCCAAACTTTTCCTTTCATGAGAACATTTGGATTTTCGTTTATGAATCATGAAACTTTGTCGATAATTTTTTGAAATGAATCAAAAACCATCAAGATTTTCAAAAATACAAAAGATTTATGGATGTTTGAAGTTTTCCTCGGGCGCTAAACTCTTCCTTGCATGAGAAGATTTCGATTTTGTTCATGAATTATGAAACTTTGTCGACATTTCTTTGCAATGAGGCAAAACCCATCAAAATTTTCCATAAGACGAAGGATTAATGGACGTTTGAAGTTTTCCTCGGGCGCCAAATTTTGCTTTTCATAAAAAGATCTCTATTTTTGTTCATGAATCATGAAAATTTTGCGATCATTCTTTGAAATGAAACAAAAACCACAAGAATTTTCCAAAAGACAAAGGATTTATGGACTTTCGAAGTTTTCCCCGGGCGCCAAACTTTTCCTTTCATGAGAACATTTGGATTTTCGTTTATGAATCATGAAACTTTGTCGATAATTTTTTGAAATGAATCAAAAACCATCAAGATTTTCAAAAATACAAAAGATTTATGGATGTTTGAAGTTTTCCTCGGGCGCTAAACTCTTCCTTGCATGAGAAGATTTCGATTTTGTTCATGAATTATGAAACTTTGTCGACATTTCTTTGCAATGAGGCAAAACCCATCAAAATTTTCCATAAGACGAAGGATTAATGGACGTTTGAAGTTTTCCTCGGGCGCCAAATTTTGCTTTTCATAAAAAGATCTCTATTTTTGTTCATGAATCATGAAAATTTTGCGATCATTCTTTGAAATGAAACAAAAACCACAAGAATTTTCCAAAAGACAAAGGATTTATGGACTTTCGAAGTTTTCCCCGGGCGCCAAACTTTTCCTTTCATGAGAACATTTGGATTTTCGTTTATGAATCATGAAACTTTGTCGATAATTTTTTGAAATGAATCAAAAACCATCAAGATTTTCAAAAATACAAAAGATTTATGGATGTTTGAAGTTTTCCTCGGGCGCTAAACTCTTCCTTGCATGAGAAGATTTCGATTTTGTTCATGAATTATGAAACTTTGTCGACATTTCTTTGCAATGAGGCAAAACCCATCAAAATTTTCCATAAGACGAAGGATTAATGGACGTTTGAAGTTTTCCTCGGGCGCCAAATTTTGCTTTTCATAAAAAGATCTCTATTTTTGTTCATGAATCATGAAAATTTTGCGATCATTCTTTGAAATGAAACAAAAACCACAAGAATTTTCCAAAAGACAAAGGATTTATGGACTTTCGAAGTTTTCCCCGGGCGCCAAACTTTTCCTTTCATGAGAACATTTGGATTTTCGTTTATGAATCATGAAACTTTGTCGATAATTTTTTGAAATGAATCAAAAACCATCAAGATTTTCAAAAATACAAAAGATTTATGGATGTTTGAAGTTTTCCTCGGGCGCTAAACTCTTCCTTGCATGAGAAGATTTCGATTTTGTTCATGAATTATGAAACTTTGTCGACATTTCTTTGCAATGAGGCAAAACCCATCAAAATTTTCCATAAGACGGAGGATTAATGGACGTTTGAAGTTTTCCTCGGGCGCCAAATTCTGCTTTTCATAAAAAGATCTCTATTTTTGTTCATGAATCATGAAAATTTTGCGATCATTCTTTGAAATGAAACAAAAACCACAAGAATTTTCCAAAAGACAAAGGATTTATGGACTTTCGAAGTTTTCCCCGGGCGCCAAACTTTTCCTTTCATGAGAACATTTGGATTTTCGTTTATGAATCATGAAACTTTGTCGATAATTTTTTGAAATGAATCAAAAACCATCAAGATTTTCAAAAATACAAAAGATTTATGGATGTTTGAAGTTTTCCTCGGGCGTCAAACTTTACCTCTCATGAAATGATTTCGATTTTTGTTTAAAAAACTAACGATAAAATTCATAGCATTGCGAAGAGTGACTGTGATGGACTCATTTTAGTTCTTCCTCGTGCGCCACGTCAAGATCTCCTTATTCAATTTTTAGGATTTTTTTTTATTACGAGTTGACAATGTTCAATAAATTAATGATGAAGTTCATAGTTCCAAAAACCCCTTCCCACCCAATATCACCGTCAATCGTTCATGAAATATTGAATTTTGATTTTAGAAAATATGCCACGTCATCAATTCCTTAAATTGCTTCTAGCGATGTTACTTTCGATATTTTCGAAATTTTTCCAAGAACAAAAACGTTTTGAATTATGACAGCTACCAAGACCAATCTGATGGCCCATCGGCGCATCCATTTGGGCGTCAAGGACTACACGTGCGACCAATGCGGCAAGAGCTTCGTCCAGAAGTGCAACCTGGACAACCACCTTTTAACCCATGGGTCTGACCGACCATATTCGTGCGAAGCTTGCGACAAATCCTTCAAATCTTTGGTTAGTTTGGGTTCCCTTTAGCTCCGCTTATGTACCAATGAAAAAGTTACAGATTCGTTTAAAAAAGCACGAATCAGTCCACTCAGGTCAAAAACCCCATCAGTGCGACATCTGCGGCAAGCATTTTCGCGAAAAGGGGACCCTAAAGGAGCACCATAGAATCCACACAGGGGCCATGCCCTTCCGCTGTGAATTTTGCGGTAAATGTTTCAGGTTTAAGGGTGTGTTGACGACTCACAGGCGGCAACATACAGGCGAACGTCCGTATTCTTGTACAGAATGTCAACATCACTTCACCAACTGGCCCAACTACAACAAACACATGAAACGGCGGCATGGGATTAATACCAGTGTGAATTGCAGGACTAAGCAGGAGATTCCTCCTACGGGCAAGCCGCATAGGAATCCGCCGGGTACGGTTCTGGCGCAGCCGCAACCGACGCCGACTATTAATTTGATTTGTCAAACTAATGCGGTTAGTTTGGAGACGTACAGTGAGGGGTTTTATGGGGGGATTTATGGGGTTTCTGAGGATATTGCCAAGGAGGTGTTGTAAATGTTCTTTTACAGGATTTTAGTGTTAAGTAACTGTGACTGATTTTGTTTGTAATTAAATAAGTGTGCATACTGGTGAGGTTTAATTAATTTTTTAATAATGCAAAGTTTAAGGAAGCATTGATAGGTGGAGCTACAAAGAATTAATTTGACAACTTTGTTATGTCAACATTTGGACCAATAGTGCGGCATATCAAGTGAGGCTAGTTTCGCCTAACTAAAACATTGGTGCAAGAAATTTTTGAAAAACTCACCCAGTTCGAGATTTTGACAACTTTGTTATGTCAACATTTAGACCCATAGTGCGGCATATCAAGTGAGGGTAGTTTTGTCTAACTTTAACAGTGGTGCAAGAATGTTTGCGAAAAAACTCACCCAGTTCGAGATTTTGACAACTTTGTTATTTCAACATTTAGACCCACAGTGCGGCATATGAAGTGAGGGTAGTTTTGTCCAACTTAAACAGTGGTGCAAGAATTTTTGCGAAAAAACTCACCCAGTTCGAGATTTTGACAACTTTGTTATGTCAACATTTAGACCCATAGTGCGGCATATCAAGTGAGGGTAGTTTTTTCCAACTTGAACAGTGGTGCAAGAATTTTTGCGAAAAAACTCACCCAGTTCGAGATTTTGACAACTTTGTTATTTCAACATTTAGACCCACAGTGCGGCATATGAAGTGAGGGTAGTTTTGTCCAACTTAAACAGTGGTGCAAGAATTTTTGCGAAAAAACTCACCCAGTTCGAGATTTTGACAACTTTGTTATGTCAACATTTAGACCCATAGTGCGGCATATCAAGTGAGGGTAGTTTTGTCCAACTTGAACAGTGGTGCAAGAATTTTTGCGAAAAAACTCACCCAGTTCGAGATTTTGACAACTTTGTTATGTCAACCTTTAGACCCATAGTGCGGCATATCAAGTGAGGGTAGTTTTTTCCAACTTGAACAGTGGTGCAAGAATTTTTGCGAAAAAACTCACCCAGTTCGAGATTTTGACAACTTTGTTATGTCAACATTTAGACCCATAGTGCGGCATATCAAGTAAGGGTAGTTTTGTTCAACTTAAACAGTGGTGCAAGAATTTATGCGAAAAAACTCACCCAGTTCGAGATTTTGACAACTTTGTTATGTCAACATTTAGACCAATAGTGCGGCATATCAAGTAAGGGTAGTTTTGTCCAACTTAAACAGTGGTGCAAGAATTTTTGCGAAAAAACTCACCCAGTTCGAGATTTTGACAACTTTGTTATGTCAACATTTAGACCCATAGTGCGGCATATCAAGTGAGGGTAGTTTTGTCCAACTTGAACAGTGGTGCAAGAATTTTTGCGAAAAAACTCACCCAGTTCGAGATTTTGACAACTTTGTTATGTCAACCTTTAGACCCATAGTGCGGCATATCAAGTGAGGGTAGTTTTGTCTAACTTTAACAGTGGTGCAAGAATGTTTGCGAAAAAACTCACCCAGTTCGAGATTTTGACAACTTTGTTATGTCAACATTTAGACCCATAGTGCGGCATATCAAGTAAGAGTAGTTTTGTCCAACTTAAACAGTGGTGCAAGAATTTTTGCGAAAAAACTCACCCAGTTCGAGATTTTGACAACTTTGTTATGTCAACATTTAGACCCATAGTGCGGCATATCAAGTGAGAGTAGTTTTGTCCAACTTAAACAGTGGTGCAAGAATTTTTGCAAAAAAACTCACCCAGTTCGAGATTTTGACAACTTTGTTATGTCAACATTTAGACCCATAGTCCGGCATATCAAGTAAGGGTAGTTTTGTCCAACTTAAACAGTGGTGCAAGAATTTTTTTGAAAAAACTCACCCAGTTCGAGATTTTGACAACTTTGTTATGTTAACATTTAGACCCATAGTGCGGCATATCAAGTAAGGGTAGTTTTGTCCAACTTAAACAGTGGTGCAAGAATTTTTTTGAAAAAACTCACCCAGTTCGAGATTTTGACAACTTTGTTATGTCAACATTTAGACCCATAGTGCGGCATATCAAGTAAGGGTAGTTTTGTCCAACTTAAACAGTGGTGCAAGAATTTTTTTGAAAAAACTCACCCAGTTCGAGATTTTGACAACTTTGTTATGTCAACATTTAGACCCATAGTGCGGCATATCAAGTGAGGGTAGTTTTGTCCAACTTAAACAGTGGTGCAAGAATTTTTGCGAAAAAACTCACCCAGTTCGAGATTTTGACAACTTTGTTATGGTAACATTTAGACCCATAGTGCGGCATATCAAGTAAGGGTAGTTTTGTCCAACTTAAACAGTGGTGCAAGAATTTTTGCGAAAAAACTCATCCGGTTCGAGATTTTGACAACTTTGTTATGGCAACATTTAGACCCATAGTGCGGCATATCAAGTAAGGGTAGTTTTGTCCAACTTAAACAGTGGTGCAAGAATTTTTGCGAAAAAACTCACCCAGTTCGAGATTTTGACAACTTTGTTATGTCAACATTTAGACCCATAGTGCGGCGTATCAAGTAAGGGTAGTTTTGTCCAACTCAAACAGTGGTGCAAGAATTGTTTCGAAAAAACTCACCCAGTTCGAGATTTTGACAACTTTGTTATGGCAACATTTAGACCCATAGTGCGGCATATCAAGTAAGGGTAGTTTTGTCCAACTTGAACAGTGGTGCAAGAATTTTTGCGAAAAAACTCACCCAGTTCGAGATTTTGACAACTTTGTTATGTCAACATTTAGAACCATAGTGCGGCATATCAAGTAAGGGTAGTTTTGTCCAACTTAAACAGGGGTGCAAGAATTTTTGCGAAAAAACTCACCCAGTTCGAGATTTTGACAACTGTGTTATGTCAACATTTAGACCCATAGTGCGGCATATCAAGTAAGGGTAGTTTTGTCCAACTTAAACAGTGGTGCAAGAATTTTTGCGAAAAAACTCACCCAGTTCGAGATATTGACAACTTTGTTATGTCAACATTTAGACCCACAGTGCGGCATATCAAGTGAGGGTAGTTTTGTCCAACTTAAACAGTGGTGCAAGAATTTTTGCGAAAAAACTCACCCAGTTCGAGATATTGACAACTTTGTTATGTCAACATTTAGACCCACAGTGCGGCATATCAAGTGAGGGTAGTTTTGTCCAACTTAAACAGTGGTGCAAAAATTTTTGCGAAAAAACTCACCCAGTTCGAGATTTTGACAACTTTGTTATGTCAACATTTAGACCCATAGTGCGGCATATCAAGTAAGGGTAGTTTTGTCCAACTTAAACAGTGGTGCAAGAATTTTTGCGAAAAAACCCACCCAGTTCGAGATTTTGACAACTTTGTTATGTCAACATTTACACCCATAGTG
Organism: Orchestes rusci; assembly: GCA_958502075.1. NCBI lineage: Eukaryota > Metazoa > Arthropoda > Insecta > Coleoptera > Curculionidae > Orchestes > Orchestes rusci. The sequence continues at coordinate 112,148,240 of OY293304.1, read as the reverse complement.
CGGCATATCAAGTAAGGGTAGTTTTGTCCAACTTAAACAGTGGTGCAAGAATTTTTTCGAAAAACTCATCCAAGCCGGGAAAAAAAATCCGCCAAAGTAAAATCCTTGCTTTTGCGAAACCAATAATAATCCTTAAAAGTAAATCCGGGTAAAAGCCAATAATTTAAAAACATCCCCTGGAGTTAAATCCATAAATTCGTGAAAACAATAATGCGCAAAATCATGATGGAAGTGACAAATCAATGAATTTACGGACAATAATCCTGGATACTGCGAAACCAAAAATTCAGGTAAGTAAAAAACCTTCGATGATACGTTGATTAAACGTTATAAAAACGTGTTTATTGGACATCATACCAGGGTGCTTATTATTGACGGATATATAGGGAGTAAAACAGGCTAGAGAAAGGGGCAGACATTTTCACGAAATCGTATTCTTGAGAAAAAGTTGAGAGAGGGATGTGCTTCCGTCTACTGGACCAATCCCTGGATTTTTAACCTGATGTATCGCATCTTTGTTTCCCGTGGCAAACAAACAAACAACGTATCAGGTATCAAACACTGTCTAGTCATTCTGACACTGAAACTTATATTTAATAATTATCTCATAAAAGAACAATTTCATCCATTTGTTGGATAAAACATTGTATGGCACTTGTGCGTTATGTTTCACAAGTTACTTGAGAATTTAAATCTTTCTCGCGTGACTTATTTTCAACACAATAACGCACTAGTACTATAAATAACTATTTTCTATTCAAATAAAACAATAATTTAAGATTCAATTGATTAATAATTCGTAGGGCAGCCCAAACACTGGGGCACTAAAGGCTCCCAATACAGCCATGTGTCACTCATAAAAACTGAAGCCAGCTAAATGAGTTGCATTATTGCAGTTGCTTGTTGTACAATATTTGCAAGTAATATTAACAAGTTCCTTATTTTCATTCAAAGACTCACATCCATCAACCCAGCAATTTTTGAAAAAAAAGTTTGATTTAAAGTCCGTGTCATACCCTACTGCTGTAATGCAACCGTCATCATCTGTGCGGCAAGCTATCGGTTCAGTTTCGACGCAATCGCCTTCTTTCTCAGTAAGGCAGCGGTAGCATGATTTTGGTTTTGAAGTTGTCTCTGGAAAATTCAAATTTTCAAAACATTGTGTGTGGAGAATCAAAAATGTTATACATGGCAGTAGGTGAGGATATTGGAATTGGAAATGATAAGAGTACGACGCATAGTGGTTCAAAAGCTTGTAAAAATGACTCATTTAAATACAAAGACTTTAAAAAAATAAATTTAGATAGTCGAAATTTACTTAAGAAAAAAGTGCTGATATTTTATTATTTTTTTTTTAAAATTTTAGACGGAAAACGATGAAGAATGATATCGAGTATTATTTTTGTTTTTGTATTCATTTTTAGTAGATTTCTTTTTTTACAAAAAAATTATTGGTGGTTTTCAAGTTCTTTTAAGCATTTTATGGTTTATTATTTGACTTTTTTCTTAGATCTTTGTCTGCCTCATTCAAGATTGTTGTCTAATTTTCATCATTGAAGTGTATTTTTTTTCAGGCGTTTTGAAAAAACTACTTCATACTTAAAATTTGTTTTTGTCTTATTTTCCATTTCAGTTTTTGTTTGATAGGTTTTTGTGCAGTGTCTATTCTATATCGTAATCTAGAATGATTTTATCATTGTGTGTTTTTAATTGTCATTTCCAGTATACAGGGTGTTTCATTAGTATTGCGAAAAAATTCAGGGTGAGTTTCCCCACTTAAAAATAATAAGAAAACTTTATATAAAGGTATGTCCGGAAATGCTTCGTTACAGAGCTACAGGGTGTTGAACTTTTATTTTCATTTTTGTTTTTTCTAAATAATATTTGAACCAATGTCTATATTTCCATAAAAATCAGTATTTGAGGGTTTCTTTTTATGCGGAATTAGAATTTTATCTCAGTTTGGCTCTAACTTGTAGAGGGCGCCACCTACACTCATTTGTCCTGACATGTACAGCCATAACTTTTTTGGACGTAACCGTATGACATATTTGAGTGAAAGAACATATTTCTCCTTCATTTTTATGCAAAAAAGGCATAATTGTTAGAAGTCGCTACGTGGAACCATTTTCGAGATATTTGAATTTGAAATAATTAATACATGAAATTTTGAAATTATGGCGAAGGTAAGTTATAACATATTACGCATTAATGCTTCATATTTTCAGTGAAAAAGATAAAAGTCGACTTGTGTGTGATGTTATCAACAACTTTCATGCAAATATTATTTAAACAAAAACAAATGAAAAAACTGATTTTTTTTTTAAATAATAACTTTATCACCCTTCAGCTCTGTAACGAAGCATTTCCGGGCACATCTTTATATGAAGTTTTCTTTTTATTTTTAAGTGAGGAAACTTATCCTGTATTTTTGGCACTCAATGAAACACAATGCTCGGCCATAATTTCATTATCATATGTATTCATTATTTCAAATCTAAATATCTCGAAAATGGTGGCACGTAGCGATTTCTAACAAGTATGCCTTTTTTGCATAAAAATAAAATAGAAATATGTTTTTTCACTCAAATATGTCATACGGTTACGTCCAAAAAAGTTATGGCTGTACATGTCAGGACAAATGAGTGTAGGTGGCGCCCTCTACAAGTTAGAGCCAAACTGAGATAAAATTCGAATTCCGCATAAAAAGAAACCCTCAAATACCGATTTTTATGGAAATATAGACATTGGTTCAAATATTATTTAGAAAAAACAAAAATAAAAATAAAACTTCAACACCCTGTAGCTCTGTAACGAAGCATTTCCGGACACACCTTTATATGAAGTTTTCTTATTATTTTCAAGTGGGGAAACTCACCCTGGATTTTTTCGCAATATTAATGAAACACCCTGTATCTGAGGCGACTTCAATTTAACGGATTTTTTGTTCAGTTTTTGGGTTTAATGGATTTTTTCTCCAGCTTTTAATCCACTTATTGAGGTTTTTGATGCTATGATTTTAATTTTCCTGAAAACTCTTTTTTCTTTTTCAAGTAACAATTTCAATTTCACGTTTTTTTTTATATTTTACTTTTTCTTATTGAGGTTTTTGTATTTTGAAGATTGTTAGTGACCTGTTTGGAACGTGATTTTTCCTTTTTCATATCAAGTATTATATCAACTAAATTACAAACTCAAAAATAACCAAAAATATCAACAATAATGAGCAAAAATTGAACCAAACCATTCGAAAACTGGACTGATTAAACTAATTCAAAAATAATCAGAACCTAACCAAAACTAACTTGAACTGTAAATTAAAGCATACTAACCGATTCTAACACAAAACTAACGCAAGTTAGTCCAGACTTACCTAAAAGTAACTAGAACTAAAAAAAAACAGCACAAAAATAACCAAAACCACAGCAAATTATCTTGAAAATGATCAAAACTATCTCTGAAGTTACAATACAGGGCTGATCAGAAAATACAAAAATTTTATTTTGTCTGAGACAAAGGCTTAAGATATCAAAATTCAAAATATCATTCCTGTCATTACTTATTTTGAAAATTAAATTTTACCATAAGACTTTAATAAAAAGTAAAAATTACAATTTTGTATTTTTTTGACCAGCCTTGTATCATGTTTATCTTTCGATCCTCTTCATCGTTTTCCGGTCAAATTTGAACTAATAATAAATATCAATGCTTCCAAGTAATTTTCATTTGTCTTCCTGTATATTAAAAGATTTTTTTTTGACAGAAGATTTTATAGACTCAATCAGGAATGACTTTTTGTAGTATCTTTAAATCTGGGGACATACTGTATAAGTCTTTGAATGAGAAAATATAAAAGTTTTTTTCAAGTTATAATAATCTTTCCATATTATAAAATTGATAAATTTCATAAATATTAGTTTGGTACCATTTACCATTATTTTTTTTTGAAATGATTGTAATAATGTTCCCTCATTTTCCAGAAAATTCTGTTGGATATTTAATATTTAAATAAAGTTTATTGACCTTTTGATGGCAAAAAAAAGTGAATGCGTTAGTTTAATATGGTTTTGAACCCCCTTTAAATGGATGAAAAATCGTGTATTTGTATGCCCAAAAATGTTCTACCTTTGTTTTATGATGAATCGAACCATAATGGTGAAAAAAAAATGTTCATTTTGAAAAACCACAATATTTCATATTTACATAATGAGGATTTTGAGAATGAAGAAAAAAGTTTTGATTATTCAAAAATAGAGAGTTTCCTTCTTCACCCTGTATCTACATCATGGTATCGATTCAAATTACATGTTGGAAAAAAATATGGAAAAACAAACTTACCATGATGAAACAACATCAACATCAACACTACAATATTCACTCTTGACTTATCCATTATGGTAAGCAAGTTGTAAGCACAGTCACATTTATATACGACGGATAATTAAAATAAAATAATTATTTTTCCGCAATTAGAGCTGATACAAAATTATCACTTTAAAGAATAGATGATTTTGACGAAATTTCTAAAGCTTGTTAAAACTCCTTAGATATGTTCGGTTCATTAAAAATAAAGATAATAAAAGACTTGATAAAAGAAGCAAATTTCTCAAATAATCAAGGAGATGTTGATCAATAAAACCGCTGTGTGAAAAAAAAATATTTGAGAAATTGGCTTCTTTTATCAAGTCCAGTCCTATGAAGAAACCTCAACTTGAAAAACACTCTGTATATAGGTGAAAGCACTAATTGAATCATTTTGGGACCTTGGTGTTCCTGGTTTGTTATGGTATGTTTGAATATATTTCATTTTGTTCTACTAGATGTACGTAAAACTTAATTTTCTAATTAAAAAAATATACGAAAGCGTACAAAAAAATTATGGCCATTTGAATGCCCCCTACAACGTTAGATTCTGATTTAAAACCAAATGTCATCAAAATGACTTCATTATTTCAAGAGAAAAAAATTCAAAGTGTTTACTTTGACACCCTGTATATCATCGTTCGCAATAGACAAATGCAATACTTTTTGCTGCTCACCTTATAAGGGGGACATCCTGTATACAGTGTGGCCATCATATGGGATTTTTTTTTATGTCAAAAAATATTTGAAAAATATAAAATATACAGAACGATCCTCTGGGATAAATAAATCTATTTCAATCACACAAAAAAAAGATCCTCATATGTCGACAAATAAGCTTGCCAAATTTTGTCAAAATTACTTATAAGGTTTTTGAGTTATTGATAAAAAAACCGTTTTTTTTTTCATTAAACTTTGAAACCCTGTACTGTACCTCAAAATACCCCCTAAAATTTTTCACACTTATTTATTTACACCTTTGGTAAAAAGAGAAAAGTGTCAAAAAAAATTATTGACTTGTCTAAGCGATTTTTGATTGATCACCGAACACCTAAGAAATCCTGGGTGGAAAGTTTTTCGTGCCCCATCCTGTATTTGATGGCTTCATTCTAACTTTTTAAAATTAAACAATTTCAAAAATTTTAGAAAAACGAGAAAAATAACTACAGGGTGGACCAAAAATAAGTTACGACCATCAACTTTATTTTTTCAAATAGTAACCCCTATTTTTTATTTTATTTTCGGATTCAATAAAAATTTTAAGTAATATGGTTTTTACTAAGGTAGGGCTAAAATTGGCTTTTATTACTAAAAATAAAATTAAAAAAAAATCGGTTCAAGGATATTTTTCTCTGTATGAAATGCAAACATTTCCAAAAATACATGAAATTTATTTTAAAATCAAGATGGAAGTATATTTACTGATGAAACGAAAAATCCTGGTTTTTATGGTCCAATTTACCACAAACTTGACACTTGCACCATGTTAATGAACAAATAATATCGTCAAATCTCAGTGTAAAAATCACACAAAAACAACATGAAAGCAACACCGCATAAGCTTGAGAAGACTCAACCAATAAGAACATGTGTCGTTTTACGGTTGAATGTGAAATCGATACGTAGTAAAGGCGACTGGCAGTTTTGAATGAGATGATGAGTTATTGTTGAATAAATCGTGCCAGAATGAAAAATACATATTTGTATTCCAAAAATATTGTTTTTGTTGTATCTTTAAACTATCTCTTTACCCGCTGCGTTGCGAGCGGTTGATACATATAATGAAAAAGAAATTTGTAGAAATTAAATTGTCCAAAAATATCAGCACCTATTTTAACCCCTTCCCAGATAAAATTTTGAATAAAGTCTCAACACGTGTTTTCTGACCTTATTGTATATTGAAGCTCATGGGGTATTTTCCTTCCTCATGTTGCTATGAAGTACCTATTTTTATTTTGGATCATATTATTATCATTAATTACTGTCCGGGAAAATGTGGGAGATCTCTCGGATTCTGATAGAATATTAAAAAATAAGATGACAAGTTCCCATAAATTTTTTTCCTAGCGTTAGTTTCACAATTTCATCAAGATCACCACTTCGTCATGGCTTTTTTCTAGGTTTTGTTTAATAAAAATTGTTTTTTCTCGAAAATGGTTCATTTTATCGACAATGAACAAGAGTACCTTTTCTTTAGCTTAATGTTCAAGGTATCCAAATTTTTTTTTTTTAACTCCTTATCATACAGGGTGTTAAAAATTTGAGCGTTAAAATGTACAATCTAGTCCGTCCCTGGTAAACTAAACAAGCTAATTATGTTTTAAGGGAAGTATTTTGAGAGGTCCTTACTACTGTTTATCATATTAAATTTTCATTGAATTATATTGAGTCGTTTAAAAGTTATTCAAGAAAAACCGATTTCCAGTGGGGTCCTTTAGGGGGCCGTATCTCCGTAGGGAGGGCCGCTAGGAAAAAAATTTATGGGAACTTGTCATCTTATTTTTTAATGTTCTATCTGAATCCGAGAGATCTCCCACATTTTCCCGGACACCCTGTATACAGGGTGTAACAGAGTAAGTGTTACAACGTGAAACTGTAGATTCGTTATCAAAGAAAAACAAGATTTTTCCTCAACGAAAATTTTCCGCGGGCTTTCGTTTGCGATATACAGGGTGTCAAAGTTATGAAAAAAAAAGATTTTTCTTTAATTACTTCTAAACCATTTGGAATATTTTTATCAGATTTGGTACAGTGTCAAAACTCACTAGTTAGAATTATTTTATTAAAAAATCGATTGAAAAAATTAACCAGTGGCGTAGTTATAATACACCCTTTATATCGAAATCGAAAGTCCGCGACAAATTTTTTCTAAGGAAAAATATTTTTCTTTTTTGATAAAGAATCTACAGTCTCACGTTATAACTCTGTTACACCCTGTATATAAGATGGGGACATCTACACCAAGGGTATAGAAGTAATAATAGAATTCTGTATCTAAAATATGTCTTATGACGTTTGTTAGATTAGACGCGTGAAAGGATATTCTGTCAAATAGGTTGTCTCACTTCAAAATTTATGATTGCTCACGGTCATAGAACTAATACGACTATTTTTATGCTCACAGCTCACAGTTGTCAAAATATCAGCTTATTTGGATTGCTCTATTTGAAGAAGACATTGGCTAACTTCACGCGGCTGACAAACATCATAAGGAAAACCCAAGATCAGTAAGAGGTTGCCACACTTCCGCTGAGGTGAGAGACGGAAAGGACAAAAATATGACGTCATCCTCTGTCATCCGATTGCATCGTATAGTGTCATGTGTCATTCGCAAGGTTGCCAGAACTACTGTTTCAACAGGAGATCCATGGATTTCTGTTCTGCTGATTTTGATAGGGATCATCGGGCAACACTGGATATAGATGACGTCATGACCGTAAAAGTGAGGCAAACTGTTATATACTGATCTTGAAGAAAACCAAGGAACCCAGAAACCAAGAAACCAATAAATCAAATATCCAGAGTAACAAAGAACCAAGAAACCTAAAAATCAACAAATTAGAAAACCAAAAAACACAGGAAGGAAGAAATCAAGGAACCAAAAAATCACAGAACTCACGAATCAAGGAATTAGGAAACCAAAGAATCAAAAAGTCACAGAACTCACGAACCAAGTAACTGGGAAACCAAAGAACCAAACAAACCAAAGAATTTTTAAGAACCAAATAACCAGAGAATCAAAGAGCCAACGAACCAAAGAACCAAGAACCACAGAACCAACGAATCAAAGTACCAAAGAACCAAGGATCCAAAGAATCAAAGAACCAGGTATCCAAAGAATCAAAAAGACAAGGAACCAAGAAACCAAGGAACCAGAAAATCAAGGAACGAAAGAATCAAAGAACCAATGAATCAAGGAACCCAAAAACCAAGGAACTAAGAAATCAAAGAGCCAAAAGGGATCTGGAAACCAAAGAAGCAACAAACCAAAGAATCAAGGAACCAAAGCCAAGTCCAAAAAGAAAAGACAAATACTTACACTTGTAGCAGTAATTCTTATTTCCTTGACCAATTCTGTTCGTTAATAATACATACTTCAATTATTAATTTTGAACTCCTTCCAAATAACCAAGGAACATAAATACCAAAAAAACAAGGAACCAAAGAATCAAAGAGCCAAAGAACCAGAGAACCAACGAACCAAAGAATCAAAGAACCAACGAACCAAAGAATCAAAGATCCAAAGAACCATAGAGCCAACGAACCAAAGATCCACAGAACCAAGGATCCAAAGAATCAAGTATCCAAAGAACCCAAAACACAAGGAACCAAGGAACCAGAAAATCGGAGAACCAAAAAACGAAAGAATCAAAGGACCATTGAATCAAGGAACCCAAAAACCAAGGAATCAAAAAGAACCAAAGAGCCAACGAACCAAAGAATCATAGAACCAAAGAATCAAAGAACCAAGAAAACAAAGAACCAAGGATCCAAAGAACCATAGAACCAACGAACCAAATAACCAAGGATCCAAAGAATCAAAGAACCAAGTATCCAAAGAACCAAAAAGACAAGGAACCAAGAAACCAGAAAATCGGAGAACCAAAAAATCAAAGGACCATTGAATTGAGGAACCTAAAAACCAAAGAACTAAGAAACCAAGGAACAAAAGAACCAAGGGATCTGGGAACCAAAGAGCCACAGAACCAGAGAATCAAAGAGCCAACGAACCAAAGAATCATAGAATCAAAGAACCAACGAACCAAAGAACCAAGGATCCAAAGAACCATAGAACCAACGAACCAAAGAACCCAAAAGACAAGGAACCAAAGAATCAAAGAGCCAAAGAACCAGAGAATCAAAAAGCCAACGAACCAAAGAATCATAGAACCAAAGAATCAAAGAACCAAGAACCAAAGAACCAAAGAATCGCAAAACCAAAGAATCTAAATTCAAGTCCAAAAAGGAAAAACAAATACTTACATTTGTAGCAGTATTTCTGCTTCGTTGACCAATCAAATTCATTAATAATAGTTAGCTAGATGCAAAACACAAAAACTATAAAGCATAGACTTACAGGGAAGATGAACCAAGGAATGTACCGAGAAATCAAGGAACCAAAGAATCAAAAAATCAAGAAACTTGGAATCACAAAACCAAAGAACCTCATTTCAAGTCTTCAAACTCCCATAAATCAAATGACACGCTGCAGCAGCGTTGCCAGATTGCAAGAGTATGTGCATAATACAGTGCGGAAATAAAAAACTGATAATTTCATTGTAAATTTATTTAAGAGCAAGTAGGAATTTATAGATGATGGCTTATGTAAAATTTACACGATTATCAACTACTTTACTTGACGGACATGTCATTTCTCCTTATGCGTCTCAAACTCATAAAATGATGCAAATAAATTAACGGGTTCTAATATAAATTACAGACTTAATTACCATATTTACAAAATAACATAACCGTTAATAATTTCACTAAAACGATAACAATTGGACTTAAAAAATGTATTGAATTTCCCGTGAAAATCGTCGAAGTTTCCACGCTTGTCACGGAAAAAATGCAATTGAACACATTGTTCTTCAGTGGTAGACTTTTGGCCCTGGTCATTCACATTTCCGACTAAAATCTATGAGCTTGGAAGGTGTTTCAGTGTCAGTGTGAATTCAACTTAATACTTTACATTGGCTGTTACTTTTGTAAACTGTATCAAAATAGTTTTGTGTAAAATCCACGAATACCAGAGCCAATTGCTCTGACGTTGCCGGATTTCGATATTTACAACACACAACAAACGATCTGGCAACGTCAAATAAATTGTACAGTCGAACGACGAAAAGTATAGGCAAACATGTATAGAATATGTGGTGCTATAATTACAATTAATACATGCTAGTCGTTAATTACCCCTTTAACACTGTAATGATTTGCTCTGTAATGATACAAAATTAATCATAAATGCTTGAATGAGGGTCGTTTTTTGATATTTTTGAGGCGCTCCATCTCAAAATTTCTAACATTAACAAAGTGACTTTTTTTCTCTACAAAATGGCGTTATCAAATTTATGATCCCGACGTTTCGTCTTTGCAACCATCATCAACATATGACATTTATTTGACGTTCATCGATATTGATGATGTTTGGGAAGGAACGAAACGTCGGATCAAAAATCTCATCCATCAATTTAGATCCATCTTTCTTGGTTATATCAGGATAAGAAAACTTCCAAAATTCAAATTTGCAAATGATTCAAAGATTGTTGTTTTTCGAAAAAAAATGTTGCTAATCAACAAGAAGTTTATTATATTTATACATATACAGGGTGTCCGGGAAAATGTCGGAGATCTCTCGGATTCAGATAGAACATTGAAAAATAAGATGTAAACTTTTTTCCTGGAGACCCTCTCTACGGAGATACGAGCCCCGAAGGGACGCCAATGGAAATCAAATTTTCTTGAATAACTTTTAAACCACTCAATATAATTTGATGAAAATTTAATATGATAAACAGTAAACATTACTTCTTGAAATACTGCCCTTGAAACATAATTAGCTTGTTTAGTTTACCAGGGGCGGACTAGGTTGTACATTTTATTGCTTACACTTTCAACACCCTGTATGATAAAGACTTGAAAAAAATAAATTAAGGCTACAAAAAAGGTACTCCTGTTCATTATCGATAAAATGAACCGTTTTCGAGAGAAAAACATATTTTTATTGAAATAAACCTCGAAAAAAGCCATGACGAAATTATTTAAAAAAATATGAACCTATTTTTTTTGAAATTTTGCATTGATTTTTCAGATTGATTTTCATAAACATTTAGAGGAAAATATATTTTTTTTAAATTTCGTCAAGGACAACACTGCATTATAACTATTTTCAACGGTTTTTTTCAATAAAAATATGTTTTTTTTCTCGAAAACGGTTCATTTTATCGATAATGAACAAGAGTACCTTTTTTGTAGCCTAAAGTTCAGGCTATCTAAATTTATTTTTTTCAAGTCTTTATCATACAGGGTGTTGAAAATGTAAGCATTAAAATGTACAACTTAGTCCGCCCCTGGTAAATTAAACAAGCTAATTATGTTTTAAGGGCAGTATTTTAAGAGGTAATGTTTACTGTTTATCATAATAAATTTTCAACAAATTATTTTAAGTGATTAAAAAGTTATTCAAGAAAAATTGATTTCCAGTGGCGTCCTTTCGTAGGGAGGGCCTCAAAATTTAGAACAAAATTGTTCGTCTACTTAAAAAGGCTAGAAACAGAGTTGATGATGGTTGCTCGAAGACGAAACGTCGAATCATAAATTTGATGACACCATTTTGTAGAGGCTACGAAGATGTGACGTTCATTTTGAAAAATTCCTCTAATAAACCTAGGAAAACACGAAAACCGTTTATCAAAATTTCGGTTTTTCCCGGAATTATTCGGATTTTTTTTGATTTCCCAACGTCATTTTATCAAGTACCAAAATGCGCATATTTTTCGTTCTATGAACTCTTTTGTATATCCTACCCTACCGTTACCAACATGGTGATTATTTTAATTTGTAACACCCTGTATCTCATAATCACTTACATTTAAAAAAAATGACAAATGACACTTTTTGTGGAAAATTTCAAAATCTATATTCTTGGTTATTTGCACTTTTAAAATAAAATTCACCGTTTGGCAGATATTTCAAAAAAACTATTTTTTTTTAAATCCCTTACATTTAAAAAAATTATAAAAAAAGCACTTTTTACGAAGTTATTTAAAATCTATTTTTTTTGGTTATTTGCAATTTTACGACAAGGGAGATATTCAAAAAACATCAAAATTTCAATATTTTTGAGTCGCTCTATCTCAAAATTCTTCAGATTCAGAAAAAAAAGTCAAAGAATACTTTTTATAGAAAATTTTGTATTTTATGTTATTTGCAATAAGTAGATAATAAATTTCAATATTTTTGATTAAAAATTATTTATTGTAGATGATTAAATTTTGCTTTAATTTCACCTCAAACGACCCTCATTATAATAAACAAAACCAGAAAAAATTGTTTCCAACCATACAGAGTGAACTATTTGCACTCACCCTGTACATAAGGCTATAATCAACAACTGAAAAATCACATTTTAATTGTGATACGAGGTTTAGTGACTTGAAAAAAAAAAAAACACGTTTCGAGGTAATAATTTTATTCACTCAATTTGTACAATTTTAAATTTACCTACTAAATCGAAGTGTACAAATTTTGACATTTTCAACAAACTGTGAATTATTTTGTCCAAAATGGATTTCCATTCAAGTCAAAACCCCATATCACAGTAGTCTTCGTTCTAATCGCAAATTTCGCGCACTCAATCTACAATAATTTACACTTTGAAAACCATTTTTTTTTTTAGTCCAGGAAATCAAGAGGATCCAAATTCTGGTTTCTGGAATGACTTGGTCATTGTACCTGAAGATGTTCATTGAGCGAAACATCGTAGAACAAAATGATGGAAGATTCTAGAACATTCGCTACTAATCTAGAATGTTACAGATATTTTTAGAACGTTCTAGAGTGATGATTTTTTTGAATTCTGAAATTTTCCTTTTTTTACTTATTCAAACTGTTTCAGGTAGTTCTAGAAAATTCTAAAACATTCTAGAGTGAAAAAAAAAACAAAACTTGATTAATTTTTTGTATTGATAGATTTTTTTTAAACTTATTCACCAAAAACAAGAATATTTTTTGTATTTAAGGAGGATTTTGAAAATTCCAGGAATCTCGACATGATCTGAAACATTCCACAGTTTTCTAGTATGTTCCAAGTAATTCTAGAAGATTCTTGAACGGTCTAGAAAGAAAAAATTGACCAAAAACAGGATAATTTGTTTGTATTTATGATGGATTTTGAATATTCGAGGAAATTCTTCAAGAATCTAGAACATCCCACAGTTTTCGAGAATATTCCAAGTAATTATAGAAGATTCTAGAACATTCTAGATTGCAAAAATTGCCAAAAACCAGTTTTTCTAATATTTTTAAAGTGAAAATTCCTCATATTCCAGGGAATTCGACAAGAATTTAAAACATCCCAGAGTTTTCTAGAATATTCCAAGTAATTCTAGAACATTCTAGATCGCACAAATTACCAAAAACCAGTTTTCTTTTTATATTTTTGAAGTAAAAATCCTCCATATTCCAGGGAATTCGACGAGAATCTAGAACATACCACAGTTTTCTCGAATATTCCGAGTAATTCTAGAAGATTCTGGAACATTCTAGATTAAAAAAAAAAACATTTTTTTAATATTTTCGAAGTAAAAATTCTTCATATTCCAGAGAATTCGACGAGAATCTAGAACATACCACAGTTTTCTCGAATATTCCAAGTAATTCTAGAACATTCTAGATTGGAAAACATTACCAAAAACCATTTTTTTTATATCTTTGAAGTGAAAATTGTTCATATTCCAAGGAATTCGATGAGAATCTAGAACATCCCACAGTTTTCTAGAATATTCCAAATAATTCTAGATGATTCCAGATTGAAAAATCACTAAAAACATGAATATTTTTTGTATTTATTAAGTATTTTGAATATTCCAGGAAATTCGACAAGAATCTAGAATATGCCACAGTTTTCCAGAATGTTGCAAATGAAGATTCTAGAACACTCTAGAGTGAGTAGAAATCACCAAAAATCGAAAAATTTTCAGTATTTCGATAAAAATTTGGAACATTTTACACTATTTTAGTATTTCAATTAATTATAGAAAGTTCTGGAAGATTCTAGAAAAAATTGAAAAATAAAAACCTACTAATTTAATAAATTTTGAAGTTTTTAAATTTCCAAGGAACTAGATCCTTTTTCACTAATTTAAAATGTTTTAGGGAGTTCGAGAAGATTCTAGAACATTCTAGAATGAAAAAAATACCAAAAACCTGATAATTTACTGTATCTTCATGATTTTATTTGAAACTTCAAATATTTCAGGGAACTCGACAACATTTTAGAACATGCTCTACTAATTCAGGTAATTCTAGAACATTCTGGAACATTCTAGACTGAAGAAAAAAAACACGAAAAACCAGAATATGTTTTGTTTTCATTGAAAATTCTAGGAAACTCGACAAGAATCTAGAAATTCCCAGAGTTTTCTAGAACGTTCCAAGTACATACTTCTAGAAAACTCTAGAACATTCTAGAGTGAAAAAAAATATTAAAAACCATATTTTGATATATTTCAGGGAACTCGACAACAATCTAGATTGAAAAAAATCACCAAAATATGTTTTGTATTTTTTTAAGGATTCTGATAATTCCAGGAATCTCGACAAGAATCTAAAACATTCCACAGTTTTCTCGAATGTTCCAAAGTATTCTAGAAGATTCTGGGATTAAAAAAAAAATCACCGAAAACAGAATATTTATGAAGGATTTTGAATATTCCAGGAAGTTCGTAAGGACTCTAAAACATCCCACAATATTTTAGAATGTTCAAGGTAGTTCTAGAAGATTCTAGAACATTATAGATTGAAAGAAATCACCAACAACCCATTTTTTTTTTATTTACGAACGATTTAGAGTATTCCAGGGAATTCGACAAAAATCTAGAACATCCCACAATTTTCTGGAATGTTCCAAGTAATTCTAGAAAATTCTATATTAAAAAAAAACACCTAAAACCAGAACATGTATTGTATTTATAGAGAACTTTGAATATTCCAGGGAATTCGAGAAGCATCTAGAACATTCTGGAATGTTCTGTGAAATTTTACAAAAGAACATTGTTAATCACAAAAAAAAGGCATATTCCAGGGAATTCTACAAGAATCTAGACCATCCGACAGTATTCTAGAATGTTCCTAGTAATTCTAGAAAATGTTATAACAGTCTACATTGAAAAAAAACGCCAAAAACAGAATATTTTTTTATTTTTATGATGAACTTAAAGATTCTAGAGAATTCAATAAGAACCTAGAACCTTCCACAGTTTTCTAGAAGGTTCTAATCAGGAATATTCTGGAAATTTCTAGAACATGTAAAAGCGTAAAGAGTTCCAACCAAATTGATCAAAGTCCAGAATTAGAATCTCAGATAATGTCAAAGTCATTCCAGCTTCTAAAAACCACCGTTTTTCACAACAGCGCCCTCTCCACCCACTTTCCCGGACTATACCTTTTAATGGATCACAACGGGGCTTTGCTGCAGACACACTCCAACCATCGGACTGCCATCGTCTCGATTGCTGTTCGATGTGGTTTCCGATTGTTGCCGTCTCGGTTGCGGCGGCGCCACTTGACTCGCACTCTTCGACTGTTGCAACGCCGCATACGGCAACGAGGAGGGCCCATGATGGTATCGTCGATGCGAGTGCCGATTGGTCGAAGGCGACGAATCACAATCCATGGAGAACGATGAGTTGGGCATCGTTTGCGGGTGGTACGGGTGGTTCGAGAACATGTCTCGCGATCGACTGACTAAGTTTAACCCTGAAAATTTTCCTGGTTAACTACTACGACTAACTACAATTCAATCCATCTAAACTACTCTTTGAATACCTGTATTAAATTAGAGTGGTTAGTTAATAACCATATCACTATGTTAGTCATTGATTCGTGTTAGTCCCTGAAAAACGACAATGAAGATGGCGTGATGTTCACGCATGCGCAATGTACTTACCATGTTGACTATTGTTTAAATCGAGCGCCGCCACAACGGCGGGACTGGTACTGGCGCTGTGCGCCTGTCCCGCTGCCGTGTTGGTACCCTCGTCTGAGGTTCTTTTGAAAAAACTATGTTGCAACGCGTAGTACGGGGTGATGCGCGTTTTGGGGTCGTAGTCGAGCATGCGCTGTATTAGGTCCTGGAACACAATCACACAAGAATTGAAATAATGAACTTTGAGGAAAATTGACAACATTGTATAGAAATTGTTATGACAAACAATATGCTAACAGTTGTTGCCAAATTGTTGCGGAAAGCTTATTGATTGAATTGAATTGGTTCAGACATTTGACAACGTGGTATAGAAATTTTCCCAACTACAACAAATAAAATAAATCTGAAAACAGGGTAGATTTCGATAATTTTATGAACATTTGACAACGTTGGTTTGGAATTTTTGATCAAAACTCAAGAAATATTTTCACAGTGTTGACAAATTAGTACCAACATTCTGTTAAACTTGACAATGTTGTACTGAAATTGTGAACAAATGAAGTCGGTGTTGCCAAATCAACGAATACATATTTTATGCAACTTGAAACTGTGAAGAAAACAAAGGCAATATTTTCACTTCTGCTAACGTTGACTTTGTTGACAAACTTTAACAGTGTGCTCGGTTGTTAACTTTATGGACATTTGACAACGTTGGACTGGAGTTTTTAATTGTAACTCAAGCAATATTTTCACAGACAAATTCTGTTCAAGTCGACAACGTTGCACTGAAATTGTGAAAAAATAAGTCGGTGTTGCCAGTTCAACGAAAACATTTTATGCAACAATTTCACACTGACAATCGCTGTTGCCAAACCTTGAATAATTTCATTCAGCTTGAAAATGTTGCCCTGAAACTGGGAAGAACACGAAGGCAATATTTACAGTGTTGCCAAATTATTGCATCAATTGGATTTAACCTAACAATGTTGCACTAGTGTTGTCAAATAATTGAAAACATTCTATTAAACTTGACAACGTGGTACTGAAATTGTTTATCGATATGTTCACAGTGTTGCCGGTTTTGTCATGAATATGATTGCAAACATTTGACAATGTGATATAGAAGTTTTCCAAACTACAAACTGACAACAGTGCTTTTTTGTTTTCATTTCAATACCTTTTCGATCAAATTTCAATAATTTCATGGACATTTGACAACGTGGGATTAGAATTTTCAATTAAAACTCAAGCAATATTTTCACAGTGTTGACAAATTAGCAACAAAATTTTGTTAAACTTGACAACGATGCTCTGAAATTATCAAAAATGAAGCCGTTATTGCCAGATTAACGAAAACATTCTATGCAACTAGGCAACGTTGCACTGAAATTTCAAGAACAATCGGTGTTGCCAAATTATTGAATACATTGTATTCAACTTAGCAACGTTGCCGTAAACCTGTGGAAAAAATGAAAAAAACGAAGACATTATTTTTTAGTGTTGACAAATTTTAACAGATAAAATAAATCTGACAACAGTGCTCGTTTGTCAAGGGTAAATTTCATTTATTTTATGGACATTTGACAACGTTGGATTGGAATTTTTAATCAAAACTCAAGAAATATTTTCACAGTGTTGACAAATTAGCAACAAAATTCTGATAAACTTGACTACGATGCACTGAAATTGTTAGAAATAAAGACGGTATTGCCAAATTGACGAAAACATTCGATGCAACTAGACAACCTTGCACTGAAATTATAAGGACAATCGGTGTTGCCAAATTATTGAATACATTGTATTCACTTGAAAACGTTGCCTTGAAACTGTGGACAAAAACGACAAATGAAATATTTTCAGTGTTGCCAACGTTGACTTTGTTGATAAATTTTAACAGATAAAATAAATCTGAAAGAGCTCGTTTGTCAAGAAGGGTGAATTTCGTTAATTTTATAGACATTTGACAACGTTGGTTTGGAATTTTTAATTAAAACTCAAGCAATATATTCACAGTGTTGACAAATTAACAACATAATTCTGTTGAACTTGACAACGTTGCACTGGAATTGTGAAAAATGAAGCCATATCAATAAAAACAGTTTATGCAACTAGACAACGTTGCATTGACAACCGGTGTTGCCAAATTATTGAATACATTGTATTCAACTTAGCAACGTTGCCCTGAACCTGTGGAAAAAAACGAGAGCAATATTTTTTAGTGTTGTCAAATTTTAACAGATAAAATAAATCTGACAACAGTGCTCGTTTGACAAGGGTAAATTTCATTAATTTTATTTCACATTTGACAACGTTAGACTGGAGTTTTTAATTAAAACACAAGCAATATTTTCACAGTGTTGACAAATTAGCAACAAAATTCTGTTAAACTCGAAAACGTTGCACTGAAAAAATGAAGCCGGTGTTGCCAGATTGACGAAAACATTTTATGCATCTTGACAATGTTACACTGAAATTATCCAATTGGTGTTGCCAAATTATTAAATAGATTGTCTTAACTAGACGGAATTTCTAGTGTTGCCAAAGTGATGCAGAAAACAACGTTGCGCTGACATTGTTAAGATAATGGAAACTATATTTCCAGTGTTGCCAAATCATTGAATCAATATGATTGAACATGAGAACGCTGCAATCGTCAAAAAAATAAAAGGAGCCTTTCCGGTGTCGTCCAATTATTGAAGACATTCTATCAAATTTGACAACGTTGCATGGAAATGAAAGTAATATTTCCTTTGTTGTCAAATTATTGAAGACTTCAGTTTGACATTTTTGATAAAGAAATGTTATTCATCTTGACAACGTTGTACTGGAACTATGAAGAAAACAAAAGCAATATTTCCAGTGTTGCTAAATTATTGAAGAAATCCTATCAAATTTGACAACGTTGGACTGATATTTTTAAATGAAATGAATTGCCAAATTAATCAAGAAATATTAATCAACTTGACAACGTTGCTTTTGGATTCTAAAAAATAAAGGTGATATTACCAGTGTTGCCAGCTTGATGAATACATTCTATTCAACCTGACCAGACATTGTCAAGAAAATGGAAGTGATATTTCCAATGTTGCAAAATTATGGTAAAAATTCTAATCAATTTAACAACGTTGTATTGAAATCGGTAAGGAAATGGAGGTGATAGTTCCAGTGTTGCCAATTTATCAAATTCACTCGACAACTTCGCCTTAAATTGGGAAAAAAGCGAAGACAATATTTCCAATTTTACCAAATTGTTGATGAAATCCTGTTCAACTTGACAAAGCTGCACTTGAATTATGAAAATAATTGAAAAAATATTGCAGTGTTGCCAAGTTATCGAGAACATTCTATTCAACCGTGACAAAAAATGAATGAAAACAATATTTCCATTCTGTTTGACTTGACAATATCAACAATTGTTGCCAAATCAATTCAACTTGACAATGTTGCATTGAAATTATTGAGTAATGAAATATTTCCGGGGTTGCCAAATTGATGAAAAAGATGAGTTCATAAATGACAAAATTGCACTGAAATTGTTGACAAAATGAAGGAAATAGTCCCAATGTTGCTAAATTACTGAGAAAAATCGATTCAACATGACAACGTCACGGTGGAGCTGTTCAAAAATGAAAAAAATATCTTCGTTGTTGCCAAATTATTGAAACATTCTAGTCCGAATCCGAACTTGACAACGTTGCAATGAAAATGTTGAGAAAATGAAAAAAATAGTTCGCAAAACTACTGACAAAACTCAATTAAACTTGACAACATCGCATTGAAATTGTTGAGAATTGAAAGGAATATATCCGGTGTTGCCAAATTATTGAGAAAGTTTTAATTTAAACTTGGCAACGTTGCTCTGAAATTGTTGAGAAAATATTTCCAATGTTGTCAAATTACTGAAAAAAAATAAATAAAATTCAACATGAAAACTTCGCAATGAATTTGTTCAGAAATGAAAGAAATATCTCCGGTGTTGTCAAATTATTGAAACATTTTAGTCCAAACTTGACAACGTTGCATTAAAATTGTAGATAAAATAAAGGAAATATCAATTCAACTTGACAACGTTGCATTGAAATTGTTGAGAAATAATTGAAAACATTTTCCGGTGTTGCCAAATTATTGAGAAAATGAGAGAAATACATATTTCCAATGTTGACAAACTGCTGAAAAAAATCAATTCAACTTAACAACGTCGCAATGAAATTGTTCAGAAATTAAAGAAATATTTTCGGTTTCGCAAAATTATTGAAACATTTTAATTCAAACTTGACAACGTTGCACTGAAATTTGTTGAGAAAACTAAAGAAATACATATTTCTAATGTTGCCAAACTACAG
The DNA here is from genome assembly GCA_958502075.1 of Orchestes rusci. Classification (NCBI taxonomy): domain Eukaryota; kingdom Metazoa; phylum Arthropoda; class Insecta; order Coleoptera; family Curculionidae; genus Orchestes; species Orchestes rusci. The sequence goes on along the minus strand of OY293304.1, from coordinate 112,127,885 downwards.
GAAAAATTCAACTTGACAACGTCGTATTGGAATTGTTGTGAAATGAAAAAAATATTTCTAATGTTGCCAAATTATTGGAAAAAGTAAATTTAAACTTGACAACATTGCATTGAAATGGGCGAGAAAATCAAGAAAATATTTGCCAAATTACAGAAAAAAAACAATTTAACTTGACAACATTGCATTAAAATTGTTGAGAAATGGAAAAATATTACCGAAATTATTGAAAAAGTTGAATTCAAACTTGACAACATTGCACTGAGAATATTTCCAATGTTGCCAAATAACTGGAAAAAATCAATTTAACGAACAAATTTGACAACGCTGCATTGATTTATTGAAATGACAAGTTGCCAAATTTAAATAAATATTATTTTTATCAATTTTGTACTGAAATCATTGGCAAAAAAAGCAAAATCAAATCAAAAAAATATTTTCAGTATTGCCAAATTGTAAAGTTATGTCAGTGAAAAGAATCTGACAACATTGCTTAATCGTCAAGGCTCTTAAATTCCGATTTTTAACAAAACTTGTTTTTTAAATATGGGCTACGGTGTTGCCGGATTGTTTACTCATCTAATGAAAAACTAATAAGTGAATAAGTTTATTATCACAGTGTTGCAAGATTGTTTAAAAATTCCCTATCATTGTAATTCTCACCTTAAACTTAAGATAATCCGACGCAGTATGTCCCGGTTCGCCGTTTCTTCTGCCCCCCGGGCCGCCACTGTCCACGCCCAAAATATCGGCCAATCGTCTCGAAGCTGGCGGTTTGTACTTTTTGCCATCTTTCAACTTTTTCACCACATACTTTTTGTCTGTAGGCACTTTTTCGAAAAACTTTCGCGTTTTGTTGGCCTGATCGAGCAAATGTTTCGGCGGAATTCCCAGCACTTCGACGATTTTGTTCAATTGATCGAATTCGTTCGAACCACTGAACAATGGTTCGCCGGTGTGCATTTCGACCAGAATACAACCCAACGACCACATGTCGATTGCTAAATCGTATGATATGCCTAGAAGGACCTCGGGGGATCTGTAGAACCGCGACTGGATGTATTGGTATATCTGGAAATTGAATGAATATTTCTTGACACCCTGTATACTGAGACTGATGAGGCTTGGGGGAAAAATGTAGGAAATTTTATTGTCTACAAAAAAGTTTATATGACTTTTATTGATAAGTCACAAGGTTTCCAAGATATATTGAAAAATGTGAACATATATATAAAAAAATTATTCTTCCTTAAAAAAATTCATATCATGGAAACTAGAATTGATAGACATGCGCAGTTTTCACCAGTCGATTCAGCATAAAATTTTCATTAAAAAACATCAAAAAAATATACAGGGTGTATGAAGAAAATTCGGAGAAAAATCGACTTGAAGTTTAAGACAGTAAACTATTTATTCATCAATGATCTTTGATGCCCTGTACACTGACACTGATGAGGCCTATGAAAAAACACCCTGTATAAAAACTATAGGAAATTCAATTGTCTACAAAAAATGTCATATGAAATTTTTTGCTAAGTCACATGGTTTTCAAGTAAACTCACCCGTTGTCCCAACTGACACGAGCTGCCAAAATCGACAATCTTGATGGCCGACCGTTTGGGATTGCACAACAAAATATTCTCCGGCTTCAAATCGCAATGAATGATGCTCAATTCGGGCGTTGACAGGAACAGCAGCGCCGTGCACAGCTGCTGCGCGAACTTGCGCGTCAAATTCAACGATACCCCCCGAAAGTTTGTGTTGCGCAGCAAATCGTACAAATTGTACGACAACAATTCGAACACTAAACACAAGTGATTCCGCCACATAAAGTGTCTTTTTAGTTTCACTGAAAGGTCATTTTTACAGTTACATTTAGGTAAAAAATAGGTATTTATTTACCTATGTAATACTTGTTATCAGCATCAGCCTTATTCATCATTTCGAGTAATTTTACCTCGATCTGCGCCTGATTGAGGAAGGGTTTTTTATTTTTGATGATTTTGACAGCCACGTTGCAGTGTTCCACGTGATCGTAGGCTTTAACCACCTGTCCAAAGGATCCTTTGCCGATCAGCGAATCAATTTCGTACCTGCAGGAAGTGTTGAGTAGGTTAATTGGTGATTGGACGCTCACCTGTCCAGGAACTTTTCACCGGCTTTAATTATGTAGTCATGGTTGTCGTCGTCGTAGCCGTCATTGTAGATTTTGCGCTCTTTCTTGTGCGAACTGTCGTCGCCTTGGATTTGGGCTGCTCGACGTTTTTTCTTCGCGTAGTATACCTGGGGGATGGGTTTATTATACAGGGTGGTCCATAAGAACCAAATTATGTCGTTTTTTTTCAACAAAGTTTAGGCTAGATTTTGACGTAGTTCCTCAGGTAGTACCGTTGATATTCATATGAACAAATTTGTTGAAAAACTAGTGAGGAACCAGTCAGTACCAAACTCAACTCGATATGTTGATTGGATCCGGAGATATTCAATTAAATGTGGGCGGTTGTCATTTTTTACCAAGAAAGTTTATGCTCGATTTTGACGTAGTTCCTCAAGTAGTACCGTTATCATTCATATCAACTGATTTTTGGAAAATTTAGTGAGGAACCCGTCAGTACCAAATTCAACTCAATATCTTAATTGGTTCCAGAGATATTCAATTTAATATGAGATGATGTCATTTTTTCCCAAGAAAGTTAAGGCTCGGTTTTGACATGGTTCCTCAAGTGGTACCGTACTTATTCATGATCAATAATTTGTGGAAAATTTAGTGAGGAACCCGTCAGTACCAAATTCAACTCGATATGTTGATTGGTTCCAGAGATATTCAATTTAATATGGGATTATGTCATTTTTTCCCAAGAAAGTTAAGGCTCGGTTTTGACATGGTTCCTCAAGTGGTACCGTACTTATTCATGATTAATAATTTGTGGAAAATTTAGTGAGGAAGCCGTCAGTACCAAATTCAACTCGATCTGTTGACTGGTTCTGGAGATATTCAATCAAATCTAGGACGATGTCATTTTTCCCCAAGAAAATTTAGGCTCGATTTTGACATGGTTCCTCAAGTGGTACCGTAATTATTCATGATAAATAATTTATGGAAAATTTAGTGGGGAACCCGTCAGTACCAAATTCAACTCGATATGGTGATTGGTTCCAGAGATATTCAATTTAATATGGGATTATGTCATTTTTTCCCAAGAAAGTTAAGGCTCGGTTTTGACATGGTTCCTCAAGTGGTACCGTACTTATTCATGATTAATAATTTGTGGAAAATTTAGTGGAGAACCCGTCAGTACCAAACTTAACTCAATATCTTAATTGGTTCCAGAGATATTTAATTTAATATGAGATGATGTCATTTTTTCCCAAGAAAGTTAAGGCTCGATTTTGACATGGTTCCTCAAGTGGTACCGTAATTATTCATAATTAATAATTTGTGGAAAATTTAGTGAGGAACCCGTCAGTACCAAATTCAACTCGATATGTTGACTGGTCCCAGAGATATTCAATTTAATATGAGATGATGTCATTTTTTCCCAAGAAAGTTAAGGCTCGGTTTTGACGTGGTTTCTCAAGTGGTACCGTACTTATTCATAAATAATAATTTGTGGAAAATTTAGTGGAGAACCCGTCAGTACCAAATTCAACTCAATATCTTAATTGGTTCTGGAGATATTCAATTAAATGTAGGACGTTGTAATTTTTCCCCAAGAAAGTTTAGGCTTGATTTTGACATGGTTCCTCAAATGGTACCGTAATTATTCATAATCAATAATTTGTTGAAAATTTAGTGGAGAACCGGCAGTACCAAATTCAACTCGATATGCTGATTGGTTCTGGAGATATTCAATCAAATGTAGGACGTTGTCATTTTTTCCCAAGAAAATTTAGGCTTGATTTTGACGTGGTTCCTCAAGTAGTACCGTTATTATTCATATTAAATAATGTGTAGAAAGTTTAGTGAGGAACCCGTCAGTACCAAATTCAACTCGATCTGTTGACTGGTTCTGGAGATATTCAATCAAATGTAGGACGTTGTCATTTTTCCCCAAGAAAGTTTAGGCTCGATTTTGACATGCTTCCTCAAGTGGTACCGTAATTATTCATGATAAATAATTTGTGGAAAATTTAGTGAGGAACCCGTCAGTACCAAATTCAACTCGATCTGTTGACTGGTTCTGGAGATATTCAATCAAATGTAGGACGTTGTCATTTTTCCCCAAGAAAGTTTAGGCTCGATTTTGACATGGTTCCTCAAGTGGTACCGTAATTATTCATGATAAATAATTTATGGAAAATTTAGTGAGGAACCCGTCAGTACCAAATTCAACTCGATATGCTGATTGGTTCTGGAGATATTCAATCAAATGTAGGACGATGTCATTTTTCCCCAAGAAAATTTAGGCTCGATTTTGACATGGTTCCTCAAGTGGTACCGTAATTATTCATGATCAATAATTTATGGAAAATTTAGTGAGGAACCCGTCAGTACCAAATTCAACTCGATATGCTGATTGGTTCTGGAGATATTCAATCAAATGTAGGACGATGTCATTTTTCCCCAAGAAAATTTAGGCTCGATTTTGACATGGTTCCTCAAGTGGTACCGTAATTATTCATGATCAATAATTTGTGGAAAATTTAGTGAGGAACCCGTCAGTACCAAATTCAACTCGATCTGTTGACTGGTTCTGGAGATATTCAATCAAATGTAGGACGTTGTCATTTTTCCCCAAGAAAGTTTAGGCTCGATTTTGACATGGTTCCTCAAGTGGTACCGTAATTATTCATGATAAATAATTTATGGAAAATTTAGTGAGGAACCCGTCAGTACCAAATTCAACTCGATATGCTGATTGGTTCTGGAGATATTCAATCAGATGTAGGACGATGTCATTTTTCCCCAAGAAAATTTAGGCTCGATTTTGACATGGTTCCTCAAGTGGTACCGTAATTATTCATGATCAATAATTTGTGGAAAATTTAGGGAGGAGCCCGTCAGTACCAAATTCAACTCGATCTGTTGACTGGTTCTGGAGATATTCAATCAAATCTAGGACGATGTCATTTTTCCCCAAGAAAATTTAGGCTTGATTTTGACATGGTTCCTCAAGTGGTACCGTAATTATTCATGATAAATAATTTATGGAAAATTTAGTGAGGAACCCGTCAGTACCAAATTCAACTCGATATGCTGATTGGTTCTGGAGATATTCAATTAAATGTAGGACGTTGTCATTTTTCCCCAAGAAAGTTTAGGCTCGATTTTGACATGGTTCCTCAAGTGGTACCGTAATTATTAATGATAAATGATTTATGGAAAGTTTAGTGGGGAACCCGTCAGTACCAAATTCAACTCGATATGCTGATTAGTTCAGGAGATATTCAATTAAATGTAGGACGTTGCCATTTTTCCCCAAGAAAGTTTAGGCTCGATTTTGACATGGTTCCTCAAGTGGTACCGTGATTATTCATGATAAATAATTTATGGAAAATTTAGTGAGGAACCCGTCAGTAACAAATTCAACTCGATATGCTGATTGGTTCTGGAGATATTCAATCAAATGTAGGACGTTGTCATTTTTTCTCAAGAGAATTTAGGCTCGATTTTGACATGGTTCCTCAAGTGGTACCGTAATTATTCATGATTAATAATTTGTGGAAAATCTAGTGAGGAAACCGTCAGTACCAAATTCAACTCGATATGCTGATTGGTTCTGGAGATATTCAATCAAATGTAGGACGTTGTCATTTTTTCATTTAGGCTCGATTTTGACATGGTTCCTCAAGTGGTACCGTAATTATTCATGATAAATAATTTATGGAAAATTTAGTGAGGAACCCGTCAGTACCAAATTCAACTCGATATGCTGATTGGTTCTGGAGATATTCAATCAAATGTAGGACGATGTCATTTTTCCCCAAGAAAATTTAGGCTCGATTTTGACATGGTTCCTCAAGTGGTACCGTAATTATTCATGATTAATAATTTGTGGAAAATCTAGTGAGGAAACCGTCAGTACCAAATTCAACTCGATATGCTGATTGGTTCTGGAGATATTCAATCAAATGTAGGACGTTGTCATTTTTTCATTTAGGCTCGATTTTGACATGGTTCCTCAAGTGGTACCGTAATTATTCATGATAAATAATTTATGGAAAATTTAGTGAGGAACCCGTCAGTACCAAATTCAACTCGATATGCTGATTGGTTCTGGAGATATTCAATCAAATGTAGGACGATGTCATTTTTCCCCAAGAAAATTTAGGCTCGATTTTGACATGGTTCCTCAAGTGGTACCGTAATTATTCATAATTAATAATTTGTGGAAAATCTAGTGAGGAAACCGTCAGTACCAAATTCAACTCGATATGTTGATTGGTTCCAGAGATATTCAATTGAATTGTGGGTGGATGTCATTTTCCCCAAGAAATCTTAGGCTCGATTTTGACATGGTTCCTAGGTAGTATGAATAGTATGATAACTTGCAAGTAACAGTTTTTTTTCAACTCGAACCATTGGAGAAAGTATGGTAAGGGAAAGTAGTATCGGAGGTAGTATGAAAAATAGTATAACTTGCAAGTAACGGGTTTTTTAACTCAAAAAGTTCCCTGGAGATAGTATTAAAGTAGTATGACCTTTATGGAGGAAGTATGAGCTTTTTTTATTTATTTTTTTCGGTATGAAAAGTAGTTCCGAGATAGTATAGAAAGTAGTATAGCTTGAAATGACGTTTTTTTCTTCTTTTAACTCGTATAGTTCACTGGAAATAGTATTAAAGTAGTATGAGCTTTATGGGGGTAGTATGGAAAGTAGTTCGGAGGTAGTATGAGCTATTCAATTAAATGTCATTTATCCTTAAGAAAGTTTAAGCTTGATTTTGACGTGGTTCCTCAATAATCAGTAAACTTCCCCCTCACCCCCATTCCATTTACCCCATGTCCATGTTGCTACACCTCATTTCCATATTTTTGAGGTTGCAAAAGACGATTTTGACGTTATTAATCAACAAGCAGTAAAAACTCATTAATCGCACGAAACTTCCAAACTATCGACAAAGTGACAAACTCCCCCTCAATTTTTCAACCACAAACAATATCCCGGCAAGTCACGATTCCTCAATGTGCTGAACCTCACTTTTTTCTCTCGCCATAACTTTTCCAACAACGACGACACGCGCGTCGCATACCAAATCAGCTGCATATTTTATTCAGAGCTTTACGTTAAACCTGTAGGTGGTGACACATGTTAATGCTTACCTCGTTAATATGCTTATAAGTCTTAATCAGATCGACACTGAGCTTGCGCAAGGGCGCAGTGGCGGGATCACGGAATGTAAGTGGAATCCGAGCTTGCATTGCTTGGATGTCCGTTGATGAGGGGGCGCTAGTGACCAACGGTCCAGCCGGCTCGTCGGCGACTAGCCGACCGTAAAGGGGCACGTGGCGGCGGCTTTGAGATTGTTGCGTGCTGGGGTCGCCGCTGCTCGATGTTGAAACTGGCACTGGAAAAAATTGGCAACTCTGTAATTGGTTTTTATCAACACAAAGAAGATTTGGCAACTTTGTGATTGATGATTATTTCATTATAGTGCGACATATGATTTAAGGGTAGTTTTGTCTGAGTAAGATGATGGCATGAACATTTTTCCAAGAAATGTCTTATGGATCGGGAAATTTGGCAACTCTGTAATTGATGATTTTTTCATTATAGTGCGACATATGAAGTAAGGGTAGTTTTGTCTGACTAAAACGATGAAACTAAAATATTTCCAAAAAGTTTCATCTGGAGCTATAAATTTGGCAACTCTGTAATTGATGATTTTTTCATTATAGTGCGACATATCAAGTACGGCTAGTTTTGTCTGACTATAACGATAAAACAATTTTTTTCCCAAAGAGTTTCATCTGAAGCAAGAAATTTGGCAACTCTGTAGTTGATGATTTTTTCTTTATAGTGCGACATATGAAGTAAGGGTAGTTTTGTCTGACTAAGATGATGTCATAAACATTTTTCTAAGAAATATCTCATGAATCGAGGAATTTGGCAACTCTGTAATTAATGATTTTTTCATTATAGTGTGACATATCAAGTGAGGCTAGTTTTATCTGACTAAAACGATAAAACAAACATTTTTTCTAAAAGTTTCATCTGGAGCTATAGATTTGGCAACTCTGTAATTGATGATTTTTACATTATAGTGCGACATATCAAGTAAGGCTAGTTTTGTCTGACTAAAACGATGAAACACATTTTTTTCCAAAAAGTTTCATCGGAAGCAAGAAATTTGGCAACTTGGTAATTGATGATTTTTTCACTGTAGTGCGACATATCAAGTAAGGCTAGTTTTGTCTGACTAAGACGATGAAACAAGAAAAATTTCGGAAATATTTACCTGAAGCGAGAAATTTGGCAACTCTGTCATCGATGACTATTTCATAATAGTGCGACACATCAAGTGAGGTTAGTTTTGTCTGACTAAGACAATCGAACAAAACATTTTTTGAAAATATTCACCTGAAGCAAGAAATTTGGCAACTCTGTGATCGATGAAAATTTCATTATAGTGCGACACATCAAGTAAGGCTAGTTTTGTCTGACTAAAACGATGAAACACATTTTTTTCCAAAAAGTTTCATCTGAAGCAAGAAATTTGGCAACTCGGTAATTGATGATTTTTTCATTATAGTGCGACATATCAAGTAAGGGTAGTTTTGTCTGAGTAAGATGATGGCATGAACATTATTACAAGAAATGTCTTATGAATCAGGAAATTTGGCAACTCTGTAATTGATGATTTTTTCATTATAGTGTGACATATCAAGTGAGGCTAGTTTTGTCTGACTAAAACGATGAAACAAAAATTTTTCCAAAAAGTTTCATCTGGAGCTATAAATTTGGCAACTCTGTAATTGATGATTTTTTCATTATAGTGCGACACATCAAGTAAGGCTAGTTTTGTGTGATTAAAACGATGAAACAACATTTTTCCCAAAAAAGTTTCATTTGAAGCAAGAAATTTGACAACTCTGTAATCGATGATTATTTCATTATAGTGCGACACATCAAGTAAGGCTAGTTTTGTCTGACTAAAACGATGAAACAATTGTTGTTCCAAAAACTTTCATCTGAAGCAAGAAATTTGGCAACACTGTAATCGATGATTATTTCATTATAGTGCGACACATCAAGTGAGGCTAGTTTTGTCTGACTAAAACGATAAAACAATTTTTTTTCAAAAAGTTTCACCTGAAGCAAGAAATTTGGCAACGCTGTAATTGATGATTTTCATTATGGTGTGGCACCTCAAGTAAGGCTAGTTTTGTCCAACCAAACCATTCCTACAAGTAAAACTAATCAATACCGCAAAATAAACTGCGAAAATCAAAAGAAAATTTCTCTCAAGAACAACTGTTGCTACAGGTCGGAACTGAGATATATCTGGGGATTAACAGGGGTTAGCGCCACTCGAAATGGCCAAGAAATGAAATATGGCGTTCACTTTTCAAGTGGATTTCCACGGACCGGGAAAAATCTCATCAAAAACTTATTTATTGGCTATTTTAGCGGCCTTTTTCTCTTGTAATCCCCGTAATTTCGTCAAATATAAAGAAGATTATGTTAGGATTTGATGTGGGAATTGGAAAGAAAATTGATTCAAAAATATTGAAGGAGATGAAATTTTCTGATTAAAGCTTTTTTCCGCGTCAAAATCCCTTGAAAAATAGCCAAGATACAGCCATTGAAAGTTTGACAGGTTGCTGACGTGGCAAAACAAAATGGCGGACGCGCAGTTCAAAGTGGCATAACTTTCTTATTTATTGTCCGATTTTGATGCGGAAAATAATAATGACGTGGTGACAGTGTCCTCTACGAAATTCCAAGATGGCGGATGTTTTTTATTCATTATTTTCTCGAATAATATCAATATGTATTTTATAATAGTGAATTAAAATTCCTATAAAACGCTTTTTTTCGCGTCAAAATCCGACAAAAATATTAACCGAGTTACAGCAATCCAAATGGCGGATGCTGACGTGGCAAACAAAATGGCGGACGCACGATTCAAACACGCGTAACTTTTCTATTTATTGTCGGATTTTGACGCGGAAAAAATTGTTGTGATGGTGACAGCGTCCTCTATGAAAATTCCAACATAGCGTCTGATGTCAACAAAATGGCGATAGGCAACCCAAACTAGCATAATTCCGTTATTTTTTGTCGGATTTTATCGCGGATAAAAAAACATTGTTCATATGAACTAATTGAAATGCTAAAGGCTAAAAGGAGCGAAACACAGCTACAGAGAGCTAAATTGGCCCACAGATAGTGTTTATTAAAGCTAATCAAGTCTTTTATTGAGGATCTGTTGCATTGTCAAAGTGTCGCACTGTCTGCGGGTGTTAAAAATAAATTTTCGGTATTTTTAGAAAAAGAATGTTGGTGACCGAGTGAGCGAGCGACGCCCGATGTCTGGTTGTCACAGGGAATTTTTGTCGAAATACCTGAAATGCATTTATGTAGCAATCAACTTGAAATTTGACACCACTATGAATGAGTTTGAATTATATAATTCAAATATGACAATCTCAAGTGGTGCCAGAAAAAAAATCTTGGCAACATGAATTTGTCGGCGCCTAAATCATTTCCTGATAAAATATGAATGGTGTTTATGCATCCAAGTGATCATCATGTCAATGAAGCATGATGGATTATTATTATTGATATGAATGTTGTTTACAGAACATTGAGAAAATTATATTATAATAATTAATGTGCTCATAAAAAGAATCATAACGCGAAAACTACGGAAGATTTTTGCACCATTGGATTTTCCATCAGATTTGGGAAAGTTTCAAGAAAATTCGTCTCGAACGTCCCACTAGTCCCACCCACAAGCACTAAATCAAAAGTACACCCCATAAATTACAGGAGCAATGAATGCGTTTACACCGTCGGTTATATTTATTAATAAAACTGGACGCATGGAAACGGCATCAGGCACCCACCAGATAATTAGGTCAATGTCGTCCCAAAGTCCAACAAACCGTCCAAAATAGACTTTCCGGATTATTAATAAAAAAATAGGTAAACTTACTTTTTGGCTTGTTCTTGTCCATGAGCAAATTAACGTGGTCGTGCTTGTGCCACGCCATTGATGGAGGTGAAACCATAAACAGTGGCTCAAAATGGGCTCACCATGATGGGATGAAATGGGTTTGTTGCACAATCATAGGTTGGGACGCTCCATCCAGTAAAAAAATATTCGTTTCGAGTCCATGGTGGTTTTGATGAACAGGCCTGGAAGCTGGAAATGTCAAGAAAACTGCTTAAATAGGTTGATTTTGGTTTCAAATAAATTTGAAGTTGATATCCTCGTCGCGAATGTGGACAAACCAAAATTCCATACAAGACTTTGCCAAGATGGTATTTTTGAGCCGCCGGGTATTTTTCAAGAAAAATTGCACCAAATCAACTTCAATATGTCCTCTTTTGAATGGAATTTATTTGAAGTTGATATCTTTATTTTCAAGGTTGTTGTGTTCTTTTGAATGTAGATCTACTTAATTGAATAAAAAAGTTACAATTCGAATGAAACCAGAAACAATGTTGCCTTTGTGTCATTTTTCCTTGGTCGAAAATTCAAGGATTTTTGGTTGGCAGTGTTGCCAAACATGACATTATTCCTGTGAATTCAAAACAAAACGAAAAACAATAGTTTTTATTCAAATAAACTTGATTTAATTTATGTTGTTAAAGAGATCACTTCGGTTTATTTGTAACGATATTTAGATAAATTTGACGTTATAGACATGGCAAGGTTCTATTGGTCGTATTTGTGTATTGGCTACTTTCCTTTTCCTTACATTTTACGTAGAGTTTTTCTGGAAACACTGACTCTTGATTTGACAGATTGTTTATTGTTTTGTTACAGGGTTGTCGAACGAGACATTAAAACAGGGTTTCTCTTGATTTTACATTTTGATTATCGTGGGAAGGATTTAGTCTATTTTGGGGTTGAGTGCATCAAGTGGGGTGTCATTGTTGTCAATTTATGTTGAAATTTTCCAACTAAGACAATGCAATCCATTTTGATTATCAAGTGGGGAGATATCGCCTATTTTTGTCAATTCTGGGATTAGGTTTATCGAGTGGGGTGTCAATTTATGTTGAAATTTTCCAACTAAGACGATGCAAGTGAAATTTTTCTATTTTGATTATCGAGTGGGAAGATTAATCCTATTTTTGTTAATTTTGAGGTTAGGTGTATCAAGTGGGGTGTCAATTTATGTTGAAATTTTCCAACTAAGACGATGCAAGTGGAATTTTTCCATGTTGATTATCATGTGAGGAGATCCAGCCTATTTTTGTCAATTTTTAGGTAAGGTATATCAAATGGGGTGTCAATTTATGTTAAAATTTTCCAACTAATACGATGCAAATTGATTTTTTTCATTTTGATTATCGAGTGAGGAGATTTAGTCTATTTTGGTCAATTTTGAGGTTAGTTGTATCAAGGGGGGTGTCAATTTATGTTGAAATTTTCCAACTAAGACGATGCAAGTGGAATTTTTCCATGTTGATTATCGTGTGAGAAGATCTAGCCTATTTTTGTCAATTTTTAGGTAAGGTATATCAAATGGGGTGTCAATTTATGTTAAAATTTTCCAACTAATACGATGCAAATTGATTTTTTTCATTTTGATTATCGAGTGAGGAGATTTAGTCTATTTTGGTCAATTTTGAGGTTAGTTGTATCAAGGGGGGTGTCAATTTATGTTGAAATTTTCCAACTAAGACGATGCAAGTGAAATTTTTCTATTCTGATTATCGAGTGGGAAGATTACTCCTATTTTTGTTAATTTTGAGGTTAGGTGTATCAAGTGGGGTGTCAATTTATGTTAAAATTTTCCAACGAAGACGATGCAAATTGGTTTTTTTCCATTTTGATCATCGAGTGAGGAGATTTAACCTATTTTTGTCATCTTCATGGTCAGATTTATCAAGTGGGATGTCAAATTTATGATTTACGTTCCATCAGCTACACAACAAAAATTTACCACAGAGGAAAAATGGAAAATTTGAACACAAATTTCAAAAAGTTTCAAAATAAAGATTGCCGAAGTCTGACAGGATAGCACAATTTTCATAAAATAGCTACAATGCGGCAACACTGTTTTGACAAGACTACCTACAATAAAAATGGGGCAATGTTGCCAATATATCCCTTTTTTAGGTAAATATCCTTTCTTAAAGAATAATGCACATTATCGCTGTGAATTTTAATCAACCCTTTCATTAAAACGAAAATTGTTTATTTACTCGATTTTATTGCCATGTCGCAGTTGTTGAGAGGATCACTACGGTTCTATTGTCATAGTCTTTAGACATTGTTGAGGTTAGAGTATTGTTGACAAAATGGTAAGTTGGCCAGTCACGTGACCATCTTATTATGCTATTGGTCGTAGTCGCGTAGGGCTTACTTTTAATTGGTCGTCACTCGACAGGACAACGTTAGTTTTTCTCATTGAAGCTTTGGCAACACTGCGATTGATTGAACAATTGGAGGGTTCTTGGGCTAGAGTGGATGAAATTAAAAACAAAGCAAGCAACTTGATTTAAATTCCCCGAGGATCATTCAGGTTAAATTGTTACAGTTTCAAGACATTGTTGACATGTTATTGTTGTTGAGTTGACAACGTGAAGTCACATGACCCTATCAACGCTGTGTGACTGTCAGCGCAGACGCAGTGAGCAAACAGCTACTTTTATCATTCAAGTTTATCACAGGATTAGAGGATTTTCCTCTGATAAAAATCATAGTTTGGCAACATTTCAATTAAACTGTATCGTTCCAAATAACAACAAACCCGGAAAAATAGGCCACAAAGTGAAAATTAAAAACAAAACAAGCGACAACAACGCAATTAAGAAACGTCAAATTGTTTCGACTGATCGAAATCGCACAGCCTACCTCCCCTCTCGAATAATGGGCCCGTCTGGTAGCAAGGGTCAAAAACACCAAGCAAAACAATAACATGCAACCATGTTAAAACTCACTTTTCACAAAACAACTTATTCCGTGCCAATGGGAAAACTAAAACACACAAGACACATCAAAATATCCCCGCGGAATACACGTGCGTATTCTCACTTGTAACTTTAACGGGGGCTTTTTAGGCCTGCACTGGATAGAAACGGCACTGCAGCTGCGTATTTAAATGCATCGAAGGTTGATTGAGGGGCACATCGCGGAAAAAACACAACATGGCAACCGGAAAAATGTGAATTTTTATTCAGACGGATCGAGTGCAGTCCGCTTGGTTTGGAATGCAGTCGGCGGCACTACTCGCTAAAGTTCCGTTTTCGTTCGTTAGCTGTCGGGTTTGTGAGCGGCGTTGCCACTTTGCGTTTTGCCTTGACATTAGGTGTGTTTGTTATACTCCACCAGTTCACACAAATATACACTTTTCTACACCACAGCCTTTGTTATGTTGTTAGTGCAAACAGTGTAGGGTGTTTGTCGTAGTATCATGTATTATTATAGATTGCCCATTACTGCACTCGCTACACCAGGTCACGAGGAGGTGTGACAAGTGTAACGTAGGTATTAATAGGTGTGTTTGTAATGCTCCACTAGTGAACAGTTTTATACACTGCAACACTCAGTAGCCTATATAGTTTACATCGATAACTCGTTTAGTTCGGTCCGATAGGACCAAGCTGGTGAGGAAAGTACGGTAGGGCCAATGCTTGCTTCCTGCCCGTTTACACCGTCTTGCAACGCGTGAACTAAATGTGTACGCCCGCAATTCGTCAAATGTCAAAAACAAGTCGAAATTATTCATCAACACAATCCGTAAGCAAAAAAAACATGAGTAAGTACGCTCAGATTGCCTTAGAAACTCAGAACCAACACAATTCACAATAATAACAATCAAAATAACCTCAAAATTTTGATCCAGATCGAACCAAATTTAGTTCGGTACAGTTGCTGGCGAGTACCGAACCAAGAGCGGACCAGCTTAGTCCGCATCTGTTTACACCATTCGAATATAGTCCGAATTTGGTACTTGGTCCGCGGACTAAGTTGTCGGTATAAACTAGGCTAGTGTGGCTTTGTTTGTGAAATGTTTGTCTGTTCTTTAGGATGGAATACTTTACCAAACGTACTGACGTGTTTGATGAATTTCCCTTACACTGGTAGCCACTAGTTACAAAAATAAATCTGCATTACACTATCCTACACCGAAATAACAAACACACCTTATGTTACACCTTTTACACTTTTCGGTGTAAAATTTGACAGAAGTCAATTTCGTCCATATGAAACCATGTGGACCATATAGTCGCCTGTCAAATTTTACACAAAAAAGTAGTGATTAGTGTAACAGGTGTAGCAAAAAGAAATAGGTATGTTTGTTATGCTCCACTAGTGCAGACTTATCTTCCGTGTTGCTTTGTTTGTGAAATCGTTGTTCGTTTTCTAGGATAGAACTTTACTAAATGTACTTACGCGTTTGGTAAATTTCCTCTACACTGGTAGCCGTTAGTTACAAAAATCAATCTGCATTACACTATCCTACAGCCTAAAACCAAACAACTACAACTAGAATAATTATTGCCAATAAATATAATACACATTCACTAAATCAACATCTCTAATCCACGGTCTTTTAACTAGAAGCGACAACGTTGCCAATGAGAAACGTCGAATGATGGCAGGTGACAGAGCGCAAGCGCCAGTCCAGCTGCTCTCGCTGGAGCTAGTTCAGGGTAACGACAATAGAGGGCGACCTTGCGCGGGATTTCTTGATCGGATGGTGCATGATTTTTGGGTTTCCAAAGGTGGTCATACACGAGGTTTTATTATAGGAAATATTTTAATGGTGGTCGAGGGAGTTTTGACGTCATTGGAATTTTGGAAAGTTATCTACGAGAGTAAAACTTGATTTTTTTTTCTGTTTGATTAATGACAATAGAACTTTCTATGGTTTTTATTTGAAGAGTTATTCCTCACGGGTTTTTATATACAGGGTGATCAAATGAATATTTGACTATGACAAGATTATTTTATTTTGAAAATCGGACTCAAATTGAAGCTGAAACAATTTTTTTCAAAATCAACAAAAAAGAGGAAAGCTTGATTAAAATTAGAAAAAATTAGAGAAACTGAATTAAAAAAAAGTGAACAGAGAAAATTTGTTGGTGGCAGGGAGATACCAAAAAAATTACGTCCTCTTCTAGAAATTGGGGAAAATCAATAATAAAAGGAGGAAAAAATCAACAAGAAAATATAAGTGGATTTAAAAGCAGGGCAAATTAAAAATAAACGAAAAAATTAAGAAAATCAATAAGAAAAGAGGGAAAATTGATCAAAATTCAAGGGAATTTAACAAGAAAGAGAGAAAATAAACTAGAAAGAAGGAGAAATTAAGGAAAATTGATAAGACAACCAGAGTAAATTGATAAGAAAGTTGGGAGAAGTGTTAACTTTCTAAAATAATTGGTAAAACCCCATTTCCACAAAAAATTGCTCGGTAGGCGGATAATTTCAAAAAAAAAAAACATTTTTTTGTAAAATTAGGGTAAATTATTAAGAAAGGTGGGGAAATAATGAAGGAATCAAGGGGAGAAATCAGCAAGAGATTAGAAATGATTGATAAAAAATGAGGGGGAATTCGGAGAAATTAACAAAAAAATTCAGGGTAATGAACATTCATTATCCGTTATCAGAAGATGTAAAAATGCATCGAAAATCCAAATATTTTACTCAATATACAGGGTGAGGCATTTAACTTGAGACAGTGAATTAAGGTATCTTAAGAACTATGTACTTTAAAAAAAATGTTTTAAACAAAAGTAGCTAAATATGAAGGAAGAAACACAACGAAAAATTTTTTTTCAACCTTGACCTTTTTGAGGAAAATCTATTTTTTTTTACATTTTTCATGAGATTCTTCAAGACGCTGTAACTTTTACACGAATTGTCCGATTTTCATGAATCTTGTGCCAGTTTGCGTTGGGTTGACTAGTTAGTTAGTAATTCTTGGTTTGGCTTACTTTGGTCTGGTTTTAGTTAGTTTGGGTTAGTTTGAGTGAGTTTGGGTTAGTAACCTTAAAAAGACGCTTGCATCGAGATACGGTGCAGCATGAAATGCACGTTAACCTTAACTGTTTATTTGGCTTTGAACGAATACGCAACATTTTTAGGTTAACATCAATGAGATACGTACGTTTACGTTGTATGTGCACCCCAACTGTCTACTGAAAAAAATCTCCTACAATGTTTAACTCAAGAGTTCATACATTGGAACCACTGAGTAAGTATTGAAAATAACTATTTTGATAACGAAAAGGTTCAGGTTCGTTTTCAAAAAAATTAAATTAATATGTAGCACCAATTCCAATAATTCAAAAACCCAAAGTATACATAAGCTTTCACAAATACAAAAAACCAAAAAAAAATACCTACATTTTCAAAAAACGCCAAAATTTCAAAGTCCATCAAAAATCCAAGAACCTTCGAAAAATTAACTAAAAACACCAAACACAGTCAAACTCAAAAAATCAATCATCCAAAAAAAAACTATTCAGTTTATCATGAAGGAGCAAGAGAAAACCAATATTCAATAAAAAAAAAAGCAAAAAAAAAATTGTAAAGAAACACGTGAATTTAAAATAAGAAAATGCTGGTGGATGTGCACCTTTACACCATCTCAAGACACCAGCTCAAGGTGTGGCCATCAAATCCCCAAATCCCCTTCCAACCACGCCAATCCGACAACACTGCCCATCTTTGATATTTCCTTTTCTTGCCACCGTATGATCACGATTCACGATCTGTCATCCATTCAGTCATTCAGTCAGCTACGGTCAGGCGTCAATCAAATTTCTGTTTTTCCTTTTGCCCACCATATGTAATAAATTGCGATTAAAGTGCTTGATGAGGCCGTCCATACTCCATTCGAAACGTTGTTGTTGCGCGTATTTAAAGTGCATGGAAAACATGTTCGGGAAAAAATCATGTTTATGAAGGGCTGCGTTTCTTTCCAATGAAATGGGTTTTAGGGATTTTTTTCGAAATGATCTTGCTAAAGGTGAGTTAAATAATTTTATTTTAAAATATGAAGGTTGCCACTTGTAACTCGAATGAGTTTAATAGAGCAAAGTGTCACGATGGGTGATTTTCATTGTTTCACATGCATTTACAATGTATGTGATTAGGACAAATTATGAATGCGGATCCATGTTTGCCTTTGACGCCCTGTATTTTGGGACTGGTGGGCCCAATGCGAAAACTTCTCAAATAAAAGTTGTAGGGAATTTTATTGTCTACAAAAAACTTTATATGAATTTTATACATAAAACACGTGGTTTACAAGATTTATTGCAAAATGTGAAGAATTGATTTTTCACATTTATGATTTTTGACGCCCTGTATATTGAGACCGGTGTGTTCTATGAAAATACTCCTCGAATGAAAATTGTAGGAAATTTCATTGTACACAAAAAAGTTTATATGGAATGTATTTATAAAACACAAAGTTTTCAAGATAAATTGGAAAATGTGGAAAATTGTCAGTTCTTCATTTTTCAAATTGATGATTTTTGACGCCCTGTATCGTGACACTGGTGCATCCTATGCAAAAACTCCTCAAATAAAAGTTGTAGACAATTTTATTGCCTACAAAAAAGTTTATATGAGATTTATTGATAAGTCGCAAAGTTTCAAGATAAATTGGAAAATGTGGAGTGTTATTTATAAATATATAAATATACTGGAAAATGTGTTTCATCTTTTAAATTGATGTTTTTCATATCCATGTTGTCAAATCATCATTAAATGTACTACGATCCTGACAATAACATCATAAGTCAAATTTTATCCACACCAATTAATTTCGCTAGTCAAAATGGGCAACTTGGCAACGTCGCGAGCTGTCATTAATGTCAATAACATCCGCTATTACTTATTTTTCTAGTGTTTTCTTCAATATAGACAAAATCAAGTTGATGATGGTTGCAGCATTTTTTGAAAATTCCTCAAAACATCTCCCATGCATAAATATGTCAGGGCAGCTGGTCCGAATTTAAACTTTTATTACATATTTTTTCAAGGATTGTAAACAAATCCGAACGTTGATGTTGATTGAGTTTGTCGATATTTACACCTTCTGAAATAAAGTTGATATTACGGTTGGGTTTGGAATTTCGGGTAATTAACTTTGCGCTGTGTTTATTTTACAACATTACACCGTCGGTTTTTGGTTTGCTCGTTAAAAAATTGGTGGATGTTTGATTTTGAACGAAATGAACGATATCTTCAAAATGGTACCTTTGACGGAATAATCTTGCCATAGTTAAATGTTTATTTAATCATCCTGTAGATGAAAATCCACGTGGCGCCTTCTTGGATTTTTTCTACAGGGTGATTAGTGGAATTCTGTTACATTTCAAACCAAAAACTTGAATTTCAAAAAAATTGTTACAGCTCTAATTTGAGCCCAACTTCCAAAATTAAATAATCTTGCCATAGTTAAATGTTTATTTGATCACCCTGTATATAAAACACCACGTGACATCTTGTCGGAAATTTTCTACCGGGTGATGAGTGGAACTCCGTATAATTTTGATCCAAAAACTTGAATTTCAATAAAATTGTTACAGCTTTAATTTGATGCCGATTTCGAAAAATAAATAATCTTGCCATAGTTGAGTGTTCATTTAATCACCCTGTATATGAAAAGCTACGAGGCACCTTCTCGGAAATTTTCTACAGGGTGATAAGTGGGATTCCGTAATATTTTGAACCAAAAAGTTGATTTTTCAAAAAATTGTTACCGCTCTAATTTGAGCCTGATTTCCAAAATTAAACAATGTTGCGATAGTTAAATGTTTATTTGATCACCGTGTATATAAAAATACACGTGGCATCTTGTCGTAAATTTTCTACAGGGTGATAAGTGGAATTCCGTATAATTTTGAACCAAAAAGTTGATTTTTCAAAAAATTGTTACCGCTCTAATTTGAGCCCAATTTCCAAAATTAAATAATCTTGCCATAGTTAAATGTTTATTTGATCACCCTGTTTATAAAAAACCACGTGGCACTTTCTCGGAAATTTTCTACAGGGTGATTAGTGGAATTCTGTTACATTTTAAACCAAAAACTTGAATTTCAACAAAATTGTTACAGCTCTAATTTGAGCCCAATTTCCAAAATTGAACAATCTTGCCATAGTTAAATGTTTATTTGATCACCCTGTATATAAAAAACCACGTGGCACTTTCTCGGAAATTTTCTACAGGGTGATTAGTGGAATTCTGTTACATTTTAAACCAAAAACTTGAATTTCAAAAAAATTGTTACAGCTCTAATTTGAGCCCAATTTCCAAAATTAAATAATCTTGCCATAGTTAAATGTTTATTTGATCACCCTGTTTATAAAAAACCACGTGGCACTTTCTCGGAAATTTTCTACAGGGTGATTAGTGGAATTCTGTTACATTTTAAACCAAAAACTTGAATTTCAAAAAAATTGTTACAGCTCTAATTTGAGCCCAATTTCCAAAATTAAATAATCTTGCCATAGTTAAATGTTTATTTGATCACCCTGTTTATAAAAAACCACGTGGCACTTTCTCGGAAATTTTCTACAGGGTGATTAGTGGAATTCTGTTACATTTTAAACCAAAAACTTGAATTTCAACAAAATTGTTACAGCTCTAATTTGAGCCCAATTTCCAAAATTGAACAATCTTGCCATAGTTAAATGTTTATTTGATCACCCTGTATATAAAAAACCACGGGCACTTTCTCGGAAATTTTCTACAGGGTGATTAGTGGAATTCTGTTACATTTTAAACCAAAAACTTGAATTTCAAAAAAATTGTTACAGCTCTAATTTGAGCCCAATTTCCAAAATTAAATAATCTTGCCATAGTTAAATGTTTATTTGATCACCCTGTTTATAAAAAACCACGTGGCACTTTCTCGGAAATTTTCTACAGGGTGATTAGTGGAATTCTGTTACATTTTAAACCAAAAACTTGAATTTCAAAAAAATTGTTACAGCTCTAATTTGAGCCCAATTTCCAAAATTAAATAATCTTGTCATAGTTAAATGTTTATTTGATCACCCTGTTTATAAAAAACCACGTGGCACTTTCTCGGAAATTTTCTACAGCGTGATTAGTGGAATTCTGTTACATTTTAAACCAAAAACTTGAATTTCAACAAAATTGTTACAGCTCTAATTTGAGCCCAATTTCCAAAATTAAATAATCTTGCCATAGTTAAATGATTATTTGATCACCCTGTTTATAAAAAACCACGTGGCACTTTCTCGGAAATTTTCTACAGGGTGATTAGTGGAATTCTGTTACATTTTAAACCAAAAACTTGAATTTCAACAAAATTGTTACAGCTCTAATTTGAGCCCAATTTCCAAAATTAAATAATCTTGCCATAGTTGAATGATTATTTGATCACCCTGTTTATAAAAAACCACGTGGCACTTTCTCGGAAACTTTCTACAGGGTGATTAGTGGAATTCTGTTACATTTTAAACCAAAAACTTGAATTTCAAAAAAATTGTTACAGCTCTAATTTGAGCCCAATTTCCAAAATTAAATAATCTTGCCATAGTTAAATGTTTATTTGATCACCCTGTTTATAAAAAACCACGTGGCACTTTCTCGGAAATTTTCTACAGGGTGATTAGTGGAATTCTGTTACATTTTAAACCAAAAACTTGAATTTCAACAAAATTGTTACAGCTCTAATTTGAGCCCAATTTCCAAAATTGAACAATCTTGCCATAGTTAAATGTTTATTTGATCACCCTGTATATAAAAAACCACGGGCACTTTCTCGGAAATTTTCTACAGGGTGATTAGTGGAATTCTGTTACATTTTAAACCAAAAACTTGAATTTCAAAAAAATTGTTACAGCTCTAATTTGAGCCCAATTTCCAAAATTAAATAATCTTGCCATAGTTAAATGTTTATTTGATCACCCTGTTTATAAAAAACCACGTGGCACTTTCTCGGAAATTTTCTACAGGGTGATTAGTGGAATTCTGTTACATTTTAAACCAAAAACTTGAATTTCAAAAAAATTGTTACAGCTCTAATTTGAGCCCAATTTCCAAAATTAAATAATCTTGTCATAGTTAAATGTTTATTTGATCACCCTGTTTATAAAAAACCACGTGGCACTTTCTCGGAAATTTTCTACAGCGTGATTAGTGGAATTCTGTTACATTTTAAACCAAAAACTTGAATTTCAACAAAATTGTTACAGCTCTAATTTGAGCCCAATTTCCAAAATTAAATAATCTTGCCATAGTTAAATGATTATTTGATCACCCTGTTTATAAAAAACCACGTGGCACTTTCTCGGAAATTTTCTACAGGGTGATTAGTGGAATTCTGTTACATTTTAAACCAAAAACTTGAATTTCAACAAAATTGTTACAGCTCTAATTTGAGCCCAATTTCCAAAATTAAATAATCTTGCCATAGTTGAATGATTATTTGATCACCCTGTTTATAAAAAACCACGTGGCACTTTCTCGGAAACTTTCTACAGGGTGATTAGTGGAATTCTGTTACATTTTAAACCAAAAACTTGAATTTCAAAAAAATTGTTACAGCTCTAATTTGAGCCCAATTTCCAAAATTAAATAATCTTGCCATAGTTAAATGTTTATTTGATCACCCTGTTTATAAAAAACCACGTGGCACTTTCTCGGAAATTTTCTACAGCGTGATTAGTGGAATTCTGTTACATTTTAAACCAAAAACTTGAATTTCAACAAAATTGTTACAGCTCTAATTTGAGCCCAATTTCCAAAATTAAATAATCTTGCCATAGTTAAATGATTATTTGATCACCCTGTTTATAAAAAACCACGTGGCACTTTCTCGGAAATTTTCTACAGGGTGATTAGTGGAATTCTGTTACATTTTAAACCAAAAACTTGAATTTCAACAAAATTGTTACAGCTCTAATTTGAGCCCAATTTCCAAAATTAAATAATCTTGCCATAGTTGAATGATTATTTGATCACCCTGTTTATAAAAAACCACGTGGCACTTTCTCGGAAACTTTCTACAGGGTGATTAGTGGAATTCTGTTACATTTTAAACCAAAAACTTGAATTTCAAAAAAATTGTTACAGCTCTAATTTGAGCCCAATTTCCAAAATTAAATAATCTTGCCATAGTTAAATGTTTATTTGATCACCCTGTTTATAAAAAACCACGTGGCACTTTCTCGGAAATTTTCTACAGGGTGATTAGTGGAATTCTGTTACATTTTAAACCAAAAACTTGAATTTCAAAAAAATTGTTACAGCTCTAATTTGAGCCCAATTTCCAAAATTAAATAATCTTGTCATAGTTAAATGTTTATTTGATCACCCTGTTTATAAAAAACCACGTGGCACTTTCTCGGAAATTTTCTACAGGGTGATTAGTGGAATTCTGTTACATTTTAAACCAAAAACTTGAATTTCAAAAAAATTGTTACAGCTCTAATTTGAGCCCAATTTCCAAAATTAAATAATCTTGCCATAGTTAAATGTTTATTTGATCACCCTGTATATAAAAAACCACGTGGCACTTTCTCGGAAATTTTCTACAGGGTGATTAGTGGAATTCTGTTACATTTTAAACCAAAAACTTGAATTTCAATAAAATTGTTACAGCTCTAATTTGAGCCTGATTTCCAAAATTAAACAATGTTGCGATAGTTAAATGTTTATTTGATCACCCTGTATATAAAAATACACGTGGCATCTTGTCGGAAATTTTCTACAGGGTGATAAGTGGAATTCCGTATAATTTTGATCCAAAAAGTTGATTTTTCAAAAAAAAATTAATTTACTGCTCTAATTTGAGCCCAATTTCCAAAATTGAATAATCTTGCCATAGATAAATGTTTATTTGATCACCCTGAATATAAAAATCCACGTGGCACCTTGTTGGAAATTTTCTACAGGGTGATAAGTGGAATTCTGTTACATTTTAAATCAGAAACTTGAATTTCGAAAAAAAAATGTTACAGCTCTAATTTGAGGCCGATTACGAAAATTAAATAATCTTGCCATTGTTAAAGGTTCATTTGATCACCCTGTATAAATAAATCCACGTGGCAACATCTTGAAAATTTTCTACAGGGTGATAAGTCTTGAACCAAAAAGTTGATTTTTCAAAAAATTGTAACTGCTCTAATTTAAGGCCGATTTCGAAAATCAAATAATCTTGCAATAGTTGAATGTTTATTTGATCACCCTGTATTCAATATACGTCTTAAAACTATTCTACAGGGTGATAACTAAGTAAATATTTTTGGAGCTGATTTAAAAAAAAATCTTTTACCTTCAATAGACTTTGTTAGTTTTTTAAGGATATCTTGAAAGTAGTACCACTGAGCGGAAAATTGTTCAAATAAATCTTGTAGACAATCAACCAACGAACAACTATTATTTGAAAAGTTTTTTGATAGAAGCTACGGTTTTTGACATAACTAAACTCCAAAATCCAAAATTCAGTCTAAACAAATACAAAATCTGCTGGAATCCAAACCGGACGCATAAACATGAGCAAATTTAATTTTAACTGCAAGCCAAAATTGCAATGTTGTGTTTCTGTTGCAGGCCCAACAATGTCTGAATCGGAAATCGTTTGAGCCGGAATGAAAATGCCCACGGGTCAGCAACAATCCTATTTGAAAACTGAACCGGTTCAAGATGATCAACCATCAGACATTGTGGATGAAGAACAGGTCCAGTTGTCGTTGGATCCGAAATTTCAGGCTGTTCTTGCGCAGATGTCACGAGATTCCGGGTAAGAACCACGTGTATTAATAAAATCAAACAATTCCCTTATCAGTGATTAATTTTGCGCAAATAAATCTATTTTTATTAGCTTATTATTGACACGTCAAGTGAATCATATTGCACTCCCGCATTTGGATTTTTTTTTATGAATATACCTGTTGTTTCATACAGGTGATCCAGTTTCGACATACATAATTTTAAATCGTTAAAATATTAAAATTGAAAGTTGTTCCAATTGGATTATGCATTTTAAGTGACTGGTTGCTGTCAAAAGTGTCAAATGCACAAATAACGATTAACTGTAGTCAATTAATAGCACTAATAATAGAACATTGTCTTCTTATTTTCGATTTGAAGCAGCGACAAATTCACAGGCAATTATTATCCTGCTATCGTCTCAAGGTCGATAGATAATGATTAAATTTTGAAATTTTGCATCCTCCTACCTTGAATTGAAATCATTATAATGATAGCAGACATTCAGGAAGGGCATGAGCATGGAGCGAGTGTCCTTGACAAGTGTGTAGCATTATTTCGTAATTAATGGCTTTGCAGTGAATAAATCAATTTGATTCGATTCCGACCATTTTTGTAGATTGGCAAACACTCTAATGCGCTCCATATTAGAACAAAATGGTATCTTATCAACATTCGATTTAATTAAATATGATTGTGAATCCTTTAAGCTTTTTATGGGTTTTGAATATTGTGGAACAGTATGTTTTTGTTGGACTGGATGATGAAATGTTACGAAATTCATGCCAATTTACTTTTTTCAATTTAACATGTAAATGTTGAGGTTTAGCGCGAATTTGCATATAGGATTTTTTAAAGCTGACGAAATTTGCTATACATTTTGTCTGAAAAGTTTGTCTGTTGAAGGTAACATTATCATTTTACCGGGCGTCCAAAATTCCTTAATCGATAAACGATTTTTTTTTTTAATTACGTTTTCTGTGATAACTAGAAAACGTTGAGGTTTAGTGAAAAGTTTCATAAAAGATTTTTTGAAGATGAGGAAATTTACTACAATTTTCATTTGAAAAGTTTTTCTATAAAATGTACCATTATCAGTATACAGAGCGTCAAAATGTATTGAATAATAAATCAATGATTTTGAATTTTTCAATATAACTGGAAAACGTTGAGGTTTACTGGAAAGTTTCATTCAAGATTTTTTCAAGATAAGGAAATTTCTTACAATTTTCATCTGAAAAGTTTTTCTATGAAATGTACCATTATCAATATACAGGGCGTTAAAATTTATTGAATAATAAATCGATGATTTGGATTTTTCAATATAACTGGAAAACGTTGAGGTTTAGCGGAAAGTTTCATATAAGACTTTTTGAAGATGAGGAAATTTACTACAATTTTCATCTGAAAAGTTTTTCTATTAAATGTACCATTATCAGTTTACAGGCCGTCAAAATTTATTGAATAAGGAATCGATGATTTTGAAATTTCAATATAACGGGAAAACGTTGAGGTTTACCGGAAACTTTCATGTAACATTTTTTAAAGATGAGAAAATTCCCTACAATTTTCATCTGGAAAGTTTTTCTATAAAATGTACCATTATCAATATACAGGGCGTCAAAATTTATTTAATAATAAATCAATGATTTTGAATTTTTCAATATAACTGGAAAACGTTGAGGTTTACCGGAAGGTTTCATAGAAGATTTTTTGAAGATGGAAAAATCTCCTACAATTTTCATCTGAAAAGTTTTTCTATAAAATATACCATTATCAATATACAGGGCGTCAAAATTTATTGAACATTAAATCGATGATTTTGAATTTTTCAATGTAACTGGAAAACGTTGAGGTTTACAGGAAAGTTTCATATAACATTTTTTGAAGATGAGGAAATTTCCTATAATTTTCATTTGAAAAGTTTTCATATCGGATGTACCATTGTCAGTATACAGGGCGTCAAAATTTATTGAATAATAAATTGATGATTTTGAATTTTTCAATATAACTGGAAAACGTTGAGGTTTACAGGAAAGTTTCATATAACATTTTTTAAAGATGAGAAAATTCTCTACAATTTTCATCTGGAAAGTTTTTCTATAAAATGTACCATTATCAATATACAGGGCGTTAAAATTTATTGAATAATAAATCGATGATTTTGAATTTTTCAATATAACGGGAAAACGTTGAAGTTTACCGGAAAGTTTCATATAAGACTTTTTGAAGATGAGGAAATTTACTACAATTTTCATCTGAAAAGTTTTTATATAAAATGTACCATTATCAGTATACAGGGCGTCAAAATTTATTGAATATCAAATCAATGATTTTGAATTTTTCAATATAACTGGAAAACGTTGAGGTTTACTGGAAAGTTTCATTTTAGATTTTTTCAAGATAAGGAAATTTCTTACAATTTTCATCTGAAAAGTTTTTCTATAAAATGTACCATTATCAATATACAGGGCGTTAAAATGTATTGAATAATAAATCGATGATTTTGAATTTTTCAATATAACGGGAAAACGTTGAGGTTTACCGGAAAGTTTCATATAAGACTTTTTGAAGATGAGGAAATTTACTACAATTTTCATCTGAAAAGTTTTTCTATAAAATGTACCATTATCAGTATACAGGGCGTCAAAATTTATTGAATAATAAATCGATGATTTTTAATCTTTCAATATAACTGGAAAACGTTGAGGTTTACCGGAAAGTTTCATACAAGACTTTTTTAAGATAAGGAAATTTCCTACAATTTTCATCTGAAAAGTTTTTTTTATAAAATGTACCATTATCAATATACAGGGCGTTAAAATTTATTGAATAATAAATCGATGATTTTGAATTTTTCAATATAACGGGAAAACGTTGAAGTTTACCGGAAAGTTTCATATAAGACTTTTTGAAGATGAGGAAATTTACTACAATTTTCATCTGAAAAGTTTTTTTTATAAAATGTACCATTATCAATATACAGGGCGTTAAAATTTATTGAATAATAAATCGATGATTTGGATTTTTCAATATAACTGGAAAACGTTGAGGTTTACTGGAAAGTTTCATTCAAGATTTTTTCAAGATAAGGAAATTTCTTACAATTTTCATCTAAAAAGTTTTTCTATAAAATGTACCATTATCAATATACAGGGCGTTAAAATTTATTGAATAATAAATTAATGGTTTGGAATTTTTCAATATAACTGGAAAACGTTGAGGTTTACTGGAAAGTTTCATTCAAGATTTTTTCAAGATAAGGAAATTTCTTACAATTTTCATCTGAAAAGTTTTTCTATAAAATGTACCATTATCAATATACAGGGCGTTAAAATTTATTGAATAATAAATCAATGATTTTGAATTTTTCAATATAACTGGAAAACGTTGAGGTTTACTGGAAAGTTTCATTCAAGATTTTTTCAAGATAAGGAAATTTCTTACAATTTTCATCTGAAAAGTTTTTCTATAAAATGTACCATTATCAATAAACAGGGCGTTAAAATGTATTGAATAATAAATCGATGAATTTGAATTTTTCAATATAACTGGAAAACGTTGAGGTTTACTGGAAAGTTTCATATAACATTTTTTAAAGATGAGAAAATTCTCTACAATTTTCATCTGGAAAGTTTTTCTATAAAATGTACGATTATCAGTATACAGGGCGTCAAAACTTATTGATTAAGGAATCGATGATTTTGAATTTTTCAGTATAACGGGAAAACGTTGAGGTTTACCAGAAAGTTTCATATAACATTTTTTAAAGATGAGAAAATTCTCTACCATTTTCATGTTGAAAGTTTTTCTATAAAATGTACCATTATCAATATACAGGGCGTCAAAATGTATTGAATATTGAATCGATGACTGAATTTTTCAATATGATTGGAAAACGTTGAGGTTAACTGGACAGTTTCATATAACATTTTTTAAAGATGAGAAAATTCTCTACCATTTTCATGCGGAAAGTTTTTCTATAAAATGTATCATTATCAGTATACAGGACGTCAAAATTTATTGAATATTAAATCGATGATTTTGAATTTCTCAATATAACTGGAAAACGTTGAGGTTTAGCGGAGAATTTCGTATAAAACTTTTTAAAGATTAGGAAATTTCCTACAATTTTTACCTGAAAAGTTTTTTTGTAAGAAGCACCGTTTTCACTATATACAGGGCATCCAAATTGCTTAAATCGTAAAACAACAATTTTTTGTTACTTTTTTCCTAATAACTAGAAAACGATGAGGTTGAGTGGAAATGTTTATAGTAGTTTTTTTAAAGATGAGGAAATTTCCTTCAACTTTCATCTGAGGAGTTTTTCCATAAACCCAACCATTTTCCATATACAGGGCTTCAAAAAAATCCTGATATTAAATGGCAAACAACGTCCATTTCCCCATTTTGCACCGGCTGCTGAAAAACAAATTTCCGCAAAACCCCATAAAAATGTCCAAAATGATAATTGATGATGCCATTTGTTTCAGCGTTGAAATTCAAATTAAGGAGCATCAAGTGATGGCCTAGATATCTACCTCAGCGACAGCTTGTGGCCATTATGAAAATAACTTGATATAAAATATTTGATATCAAAAATTGTACTCGTCTATTTATATAATTCAAAATAAAATTCATGGTCACCAACTGCGGTAGATACAATAAAAAAAAATTAAACCCATAAATTCCCCCTGTCTATGACATATTGCATCAAACAATCTATTTTTATTAATTTTTCCGTTGGTTTTGTTTTTTCGAAAATTGCCAAAAGTCGTAAATACGTCCAGATTTGATGTTTTGATAAATTTATTCGATTTCCAGATGTTGGGGAACGTTTTTTCCGTTACCCTTTGAAAGAGCCTCGCAGAAATCGTGGTGGGATCCGACCTTTGATTCGGAGATACTGGAGGATCAGTACAAGAAAAGTGTGTTTCCGCACAACAGGTTCAAATTCAGGTATGAACATTTCATGTGAGGAGGAGTTACTCTTCAAACATTCCTCATTTTTGGGGCTCTATTGGTCCCCATTGAATTCCTATGAATTTTTATGTTGACGTGTTTAAAAATCATGTTGAAGTTCATGGGGCTGTGGGAGGTGTTTGTGAAGTTGTAGATTGTTGAAGTATTGAAGAATTACTCCTCAAACGTTCCTCTTCAAGGTGCTTTCAGTGCGCAACTCCTATCAAACTCCCATGAATTTGTATGTTGATGTACCTTCTCTAAAGGTTGTTAAAGATAGCACGTTTTTTGCGATGTTGCTGTTTGTAAAAATGTCATTATTTTGATTCTGTTTTTCCTGTTGATTTAGAGTAGGACAAAAAAAATTGATAATTCTACAGTCTTGCAAAAAAGTATCTTCAAAAAATCCCAAAAATTCCTGAAAAGAAGAAGTAGCAAGGTCGACATTTCTTGAATAAAGTCGTAATTCCGTAAATTACTTGGAAATTCCTGCAAAAAAATTAATTCTGGAAAGAAAATGCTAGAAATTTCGGTTTAGAACAAGTACTTCCGTAACAACAAGGAATTTCTTGAATAAAGTGGTAATTCCAGAGATTACTGCAAAAAAGTAATTAATAAATGATAATATTTCGAAAAGAAAGAAAGAAATTTCTATAAAAAAGTGATAATTTCTGAAAAAAATCCTAGACATTTCTGCCTAGAAGTAGTAATTCCGTAACAACAATCTCAAAATTTCATAAAAAAGCCGGAATTACGATAAAAACTTGCATGGAAAAAAATCGTGATTCTGAGAAAAATGTGGTAATTCTTGTGAAAAAGGTTATGATTTTGTTAAATAATTCTAAACATTTTTGCAAAAAAAATAGTGATTCTTTTAATAATCCTAGAAATTCCTAAAATGGTGTACAAGGTCGAAATTTATTGAATAAAGTCGTGATTCCAGAAATTACTTGGAAATTCCTGCACAAAAAGTAATTCCTTCTTGAAGAATAATGCTAGAAATTCCAGTATATAGGTAGTAATTTCGTAACAACAATGTCAAAATTCCATAAAAAAGCCGGTATTTCGATAAAAATTTAAAATTTATTAAAAAAAAAACGTAATTCTGGAAGTGATTTCTTTTCTTTCTTTTGAAACAGGTAATGATTTTGGTAAATAATTCTAAAAAAAAAAGTAGTAATTCCTTCGAAAATTCTAGAAATTCCTAAAAAGATGTAATGATGTAATGATAATGATAATGCTAGAAATTCCGGTTAAGAAGTAATAATTCCGTAGCAACAATGTCAAACATTTTATAAAAAAGCTGGAATTTCTATGAAAACTTGCAACTGGAATGGTAATTCTGAAAAAAAAGTAGTAATTCCTGGAAAAAAGGTTGTTTTTTGGTATATCATTCTAGACAATGTTGCAAAAAAGTAGTAATTCCTTGAATTTCCTCAAAAGAAGTCATAATTCCGTAACAACAACCTCGAAATACATCGAATAAAGTTGTAATTTCGGAAATTACTTTGACATTCCAGCGACAAAAAAAAATTACTTTCAAAAAGTCATAATTTCTTTTTTTTTTTTTTTTTTTTTTTTTTTTTTTTTTTTTTTTTTTTTTTTAAATCCCAGGCATTACTACCGAGAATTAGTTATTTCTTCGATTAAAATTTGCACCTTAAAAATGGTAATTCTGAAGCAGTGGTAATTCCTGGAAAAAGGTTGTTTTTTTGGTAAATCATTCTATACAATATTGCAAAAAAGTAGTAATTTCTTTAAAAAATCCTAGAATTTCCCGAAAAAAAGTCATAATTCCGCAACAACAAGGTCGTAATACATTGAATAAAGTCGTGATTCCGGAAATTACTTGGAAATTCCTGCGACAAAAAAGAAATTTCTTTCAAAATGTCATAATTTCTGGAAAAAAACCCAGGCATTACTACCGAGAATTAGTAATTTCATAACAACAATGTGAAAATTCCATAAACAAAGCAGGAATTTCGATTGAAATTTGCAACTGAAAAATGGGAATTGTGAAACAAAGTGGGAATTTCTGAAAAAAAGGTTGTTTTTTTTTGGTAAATCATTCTTTACAATATTGCAAAAAATTAGTAATTTCTTCAAAAAAATCCTAGAATTTCCCGAAAAAAAGTCATAATTCCGCAACAACAAGGTCGTAATACATTGAATAAAGTCGTGATTCCGGAAATTACTTGGAAATTCCTGCGACAAAAAAGAAATTTCTTTCAAAATGTCATAATTTCTGGAAAAAATCCCAGGCATTACTACCGAGAATTAGTAATTTCATAACAACAATGTAAAAATTCCATAAACAAAGCAGGAATTTCGATTGAAATTTGCAACTGAAAAATGGTAGTTGTGAAACAAAGTGGGAATTTCTGAAAAAAAGGTTGTTTTTTTTTGGTAAATCATTCTATACAATGTTGCAAAAAATTAGTAATTTCTTCAAAAAAATCCTAGAATTTCCCGAAAAAAAGTCATAATTCCGCAACAACAAGGTTGTAATACATTGAATAAAGTCGTAATTCCGGAAATTACTTGGAAATTCCTGCGACAAAAAAGAAATTTCGTTCAAAATGTCATAATTTCTGGAAAAAAACCCAGGCATTACTACCGAGAATTAGTAATTTCATAACAACAATGTAAAAATTCCATAAACAAAGCAGGAATTTCGATTAAAATTTGCAACTTAAAAATGGTAATTCTGAAGCAGTGGTAATTCCTGGAAAAAGGTTGTTTTTTTGGTAAATCATTCTATACAATGTTGCAAAAAATTAGTAATTTCTTCAAAAAAATCCTAGAATTTCCCGAAAAAAAGTCATAATTCCGCAACAACAAGGTCGTAATACATTGAATAAAGTCGTGATTCCGGAAATTACTTGGAAATTCCTGCGACAAAAAAGAAATTTCTTTCAAAATGTCATAATTTCTGGAAAAAATCCCAGGCATTACTACCGAGAATTAGTAATTTCATAACAACAATGTAAAAATTCCATAAACAAAGCAGGAATTTCGATTAAAATTTGCAACTTAAAAATGGTAATTCTGAAGCAGTGGTAATTCCTGGAAAAAGGTTGTTTTTTTGGTAAATCATTCTATACAATGTTGCAAAAAAGTAGTAATTTCTTTAAAAAATCCTAGAATTTCTCGAAAAAAGTCATAATTCCGCAACAACAAGGTCGTAATACATTGAATAAAGTCGTGATTCCTGAAATTATTTGGGAATTTCTGCGACAAAAAAGAAATTTTTTTAAAAAAGTCATAATTTCTGGAAAAAATCCCAGGCATTATCGAGAATTAGTAATTTCATAACAACAATGTCAAAATTCCATAAACAAAGCAGGAATTTCGGTTGCAACTGAAAAATGGTAATTGTGAAACAAAGTGGGAATTTCTGGAAAAAAGGTTGTTTTTTTTGGTAAATCATGTTGCAAAAAAGTAGTAAATTCTTCAAAAAAATCCTAGAATTTCTCGAAAAAAAGTCATAATTCCGCAACAACAAGGTCGTAATACATTGAATAAAGTCGTATTTCAATGCAATTTAATGAAAAATGTGGTTATTTTGAAAACAATAATAATTTGAAAAAGTATCAATTTCGGAAAATAATTCCAAACAGTCCTGCAAAACGTAGTAACTTCTTTGAAAATGCTATGAATTCCTTAAAAGTAGTAATATTCCGGAACAATTATAACGAAATTTATTGAATAAAGTCGTAATTCCGGAAAACAACTTGAAAATTCCGGAAAACAATCATAAATATTCTTGCAAACAAGATAGTACTTAATTCCTTTAAAAAAGTCATAATTTTTGCAAAAAATCGTCATTCTTTTGAGAAAAACTAATAATTTCTGGGAAAAAGTAATAATTCCGTAACAATAATGACGAAATCAGTTGATTAAAGTTGTAATTCTGGAAAAAAGTTGTAATTTTGTTGAAAAATCCCAGGAATTTCTGAAAAAAAAAGTAATTCCGTAACAAGTACTGTGAATCCACCCTTAGATTGTGTTGAACGGACGGATAACTGAACGGCGACCAAACTCCTCCCCTTTATCTATTGTAACCAATTAAATAGTATGACGTCAGTGTGAGTACTAGTGAAAGTTCCCAATCAAAAAAATCCCATCATTATTATCACAACTATAAATATTTGCGTCAATTAATCCCCGATAAACTTAATTTTGCCTTTATTAAATCCAAGACTGTTGTTTGCTCGATCTAATCCACATGCAAAATATAATAATTTATTATCTTTCAGATATGCTCTATGGTACACCATTGTGGTGTCCATCTGCTGGATCGTGTACATATCCATTGACGGTTTATTTGCCACCAATCAAATTCCGTTTTACCGTCTGATATTATTTTTGGTCTTGCTGTGCTACAACATTCTCGTGTTGTTGTTGACGTACACGGAGCTGTTCCAGCGACACTGCGCCACCATCAGCGTCATCTATGCCATCACCTCGCTCATTCTCAGCCTGTGTTTTCTGATTATATCGGAAAATGGGGCATTTTGCCATTGCATTCAATTATTGATATTAATCTATACTCTGATACCGTTAAAGTTGTACATGGCTTTGACGTTGACTGTTTTGTACTCGGTCAGCTTCGAGCTGATTGTTGCGTGGATCAATGCAGCCCATCAGCCATTGTTGATCATATTCACCAAAGTGATGTCGCACATGGCCATAGATGTGATAGGATTGCATATATACTTGATGAGCAACGTGCGCATGCGGCAAACTTTCATGAAAGTCGGCCAGAGTTTGTTGGTTAGAAAACAACTGGAGCTGGAGAAGCGGCTTAAGGAGAATATGATACACTCGTTGATGCCCCCTCTGGTGGCCAATTGGTTGTTGAGTGAGGATGAGAGCTTCAATCGACGACCATCGGCTGATTCGGACAACAACGACATTCGTTCGTTATTCCGACCATTTAATATGGACACAATGAACAATGTGAGCATTTTATTTGCTGACATTGTGGGTTTTACCAAAATGTCCAGCAACAAAAGTGCTGAACAACTAGTGGAGATCCTCAACAATTTATTTCAACGCTTTGATGACTTGTGCTCTGATCACTTTTGCGAAAAAATATCGACGTTAGGCGACTGTTACTACTGCGTAAGCGGCTGTCCTAAACCAAGGGACGATCATGCGCAATGCTGCGTCGAAATGGGCTTGAGCATGATTCAAGCAATAAAACAATTCGACCAAGAGCACTCTGAGGGCATAAACATGCGCGTGGGCATCCACACCGGTACAGTCCTATGCGGCATTGTTGGCACAAAACGGTTTAAATTTGACGTGTGGAGCAACGATGTTACTCTAGCGAACAAAATGGAAAGCACCGGCAAACCAGGCATGGTTCATATATCCGAAAAAACCCTGTTGTTTTTGCATAATAAATATCTGCTAGAAGAGGGCGATAGTATACTAGGGTTGAAAACCTACTTCATACTAGGCCGCAAGAGCGAGTGTCCGTCGTATCAGGGCAGTATACGATCTGAGGGGCGGCAGAAGTATGCGAATTCGTTGCAGTTGTTTGTGTCGCCGCCGTCGATGTCGCCACATACGCGGCCGAGGGTGTTGTCGTGTGATACGTCGCACATGAAGGTGCCGCAGAATAAGAATTATTTGTCGCCGGATTCGTGTATTGTCAAGGCGAGCAGTTTGCCCAGTATACTAGGTGAGTGTTGCTGTGTAAACGGGGTCAGGTTTTACCATTGTTATGTGGGCAATTGACTAGGTTTACTAGGTTATTTGCTTGAGTTAGTTTACCCAATAAATTTGGTTGGTTAGTTTGGGAGGAGGGACGCTACCGACATCTCTATTTATTTATTTTTTTTGAACAACCACATGTGATTTTTTTAACGCAAAATTTGAAAAATATAAACTGATGAAATGTATTTAATTTTCAATAACAATATTGTTCTTAAATTATGTTCGATTTTACTTAAAAACCAGTGGGGCATCACTGTTGAATTATTTTAATGACAGAATAGACGCCACTGCTTTTTCAAAAGTTGGATATTATTTTTGGATTTAGTGATGGAAAATATTATTCTTGCGAAAAAAATCAAATTCATTTATTCACTTCACCCTGGAGTTACGACAAAAAAACTTTGATTTTAAGTTTTTCTCAAATATTTCATGAACGGTTACTTGTAGCTCAAAAGTGAAAAAAAAACAAAATTCACATACTTTGAAATTCTATACACAAGATGATATAATTTGTTTCTTGTTATTATTTTATTTTGCAATAAATCTGAAAATAATTGATATTTCCAAAACAGGTAATTATAGGTATAGGATATTGAACATGAAATATTTCTAGAATTGTCTAAAGAATCCAAAAAATGAATAATATACTGGGTGTTGTATTTAATTGTATTGTATTTTGCAGTGAAACTTTAACAGAACATATTTCAATGAAATTTTCAAAATTTGACAAAAATAACTGATTTTGATTATACAAGGATTCAGATAGAACATTGAAAAATAAGATGACAAGTTCCCGTAAACTTTTTTCCTAGAGCCCCTCTCTACGGAGATACGGGCCCCGAAAGGACGCCACTGGAAATCAATTTTTCTTGAATAACTTTTTAACCACTCAAAATAATTTGTTGAAAATTTAATGTGATAAACAGTAAACATTACCTCTTAAAATACTGCCCGTAAAACATAATTAGCTTTTTTAGTTTACCAGGGGCGGACTAGGTTGTACATTCTAATGCTTAAATTTCCAACACCCTGTGTGATAAAGACTTGAAAAAAATAGATTTAGATAGCCTGAATCTTAGGCTACAAAAAAGGTGCTCTTGTTTATTATCGATAAAATAAACCGTTTTCGAGAAAAAAAATATTTTTATTGAAAAAACCATCGAAAATAGCCATAATGCAGTGCTGCTCTTGCCAAATTTTAAAAAAAAATTCAAACCTTTATTTTTCTCGAAATGTTTATGAATATTAACCTGAAAAAATAAATGCAAATGCAATTCGAAAAAAACAGGTTCACATTTTTTTTTAATAATTTCGTCAAGGGCACCACTTCGTCATGGCTTTTTTCGAGGTTTTTTTCAATAAAACGGTTTATTTTATCGATAATGAACAAGAGTACCTTTTTTGTAGCCTAAGTTTCAGGCTATCAAATTTTATTTTTTTCAAGTATATACAGGGTGTTGAAAATTTAAGCATTAAAATGTACAACCTAGTCCGCCCCTGGTAAACTAAACAAGTTAATTATGTTTCAAGGGCAGTATTTTAAGAGGTAATGTTTACTGTTTATCATATTAAATTTTCATCAAATTATATCAAGTGTTTTAAAAGCTATTCAAAAAAAATTGATTTCCAGTGGCGTCCTTTCGGGGCCCGTATCTCCGTAGTGAGGGCCTCTAGGAAAAAAGTTCACTGGAACTTGCCATTTTATTTCCAATGTTCTACCTGGATTCGAGAGATCTCCCAGATTTCCCCGGACACCCTGTATAGAGTGAATAATGCAAACTTGTCCAATTTTCAAAGTAAAGTAAAACTTCAAAATTTTCCCATTTGCACAATTTTGGACATTTTCGAGTGAAACTTTGACAGAATTCTCTTTATAGTTTTTATTTCGATGGAGAATATTCAAAATTTGGCTAAAATGAGAGATTTTTAATATACAGGGTGAATTATGCAAACGTGTCCAATTTACAAAGTAAAACTTCGAAATTGTTCCATTTGCACGATTTTGGATATTTTCAAGTGAAACTTTCATAGAATTTTCTTAACAGAACATATCTGAATCAACAATATTCAAAATAAGCCAAACATAGCTGATTTTCAATATACAGGGTGAATTATGCAAACGTGTCCAATTTCAAAAGTGAAACTTCAAAACTGTCCTAGGTGCACAATTTTTGATATTTTCCAGTGAAACTTTGACAGAATTCTCTTTCAAGGACATATTTCAATGAACAATTTTCAAAATTTGGCAAAAATGACTGATTTTGAATATACTGGGTGAATTATGCAAACGTGTCCAATTTACAAAGTAAAACTTCGAAATTGTTCCATTTGCACGATTTTGGATATTTTCAAGTGAAACTTTCATAGAATTTTCTTAACAGAACATATCTGAATCGACAATATTCAAAATAAGCCAAACATAGCTGATCTTTAATATACAGGGAGAATTATGCAAACGTGTCCAATTTCAAAAGTGAAACTTCAAAACTGTCCTAGGTGCCCAATTTTGGATATTTTCCAGTGAAACTTTGACAGAATTCTCTTTCAAGGATATATTTCAATGAACAATTTTCAAAATGTGGCAAAAATAACTGATTTTGAATATACAGGGTGAATTATGCAAACGTGTCCAATTTACAAAGTAAAACTTCGAAATTGTTCCATTTGCACGATTTTGGATATTTTCAAGTGAAACTTTCATAGAATTTTCTTAACAGAACATATCTGAATCGACAATATTCAAAATAAGCCAAACATAGCTGATCTTTAATATACAGGGTGAATTATGCAAACGTGTCCAATTTCAAAAGTGAAACTTCAAAACTGTCCTAGGTGCCCAATTTTGGATATTTTCCAGTGAAACTTTGACAGAATTCTCTTTCAAGGATATATTTCAATGAACAATTTTCAAAATGTGGCAAAAATAACTGATTTTGAATATACAGGGTGAATTATGCAAACGTGTCCAATTTACAAAGTAAAACTTCGAAATTGTTCCATTTGCACGATTTTGGATATTTTCAAGTGAAACTTTCATAGAATTTTCTTAACAGAACATATCTGAATCGACAATATTCAAAATAAGCCAAACATAGCTGATCTTTAATATACAGGGTGAATTATGCAAACGTGTCCAATTTCAAAAGTGAAACTTCAAAACTGTCCTAGGTGCCCAATTTTGGATATTTTCCAGTGAAACTTTGACAGAATTCTCTTTCAAGGATATATTTCAATGAACAATTTTCAAAATGTGGCAAAAATAACTGATTTTGAATATACAGGGTGAATTATGCAAACGTGTCCAATTTACAAAGTAAAACTTCGAAATTGTTCCATTTGCACGATTTTGGATATTTTCAAGTGAAACTTTCATAGAATTTTCTTAACAGAACATATCTGAATCGACAATATTCAAAATAAGCCAAACATAGCTGATCTTTAATATACAGGGTGAATTATGCAAACGTGTCCAATTTCAAAAGTGAAACTTCAAAACTGTCCTAGGTGCCCAATTTTGGATATTTTCCAGTGAAACTTTGACAGAATTCTCTTTCAAGGATATATTTCAATGAACAATTTTCAAAATGTGGCAAAAATAACTGATTTTGAATATACAGGGTGAATTATGCAAACGTGTCCAATTTACAAAGTAAAACTTCGAAATTGTTCCATTTGCACGATTTTGGATATTTTCAAGTGAAACTTTCATAGAATTTTCTTAACAGAACATATCTGAATCGACAATATTCAAAATAAGCCAAACATAGCTGATCTTTAATATACAGGGTGAATTATGCAAACGTGTCCAATTTCAAAAGTGAAACTTCAAAACTGTCCTAGGTGCCCAATTTTGGATATTTTCCAGTGAAACTTTGACAGAATTCTCTTTCAAGGATATATTTCAATGAACAATTTTCAAAATGTGGCAAAAATAACTGATTTTGAATATACAGGGTGAATTATGCAAACGTGTCCAATTTACAAAGTAAAACTTCGAAATTGTTCCATTTGCACGATTTTGGATATTTTCAAGTGAAACTTTCATAGAATTTTCTTAACAGAACATATCTGAATCGACAATATTCAAAATAAGCCAAACATAGCTGATCTTTAATATACAGGGTGAATTATGCAAACGTGTCCAATTTCAAAAGTGAAACTTCAAAACTGTCCTAGGTGCCCAATTTTGGATATTTTCCAGTGAAACTTTGACAGAATTCTCTTTCAAGGATATATTTCAATGAACAATTTTCAAAATGTGGCAAAAATAACTGATTTTGAATATACAGGGTGAATTATGCAAACGTGTCCAATTTACAAAGTAAAACTTCGAAATTGTTCCATTTGCACGATTTTGGATATTTTCAAGTGAAACTTTCATAGAATTTTCTTAACAGAACATATCTGAATCGACAATATTCAAAATAAGCCAAACATAGCTGATCTTTAATATACAGGGTGAATTATGCAAACGTGTCCAATTTCAAAAGTGAAACTTCAAAACTGTCCTAGGTGCCCAATTTTGGATATTTTCCAGTGAAACTTTGACAGAATTCTCTTTCAAGGACATATTTCAATGAACAATTTTCAAAATTTGGCAAGAATGACTGATTTTGAATATACAGGGTGAATTATGCAAACGTGTCCAATTTTCAAAGTAAAACTTCAAAATTGTTGCATTTGCACTATTTTGGATGTTTTCAAGTGAAACTTTCATAGAATTTTCTTAACAGAACATATCTGAATCAACAATATTCAAAATAAGCCAAACATAGCTGATTTTTAATATACAGGGTGAATTATGCAAAAGTGTCCAAATCAAAAGTGAAACTTCAAAACTGTCCTAGGTGCCCAATTTTGGATATTTTCCAGTGAAACTTTGACAGAATTCTCTTTCAAGGATATATTTCAATGAACAATTTTCAAAATGTGGCAAAAATAACTGATTTTGAATATACAGGGTGAATTATGCAAACGTGTCCAATTTACAAAGTAAAACTTCGAAATTGTTCCATTTGCACGATTTTGGATATTTTCAAGTGAAACTTTCATAGAATTTTCTTAACAGAACATATCTGAATCGACAATATTCAAAATAAGCCAAACATAGCTGATCTTTAATATACAGGGTGAATTATGCAAACGTGTCCAATTTCAAAAGTGAAACTTCAAAACTGTCCTAGGTGCCCAATTTTGGATATTTTCCAGTGAAACTTTGACAGAATTCTCTTTCAAGGACATATTTCAATGAACAATTTTCAAAATTTGGCAAGAATGACTGATTTTGAATATACAGGGTGAATTATGCAAACGTGTCCAATTTACAAAGTAAAACTTCGAAATTGTTCCATTTGCACGATTTTGGATATTTTCAAGTGAAACTTTCATAGAATTTTCTTAACAGAACATATCTGAATCGACAATATTCAAAATAAGCCAAACATAGCTGATCTTTAATATACAGGGTGAATTATGCAAACGTGTCCAATTTCAAAAGTGAAACTTCAAAACTGTCCTAGGTGCACAATTTTGGATATTTTCCAGTGAAACTTCAACAGAATTCTTTTTCAAGGACATATTTCAATGAACAATTTTCAAAATTTGGCAAAAATGACTGATTTTGAATATACAGGGTGAATTATGCAAACGTGTCCAATTTCAAAGGTGAAACTTCAAAATTGTTCCATTTGCACTATTTTGGATGTTTTCAAGTGAAACTTTCATTGAGTTTTCTTAACAGAACATATCTGAATCGACAATATTCAAAATAAGCCAAACATAGCTGATTTTTAATATACAGGGTGAATTATGCAAACGTGTCCAATTTCAAAAGTGAAACTTCAAAACTGTCCTGGTTGCACAATTTTGAATATTTTCAAGTGAAATTTTGACAAAAATCTCTTTAGCGATTACATTTTGATGAAGAATATTCAAAATTTGCAAAAAATAACTGGTTTCAAATATAGAGGGAGAATTGTGAACTTTCACAGAAGTCTCCTTAAAAAATATATATATATATACAATCAATATAAATCAATAATGATTTCCACCAGACTCTGAAAACGAACAAGACCCGCCAGATGGCAGCACCGCAGACAACATAAAAACCCCCACCTCAACGGCCAGTTCCGGCAAATACTCAATGAAACTGAAAAACTTTAAAATTCCAAAATTCATGCGCAGAACCAGCACGTGCGATGCTAAACCGGAAGTGGAAGTGGATTTTGTGTCCGGTGTTACGGATGTGAGTGAAGAGGGTTATCAACAAGTATGTAATAAATGGGTTTGAGATTTTTTGCGAGTTTCTCGTGTTACAGGTACCAACAATCATCGAACCCACGCCGGTAAACGGTAAAAAAGACTCGGTAACAACGATTACATCGAAATATGAAGACTTTCCCGCTTGCGAGGAACCAATAGACATTAAATCTTACATTAGTCATTCACGCAGCGACATTGGGGCCTTTGATTATTCAACTTCAGATTTTG
Source organism: Orchestes rusci (assembly GCA_958502075.1). NCBI lineage: Eukaryota > Metazoa > Arthropoda > Insecta > Coleoptera > Curculionidae > Orchestes > Orchestes rusci. The sequence goes on along the minus strand of OY293304.1, from coordinate 112,085,879 downwards.
TCAGAGGAGGTTGGTTGATATTTTTCATTCAAAGGTATAATCAATGCATTCACCTAGATGGCGTTGATTAGGATTGACAAATGACAAGTGACAATTTATTGACTCAATCCCATTGCAGGAAGTTACAAAAACCAATTTGGCCGTCCATACAACGATTTTTCGCTGCTAACCAGAGCGGGAAGCAGCAGATCGCGTCGTGGAAGATCGCCGAACTTCGACTTTGTCGATCCTGTCGAAAGGTTGGTTGACAGCATGCGGCGTTGCCACATATTACCATTTTGTTGTCGTTTTTACTAACAAAGAGTTTATTTCCATTTTAGTGGTTACTCTTTTAGGGCGAGAAGTGCAACAGTTACAGTGGGCACTGTGACGAGGCCGAAACGGTCTTTTGATGTGCCGTGTAAACTCAATTGTGCCACGCTGGATGAGTATCCGCATAGCAGAAAGGATTCGGGCATTCGCAGTAATAGCAGGAGGAGTAGTTTGCAGGTGCGTCTAAATATTGAAATAACTCGGCTTGGATGAGTTTTTTCTGAGAAAGTCTTGCACCACTGTTTATGTTGGACAAAACTAGCCTTACTTAATTGTTGAAATAAAAAAGTTGTCAAAATCTTGAGTTGGGTGATCTTTTTCACAAAAATTCTCGCACCACTATTTTAGTTAGTCAAAACTACCGTTACTTGATATGTCGCACTGTGGGTCTAAATGTTAAAATAACAAAGTTGCCAAAATCTCGAGTTGGGTGATTTTTTTCTCAAATATTCTTGCTTCACTGTTTTAGTTAGACCAAACACTATGGGTCTAAATGTTAAAATAACAAAGTTGCCAACATCTCGAAATGGGTGATTTTTTTCTTAAAAATTCTTGCACCACTGTTTTAGTTAGGCAAAACTACCCTTACTTGATATGTCGCACCGTGGGTCTAAATGTTGAAATAACAAAGTTGCCAAAATCTCGAGTTGGGTGATTTTTTTCTTAAAAATTCTTGCACCACTGTTTTAGTTAGACAAAACTACCCTTACTTGATATGTCGCACCGTGGGTCTAAATGTTAAAATAACAAAGTTGCCAAAATCTCGAGTTGGGTGATTTATTTCTCAAAAATTCTTGCACCATTTCTTTAGTTAGGCAAAACTACCCTTACTTGATATGTCGCACTGTGGGTCTAAATGTTGAAATAACAAAGTTGCCAAAATCTCGAGTTGGGTGATTTTTTTCTTAAAAATTCTTGCACCACTGTTTTAGTTAGGCAAAACTACCCTTACTTGATATGTGTCGCACTGTGGGTCTAAATGTTGAAATAACAAAGTTGCCAAAATCTCGAGTTGGGTGATTTTTTTCTTAAAAATTCTTGCACCACTGTTTTAGTTAGGCAAAACTACCCTTACTTGATATGTCGCACCGGTGGTCTAAATGTTGAAATAACAAACTTGCCAAAATCTCGAGTTGGGTGTTTTTTTTCTTAAAAATTCTTGCACCACTGTTTTGGTTAGGCAAAACTACCCTTACTTGATATGTCGCTCTGTGGGTCTAAATGTTAAAATAACAAAGTTGCCAAAATCTCGATTTGGGTGATTTATTTCTCAAAAATTCTTGCACCACTGTTTTAGTTAGGCAAAACTACCCTTACTTGATATGTCGCTCTGTGGGTCTAAATGTTAAAATAACAAAGTTGCCAAAATCTCGAGTTGGGTGATTTATTTCTCAAAAATTCTTGCACCATTTCTTTAGTTAGGCAAAACTACCCTTACTTGATATGTCGCACTGTGGGTCTAAATGTTGAAATAACAAAGTTGCCAAAATCTCGAGTTGGGTGATTTTTTTCTTGAAAATTCTTGCACCACTGTTTTAGTTAGGCAAAACTACCCTTACTTGATATGTCGCACTGTGGGTCTAAATGTTGAAATAACAAAGTTGCCAAAATCTCGAGTTGGGTGATTTTTTTCTTAAAAATTCTTGCACCACTGTTTTAGTTAGGCAAAACTACCCTTACTTGATATGTCGCACCGGTGGTCTAAATGTTGAAATAACAAACTTGCCAAAATCTCGAGTTGGGTGTTTTTTTTCTTAAAAATTCTTGCACCACTGTTTTAGTTAGGCAAAACTACCCTTACTTGATATGTCGCACTGTGGGTGTAAATGTTAAGATAACAAAGTTGCCAAAATCTCGACTTGGGTGATTTATTTCTCAAACATTCTTGCACCATTTCTTTAGTTAGGCAAAACTACCCTTACTTGATATGTCGCACTGTGGGTCTAAATGTTAAAATAACAAAGTTGCCAAAATCTCGAGTTGGGTGATTTTTTTCTTAAAAATTCTTGCACCACTGTTTTAGTTAGGCAAAACTACCCTTACTTGATATGTCGCACTGTGGGTCTAAATGTTGAAATAACAAAGTTGCCAAAATCTCGAGTTGGGTGATTTTTTTCTTAAAAATTCTTGCACCACAGTTTAAGTTAGACAAACTAGCCTTACTTGATATGTCGCACAATGGGTCTAAATGTTATAATAACGAAGTTGCCAGAATCTCGAGTTGGGTGATTTTTTTCTCAAAAATTCTTGCACCACTGTTTAAGTTAGACAAAACTAGCCTTACTTGATATGTCGCACAATGGGTCTAAATGTTAAAATAACGAAGTTGCCAGAATCTCGAGTTGGGTGATTTTTTTCTAAATAATTCTTGCACCACTGTTTAAGTTAGACAAAACTACCCTTACTTGATATGTCGCACTATGGGTCTAAATGTTGAAATAACAAAGTTGCCAAAATCTCGAGTTGGGTGATTTTTTTCTAAAAAATTCTTGCACCACTGTTTAAGTTAGACAAAACTAGCCTTACTTGATATGTCGCACAATGGGTCTAAATGTTATAATAACAAAGTTGCCAAAATCTCGAGTTGGGTGATTTTTTTCTCAAAAATTCTTGCACCACTGTTTAAGTTAGACAAAACTAGCCTCACTTGATATGTCGCACTATGGGTCTAAATGTTAAAATAACAAAGTTGCCAAAATCTCGAGTTGGGTGATTTATTTCTCAAAAATTCTTGCACAACTGTTTTAGTTAGACAAAACTAACCTTATTTGATATGTCGCACTATGGGTATAAATGTCAAAATAACAAATCTATCAAAAACCTAGCTTTGGTTAGTTGTTTCTCATAGATTCAATTAGATTGAGCCTTTCACGCCATCTATCTATTCCAGATCGACAATCGCCTACTCAATCACCATCGCGTGTCCGGCTACTACACCTCCAGCCAAGTGTCCATGACCTCCACCAAACCGCCTACCGCCCCCTGCAACGGCCCCTTTTTCGACAACTACGGCATACAGAACTTGCGCAAACAATCCGACCGCCAACTAATCCGCTGCGTCCAGGACTACTCCAAATCACAAGGGGCCTACTTCGTCAAACCGCCCCTGAGCCCATGGACTTTATTCTTCAAGGACAAAGACATGGAGCAGGAGTACCGCGCGAATGTGCACCGAATCCACAATAATTTGGAAATCAGCACGTTGGCCAATTCCCGGTTCAACACGTATGTCGATGTGTTTGTGTCGCTGGTGGTGTTCATGGTGGTCGTAGCGACAGTGGGGTTTGTCTATGGGGTCACCAAAGTATGGCTGATGGTGTTCATGGTGTGTTGCCTGTTGCAAGTGTTAAACTTGGGCTTGTGCATTGTGCCCATTGTCCGATGGACAGACCGGATTTGTTGGTGCTCCAGCCGGTTTTACCGTTGGAATGTTTTCGGTGTGATCCTGGTGAGTCTCCCAATTGTCACCGTGCTGGTTAACTTGTTGTTTGACCGCAACATCAGCGCCAGTCACGTGCACTTGTACAGCTACCCCCTCTATGTGGGACTGATGCACTTCTGCAACTTTACCCAATTGAATTGCTGGATCAAAAGCAGCGTTGCCACGCTGATGGGCGTAGCCTTTGGATGTATATTTGTGATAAACCAATGCTCTTATGATCAGTTACCTGCTAGTTTAACGTGTTTAATGCGCAACTCCACCGTTATTGTGGACTTTGCCATGTTGCTCATTTTGGTGTGGCTGTTAAACCGCGAGTTTGAAATCGGCTATCGGTTGAGTTTTCATACTAGTTATGTTGCGCAAAGGGACAAGGCGCATGTGCAAAGCCTCAAAAACCAAGCGGATTATTTGATTTATAATATAGTACCGGAACACGTGGCCGAGCAGCTGAAAAAGGACGCAAAGTACTCGGAAAATTTCAAAAACGTCGGTGTTATGTTTGCAAGTATTGTGAATTTCAACGAAATGTACGACGAAAGCTTCGAAGGGGGGCGCGAGTATCTGCGCGTGCTCAACGAACTAATCGGCGACTTTGACGAGTTGCTCTATCGCGACGAATTCCAAAGTGTGGAAAAAATCAAAACAATCGGCTCGACCTTTATGGCAGCCAGTGGGTTGAATTCGCAAATGCGCGCGCGTCAGATCAACCCCCACGAGCACCTGTACACCCTGATGGAGTTTGCTATTGAGATGCAAAACGTCGTGGAAAAATTCAACAACGATTTGCTCGAATTCAACCTGATCATTCGTATTGGGTACAACTTTGGTGACGTCACCGCTGCTGTTATCGGCAACACCAAACTATACTACGATATATGGGGCGATGCGGTTAATATAGCCTCCCGCATGGATAGTACGGGGGTGAACGGGAGGGTTCAAATGGGCGAACATTGTTTGCCTGTGTTGGAGAGGAGGTTTGAGTTTGAGCGGCGCGGGCCTGTTTACGTCAAGGGCAAGGATAATATGAATGTTTACTTGTTGAAGGGGCGCAGAGAGGGGGTTGGTGCTGATTGAGGTGTGTAAGGGAGTGGTTTGGAGGGGGCATGGGGTGTATCGTGATTTCGTGTTCCACGTGTTTTAGTTGAACAAGGTGATTTTCATGGTGGCGTACTAAAAAAATCAACAAAGTCTCTGTTTTTTTAAAAAAAATTGCATCTGTTCAAGTTCAAATAACTTAATTGACAAAATCTAGGCTTGGGTGAGTATTTTTCCCAAAAATTCTTGCACCACTGTTTTAGTTAGGCAAAACTAGCCTTACTTCATATGTCGCACTATTGGTCCAAATTTTGAAATAACAAAGTTGTCAAAATCTCGACTTGGAGGAGTTTTTTTCGAAAAAAATTGTGCACCACTGTTTTAGTTAGGCAAAACTAGCCTTACTTCATATGTCACACTATTGGTTCAAATTTTGAAATGGAAAAGTTGTCAAAATCTCGGATTGGAGGAGTTTTTTCGAAAAAAATTTTGCACCACTCTTTTAGTTAGGCAAAACTAGCTTTACTTCATATGCCGCACTATGGGTCCAAATATTGGAATAACAAAGTTGTCAAAATCTCGACTTGGAGGAGTTTTTTTCGAAAAAAATGTTGCACCACTGTTTAAGTTAGGCAAAACTAGCCTTACTTCATATGTCACACTATTGGTCCAAATGTTGAAATAAAAAAGTTGTCAAAATGTCGGTTTGGGTGACTTTTATCCCAAAAATTCTTGCACCACTGTTCAAGTTACAAAACTAGCCTCACATGATGGCGCATGGGTTCGATAAGCAAGATTATTTCTATATAGACGCAAAAAAAAATCGGGCGTTTATTTAGAGATCAATAGATTAAAAAAATATCCCAAATCTCTGTTATGTCCTCATATTCCTTGAAATAAATCTTTTCTCAGGTATGTAAAAACTGTTTTATGTTACTAATTATGACGTTTTTTTTGCTCGAATAATGTTAATATGTGAATTATTCGGGCAAGAAAAACGTCATAAATAGTAACAAAAGCAGTTTTTAATACACGGTTATGACCTCAGATTACTTGTTTATTAATCTGAGGTTATGACATTGAAAAACTCATTAGCAGAGATTTGGAATATTTTTTTCCCTGAAGTTTCACACAATCTAATTTTTCAAGTGCATTACATAAAACACAATTAATTGAAGAAATTTGCGTAATTGTGCGGAATAAGATTGGAATTAACTATATGGACAGACAATTTTTTTTTCTTTTGTTAATTGGCATTTTCTGCTTATAGGCTTTCCAGTTTGATGTTTCTTTCCTTTCTTTTCTTTTTCACTCTCACTTGATTATTCTTCTTAGCCTTTTTTACAGAAACTACATCATGCATACAATTACTGTCACAACTCAAAATATGACACTTTCCACGAATGATAACTGATATTACTTAACTCACCTTAGGCAGAAACACTGACACAATCAAAGATGTAACACTTGACGAGACGTTAAAGTAATATTTTATGAGACACAACTCAAGATGTGACGCTATTTCTCCACGTCTTTTGACATAAATTGCCAAAACTATAGTGTTCGAAGTATTTTTTTTTGTCTCTGAGCCGAACGGCGATATGTTGAAATAACAAAGTTGCCAGAATCTTGACTTGGGCGAGGTTTTTCCCAAAAAATCTTGAACCACTGTTCAAGTTGGCCAAAACTACCCTCACTTCATATGTCGCACTATGGGTCTAAATGTTGAAATAACAAAGTTGTCAAAAACTCAGCTTGGGTGAGTTTTTTCGGAAAAACTCTTGCACCACTGTTAAAGTTGGACAAAACTACCCTTAGTTCGTATGTCGCACTATGGGTGTAAATGTTGAAATAACAAAGTTGTCAAAATCTCGGCTTCGGTGAGTTTTTTCCCGAAAATTCTTGCACCACTGTTCAAGTTAGACAAAACTACCCTTACTTGATATGCCGCACTATGGGTCTAAATGTTGAAATAACAAAGTTGTCAAAATCTCGGCTTCGGTGAGTTTTTTCCCGAAAATTCTTGCACCACTGTTCAAGTTAGACAAAACTACCCTTACTTGATATGCCGCACTATGGGTGTAAATGTTGAAATAACAAAGTTGTCAAAATCTCGGCTTCGGTGAGTTTTTTCCCGAAAATTCTTGCACCACTGTTCAAGTTAGACAAAACTACCCTTACTTGATATGCCGCACTATGGGTCTAAATGTTGAAATAACAAAGTTGTCAAAAACTCAGCTTGGATGAGTTTTTTCGGAAAAATTCTTGCACCACTGTTTAAGTTGGACAAAACTACCCTTACTTCATATGTCGCACTATGGGTCTAAATGTTGAAATAACAAAGTTGTCAAAATCTCGGCTTGGGTGAGATTTCTCGGAAAAATTCTTGCACCACTGTTTAAGTTGGACAAAACTACCCTTACTTCATATGTCGCACTATGGGTCTAAATGTTGAAATAACAAAGTTGCCAAAATCTCGGCTCGGGTGAGTTTTTTCGGAAAAATTCTTGCACCATTGTTCAAGTTGGCCAAAAATACCCTCACTTCATATGTCGCACTGTGGGTCTAAATGTTGAAATAACAAAGTTGCCAAAATCTCGGCTTGGGTGAGTTTTTTCGGAAAAATTCTTGCACCACTGTTTAAGTTGGACAAAACTACCCTTACTTCATATGTCGCACTATGGGTCTAAATGTTGAAATAACAAAGTTGTCAAAATCTCGGCTTCGGTGTGTTTTTTCCCAAAAATTCTTGCACCACTGTTCAAGTTAGACAAAACTAGCCCTACTTGATATGCCGCACTATGGGTCTCAATGTTGACATAACAAAGTTGTCAAAATCTCGATTTGGGTGAGTTTTTTTGGAAAAATATCTGACAAAACTAGCTTTATTTTATGTGTTACACAAACTAAAATACTGGAACGAAGTTATCATAAATCAAACAATTACAAAATTTGATACACTCATCAACATGCAATTCTTGCCAACAACAATTGTTTATCAATTTAAATATATGAAATTAGGCGTGGTTGTGATAAATGTTAGATTGACTCTAGTGTAGATCAATTTTTAATATACAGGGTGAGTCGTAGTTTGACTCACTCTATGGTAGTCTTCCAAACCACTCCACCGCACATAACCTCGTTGGTATAAAAACTGTGATATGAATTTTAAGTCCAGCGCAAAATGATATTTTAGCCGCCCCTCAAAGACCAAAACTCCACAACGCAAATAGTACAAAAACGGACGCAGCTTTAGGTTGAAACAAGGCCAAATTATGGTTACCGCAATAATTGAGATATTCATTTTTTTTTTGTTAGGATATTAGTCTACTTATACTCTTCTACGGTTTGGCCTTACATGTAGAGAATAACTGTGATAGTTTGTTTGCATTTTTACATTTTCCTTGTACGCGACCAAAGTTTTGATAGGCGCAATTTTTCTGTATTCTCGGTAGATTAGAGCATTTATCTTGTCGTATCAGACCTGCGTTTATCAAAATACCGTCCCAATTTTATTAATTTGCCATTTAGTGAATGAAGAGTCTCGAAAAAAAAACTTTCATTCACCGATTTGGCTGAAAACCTGATGCATCTTATGATAGCCCAAATACAAAGTCTTTCTCTTTATACCTCCCCTCGTGTTTATATATAAATATTGTAAAATCGAACTAAGCATACATCATCGATTGATATTAAAATTGCGCGGTAGCTTTAAAACATAATACCAGCTTGTTCCTAATATTTTAATAAATTATTTACAGTAATTTAAATCATATTATGCCTACTTATAGATAAGTGCGGATAATCTTTTAATGTCGGGTCCAAAAATGTAGATTTCTAGTGCTTTGTATAGAGTTTAGTAGAGTCACGTACGTAGCTTAGCAGTTTTCATTGTTACCAAGTTGTATAAATAATTTATCATTTGTATATATTTGTTTTGTTTTTCGTTTTGACTTGTAAAATGATAATCAAATTATTTCCGCCCTCTTTGTTACCATTTACAATATGTACAAGTGCCTTCCTTTTTCTATTTTTCAGTCAAATTGTGCACCCGTCCTCATTCTCTGTAACTCTGTCTAAATAAAACGTGTAATTTCAACCGTTTGTTTGTTGTTAAATGAAACACCATCTATGAGCAACTAGTCAGAACACTTTGTATGTTCTAACGTAGTAACACTGCCACTTGGACTAATATACAGGGTATTTGAAGTTGGAGTTTTAACATGAGACAGGACTTGATAAAAGAAGCCAATTCTCAATCAAAATTTCCCGAAAAAATATACAGGGCTTTTCAGTTAAAAAAAATCGACGCCTACCAAGAGTAAAGCGTCGCGACGCATCGAAAATATTAATCGATTGCACGGACTTTGAAATTACGCGCATGCTAAAGTACATGTTATTTATAAACTTTTTTGTTATTAAGTCGAACTCATTTATTCTACTCAGTTTTGAGATATACAGTGTGTCCAAAATAAGGATGTCTATCATGGGGATCTTGAAAACCGTGAGAGATACAAGGTCGGTTGAATGGGGGCAAAGTTGCGTATTTTGATGCTTAACAAAATGCCGTTTTGAAAGCCAAGAAATTCCGACTAAGTCCGAAATTATCCGGAAAAAACCGAAATTTTTCAAAATTGTTTTCATTTTTTTCTGACCACATTTGAAGAGATATTTTGAAATGAATGGAAGTTCTTTATTGCCACTTTTTGCCCTTTACAAGATAGCGTTCTTAAATTGAAGAACCGACGTTTCGTCTATGAGGAGCCATCATCAACTTTGTTTTTTTAAATACGGTCCTGGATTTTTTATTACGGATTTCAAGAGCCTCTTATGTTCCTTAACCAACGAGGTATCGCACTAATTAAAAAAGAGGTGGTTGTTTTTAATCCTATTAAAAATGTATTTTTTGTCTCTCTCTAACACATGAGTTCTTATGGAAAAATCAATCAACATAATTTTTTTGAATAATTACGATACATTGTTGGTTTAGGAACATAAGAGGCCCTCAAAATCCGTCATAAACAATCCAGGGCCGTATTTAAAAAAACAAAGTTGATGATGGCTGCTCATAGACGAAACGTCGGTTCTTTAATTTAATAACGCTATCTTGTAAAGGGCAAAAAGGGGCAATGAAGAAGTTCCATTCATTTCAAACTATCTCTTCAAATGTGGTAAAAAAAAATGAAAACAATTTTGAAAAATTCCGGTTTTTTCCGGATAATTTCGGACTTAGTCGGAATTTCTTGGCTTTTAAAACGGCATTTTGTTAAGCATGAAAATACGCAACTTTGCCTCCGTTTAACCGACCTTGTATCTCTCACGGTTTTCAAGATCCCCATGATAGACATTGATTGATTGATTGATTGATAAATACTTTATTGTCATAAATGAACGTCATTTGTTGACAAAGCACTGTATACTATAGAATAAATTAAAAAATGGTACATAAAATATTAAAATACGGTTAAAATACATTTAAGAATAACATGCATATAAAATTGAACAATATAACGAAGACAAGTTTAGTATGAATAAAATCTAAAAAGTATCACAAAAATATTCTGATAAATTATAATAAGCCTTCACATACAATAACCTGCATAGAAGTGTCCTAAATCTTTTAACTGTTGTGCTACGAGTTATTCCTGAAGGCAGAGAATTGAAAATTCTACGTCCATCATAAATAATGGATTTTTTAATAAGGGATGATGACGGTCTGACCAGAAGGAGATTGCTTCCCTGACGAGTCGAATGATCATGAGAAGGACGAGGCAATCTACTCTGCACTTTGAAAATTATAGTTGCTACCTCCAAAATGAAAATGGACGTCAGGGTCAATATTTTATACCTCGTAAACAGGGGTTTGCACGATTCGCGAGGAGGCACACCATACAAGGAACGAACCGCCCGCTTCTGCAGGACAAACAAGGAATTCAATAAGCATTGACTGGCATTTCCCCAAAATGCAATTCCGTAGCGTAAGTGTGACTCCACCAAAGAGTGATACACACTTCTCGCCACTCCAGAGCCCAGCTCTCCCGCAGCAACACCAACAGCATAGCACCCAGATGCCACACGCCCACAGACCCTGGCAATATGCTGATCAAATTTTAAATCTCTGTCGACCATTACACCCAAGAACCTGGAACAGCTACTCTGAGCCAATGGACAAGAGTCAATAAGAGCCGCATCAACGGATCCCTTGAAGGAAATGAGGTGTGTTTTATCTACATTAAGAGTTAAAAGATTGGCATTGAACCAGTTTTTGATTAGAACCATGTCAGCTGTTATAACCTCCTCTAATTGAGCAGCATCTTTATGGCGCCAAACAATAGACGTATCATCAGCGAAGAGGGTGATAGTACCCCGGATTGGCAACCGCGGCAAATCATTTACATATAACAAAAATAAAAGTGGACCAAGAACAGAGCCCTGTGGGACTCCCCATCTCGTAATGGATAAATCAGATGTAGCTTGACCAACCACAACTCGCTGAAATCTCTCAGACAAAAAACTCCCGAACCAATCATTGGAAATACCCCTAAAGCCATACACATGTAATTTTTGTAAAAGAATCTGGTGATTAACACAATCAAAAGCTTTAGACAAGTCACAAAATACAGTTGCCACCTTCTCACCATCATTAATACCCAAGTAAACCGTCTCCAGTAAGTTGTAAATAGCATCAGTAGTTCCCGAAGCGGATTGATATGCATACTGATTTGGGTGTAAAATACTATTAGTTTTGAGAAAGGTCAGCATTCTTCTCTTCACAAGCTTCTCAATAAGTTTAGACAGGACTGACAGAAGTGAAATAGGCCGGAAATTATTGGGATCATCAAGGGCACCACCCTTGTGAATTGGAATAACCTTTGCTATCTTCAAACAAGAGGGAAACAGGCCAGAATTCCATGAATAGTTTATTGCCTCCGCCAAAGCAGAAACTGCGCTCCCAGGAAGCGACAACAAGATCCTTGCAGACAGTTCATCTTCACCAGAAGATCCACCATTGCCAATCTCAAGGAGACAATCCCGAATTTCAAGTTCGTCAGTTGGGATAAAAAAGAAAGTTCCAACTGCGTTGTGATGTTCCAAGTATATCAGAGGATCAGTATTTGCAAGTATACTCCTGGTTAAGGACTCAGCAATCGAACAATAAAAGTCATTCAAACAAGAAGGAGACACGGAAGGTACAGTAGATGCCCTGCTTTTCCCTCTAATCTCGTTAACTATGGACCAGCTCTCTCTTTGGAGATTACGGGAGTTGCTGAATCGTTCACTATAGTATTTCTCCTTTGCAATTCTTACCAGATGCCTATAATTTAAACGGTAACGGCGGAAATATGCATGGAAAGCGGGATTGGTAGTGAATCTTTTCATACTATGAAGACACCTCAAGTTTCTGGAAGACGTCCGCAGACCTTTAGTGATCCACAATTTTTTCTTTTTTGAATTAATCTTCTGGACCGGAAAGGCTTTACAGAAACAATGTCTAAGTAGGCAATGAAAAGAATTCAAGGGATGCAACGACGAAGTCACAGGAGAGGAGACATCATCGAACACTCTAAAAATCTCGAACCAATCAACGGAAGAACAAAGTTCACCAAATTTTTTATAGTTAGTGGTGCTAAAGAGGCGTCCCATCCTGCATTTTTGTCTGATGGGAAATTTGTTTAGGTACATACCTGCAGTTATCAATTCATGGTCCGAAATACCGGATGGTTCAACAAGACATTCGATCATCACGCCCAAGTTAGAGCAACAATAGTCAATAAGAGAAGCAGATCTTCCAGTAATTCTGGTGGGTAGATTAACATGCATTGTAATATCATATGATTGCAGTAACATTGATAATGCCAACCTAGAGTGGGAAGTCGAATCCAGAAAGTCAATGTTGAAATCTCCCACAATCATGATTCTTTCATTCCTTGGCAACCTTGAAAACAAACTCTCCAACCTGTCGACAAATTGAGAAGCGTCTGACGAAGGACTCCGATAAACACAAACAATACAAAGATTATAGTTACCCGATCTCACAACCGACAACTCAAAAGTAAATTCTTCATTCAAATCGTTGAACGTGTCAATCGCAGAGAACTGAAGTTTCTCAACAATATCCTCCCTCACCATAATCAAGGAACCCCCATGCCTAGCAACAGATCTGCAGAATGAGGAGAGAGGCACGTATTTGGGAACGTAAAAGACTTCAACGGGCCTCAGCCAATGCTCCGTCAGTCCAACTAGGGCAGGAAACTGATACGATTCCAAAAGCAAAAATAGATCATTAGTTTTGTTTCTTAGTGATTGAATGTTCAAATACAAAATGCTGAAAAAATATTCATTCTCATTAACCACCCTCGCAAAACCCAAGATATCTTCATTAGACTGCCGAGCTTGTTCGACCCCGAAAAAACTTAATCTGCTTAGAATTATTGCTAGCCGTATTCGCATCTGGCCCCCCTTCCAAGCAGGAAGAGAGACTCTGATCCGGAACTTGAAGAACAACACCCTTGGAACCAGAGGTCAAGTTCTGAGAAACATCGATAACCTCCACCGAACCCAAAGTATCACTATCCGATTCGCACGTAGAAACCCTCACGACTAAGTCAGAATCAACACTCGCTTCCAGACCCACATCATCCGTTACTGGCTCAATGAAAATCAAGTTTTTACCGGAAAATGTCTTCCGATTCTGAATCCTATCACACACCTCTTTGAAAGCCGTCGCCAGTTTAGAAGAATCAACATAATGAATGGTTCCAGGAATGCATGTATTTATTCTGTGAATGAATTCTTTGAGTTTATTATTGAATTTATCTACTCTCTGAAGTAACCTTGAGTTTAATTTAAGTTCGGGCACCGACAAAAATATAAAATTAGACTTAGGACAACTTCTTACAAAATTCAAAATATCACGAAAACTAGGAAATTTGCCATTTAAAATATCATTATTTCCAGCATTTATTATGAAAAAATCATCCTCCTTCAATACCTCTCTCAGAGAAATATCCATCACCTTATTGAAGTGAGCGCCGGGCTTAATCGTCGACTGTATATCAAACTGTCCAGACAAACATGAGCTATGCAAAGACTTACTCAGCTTACGTCCGGTTTCATCAGACAATATTCGTAGCTTATCCTTATCCATCCTTACACACGCTGTATATCTCAAAACTGTGTAGAATAAATGAGTTCGACTGAATAACAAAAAAGTTTATAAATAACTCGTACTTTTGCATGCGCGTAATTTCAAAGTCCCTGCAATCGATTAATATTTTCGATGCGTCGCGACGCTTTACTCTTGGTAGGCGTCGAATTTTTTTAACTGTGAAAGATAACTACTCGACCCCATACATTGACTACTTTTTACAGAAATCAAATATTCCCATTCGTTTCCGAGATATTGACGTGCGAAGTTTTAAGTGAAAAGCCCTGTATATGCATTTTGCATTTTTGGAGAAAAAACTTGTACGCCACTGCTTTCTTTAAAAATAAAAACTAGTTTTAAAATTTCTATCTATTTCTGAGCCAATTTGTTCTCTTGACATCCGGCTGTGTCTTCCAATATTTTTGGTGGCGCCCTCTCTAAAAGATTCCCCAAATCAAATTTCAGAAAGATATCTGGAATATTATCAAAGTAATGATAAAATAAAGATTTTTTTTTTTAATTTCAATACGCTGTTTCTCAAAATCTAGGTTCTTGCGGACCTACAGGGTGACCCATTACTTTTTAATTTATGGATCAATCGGTGTATTTTGAGACCATACGTCGCCCAGTTTTTTCTTTGCTGATGGTAGCTCGCCTGAACTGATTATTCCTAGACCGGAGGATTGGACGGATCAGAACAAACCTCAAATACGGAAAGGGTCGTGGTAGTTTACTGGTGGCTCCAAACATCAGACCCAGGAGGAGGCCTGGACAGGTTTTGGCGTGAGCCACCCACTCAAACATCTACAATCAGTATAAGAATTTTCATTATCATAAGTTTACATTAAAATGGGTAATAACGTTATACTTATTATATACTGTATGGCTCACGCCTAATTGTGCTCCATCCAGATGGTCGAATCACAGTCAAATTCAAAATTGAAAGGTCTGATTGTTAAAAAGTAAATTCATGTACTATTGCAGATAGGATTAATGTTCTACTCAGGTAAATCTACTCCATACATAAATCATATCATTCCAGTTATTATATTATTATTATTCATGATTATATTCAAATTTTCATTTATTTAAACTGTGGACTTAATCACAAAGAGACTGTATAATAATTATTGTATTGACATTTTTACCACTTTTTGTATTTAAATTTCATTGTGTAATAATTAATATAAGTTTTTAATATATTATTGAACCTAGTAGAGAGTGTTTGATTTCCACATATATTCTTGTGAGGCTCCTACACCTTTTTAGATCTTGTTTAGTTTCAACAAAGCTCCCTCTCACGTCTCACCATGTAAATTAAGTCCAGACAAGGGGAGTTTACATAAAAGTATGCTTCATTTCAGTTGAGACTTTCTGAGATTTCCTTAATAGAATCCTGCAAATTTTAACGCCCAACGTGGGGCCAACTTCTTTAATTATTGGCTTTTTTTATAAATGAGGTATAGAATTTTGTCAGATTATTGACCACAATATCATCAATATATTGATAAGTTTTAATTAATAAATGTCTTCTACAGGGTGGTCCAACTTATACCTACCTGCTTAAATTTCAGAATCGATAGATAATCAATAATGTGAGTTTTGTTGATAAACTATGTGCGAAAAATGCTTCGTTACAAAGCTACAGGGTGTCGGAATTTAAGAAAAAAATCGAATCGTATATCTTCATTACCAATTGAGAAAAAATTAATCCAGATTACCTCTCTACACGTGTCAAATTTCATTTCAAAATCTCAGTTGGTGATAAAGATATTAATAAAATTCGATTTTTTTTCTTAAATTTCAACACCCCGTATCTTTGTAACGTAGCATTTTTCGCACATAGTTTATCAACAAAACTCACATCATTTTTCGATTATCTATCGAATCTTAAATTTATGCAGGTAAAAGTTGGACCAACCTATATATTTGTAGTACTCTTTGAAGTTCATGACCCACTTATTAAAAATCGCTGGGGGATGAAATTTTGTCAGATTATTGACAACAATATTGTCAATAAATCAACCAAGTAAGTTTTGCTTGTAGAAATTAACAAGTAGCACCTTGGCAATGAAAACATACAGCTTATTCAATGCTATTCTGCGGTCACGTCACAGAATTTGACGTTTGACAGTATGTCGTAGATTGATTGCTCCACATGTGACATTTGTCAAATTGATCCAGAAGACCCTCGTCCAGACGTAAAGTTCATTTTTTATTTAAAGTTACAGTGACAAAACAAAATTGTAGGTTAAAGGTTGGCAAACATGTTTTATTACGATAGTCATAAATTGAACCGCGATTCGTTCTATTTTGCTTTGTTGAAAATGTATTTAATTTGACAGAAAAAAAACTTTCGAGAATAGAGAGTGTGATGATAATTTTGGAATTGATGATCAAAATCCTTATTTAATCGAGAAAATTAAGTCACCTAAGCACTTTATGTCATTTAATTTTTTTTGCCAACCTTTAACCTCCAATTTTGATCTGTCACTGTAACTTTAAATAAAAAATGATCTGTACGTGACTTTTTTTTCAATGTGTAAGAGAGAGACGGAAAAGTGTGTGACGTAACCACAGGAAAGCCATGAACAGACTATAAATGGTGTTTATGTGTGCAGTCCTCTTTGAAGCCCTATAACTCCCTTATTATAAATCGCCGGCAGGATAAACTTTGTCAGATTATTTTGACAACAATATTATCTAATATATTTCATCAATTTTTGTCGTATCTAGAGCGATAAATTTGGCAATTGTGTAATTGATGATTTTATCATTATACTGCGAAATATCATGTAGTTTTGTCTGACTGAAACGATAGTAGTAGCCTAGTTTACACCGACCACTTGGTCCGCGGACCAAGTACTAAATTCGAACTATATCAGAACCAAATATTTGGTTTGAATGGTGTAAACAGTTGCGGACAGAGCTGGTCCGCTCTTGGTTCGGTATTCGCCAGCAGGTGTACCGAACTAAATTTGGTTCGATCTGGATACAAATTATGAGGTTATGTTGATTATTATTATTGTGAATTGTGTTGGTTCTGAGTTTGTAAGGCAATCTGAGCGTTTTTTTTGGTTAAGAATCGTGTTGATAAATAATTTCGACTTGTTTTTGACGAATTGCGCGCGTACTCATTTAGTTCACACGTTGCAAGACGGTGTAAACGGGCGAGAAGCAAGCATTGGTCCTACCGTACTATCCCCACCCACTTGGTCCTATATCGGACCGAACTAAACCAGTTATCGGTGTAAACTAGGCTAGTGACAATTTTTTAGTAAAAAAATCATCTGCAACGAGAAACTTGGCAACCGTGTTATTGATATGATTTTTTTATTATAATGTCACATATAAAAAAATAGGGGTATTTTTTTTACCGATGGAATCAGAATTTGACAATTTTTTATCTTCAATGAGAAATTTACCAACTTTGTCATTGATGATTTTTTCATTAAAGTGCGACATATCAAGTAAGGCTAGTTTTGTCTAACTAGGACGATGAAGTGAAAATGTTTTAAAAAAAATCCAAAGTAGCGAGAGATTTGGCAACTCTGTAACCAATGATGTTTTCATTAAAGTGCGACATATCAAACAAGGGTAGTTTTTTCCGACTAAGACGATGAAACATTTTTTTTTTTCAAAAAAAATAATCTGAGGCGATAAATCTGGCAACTCTGTTATTGATGATTTTTTCATTATAGTGCGACATATCAAGTGAGGCTAGTTTTGTCTAACTAAGAGAATGAAGTGAAAATTTTTAAAAAAAATAATCATCTGAACCAGAAACTTGACAACTCTGTAACTAAGGATGTTTTCATTATAGTGCGACATATCAAACAAGGGTAGTTTTTTCCGACTAAGACGATGAAACATTTTTTTTTTTCAAAAAAAATAATCTGAGGCGATAAATCTGGCAACTCTGTTATTGATGATTTTTTCATTATAGTGCGACATATCAAGTGAGGCTAGTTTTGTCTAACTAAGAGAATGAAGTGAAAATTTTTCAAAAAAATAATCATCTGAACCAGAAACTTGACAACTCTGTAACTAATGATGTTTTCATTATAGTGCGACATATCAAACAAGGGTAGTTTTTCCAACCAAGACGATAAAACAAAAAAAAAATTCTGTAACGAGAAATCTGGAAACTCTTTCATTGATGATTTTTTCATTATAGTGAAGGCTAGTTTTGTCTAACTAGGACGATGAAGTAAAAATTTTTCAAAAAAAAATCTAAAGTAGCGAGAAATTTGGCAACTCTGTAACTAATGATGTTTCCATTATAGTGCGACATATCAAACATTCAAACAAGGGTAGTTTTTTCCGATCAAGACGATGAAACATTTTTTTTTTCAAAAAAAATAATCTGAGGCGATAAATCTGGCAACTCTGTTATTGATGATTTTTTCATTATAGTGCGACATATCAAGTAAGGTTAGTTTTGTCTAACTAAAAGAATGAAGTGAAAATTTTTCAAAAAAAAAATCATCTGAAGCTAGAAATTTGGCAACTCTGTAAGCAATGATGTTTTCATTATAGTGCGACATATCAAACAAGGGTAGTTTTTTCTGACGAAGACGACGCAATGAAATTTTTTTAAAAAAAATCATCTGAAACGAAAAATCTAGCAACTTCGTCAAAAAAACAAATGTACAACCAATCTGTATATTTCCAAAAATGCATAAAAACCTAAATCAAACAGCCAAATCAACAACCACACCCCCCATCATTAGTCGTATCCTTCACAACCTGCACTTTAACCTTATTAGGCAAATATCGTCGATGGTGTTTCAATTTATGGGCCAACGTCAAAAAAATCGCTTCGACATTGTCGCAATGCGAGTCCGCTTTGGCTGATGTTTCGAACAGCTGCAAAAAACCATAAAATTCTGTAAAACCAGTCCGGTAAATGACACATTACATCATCAGAGCCGGTAAAATTGGATTAGAAGATTATACAATTTCAACCAACCATCTTATGGTAAGAGTGTGAGACGGACTGCCACCATCGCCCTCTTGATGTGTTGTTTGACAATAATAAAGCATTGAAAAACATTGTAACAGTATGAAATGCAACAATGTACGATAAACAGCCGTGAAATTTCATTAAACAATAAGTCATTTCCCGGCCTAGTAACGTAACTTACAGGCATATCGTGCAAATCAGCAAAAGTCTGCGCGACAATGGTCGGCACCGACATGTGCATGTCACACTTATTACCAATCATAATCTTAGGAACGTCCGGTAAACAGTGGATTTTTGACTCGTGCACCCATCGTTTTAATTCGGCAAATGACTGTTATATATTTAGTTGATAAATGTGACAACCCTGTCACGAACCAGAATGTCCAGTGCGAGACGTCAACGTCACTGATCGGAGGATCGCGGGTTAATTCCCATGGTTATTGGGATCATTATGATTGTCACGTTTTGCATTAATAAATATCACCCTAGATAATATTCTGCCTACTAATTAATTATTAGTCCCGCTACCAACTAAACATTACATGGTGGCAGCGTGTAAAAGTGTATCTAGCCGTGAATTTGATCGATACTCGAAAGTGAAGCCCGTGCTTCGAAAATATCGTGTGTGTCGGAAAAAACGGACAATAAAGTGAAGAAAAACAAAACTCAGGACATCTGTGTGAGTGCCAGGACATCTGTGTTGTGTGCCAGGACATATGTGCTTCTTGTTGGGTAAAATTGTAAAATGGAGAGTAGGACACCCAATGAACTGAACTTTTCGGGGGATTTAGCTTCTCAGTGGAAACTATGGAAGCAGAAGTTCGAAAATTATATGTTGGCAAGTGGAAAATCGTCTAAAGGGGATGAAGTAAAAATAGCTATCCTTCTTAATTTCATCGGAGACCAAGGGCTCCAAATTTACAATACTTTTGAGTATGATGAGTCCGAGGACAAAAATAAATTAACAACTGTCTTGAAAAAATTTGACGAACATTGTAACCCTGTCAAAAACCTTGTATATGAACATTTCAAATTTTTCAAAAGGGATCAACAATCAGGGGAGACTGTGGATCAATTTATAACTACCTTGAGACACCTTGCTTCAACGTGCGAATTCAAAGAAACTGATGTTTTAATCAGGGACAGACTTGTTTTGGGAATAAAGGACAGCAGAAGCCAGGAACGACTTCTGCAGGAATCTGACTTGAAACTGACAGAAGCAATAAAGATTAGTCGCTCTATGGAAGCTAGTGCAGCGACTCAAAAAGTCATCTCCCAGGCTCAGGATCAAACTGTCGATGCTGTGAAATTTAAAAAACATCGAAGCTCAGGAAAATATGAGGAAAATTACCGCAATAAGCCATCATCATCTAACCGTAGAGAGCAAGCTGAAGCAGCTGATTCACCTACTGACTTTAGGAAGAAATCTTGTTCAAATTGTGGACTGAGACATGCAAGAAACCAATGTCCTGCTTTTAACCGCAATTGTTCAAGATGTCATCGTAAAGGTCATTACCGAAAATTTTGCGGTAGAAAGTATCAGGTACACGGGGTTGATGCAGAAAGCGATGTTTCGGACACAAATTCAGTGAGTGAACAATCTGATTCTTCTGAGGATTCTTTCTGTGGCAAAAGCGTGGTTTGGACAATATCAAGCAGGAATGTTGACGCCCTGGAATGGTTTGAAACAATAACCATTGAACAGTGTGAAATAAATCTAAAAATTGACACTGGTAGTCAAGTAAATATCTTGACTTATGAAGACTTCAAGAAATTAAACATAAAATTTAGTGACATTTCAAAAACTTCAACTGCTTTACTTTCATATTCTGGACATAAAATCGACATTTTAGGTCAAATTAGTTTGCTGTGTGACTATGGAAAGCAGTCATCAGAACTTTTGTATTATGTGTTGAATAATGGACAATCATCATCTTCCATCCTAGGTTTGGAGGGTGCCCAATTGTTAAAAATCGTGCAAAGAGGCTGCGACATTGCCGTGATAAGTGAAGTGACTGAACTTGGTTGTGTGAAACAAATTCTCAACAGACATAAGGGTGTTTTCAACGGCATTGGTAAAGTGAACAAGACTTATAAAATAACGCTAACAAATGACTGTGAACCCAAAGTGTGTGCCGCACGGAAGATTCCTTTAGCACTTAAGGACAAGGTCAAACAAAAGCTGGATGAGATGGTGAGTAAAAAACTTATTGTACCTATCACCGAACCAACAAGTTGGGTTCACCCAATCGTTATAGCCCCAAAATCCAATGGCGATATCAGAATTTGTATGGATCCGAGAGAATTAAATGTCTACATAAAACGGGAATTCTTCCATATTCCTACTATTGACTCTTTATTTGGTGAATTGTGTAACGCAAAGTATTTCACATTACTTGATGCATCTCAAGCTTTTCTACAAATACCTTTGGACCATGATAGCTCAAAAATGTGCACAATAGCTACGCCCTGGGGCAGGTACCGTTACACTCGTTTACCTTATGGTATCAGCTCTGCACCTGAAATCTTCCAGCGTTTTCTCTACGAAACATTAGAAGGTGTTAGTGGAGTCATAAATTATTTTGACGATATTCTCGTTTTTGGTTCTTCTATAGGCGATCATAATAAAAATTTGGACAAAGTCTTGAATGTAATCTCCAAAAGCGGATTAACCCTAAATATGCAAAAATCGAAATTTTGTCAAAAATCAGTCAAATTTCTTGGACATATCATTAGTGAAAATGGGATCTCTGCAGACAGCAATAAAACTCAAGCTTTACAAGACATGAAGCAGCCAGAAAACAAAAAGGACCTACAAAGATTCTTGGGTATGATCACGTATGTTGCAAAATTTATCCCCAACCTTTCGCAGGAGACTGGACCTCTGAGGAAACTTCTAAGTTCTAAGAGTGAATGGCAGTGGACGGAAAACGAAAAGACTTGTTTTCAACGGTTGAAGCATTTAGCAACATCATCTCCAGTTTTATCATTTTTTGATCCTTTGAAGGAAACTGTTCTATCTGTGGATGCAAGTCCTTATGGCTTAGGAGCTGTAATCATGCAGGATAATCATCCAGTTGAGTTTGCCTCTGCCTCTTTGACCGAAACACAGCAGAGATATAACCACATTGAGAAGGAAATGCTTGCTTTGGTATTTGGTTGTGAAAGGTTCCATTTTTATACTTATGGCAATCAATTTCACCTTCAAACTGATCACCGACCTCTATTAGGAATACTGAAGAAGTCGCTTGATAAACTTACACCTCGATTGCAAAGATTAGCAATCAGATTGTTAAGATACCAATTTACCCTTCAGTATGTTCCAGGAAAGAAAATGCAAGTTGCCGACGCACTTAGTAGAGATCCAGCCAATTCTTCAATAAACACTGATTATTTGGAAAATAACCTGAAAATTCATACCGTTCTGGCTACGTCTAAGGAAAATGAACAAAAACTTTTAAGGGCTCTATCTGAAGATTCAATTATGCAAAAAATCAAGGACTTTACCATAGTAGGATGGCCAGAGCATAAAAGTAGTTTGAAACAACCCGAACTGAAGTCATACTGGACCATACGGAATGAAATTTACCTACATAAAAACGTTTTATTCTACAAAAAACGAATTATAATTCCATATGCGCTGAGACCAGAAATATTGGAATTCCTGCACCGCAGCCATCAAGGAGTCGTTTCCTGCAAAAAACTTGCTCAAGAAACTGTGTATTGGCCTGGAATTACCCGATCAATCGAAGATATGGTTTTGAGCTGCCAAATTTGTCAGGAATACTCACGAAGTAATCAAAAAGAACCCTTGACACCACATAAAGTTCCAGAATTACCATGGGAAAGAGTCGGTATTGATTTTAAATCACATAAAGGTAGCGATTTCTTGGTAATTTGTGACTATTTCAGTAAATTTATAGTGGTCAACAAAATTGCCAACAAGACAGCCACAACAACTATTTCTACTTTGAAGAACGTATTCGCCATCAATGGGATCCCACTTGAAATATTCTCCGACAACGGACCACCATTTAACTCCAGGGAGTTTTTGAATTTTGCTTCACACTATGACATCACTCTACAAACGTCAAGTCCGGAGTATCCTCAAAGCAACGGAATGGTTGAACGTGCCATACAAACAGTGAAGGGTCTTCTTGTGAAAGCTATAAACTCAAAACAAGACCCCCTGTTAGCTGTTCTTAATTATAATACAACCCCGAAACAAGATTTGCCAGCTCCATGCGATTTATTGATGGGTAGGAAACTAAGAACTACTTTTCCAGTTGCACGGAGCTTACTTAAACCAAAATTCACAACAAAAATTGCTAAGGAAAAATTGGAATGTAAACAGAAAAAACAAAAATTGTACTATGACCAACATGCTAAAAAACTACCAGACCTACATCCAACTGAAAAAGTTTTGATTCAACGTGGGGTTCGCAATTGGAAACCAGCAGTAGTGATTTTCAGATCAAAAGATAACGATTATCATGTCAGGACCGAAGAAGGTGCCGAATATAGAAGAAACCGTATCCACCTAAGGCCTTTTAGACAGAGAGAGATGAAGCAGGAAGAACATCGTAGTACTCAGGCCTCAGATCCATTTGTTCCTGAAAATGGCACATCTCAAAACTGGAATGAGATGCAACCCGTGGTTAAGCTGAAGACATCCTCGGAAAACGGCGATCCTGAGGAGCTTACTCTAGACTCAAAATCTGGAACCTGTGTCAGGACCATAAATGATATTCCAAAGACAAGATGTGGTCGATTAATCAAATGTCCCAAAAAACTGGACTTATAAAATCTGTGTCTCGACCTGTGTAGTGAGAGATCTAGACATAAAGACATTGTTGTTCATTTCATTTGTGCAACTGTTAGCTCTAGTACTCAACTTCTTTTTAATTTGTTTTCAATAAGGGGCGTGTTATATATTTAGTTGATAAATGTGACAACCCTGTCACGAACCAGAATGTCCAGTGCGAGACGTCAACGTCACTGATCGGAGGATCGCGGGTTAATTCCCATGGTTATTGGGATCATTATGATTGTCACGTTTTGCATTAATAAATATCACTCTAGATAATATTCTGCCTACTAATTAATTATTAGTCCCGCTACCAACTAAACATTACAATGACGACCAACTGCTGACGTCATAAACCAGGATTATTGCGTCTGTGTTTCTAAAATGGGTTTATCAATGGTTGCTTTACCATTGATTTGTGCCACCTGTAGAAATGTTGGACCATGGAGTTTCTGAAACGTTCCTGTCCAGCGGTGTCCCATAGTTGTAAGGTGATTTTTTCCCCGTCTATTTCTAGGGTTTTTTTGCGAAAATCTACGCCAATGGTGGATTCTGTGTTTTCTAAAAATGTTCCTTCGCAGAATCTACGGATTTGATTAAATTCCTCATAACTCGGTTATAAATTATATGTTGATTGAAGATTGAAGCGGCAAATTACCTATAAGTAAGGGTCGTTTTACCCACAGCTGAATTGCCAATCACAATAACTTTGAACACTTTTTCATCATTGTTTATTTGTTGACTATTTGCCATATTTATTTTATTGAAATGTTTAACAATAATACTGTTATGAGAATAAATTAACAAACTATCACGAATGTTTATATAAAATGAAAAACAACAACAACTACAAGCACAAGAATGTAAACATAAGTGAAGCTAGCGTTTGGCAGTTTGACGTAAAAAACACAAACGACTTAATGCAGAGCTATTCTGGACAAGCAACGACGCACCGTTGCCAAGTGTTATAATGCAGTTTGTCTCTTAAAGGTCTGTACAGGGTGTCCCATATAAGATCCTCTACTACCTTATCTCGGAAGATATGTGATTTACGAAAAAAACTTTATCATAAAGTCCTATTGTTTTCAAAAAAACTTTATTATTATATATATTTGACATACACAGGGTGCTCGGTTTTCCCTGGGATGGACCCAACTGAAAAATTGAATAGAACACCCTGTCTATTATTTCAGAAATGGAATCTACATACAAAATAAAGGTAACTTTCTCTAGGATGTCCTTTATGTATCTCCAATAGTTTCGGATATAATGGCGATTTTAATTTTTTTTTGCAAAAAACGCATTTATTTCAAGTGGTGAAAAAAAAAATAGATTCACAGTACTTCGTGATTCTGCCATTTTTTTTACAGACGATACTATAATATGATTCCAGTTGGTTAGAATGGTGGCCAATTATACAGGGTGATGTCAGAGGTTGAACCCAATCGGGACGGGGTAAAATATGATTCCCGTTAGCCAAGAGGAACTTTGACAGTTCCACTTCGAAATAAAATTGAAGGTAACCCAGGCATTACAAGCGGCAACGCTCGATATTACGTTTTCGGCTACGTTCCAAATTTTCGGGACAAAATATTGCCGGGAAAATTACTGTCGGGATACTTTACTGTCGGGAAGAATTACTGTCGGGACATTTTACTGTCGGGAAGCAATACTGTCGGGATGACAACGTTTCGGAACAATTACGCATTTCCATCGGGACATCTTAAATCACCAATAAGTCGAAAATGTTAATAGAACACCCTGTCGGATTTTGATTGTTCATTAAAAATAAAGATTAGTTTGTATAAAATAGTCTATACCTATCTTAAGCCGTTTAGATAATATTAGCTATTTAATCATTTTTATTAAAAAAAAAAATTGACAAAATCAAAGAGAAAAAAGGTGTGAGTATGTATTAACACAAATCAAACAAATACATACATACAACAATGATAAAATGGAATCACGAAATGAGAATTAAATTAAATGACCTGCATGTCCTCCATTCTGGGCGATACAAGTTGTATAGATAATTTCCAGTGAGAATTTGAATTTCTTCCCTTACTCTTTCCACAAGAACATCAATGTCTTGAACTCTTCTTTTATAGATCTTTTCCTTCAAGGCTCCCCACAAAAAATAGTCGAGAGGGGTCAAATCAGGACTCCGCGTAGGCCAAGAAATATTCCCGTTTGACCTCTGCAAAATTTTGACGCACATAATTTCTGACTTGCCGTGCTTTGTGGCACGGTGCTTCATCCATCTGGTAGATCATATTATTCATGTTACCATTGGCCAGTAGTAATGGTCTGATATCGTTTTCCAATAACTCCAGGTATGCCGCACCGTTCATATGGTTATCCATGAATAGAGGACCTATTATTTGATTCTGGTATATAGCACAACAATTAAAAATTCCCGAGGTCGTGAAGATCGCTTCGTCGGTCTAACAAATTTGTATGTCAGTTCTAGGAATATCTAAGTCTCTTGCCGCATCTCTTATGGAATTTTCTGTAATTCGAAATACAAACAATATATTGAGTTTCGTTTGATCATTCATTATATTTCCAGGCTTATTCCTTTCACCATATTCCAAAACACCATGCTGTTGAAGGTCTCTTTCAATTCGCCTAAATATGGTTCCCTCTGGTATTTTTCGTTCCGGGTACTTCTGACGATATGCTCTAGTGGTGAGAGAGATGCTTTTGTTATTGACTTCCGTTAACAAAAGTATAGTAGACGCTAAACAACTTTGGATCTACGTCATCGTTGCCATCAAGCTCGTCGTTATGAAGTTTGCTGGTGGCCAGATTTGGTTACCAGCAAATCACATAATAACTTGATTGGTGGCAATTATGGCAATGATACGTCGTGAAAAGTTCAAGGGTGAAATTCGTAGTCACCAATTATTATTTGAAATTTCCAATTCAAGGTCAATTCAATAATTGAGGTTTTGTTTCATTGGCATGGAAATAATTACCGATTGAGGCTCGTGCTCAAATCGATTCGAAAAATACTATGTTACCAAAAATATCAAAATACTTATCAATTTGGTTCACAAGGCGCGTACTCGCTCTTTGCATACGTTTGTTGAGAAACCTGAACCAGTTCCGATTGAAATAATGATGATAAACTTTGTTATGGAAAATATTCCAAATGACACTCGATCGTTTTCTACTTATTTATTAAATGCAGACAATAGTGGAAAATGAGATGATAAATGCACGTTCTATCTTTCCTGTCACGTTGAACCAACGTTCCAATTTCCAATCCAACAGGACAAACCGGCGTTTTTTTTTGTGAGAGGAAACTCAGAGGAAAGAAGATGGCAGGTGAACTTTCTGAGTTAGTGGGTGATGATATTTTGAAAGGAAAGAATGACGGGAATGAATGTCGGTATTGAACGCTGGTCTGTGGGGTCCTAATAATGGTCGCCGAACTCCCATTTTTGGTGAATGTGATGGTGAGGTACTTTTTTGGTATAAAATATCAGACTTATTGCAATCAAAAACCTTTTGATTCACTTGAAAACTTTAATTAACAGATTAAACAAATAAAAAGACAACCAGTTACTGGAAGCGTACTCTGACGAACACCAAGTCGTACATAGACGGAAGACTTTGAGGTGGTCGAATTGCATGCTAATTCACGAACGACTATTTTGCATGGAATATAACTGGTTCAATATATCTATAATAGGCAGTAATAGAAGGGTAGGTAGCTTAAAATCGGTTTATTTTGACTTCACGAATATGTGGTTAGATTTTGTACATACGTTTTAGAGACACCCTGTATTATAGATAAGTAGACAACACCTCGACATGTCATGGCTATGAATCACTGGCAACACTGTCACGGCAGACTAAATCCATGTGAGTAAGCTATATCCAATTTGAGGTTATGTGCGCACAATTGTTTAGATTATTCTATTTTACGTTCTAGTTCTACATTACATTTAATCTTGAAAAATGGACGATTTCGACGATCTCCCCGAAGATCTAGAAGATGTAGAAGTGATTTATTCCGACGGAGAAGACGACAATGAAGAATTATTCGAATCTGAAGCAATACTAGACGAAAACCAAATCGAAGCAGAAGTTATCGATATATCCAAGTTTACCTTCACAAAACACACCAAAGGGGTGTTTTGCAGTGCTTTAAGCAAGGATCAGAGCTTGGCTTTAACGGGGGGCGAAGATGATATGGCGTATTTGTGGAACACCATCAATGGAGAGGTGGTTTTGGAGTGTACAGGCCATAAAGACTCGGTTACTGAGGTGGGGTTCAATGTTAGTGATCAGATGATTTGTACGGGGGATATGAGTGGATTGATACAGGTGAGCATACGCCTGAAACTTTCGATAAAACAATCACAATCTGGCAATGTTGTTTCGACAGTTCCACATACAATCAATCCTAAGGCAACGTTGTCTCTGTTTGCTTTCTATAAGGAATTCCCCCAAATGATGAAAACAATAATTTTCACTCTCTTGACGAATTCACTTTTATTTAAAAGCATTTATTAGGGAAAATTGAATATTACGATTCATATACATTGAAACATATACCATATAGGTAATGCGCCTATCAATGTGCAACTTGGCAACGTTGCATTCTGTCATAGTTGTCAGAAGTAGGGATGTCACACTTATAAATGACAGCACTGTAAGTCATTGAGTTTGGGATTTTTTGAGTTCAAGGTTAAAGTATCAACTTCAAAATTTATATACTTGATGTATGAGGTTTGAACTTTATCTGCTCCTAATTTCATGTTGAAATCTCAAGCGGCTTGAAAGAGAGAGCTTAATAAATTTGCAACTTTATTTAAAGCAAGCTCAAATTAAAATATTCCTCACTCTGTTTCAAGTTGAAATATCAACTTGAAAATGTATACACTTAAAATATGAGCCTTGAACTTTATCTGGTCCAAATTTCAAGTCAAAATCTCAAGCAGCTTGAACGAGACAGCTTAATGAATTTGCAACTTTATTTAAAGCAAGCTCAAATTAAAATATTCCTCACTTTGTTTCAAGTTGAAATATCAACTTGAAAATTTATACACTTAAAATATGAGCCTTGAACTTTATCTGGTCCAAATTTCAAGTCAAAATTTCAAGCGGCTTGAACGAGACAGCTCAATGAATTTGCAACTTTATTTAAAGCAAGCTGAAATTTAAATATTCCTAACTTTGTCTCAAGTTGAATCATCAACTTGAAAATTTATACACTCAAAATATGAGCCTTGAACTTTATCTGGTCCAAATTTCAAGTCGAAATCTCAAGCGGCTTGAACGAGACAGCTTAATGAATTTGTAACTTTATTCAAAGCAAGCCCAAATTAAAATATTCCTAACTTTGTTTCAAGTTGAAATATCAACTTGAGAATTTATACACTTAAAATATGAACCTTGAACTTTATCTAGTAAAAATTTCAAGTCGAAATTTCAAGCGGCTTGAAAGAGACAGCTTAATGAATTTGTAACTTTATTTAAAGCAAGCCCAAATTAAAATATTCCTCACTTTGTTTCAAGTTGAAATATCAACTTGAAAATTTATACACTTAAAATATGAGCCTTGAACTTTATCTGGTCCAAATTTCAAGTCGAAATCTCAAGCAGCTTGAAAGAGACAGCTTGATGAATTTGTAACTTTATTTAAAGCAAGATCAAATTAAAATATCCCTAACTTTGTTTTAAGTTGAAACATCAACTTGAAAATTTATACACTTAAAATATGAGCCTTGAACTTTATCTGGTCCAAATTTCAAGTCGAAATCTCAAGCGGCTTGAAAGAGACAGCTTAATGAATTTGTAACTTTATTTAAAGCAAGCCCAAATTAAAATATCCCTAACTTTGTTCTATGTTAAAACATCAACTTGAAAATTTATACACTTAAAATATGAGCCTTGAACTTTATCTGGTCCAAATTTCAAGTCGAAATCTCATGCGGCTTTAAAGAGACTGCTTAATGAATTTTTAACTTTATTCAAAGCAAGCCCAAATTAAAATATTCCTAACTTTGTTTCAAGTTGAAATATCAACTTGAGAATTTATACACTTAAAATATGAACCTTGAACTTTATCTAGTAAAAATTTCAAGTCGAAATTTCAAGCGGCTTGAAAGAGACAGCTTAATGAATTTGTAACTTTATTTAAAGCAAGCCCAAATTAAAATATTCCTCACTTTGTTTCAAGTTGAAATATCAACTTGAGAATTTATACACTTAAAATATGAGCCTTGAACTTTATCTTGTCCAAATTTCAAGTCAAAATCTCAAGCGGCTTGAAAGAGACAGCTTAATGAATTTGCAACTTTATTTAAAGCAAGCCCAAATTAAAATATTCCTAACTTTGTTTCAAGTTGAAATATCAACTTGAGAATTTATACACTTAAAATATGAACCTTGAACTTTATCTAGTCAAAATTTCAAGTCCAAATTTCAAGCGGCTTGAAAGAGACAGCTTAATGAATTTGTAACTTTATTTAAAGCAAGCTCAAATTAAAATATTTCTTACTTTGTCTTAAGTTGAAACATCAACTTGAACATTTATACACTTAAAATGTAAGCCTTGAACTTTATCTGGTCCAAATTTCAAGTCGAGATCTCAAGCGGCTTGAAAGAGACAGCTTAATGAATTTGTAACTTTATTTAAAGCAAGCCCAAATTAAAATATTCCTAACTTTGTTTCAAGTTGAAACATCAACTTGAAAATTCATACACTTAAAATATGAGCCTTGAACTTTATCTGGTCCAAATTTCAAGTCGAAATTTCAAGCATCTTGAAAGAGACAGCTTAATGAATTTGTAACTTTATTTAAAGCAAGCCCAAATTAAAATATTCCTAACTTTGTTTTAAGTTGAAACATCAACTTGAAAATTTATACACTTAAAATATGAGCCTTGAACTTTATCTGGTCCAAATTTCAAGTCGAAATCTCAAGCGGCTTGAACGAGACAGCTTAATGAATTTGCAACTTTATTTAAAGCAAGCTCAAATTAAAATATTTCTAACTTTGTTCTAAGTTAAAACATCAACTTGAAAATTTATACACTTAAAATATGAGCCTTGAACTTTATCTGGTCCAAATTTCAAGTCGAAATCTCAAGCGGCTTGAACGAGACAGCTTAATAAATTTGCAACTTTATTTAAAGCAAGCTCAAATTAAAATATTCCTCACTTTGTTTCAAGTTGAAATATCAACTTGAAAATTTATACACTTAAAATATGAGCCTTGAACTTTATCTGGTCCAAATTTCAAGTCAAAATCTCAAGCGGCTTGAACGAGACAGCTTAATGAATTTGCAACTTTATTTAAAGCAAGCTCAAATTAAAATATTTCTAACTTTGTTCTAAGTTAAAACATCAACTTGAAAATTTATACACTTAAAATATGAGCCTTGAACTTTATCTGGTCCAAATTTCAAGTCGAAATCTCAAGCAGCTTGAAAGAGACAGCTTGATGAATTTGTAACTTTATTTAAAGCAAGATCAAATTAAAATATCCCTAACTTTGTTTTAAGTTGAAACATCAACTTGAAAATTTATACACTTAAAATATGAGCCTTGAACTTTATCTGGTCCAAATTTCAAGTCGAAATCTCAAGCGGCTTGAAAGAGACAGCTTAATGAATTTGCAACTTTATTTAAAGCAAGCTCAAATTAAATTATTTCTAACTTTGTCTTAAGTTGAAACATCAACTTGAAAATTTATACACTCAAAATATGAGCCTTGAACTTTACCTAGTAAAAATTTCTAGTCGAAATCTCAAGCGGCTTGAAAGAGACAGCTTAATGAATTTGTAACTTTATTTAAAGCAAGCCCAAATTAAAATATTTCTAACTTTGTCTTAACTTGAAATATCAACTTGAGAATTTATACACTAAAAATATGAACCTTGAACTTTATCTAGTAAAAATTTCTAGTCGAAATTTCAAGCGGCTTGAAAGAGACAGCTTAATGAATTTGTAACTTTATTTAAAGCAAGCCCAAATTAAAATATCCCCAACTTTGTTGTAAGTTGAAACATCAACTTGAAAATTTATACACTCAAAATATGATCCTTGAACTTTATCTGGTCCAAATTTCAAGTCGAAACCTCAAGCAGCTTGAAAGAGACAGCTTAATGAATCTGTAACTTTATTCAAAGCAAGCCCAAATTAAAATATTCCTAACTTTGTTTTAAGTTAAAACATCAACTTGAAAATTTATACACTTAAAATATAAGCCTTGAACTTTATCTGGTCCAAATTTCAAGTCGAAATCTCAAGCGGCTTGAAAGAGACCGCTTAATGAATTTGTAACTTTATTTAATGCAAGCTTAAATTAAAATATCCCCAGCTTGACGATTTCAAACGCAAAATATTCCCAACTTTAAATTTAAAGTATTAGCTTGAAACGGTTCGAAATGAATGTTCCCCAGGTATGGTCAGTCAAAGACAAAAAACTCCTATGGTGCTTCGAGGGCGACGACATGGAATGGCTATTCTGGCACCCTCTAGCGGCCCACGTCCTAATATGCGGCTGTCAAACGGGCGACATCTACGTCTGGCAAATCCCGTCAGGCAACTGCAAGGTGCTGCCAGCACCCAGCAATGTGTCGACATCTTGCGGCAAAGTTCTAACCAATGGAAAACAACTCTTGGCCGGCTACGAAGACGGCCTACTACGACTGTGGGACATCAAAGAAGCCAGCGCCATCTGGACAAATACGGACAACGACAGCATCAACACCATAGAAGTAAACCAAGACAGTTCTTTGGCAGTTATCGGGCCTACAGCCAAAGTACTCAAACTAACTGATGGCAGGACTTTAGGTACTGTCATGTTGGAGGGAGAAACTGAAATCGAAGCTGCGCTGTTTTATAGCGATTTGGTGGTTACAGGGTCGTTGTCGGGACAGTTGTGTGTCTGGCAGTTGGGCAAATTTGTCCTGAGACATCAAGCAAGGATAGAGTGTTCGGTTACGTTGCTCAGAGCCGGATTGGAGCATAGGGTGTTTGTTGGTGCTACAGATGGCGCTGTTTATGTTTGCGATATTAAATCTGGTACTTTGGTGGATGTGTTGACTGGGCATAGGGGTGATGTTTTTAGTTTGGCGGCGTTTGCTGATGGGAAGAGGGTGTTGAGTACCAGTGATGATGGTACGGCTAAGGTTTTTGAGATGGATAAGTGAGGTTGGAATATATTTTATTGAGTTAAAGAGTTTTATTTTTTGGAAATTGGGTTTTTATATTTTGTAGTTTTTGAGCTACCTATGATTTTTTATGGATTTCACAACAATTTTTATCTTTATGGTGACTTTTCATGATATTTTTCCAAGTGAAAACCACATTTTTTCACTTATTCTAATGGAAAATTGTCTGGAAAATTCATTGGTGACAAAATTGGGTTTTTATCTTTTGTAGTTTTTGAGTTATGATTTTTTTTAATGGATTCTACAATTTCAATCATCATTCTGACGACTTTCAATGATGTTTTTCCAAGTGAAAACCACTTTTCCCACTTATTCTTATGGAAACTTGTCTGGAAAATTCAGACAAGATTTCTTAAAAAGTGACAATGAAAAAGTGCTTTCGGTTTTTTCATATCTTTCAAAATAGCTTAAAAAATAAATAAAAACGAAATCGCAATATTTCGGTTTTTATCGGATATTTCCGGAACGGCTTGGAATTTGCAAATCTGTAAAACGGGATCTTGTTGGGTATCAAAATGCGCAATTTTTGTCTAATTTAACCGACACTGTATCTTTTATAGTTTCCGAGATCCCCATGCTGTGCATCCTTATCTTGGACACACTGTATAGGGACTTGAAAACCAAGTAAACTATCATAAAACCCACTAAGAAATATGAAAATCCCTAAAAATGTGATGTTTAGTGTGAATTGTGTGGAAATTGACCTGATAATTAAAAAACAAAAATATCCCAAACAGAAAATATAAAAATTGATTTACAAAACAACTGTTAAAAAATGAATACAAATTCAAGAAAGTTTATAGCTTGAAAACCGTCACGTTTATCGAAAAATTCCAGGATACACTTTTTGTAGAGAATTTAAAAATCTATAAATTTCTTCTTTCTCACTTTTGGGCTACGATTGACCGTTCATGAGATATTTAAGAAAAACTTAAAATTATCGTTTTTTTGTCGTAACTTGGAAATTTTCAGGTTCATCGAAAAACTCCAAAAGACACTTTTTGTGGAGAATTTAAAAATCTATAAACTTCTTCTTCCTCACTTTTGGGCCGTGACCGTTCATGAGATATTTAAGAAAAACTTAAAATTATCGTTTTTTTGTCGTAACTTGGAAATTTTCAGGTTCATCGAAAAACTCCAAAAGACACTTTTTGTAGAGAATTTAAAAATCTATAAACTTCTTCTTCCTCACGTTTGGGCTACGATTGACCGTTCATGAGATATTTAAGAAAAACTTAAAATTATCGTTTTTTTGTCGTAACTTGGAAATTTTCAGGTTCATCGAAAAACTCCAAAAGACACTTTTTGTAGAGAATTTAAAAATCTATAAACTTCTTTTTTCTCACTTTTGGGCTACGATTGACCGTTCATGAGATATTTAAGAAAAACTTAAAATTATCGTTTTTTTGTCGTAACTTGGAAATTTTCAGGTTCATCGAAAAACTCCAAAAGACACTTTTTGTAGAGAATTTAAAAATCTATAATCTTCTTCTTTCTCACTTTTGGGCTACGATTGACCGTTCATGAGATATTTAGGAAAAACTTAAAATTATCGTTTTTTTGTCGTAACTTGGAAATTTTCAGGTTCATCAATAAACTCCAAAAGACACTTTTTGTAGAGAATTTAAAAACCTATAAACTTCTTCTTTCTCACTTTTGGGCTACGATTGACCGTTCATGAGATATTTAGGAAAAACTTAAAATTATCGTTTTTTTGTCGTAACTTGGAAATTTTCAGGTTCATCAATAAACTCCAAAAGACACTTTTTGTAGAGAATTTAAAAACCTATAAACTTTTTCTTTCTCACTTTTGGGCTACGATTGACCGTTCATGAGATATTTAGGAAAAACTTAAAATTATCGTTTTTTTTGTCGTAACTTGGAAATTTTCAGGTTCATCGAAAAACTCCGTAAGACACTTTTTGTAGAGAATTTAAAAATCTATAATCTTCTTCTTTCTCACTTTTGGGCTACGATTGACCGTTCATGAGATATTTAAGAAAAACTTAAAATTATCGTTTTTTTGTCGTAACTTGGAAATTTTCAGGTTCATCGAAAAACTCCAAAAGACACTTTTTGTAGAGAATTTAAAAATCTATAAACTTCTTCTTTCTCACTTTTGGGCTACGATTGACCGTTCATGAGATATTTAAGAAAAACTTAAAATTATCGTTTTTTTGTCGTAACTTGGAAATTTTCAGGTTCATCAATAAACTCCAAAAGACACTTTTTGTAGAGAATTTAAAAACCTATAAACTTCTTCTTTCTCACTTTTGGGCTACGATTGACCGTTCATGAGATATTTAGGAAAAACTTAAAATTATCGTTTTTTTGTCGTAACTTGGAAATTTTCAGGTTCATCAATAAACTCCAAAAGACACTTTTTGTAGAGAATTTAAAAACCTATAAACTTCTTCTTTCTCACTTTTGGGCTACGATTGACCGTTCATGAGATATTTAGGAAAAACTTAAAATTATCGTTTTTTTGTCGTAACTTGGAAATTTTCAGGTTCATCAATAAACTCCAAAAGACACTTTTTGTAGAGAATTTAAAAACCTATAAACTTTTTCTTTCTCACTTTTGGGCTACGATTGACCGTTCATGAGATATTTAGGAAAAACTTAAAATTATCGTTTTTTTTGTCGTAACTTGGAAATTTTCAGGTTCATCGAAAAACTCCAAAAGACACTTTTTGTAGAGAATTTAAAAATCTATAATCTTCTTCTTTCTCACTTTTGGGCTACGATTGACCGTTCATGAGATATTTAGGAAAAACTTAAAATTATCGTTTTTTTGTCGTAACTTGGAAATTTTCAGGTTCATCAATAAACTCCAAAAGACACTTTTTGTAGAGAATTTAAAAACCTATAAACTTCTTCTTTCTCACTTTTGGGCTACGATTGACCGTTCATGAGATATTTAGGAAAAACTTAAAATTATCGTTTTTTTGTCGTAACTTGGAAATTTTCAGGTTCATCAATAAACTCCAAAAGACACTTTTTGTAGAGAATTTAAAAACCTATAAACTTTTTCTTTCTCACTTTTGGGCTACGATTGACCGTTCATGAGATATTTAAGAAAAACTTAAAATTATCGTTTTTTTGTCGTAACTTGGAAATTTTCAGGTTCATCGAAAAACTCCAAAAGACACTTTTTGTAGAGAATTTAAAAATCTATAAACTTCTTCTTTCTCACTTTTGGGCTACGATTGACCGTTCATGAGATATTTAAGAAAAACTTAAAATTATCGTTTTTTTGTCGTAACTTGGAAATTTTCAGGTTCATCGAAAAACTCCAAAAGACACTTTTTGTAGAGAATTTAAAAATCTATAAACTTCTTCTTTCTCACTTTTGGGCTACGATTGACCGTTCATGCGATATTTAAGAAAAACTTAAAATTATCGTTTTTTTGTCGTATTTTGGAAATTTTCAGGTTCATCGAATAACTCCAAGACACTTTTTGTAGAGAATTTAAAAATCTATAATCTTCTTCTTTCTCACTTTTGGGCTACGATTGACCGTTCATGAGATATTTAAGAAAAACTTAAAATTATCGTTTTTTTGTCGTAACTTGGAAATTTTCAGGTTCATCGAAAAACTCCAAAAGACACTTTTTGTAGAGAATTTAAAAATCTTTAAACTTTTCTTTCTCACTTTTGGGCAACGATTGACCGTTCATGAGATATTTAAGAAAAACTTAAAATTATCGTTTTTTTGTCGTAACTTGGAAATTTTCAGGTTCATCGAAAAACTCCAAAAGACACTTTTTGTAGAGAATTTAAAAATCTTTAAACTTTTCTTTCTCACTTTTGGGCTACGATTGACCGTTCATGCGATATTTAAGAAAAACTTAAAATTATCGTTTTTTTGTCGTATTTTGGAAATTTTCAGGTTCTTCGAATAACTCCAAGACACTTTTTGTAGAGAATTTAAAAATCTATAATCTTCTTCTTTCTCACTTTTGGGCTACGATTGACCGTTCATGAGATATTTAAGAAAAACTTAAAATTATCGTTTTTTTGTCGTAACTTGGAAATTTTCAGGTTCATCGAAAAACTCCAAAAGACACTTTTTGTAGAGAATTTAAAAATCTTTAAACTTTTCTTTCTCACTTTTGGGCAACGATTGACCGTTCATGAGATATTTAAGAAAAACTTAAAATTATCGTTTTTTTGTCGTAACTTGGAAATTTTCAGGTTCATCGAAAAACTCCAAAAGACACTTTTTGTAGAGAATTTAAAAATCTTTAAACTTTTCTTTCTCACTTTTGGGCTACGATTGACCGTTCATGCGATATTTAAGAAAAACTTAAAATTATCGTTTTTTTGTCGTATTTTGGAAATTTTCAGGTTCTTCGAATAACTCCAAGACACTTTTTGTAGAGAATTTAAAAATCTATAATCTTCTTCTTTCTCACTTTTGGGCTACGATTGACCGTTCATGAGATATTTAAGAAAAACTTAAAATTATCGTTTTTTTGTCGTAACTTGGAAATTTTCAGGCTCATCAAAAAACTCCCAAAGACACTTTTTATTGAGTTTCAAAATCTATGATCTCGTTCTTCTCACTTTTGCTCTACGATTGACCGTTCATGAAATATTTGAAAAAAACTAAAAATTATAATCATTCTGCTTGTAGAACAGCACCGCCTATGTATATTTCCACAAAGTACAAACTTACAATTGAATAAATATTATTCACAATACAATTTCTACGGTCAAAAAGTCTTTTGTAAATAAATTAACGCAATTGCCACCAATTGTCACCTAATTCGATAACGACACTATTTACATTACTAAATTAGTGTACAAAATAATCACAGTTCCTTTTCGGCCACTTGCTCGGGTATGCACATGAACAACTTGGCGCAGCTATCGTTGAACCCATCAAACATATTCTGCAACCATAAGGGCTTGTTTTGCCACCATATCGTCACCACATACACTGGAATGCCTATCAGGATTATGGCTAGGCCTACACCTACTTCTAGCGGACTGGCGTAGCAGGGGAAGATCACCAAAAAGGCGCAAATTATGAAAAAACTAACTGGCAGGATGTAGCTGACTTTAATGGGCCTGGTAGCGTCTGGCATAGTGTAGCGCATGTACAGCAAACCAGTTACGCTCACCATAATGAAGAGAGCTTCGACGAATTGGACGTAGTTGATGAGGACGTAGACGTCTGCTCCTATGAGCAAGGCGAGTGTGATGAAGCACTGCAAACAATGTTACAATTATGATAATGAACCACAAACACGTCCAATGTACGTACAATGGACGTCCATTGAACGTTTATATAACAATGTTGACAAAAAAATTCTTGCACCACCGTCACTTGATGTGACGATATATGGACGGCACCATAATATACTTAGACCTTAGACCAAACATGTATACAGGGTGTTACAAATTCGAGTGTATACATGGGAATCTCGTAAATCGTAAGAGATTAAATTGAGGCAAAGTTGCGTTTTTTGATGCTTAACAAAATGCCGTTTTGAAAGCCAAGACTATGTCCGAAATTATCCGAAAAAACCAAAATTTTTCAACATCGTTTTCATTTTTTTCTGGCCACATTTGAAGAGATATTTTAAAATGAATGGGACTTTTTCATTGTCACTTCTTGCCCTTTACAAGAAAGCGTTATTAAATTAAAGAACCGACATTTCGTCTATAAGCAACCATCATCAACTTTGTTTTTTTAAATACGATCCTGGATTTTTTATCACGGATATAAAAAAAAGGTGTTTGTTTTTGATCCTATCAAAAATACATTTTTTGTCTCTCTCTAACACATAAGTTCTCATGGAAAAATCCATTAATATAAATTTTTTGAATAATTGCGATACATCGTTGGTTT
Organism: Orchestes rusci; assembly: GCA_958502075.1. Lineage (NCBI taxonomy): Eukaryota > Metazoa > Arthropoda > Insecta > Coleoptera > Curculionidae > Orchestes > Orchestes rusci. The sequence continues at coordinate 112,047,114 of OY293304.1, read as the reverse complement.
AGAAACATAAGAGGCTCCTAAAATCCGTAATAAAAAATCCAGGACCGTATTTAAAAAAACAAAGTTGATGATGGCTGCTCATAGACGAAACGTCGATTCTTCAATTTAATAACGCTATCTTGTAAAGGGCAAAAAGTGCCAATGAAGAAGTTCCATTCATTTCAAAATATCTCTTCAAATGTGGTCTGAGAAAAATGAAAACGATTTTGCAAAATTTCGGTTTTTTTCGGATAATTTCGGACGTAGTCGGAATTTCTTGGCTTTTAAAACGGCATTTTGTTAAGCATCAAATTACGCAACTTTGCCTCTATTTAACCGACCTTGTATCTCTTATGGTCTACGATATCTCTATGCATACACTCGAATTGGTAACACCCTGTATATCTTGATATAGACGAATTATACAGGGTCTTTGATTATATTTACGAAAACTGCAGAGGATAACATGAGAAAAAAACCCATTGAACAGTATTTTATATAAAATAAAAAGTTGTAGGTTTTTCAAAAAAAATATTTTTTAATTAAAAAAATGTTTTTATATAAAAGTTGTATGTTTTTTGTCATGTTACATATCTTCTGCAGTTTTTAAAAAAAAAGGGAAAAATCTAGACAACTTCAATTTCTTTACCTGATTCCAAATATACAAGGTGTCCATTTTTTTTTTTTGATAGGTCTTGACAAACACTTTTTTGAGCTTATGCCAAATTCGTTCCAGGGGCGTACTTATCATAATTGTGGAGGTTCAAAGGGGGTCAAATTTCAGAAAATTATGATTTAATTTATTTTCTAGAAAAAAATGGACACCGGGATCTTGATCAACATCATCAAAAATCCCTCTGTACACATTAAAAAAAAAAAAAAAAAATGTGTTGTTTTTTTTTAGTTTGTTAATTTAATATTTACACTGCTTATTGAGGATTTCTGTACGTTTTAATTTACAATAAAAATGTTTATAAAATCCTTAAATGAGTGTTTTAAATGTACAAAAATAAATTAAAGTACAAAATAGAAAACGTAAAAATCAGTAAAAAAGAGCTGACCATACAAAAAATCAACTGATACTGAATAAAATACATATAAATATAAATAAAATTATAAAATACACAAATATGAAAATAATTGTAAACATAATTATTTTTTTGGCGTTTTCCGATAAACATGAGGGTTTTCAAGTTACGACTAAAAGTTATAAACTTTCTTTAATTTTTAATTTTTAACATTTTTTTTGTAGTTACTTTTAAATGTTCCATATAAGAGATATGTACATAAACATATATTTTTCAATTCTCAGGTCAATTTCACCACTTCCAAAATCACTAAACATGGCATTTTTAGTGATTTTTATATTTTTAGGATTTATAACAGTTTATTTCGTTTTTTTCAAGTCATTTTATATTGATGTTTTTATCATTGAATCAATGTAATATCTACAATTTTAGCCATTTTTTATATTGTATGTTTACATTTATAGCCATATTGCTAAGTGAAGAAATTATTATTATTATTGTTATTATTATTATTATAACATTTTTCAGTCAATTTCGTTTTCTTAAGGTCATTCAAAAACCTAATTTTTATTTTTTTTTGGGGGATTTTTATACTTTTGAGAGGGTTGTACTGGGTTTTGTAACACTTTTCGACACATTTCGATTTTCAAGGTCATTTTAGATCATTCAAACACAACCTTACATTAAGTTGTTTCGAGGAATTTTCCAGTTTTCCATAAGAATAAATGAGAAAATGAAGCTTTCACTTGGAAAAACATCGAGAAAAGTCGTCAAAAAGATGAAAATTGAAATTATAAAATCCATTAAAAAAAATCAAAACTCAATAACTAGAAAAGATAGAGATACAATTTTGTCACCAATGAATTTTTCAGACAATTTTCCATAAGAATGAGTCGGAAAATGTGGATTTCTCTTGGAAAAACATGGGGAAAAGTCGTCAGACAGATAAAAATTGAAATTGTAGAATCCATCAAAAAAATCATGACTCAAAAACTACATAAGAAAGAGACCCAATTTTGCCACCAATGAATTTTACAGACAATTTTCCATAAGAATAAGTGGGAAAAATGTGGATTTCTTTCGGAAAAACATCAGAGAATCAGGAAAAAAAAAACATTATTTTTTGTGCATTTAAAAAAATTGAACTTGTCTAGACTGTTACATTTATCGATGGCACATTTTTTTTACAACTGCAGAAGATAACACTCCATCTAAAACATTTTTTTTCCATCTATCAGCCACGTAAATATAATCAAAGTCCCGGTACGTCCAATGGACGTCCAGCAACGGACCTTACCATGAACAACAACGATGGCACCGGTGTCAACCTCTTGACGTCAATCAACGAAATGGCCCTCGGCAGATGTCCATCACGTGCCCCAACAAAAAAAAGTCGCGACGAGGCAAAAATGGCACCATTCAACGAGCCAAAAGTGGCACAAGCCACAAAAACAGGCATCAAAAATGAGGCCCATCCTAGCATTTTGTCACCAAAGGTCATGGCGACTGCGTCTGATGACAAAATGTCGTTGCGGCTCAACACAGCAAAGTAGGCAATGTTGGTGACAACGTAGATTATCGTTACTACGGGCATTGATATGCAGATGGCTCTTGGGAGGTTTCTGCAAAAAAAAAGTAATCAACAAGATAAAACAATTATAAATAATAACCCACCTGTAAGGATCCTTTAACTCCTCGGTAACGTAATTCAAATAATTCCACCCCGAATAGGAAAACAGACCACTGTAGAACGACAAAGCTATAAACGAAGGTTCCCAATTGGTACCTTCCATGGGCGCATGAAAGTGGTCCCAATGGTCTGTGAACAAATGGTAGAACCCAGCCGCCACTATGATCAAAAGGGCGAATATTTTTGTTGCTGTGAACGTATCTGTCACCCTTGTAACCCATCTGAAAAGTCCATTATTAACACAAGCCATGAACGTAGGTCGTGGCTAAGCTCGTATGATTTAAATAGCAACTGTCACAGTTGTCAATGAATGTCACTATTGTTGACATTATACAGAATTGGACAATTTTTGAAGCATAAAATAAAAATACAATAAGTCAACAACAATGCAAAAGTTAGGTTAGAAAGTGGATCTGGTGGTTGTAATGTAATAATGTTTGCGATGTTAGCCAAGACATACGTTTTTTCAAACAAAGCTCGTATTTTTTATTGAACATTTGTTACTCACTTGACATTGTAACAGTTGATCAACGTCAATCCACAAATGGTAGCTGCCGCCAAAAGTCGTACAGCTTCAATGGGGGCCTTGCAGTCCCCCCAAAAAGGCTGTATGATGTACTGGGCAAAGGTCATGGCTGTAATGGCGTTTCCTGTGGGAACAAGGATGAAAAGGGCTACCCATAGATATAGGAAAGCTGGGAGAGGGCCAAAGGCTTCCATGATGTAGGCGTAGTCTCCGCCTGATTTGGGGATCATTGTTCCTGAAAAATCATATTATTGTTAGAAATCAATGAATTCATCGGTAATATATAAACGAAACGAAAAATTTGAACGATTTTTAATACGAGCGTGCTGGTAGTAAGGTCGTCACCAAACTGCCTATATTCACGAACGACCACGGCTCGGCTTATCACTAAACAGCCATGAAAAAAGGGTTCTAAGTTATTGTAAATTATTTGAAGGATTTTCCAACAGAATGTATCAAAATTATTTAAAAAAATCCTTTGAACCAAAACAATCTGGAACTAAAAACCCTGTAACTTACCTAAAATTTGAGTAAATTGAGTCACTCAAACGTCAAAATATGGGGAAGAGCATGCATGGACTTTCACACAATTTTTTGGAAATCACCCAACTCCGTCAATAATTTGTACAGAGTGCCTCAAAATTATTTAAAAAAATTCCTTCGAATAAAGACAGTCCGGAACTAAAAACCCTGTAATGTTTTTGAAAATTTAGTAAATCGAGTCACTCCAACGTCAAAATGTGGGGAAAAGAATGGGATTTCACACTGTTTTCATAGAAATGCCAAAATTCCATCAATAATTCATACAGAGTGTCTCAAACTTATTTAAAAAATTCCTTGAAATAAGACAGTATGGAAATAAAAACCCTGAACTTTTTGAAAAATTGAGTAAATCGAGTCACTCCAACGTCAAAATGTGGAGAAAAGAATGGGATTCCATACTGTTTTCATAGAAATGCCAAAACTCTATCAATAATTTGTACAGAGTGTCTCAAACTTATTTAAAAAAATTCCTTCGAATAAAGACAGCCCGGAACTAAAAACCCTGTAATGTTTTTGAAAATTTAGTAAATCGAGTCACTCCAACGTCAAAATGTGGGGAAAAGAATGGGATTCCATACTGTTTTCATAGAAATGCCAAAACTCTATCAATAATTTGTACAGAGTGTCTCAAACTTATTTAAAAAAATTCCTTCGAATAAAGACAGTCCGGAACTAAAAACCCTGTAACGTTTTTGAAAATTTAGTAAATCGAGTCACTCCAACGTCAAAATGTGGAGAAAAGAATGGGATTCCATACTGTTTTCATAGAAATGCCAAAACTCTATCAATAATTTGTACAGAGTGTCTCAAACTTATTTAAAAAAATTCCTTCGAATAAAGACAGTCTGGAACTAAAAACCCTGTAACTTTCTTGAAAATTGGGTAAATCGAGTCACTTCAACGTCAAAATGTGGAGAAAAGAATGGGCTTTCACACTGTTTTCATAGAAATGCCAAAATTCCATCAATAATTTGTACAGAGTGTCTCAAACTTATTTTAAAAAAATCCTTCAAATAAGACAGTATGGAAATAAAAACCCTGTTACTTTTTTAAAAAATTGAGTAAATCGAGTCACTCCAACGTCAAAATGTGGAGAAAAGAATAGGATTTCATACAGTTTTCATAGGAATCCCAAAACTCCATCAATAATTTGTACAGAGTGTCTCAAAATTATTTAAAAAAATCCTTCAAATAAAGACAGTATGGAAATAAAAACCCTGTAACTTTTTTAAAAATTGAGTAAATCGAGTCACTCCAACGTCAAAATGTGGGAAAAAGAATGGGATTTCACACTGTTTTCATAGAAATGCCAAAATTCCATCAATAATTTGTACAGAGTGTCTCAAAATTATTTAAACAAAAATCCTTTAAATAAAGACAGTATGGAAATAAAAACCCTGTAACTTTTTTAAAAATTGAGTAAATCGAGTCACTCCAACGTCAAAATGTGGGAAAAAGAATGGGATTTCACACTGTTTTCATAGAAATGCCAAAATTCCATCAATAATTTGTACAGAGTGTCTCAAAATTATTCAAAAAAATTCCTTGAAATAAGAAAGTCTGGAACTAAAAACCCTGTAACTTTTTTGAAAATTGAGTAAATCGAGTCACTCCAACGTCAAAATGTGGGGAAAAGAATGGGATTTCTCACTGTTTTCATAGAAATGCCAAAATTCCATCAATAATTTGTACAGAGTGTCTCAAAATTATTTAAAAAAAAAATCCTTTAAATAAAGACAGTATGGAAATAAAAACCCTGTAACTTTTTTAAAAATTGAGTAAATCGAGTCACTCCAACGTCAAAATGTGGGGAAAAAATGGAATTTCACACTGTTTTCATAGAAATGCCAAAATTCCATCAATAATTTGTACAGAGTGTCTCAAAATTATTTAAAAAAAAAATCCTTTAAATAAAGACAGTATGGAAATAAAAACCCTGTAACTTTTTTAAAAATTGAGTAAATCGAGTCACTCCAACGTCAAAATGTGGGGAAAAGAATGGGATTTCTCACTGTTTTCATAGAAATGCCAAAATTCCATCAATAATTTGTACAGAGTGTCTCAAAATTATTTAAAAAAAAAATCCTTTAAATAAAGACAGTATGGAAATAAAAACCCTGTAACTTTTTTGAAAATTGAGTAAATCGAGTCACTCCAACGTCAAAATGTGGGGAAAAAATGGAATTTCACACTGTTTTCATAGAAATGCCAAAATTCCATCAATCATTTGAACAGAGTGTCTCAAACTTATTTAAAAAATTCCTTCAAATAAGACAGTATGGAAATAAAAACCCTGAACTTTTTGAAAAATTGAGTAAATCGAGTCACTCCAACGTCAAAATGTGGGGAAAAGAATGGGATTTCTCACTGTTTTCATAGAAATGCCAAAATTCCATCAATAATTTGTACAGAGTGTCTCAAAATTATTTAAAAAAAAATCCTTTAAATAAAGACAGTATGGAAATAAAAACCCTGTAACTTTTTTAAAAATTGAGTAAATCGAGTCACTCCAACGTCAAAATGTGGAGAAAAGAATGGGATTTCACACTGTTTTCATAGGAATCCCAAAACTCCATCAATAATTTGTACAGAGTGTCTCAAAATAATTTTAAAAAAATCCTTCAAATAAAGACAGTCTGGAAATAAAAACCATGTAACTTTCCTAAAAATTCAGTAAATTGAGTCACTCAAAAATCAAAATGTAGGTAAAAGAATGGACTTTTACACAATGTTTATATAAATTACAAAAATTATCTTAAACATTGTTAAAGTCTAAAACAAAAACCTTGTAACTGTCTCAAAAATTGATTCACTCAAACGTCAAATTGAAGGGAAAATAATGGATTTTAATACTATTTTTATTAAAATCTTCCAACTCCATTAATCTCAAATTTGCATTTTCCTGGTGTAAGAGATAACGAAAACGAGTTTTATCAACAATAATTTATTGCTCATTAATAATAATCGCTTGAATGAACTATTTGCTGAATGGTTGATAATAGATAAGCTCCATTGAATGACAATTATTAAGCATTATCAACAATATCCTGGGATTTATGGGTTATGTTTATCAAAACAATTATTTCCTGTTTCAACAAAGAATCTCAGATTTGTTTTATCAGTTATTAGATGTGCTCAAAATTCTCACATAATAGGTTGACATTTTATTTTTGATATTTTTGGTCTTTCTTTGCTACTAGAAAAAGCACTAAAGAAAGACCAAATAGGTATATTAATTGTTTATATATATATTTTTTTTGAGTTTCATTCAAGACAATGTACAAGACTCCCAGGACACAATTTCGAGTTTAGACATACTAACGTTTTTTTATTCTCCAAATTTGATTAATTTTTCATTTTAAGATTTTTAGTGTTTGTAAAGTTAAAATGAAAATTATTTTATTCAACAGGGTATATGACGCCCCCAAGGCACAATTTCGAGTTTTCAAATATACAGGGTGATTGTGGAAGGTTTTTTTCATCCAATGTTTTTTCATTTTTTGAATTTGATTAATTTTTGATGATGATACGTGATTTTTAAGATTTGTTTGTCAAGTGAAAGTGAAAATTGCTATATTTTATTCAAGACCCTGTATAAAACTCTCCAAGGCACAATTTCGAGTTTACAAATATACAGGGTGATTTTTTCTAAATAATGTTTTTTTATTTTTTGAATTTGATCAATTTTTGATGGTGTTACGTGATTTTGAAAATTAGTTTCTTAAGTCAAAGTTGCTTATTTGGGTTTGTTTGGGTAAGTTTTCGTTTGTGTTTGTTGTGTTAGTTTTGTTTTATATTCAAGACCCTGTATAAAACTTCCATGGCACAAATTCGAGTTTACAAAATAAACAGGGTAATCCTGCAATGTTTTTTCTACTGTTTTGTAGGGTTTTTCGTGCTTGTTTTAGTAGCCTGCTTCAGTCAAAGCTCATTCATCGTTATAAACAATTTTGGTATGTGGGGTTGGATAGACGATAAAATTTTCTTTAAAATTCTTTTTTCCGCATCAAAATCCGGCAATAAATAGTCGAGCTATACCGTTTTAAAAATTTCGTCAGTATCTCAGGAACGGTTTTGGTAATTTTTGACTTTGAATATCTCGGTTGTTTTTGAACCGATTTTGATGCGCAAAAAAGTGTTTTGTATGGTTTTTCGAGCTTGTTTTTAGTAGGTTGCCTCAGTTAATTTACATGTTTATTGTTATAAACAATTTGAGTATGTCTAGCTGGATAGAGGATGAAATTTCCTTCGAAATGCTTTTTTCCGCATCAAAATCCGGCAATAAATAACCGAGCTATACCACTTTAAAAATTTCGTCAGTATCTCAGGAACGGTTTTGGTAATTTTTGACTTTGAATATCTCGGTTGTTTTTGAACCGATTTTGATGCGCAAAAAAGTGTTTTGTATGGTTTTTCGAGCTTGTTTTTAGTAGGTTGCCTCAGTTAATTTACATGTTTATTGTTATAAACAATTTGAGTATGTCTAGCTGGATAGAGGATGAAATTTCCTTCGAAATGCTTTTTTCCGCATCAAAATCCGGCAATAAATAACCGAGCTATACCACTTTAAAAATTTCGTCAGTATCTCAGGAACGGTTTTGGTAATTTTTGACTTTGAATATCTCGGTTGTTTTTGAACCGATTTTGATGCGCAAAAAAGTGTTTTGTATGGTTTTTCGAGCTTGTTTTTAGTAGGTTGCCTCAGTTAATTTACATGTTTATTGTTATAAACAATTTGAGTATGTCTAGCTGGATAGAGGATGAAATTTCCTTCGAAATGCTTTTTTCCGCATCAAAATCCGGCAATGAACAACTGAGTTATGCCATTTTAAAAATTTCGTCAGTATCTCAGGAACGGTTTTGGTAATTTTTGACTCTGAATATCTCGCTTGTTGATGAACCGATTTTGATGCGCAAAAAAGTGTTTTTTATGGTTTTTAGTGCTTGTTTTTAGTAGGTTGCCTCCTTCAATTTTAATTCAATAAACGATCATGTTTATTGTTATAAACAATTTTAGTATGTCTAGCTGGACAGAGGATGAAATTTTCTTCGAAATGCTTATTTTTTCCGCATCAAAATCCGGCAATGAATAACTGAGTTATGCCATTTTAAAAATTTCGTCAGTATCTCAGGAACGGTTTTGGGAATTTTTGACTTTGAATATCTCGGTAGTTTATGGCCCGTTTTTGATTCGCAAAAAAATGTATTGTATGGTTTTTAGAGCGTGTTTTTAGTAGGTTGCCTAAGTTAATTTTGATGCAATAAACGATCATTTTTATTGTTATAAACAATTTTAGTATGTCTAGCTGGATAGAGGATGAAATTTCCTTCGAAATGCTTTTTTCCGCATCAAAATCCGGCAATAAATAACCGAGCTATACCATTTTAAAAATTTCGTCAATATCTCAGGAACGGTTTTGGGAATTTTTGACTTTGAATATCTCGCTCGTTTATGAACCGATTTTGATGCGCAAAAAAGTGTTTTGTATGGTTTTTCGAGCTTGTTTTTAGTAGGTTGCCTAAGTTAATTTACATGTTTATTGTTATAAACAATTTAAGTATGTCTAGCTGGATAGAGGATGAAATTTTCTTTGAAATGCTTTTTTCCGCATCAAAATCCGGCAATGAATAACCGAGTTATTCCATTTTAAAAATTTCGTCAGTATCTCAGAAACGGTTTTGGGAATTTTTGACTTTGAATATCTCGGTTGTTTATGGACCGATTTTAATGCGTAAAAACTGTTTTATATATGGTTTTTAGTGCCTTTTTTTTAGTAGGTTGCCTCCGTCAATTTAAATTCAATAAACGATCATGTTTATTGTTATAAACAATCTTAGTATGTCTAGCTGGACAGAGGATGAAATTTTCTTCGAAATGCTTTTTTCCGCATCAAAATCCGGCAATGAACAACCAAGTTATGCCATTTTAAAAATTTCGTTAGTATCTCAGGAACGGTTTTGGTAATTTTTGACTTTGAATATCTCGGTTGTTTATGAACCGATTTTGATGCGCAAAAAAGTGTTTTGTATGGCTTTTCGAGCTTGTTCTTAGTAGGTTGCCTAAGTTAATTTTAATGCAATAAACGATCATGTTTATTGTTATAAACAATTTTAGTATGTCTAGCTGGATAGAGGATGAAATTTCCTTCGAAATGCTTTTTTCCGCATCAAAATCAGGCAATCAATAACTGAGTTATGCCATTTTAAAAATTTCGTCAGTATCTCAGGAACGGTTTTGGTAATTTTTGACTTTGAATATTTCGCTCGTTTATGAACCGATTTTGATGCGCAAAAAAGTGTTTTGTATGGTTTTTCGAGCTTGTTTTTAGTAGGTTGCCTCCGTCAATTTTCATTCAATAAACGATCATGTTTATTGTTATAAACAATTTTAGTATGTCTACCTGGATAGAGGATGAAATTTTCTTTGAAATGCTTTTTTCCGCATCAAAATCAGGCAATTAATAACTGAGTTATGCCATTTCCAAAATTTCGTCAGTATCTCAGGCACGGTTTTGGCAATTTTTGACTTTGAATATCTCGCTCGTTTATGAACCGATTTTGATGCGCAAAAAAGTGTTTTGTATGGCTTTTCGAGCTTGTTCTTAGTAGGTTGCCTAAGTTAATTTTAATGCAATAAACGATCATGTTTATTGTTATAAACAATTTTAGTATGTCTAGCTGGATAGAGGATGAAATTTCCTTCGAAATGCTTTTTTCCGCATCAAAATCAGGCAATCAATAACTGAGTTATGCCATTTTAAAAATTTCGTCAGTATCTCAGGAACGGTTTTGGTAATTTTTGACTTTGAATATTTCGCTCGTTTATGAACCGATTTTGATGCGCAAAAAAGTGTTTTGTATGGTTTTTCGAGCTTGTTTTTAGTAGGTTGCCTCCGTCAATTTTCATTCAATAAACGATCATGTTTATTGTTATAAACAATTTTAGTATGTCTACCTGGATAGAGGATGAAATTTTCTTTGAAATGCTTTTTTCCGCATCAAAATCAGGCAATTAATAACTGAGTTATGCCATTTCCAAAATTTCGTCAGTATCTCAGAAACGGTTTTGGGAATTTTTGACTTTGAATATCTCGCTCGTTTATGAACCGATTTTGATGCGCAAAAAAGGGTTTTGTATGGTTTTTCGAGCTTGTTCTTAGTAGGTTGCCTAAGTTAATTTTAATGCAATAAACGATCATGTTTATTGTTATAAACAATTTTAGTATGTCTAGCTGGATAGAGGATGAAATTTCCTTCGAAATGCTTTTTTCCGCATCAAAATCAGGCAATCAATAACTGAGTTATGCCATTTTAATAATTTCGTCAGTATCTCAGAAACGGTTTTGGGAATTTTTGACTTTGAATATCTCGCTCGTTTATGAACCGATTTTGATGCGCAAAAAAGTGTTTTGTATGGTTTTTCGAGCTTGTTTTTAGTAGGTTGCCTCCGTCAATTTTCATTCAATAAACGATCATGTTTATTGTTATAAACAATTTTAGTATGTCTACCTGGATAGAGGATGAAATTTTCTTTGAAATGCTTTTTTCCGCATCAAAATCAGGCAATTAATAACTGAGTTATGCCATTTTAATAATTTCGTCAGTATCTCAGAAACGGTTTTGGGAATTTTTGACTTTGAATATCTCGCTCGTTTATGAACCGATTTTGATGCGCAAAAAAGTGTTTTGTATGGTTTTTCGAGCTTGTTTTTAGTAGGTTGCCTCCGTCAATTTTCATTCAATAAACGATCATGTTTATTGTTATAAACAATTTTAGTATGTCTACCTGGATAGAGGATGAAATTTTCTTTGAAATGGTTTTTTCCGCATCAAAATCAGGCAATTAATAACTGAGTTATGCCATTTTAATAATTTCGTCAGTATCTCAGAAACGGTTTTGGGAATTTTTGACTTTGAATATCTCGCTCGTTTATGAACCGATTTTGATGCGCAAAAAAGTGTTTTGTATGGTTTTTCGAGCTTGTTTTTAGTAGGTTGCCTCCGTCAATTTTCATTCAATAAACGATCATGTTTATTGTTATAAACAATTTTAGTATGTCTACCTGGATAGAGGATGAAATTTTCTTTGAAATGCTTTTTTCCGCATCAAAATCAGGCAATTAATAACTGAGTTATGCCATTTTAATAATTTCGTCAGTATCTCAGAAACGGTTTTGGGAATTTTTGACTTTGAATATCTCGCTCGTTTATGAACCGATTTTGATGCGCAAAAAAGTGTTTTGTATGGTTTTTCGAGCTTGTTTTTAGTAGGTTGCCTCCGTCAATTTTCATTCAATAAACGATCATGTTTATTGTTATAAACAATTTTAGTATGTCTACCTGGATAGAGGATGAAATTTTCTTTGAAATGCTTTTTTCCGCATCAAAATCAGGCAATTAATAACTGAGTTATGCCATTTTAATAATTTCGTCAGTATCTCAGAAACGGTTTTGGGAATTTTTGACTTTGAATATCTCGCTCGTTTATGAACCGATTTTGATGCGCAAAAAAGTGTTTTGTATGGTTTTTCGAGCTTGTTTTTAGTAGGTTGCCTCCGTCAATTTTCATTCAATAAACGATCATGTTTATTGTTATAAACAATTTTAGTATGTCTACCTGGATAGAGGATGAAATTTTCTTTGAAATGCTTTTTTCCGCATCAAAATCAGGCAATTAATAACTGAGTTATGCCATTTTAATAATTTCGTCAGTATCTCAGAAACGGTTTTGGGAATTTTTGACTTTGAATATCTCGCTCGTTTATGAACCGATTTTGATGCGCAAAAAAGTGTTTTGTATGGTTTTTCGAGCTTGTTTTTAGTAGGTTGCCTCCGTCAATTTTCATTCAATAAACGATCATGTTTATTGTTATAAACAATTTTAGTATGTCTACCTGGATAGAGGATGAAATTTTCTTTGAAATGCTTTTTTCCGCATCAAAATCAGGCAATTAATAACTGAGTTATGCCATTTTAATAATTTCGTCAGTATCTCAGAAACGGTTTTGGGAATTTTTGACTTTGAATATCTCGCTCGTTTATGAACCGATTTTGATGCGCAAAAAAGTGTTTTGTATGGTTTTTCGAGCTTGTTTTTAGTAGGTTGCCTCCGTCAATTTTCATTCAATAAACGATCATGTTTATTGTTATAAACAATTTTAGTATGTCTACCTGGATAGAGGATGAAATTTTCTTTGAAATGCTTTTTTCCGCATCAAAATCAGGCAATTAATAACTGAGTTATGCCATTTTAATAATTTCGTCAGTATCTCAGAAACGGTTTTGGGAATTTTTGACTTTGAATATCTCGCTCGTTTATGAACCGATTTTGATGCGCAAAAAAGTGTTTTGTATGGCTTTTCGAGCTTGTTCTTAGTAGGTTGCCTAAGTTAATTTTAATGCAATAAACGATCATGTTTATTGTTATAAACAATTTTAGTATGTCTAGCTGGATAGAGGATGAAATTTCCTTCGAAATGCTTTTTTCCGCATCAAAATCAGGCAATCAATAACTGAGTTATGCCATTTTAATAATTTCGTCAGTATCTCAGAAACGGTTTTGGGAATTTTTGACTTTGAATATCTCGCTCGTTTATGAACCGATTTTGATGCGCAAAAAAGGGTTTTGTATGGTTTTTCGAGCTTGTTCTTAGTAGGTTGCCTAAGTTAATTTTAATGCAATAAACGATCATGTTTATTGTTATAAACAATTTTAGTATGTCTAGCTGGATAGAGGATGAAATTTTTTTTGAAATGTTTTTTTTTTCATCAAAATTCGTCAATGAATAACCGAGTTATGTTTCATTCAAGACCCTGTATAAAACTCCCAGAGGCACAATAATTTCGAATTTACAAAAATACAGGGTAATTCAACAATTCTTAAAGCATTTTCAGGAAAACCCTTTTATTATTGTCCACACTAAAAGCTTTCAACAATCAATCAATTACTATACGTGGTAGTTACCTCAAGTATTCCTCAATAACTCAAAAACCCTTGGAGATAATGAAACGAGCCTACGTCCATTGGAAAAAGGATAAAATTTGCGATATTTTGTATGTGTTAAATAATGTAGTTTAATCAATGAATAACCAAACATGTAAATATTAGCACGTTAACCTCAATGACGAAACATGCAAATGTATATCTTTTTGAATTGCGACAGGTAAATTAAATCCATATGGCGAGCTACCTGGGCAGATTAATACAATTTATAGTCACTTCCCATAAAAAAAAATATCAATTCAAGCTTATCATTATATCAATATTTATGGAATTGCATTAATAATATGTAAACCATATCAGTTTACTTAATCCATAACAAATATCGTACTGTAAATAAACCTAATTGTACAACCGCCACAGCGGTACCACTCTGTACACTCATGAATGAACGTACTACGAATGACGCAACAGTTAACTCACCCAATTCAGCATAGCATAACGCACCCAACATGGATAAAATCCCACTCAACACCCACACCACAATCGCCATCCCCATCGAACCCGAATACATAAGAACCCCCTTGGGCGACACAAATATTCCCGAACCCACAATCACTCCCACGATAATTGCCACTCCATCCAACAGGGTGAGTTCTTTTTTCATCTTGAAAACTCCATCGGAGTTTTCCACGGAGTTCGGCATCGTACCAAGAACGTTGTCGTTGTACCCGGGACGGCAGTTACCACGTGTTTGATCGCGGCACCGTACCGTTTAGTCCCCACTTAGAACCGGTTGATTGTGCATTGAATGGCGGTAGATGACTATTATGCCGCTCTATGTTTGAGCGATTTCAGCCGTTAGAGCCCCTCTATAAGAGATACCGGGTGAGTCAAGTGGCAGGACAATTTCGGTTTTATTGCTTGGGATTTGATTTATTTATAATTTTTATTATAACATGTTTTTTTGGGGTACCTGATTTGGTCAGTTTGATTAATTGGGATTTATTTTTATTTTTTTATAGGATTTTTACAACTTATTTTTTACAATTTTCACTTATTTAGGTGATTTAGTTATCATGTTAAC